>JAWWES010000018.1:7881725-7973720 GCA_035583135.1 Lophotriccus pileatus | reverse complement strand
TCTCTTCTCTTCTCTTCTCTTCTCTTCTCTTCTCTTCTCTTCTCTTCTCTTCTCCTCTCCTCTCCTCTCCTCTCCTCGGACAGGACAGGACAGGACAGGACAGGACAGGACAGATTCTTCCCAACCCTGGTTTCTCATTGGGATGCCACTCTCCATCGCAGGTCTCCATTTGCTGGTGCCTGCAGGAAGCACCATCCCTATGGAGAGAGCATTGCTCTGCCTGGCCTCCACCACTTGCTTTTTAATATCCTTTCCCATGCATGTTCCCCAGGACATCGGCATTCATGCCTCTGGGGACAGAAAGAAAACATTTGCTTTCTGTTTTTAGAGAGGCCAATGCTTTTTCTGCAGCTCCCTCTGGGTCTTGCATTCTCTCCAAGACTAATCCAGGCAGTAGCCCCTCAAAAGGCCGAACAAACACCCTTGTCCTAGTTGCTTGTGCACAGCCCTGGGAATCTTGCCCTGCACTCTCCTCCTCCTGACCTTGTTTTCGTCGGAACACCACAGCAGTAATTACCCTGAGGTTGAAGGGTTATTCGAAAGCGAGTACTGTGTCTTCTCTTCTCCTTCCGTTGCAGCTGCTCTTCTCCCTACACTGGAGTTAAACTCTATCGGGCGTTTCCTTTGGGTTTTTATTAATCAAAGGAAACACTGCCAGCAAGGGTGATGGCTGTAGGTGAGAATAGGTGTCCAGTTCCATGTGTTCCTCATGTCCTAGCACTCCAACAAATCACCAGTGCACCAGGATCTGCTGCAGGTCTGTCCCTGGGGTATCATTCCCAGTTTGAGTGCTCTCATGGGCACTGGTTGACTGCATCTGAGAAAAACATTAGCTGGACGCTGGAGTGGAGTGGGAGGACTGGTCAAAGTGCATGGCCTGACTGGGCTGCCCGGCCTGCGGCTGCTGCCGTGCCTGCATTGCCAAAACCAGGAATGTAGCAACACTTGGGCAGAGTCAACACATAAGTATGAGCAGCCCAAGTGTCTGAGGTGGGTTAGTTAATGCTGAAATGGAGGGTTTTGCAAGAAGAGATAAAAACCAGCTTCATGTTTAGGAAGAGGAGGGCTTTCCATTACAGGGCCAAATGATCCAGCACTCCTGTGCTGTGCAGTTCTCTTTTCCAAAGAATTTGCTTCTGAATATGGATTTAGCCTCAATATGCTTTAGTCTTTCAGGGTTAAATATGTTTCTGCCTTCCAGGGCAGAGCTCTCCACATGGCACCAGTTCCTCTCAAGAGCATGGCTGGGCTTTTCCAGCCCTCGGTGGCTGGGCACAGCTCAAAGAGGAGCTAGTTTGTGGCTTAACCAGTGTAGCTGTGGTGTGGTGCTTTGGGCAGAGAACTGTTATATCCCTCCAATCCCTTTCCTGTGTATGCCCAACCTGGCTGAAAGCTGTTTTCCTCGATGCTAGTTAGGAGGAACTTGGGAAAACCCCATGCTGCTGGCATGCTGGGTGACAAGGGCAGCACAGGGCACTCCTATTCCCTGTCTGGCAGAGGGGAAGCCCTCACCAGCTTTCATGCCACCCAGGGAGAGAAAAGTGGGGTTTGTGCTGCAAAACAGCTCTTCCTCCTGCCAAGTGTTGGCAGCCCCCAAGTACATCCCGGCCCAGCTCTGCACCCTCTGCTTGCCAGCCAGGGCCGGGAGCCATGGGCACTGCCAGGCTCAGGAAGTCCCCACCGGCCACCCGAGGGACAAGGTCTGGCGTAGGGCAAACCAGCGCACTGGAGCATCATCAAGTTGCCCGTGGTGGCTCTTCCTTCCAGGCTGCTAATGAGGCACCTTTGTGTCTGAGGCCAGTCCAGAACCTCTCGCCCTCCTGCTGCCTGCCTGAACCCTACATCCCGGGCTGGCTGCGGTGCTCCCTTTGCTGCCTGCTCCCCCCTTCCTGCCCGCACCCCTAGTGCTGCACCCCCAAGGGGGCTCCCCGGGGTCGCGGACCCTCAGTGGGGCCGTGCCGGGCGCGGCGGGGCCGGTCTCGGTGCCGGTCCCGCCCCGGGGGCGGGCGGCGGAGCACGTGGGGCCGCCGGGCCGGGCTGAGTCACTGCCCGCCCCGAGCCCCGCGGCGAGCGGAGCGGAGCGGCTCGGCGGGGATCGCACGGCTCGGCTCGGCGCGGCTCGGGACGCAACATGAGGGTGGAGAGATCGTTCCGACTGCTGCTCGCCCTGGCACTGGGGCTCTCGCTGCTGCTGCTCGTGTCCGGTGAGTGCCGGGGAGTCCGGGATGCCGAGGAGCCCGGGTGCAGGAAAACCTGGCTGCCAGCGAGCGCGGGGTGCTGGAGTGCCGGAGATCAGGGGTGCCGGGGGTGCCGTAGTGCAGGGGAGCCAAGGTGGCGAGGAGCCTGGGGTGCTGGGGATCCGGTATCTGGAATGCAGGGTTGTCCGGCGTGTAGGGAATCCGCGGTGCAGGGGAGTGCGAGTAGCAGAGAATCCAGAGTACTAAGGATCCCGGGTTGGTGGGGATCTGAAGTGTGAGGGATCCGGAGTGCAGGGGATCCAGGGTGCAGGGGTTGTCCGGTGTGCAGGGGAAGCCGGGATGCCGGGGATCCGCGGTGCCGGGGATTCGGATGCAGAGAGACAGGATGAGGGGTGCAGGGTGAGCGGGTCCCAGCTGCAGTGTGTGGGGTGCAGGGGTGCGAGTGAGAGAGCGCGCAGCCCCAGGGCTGCCGCTGCAGGAGCAGAGGAACGCGGGTTCACGGCCCCGTCCTCGCTCCGGAGCCGTGAGTCGCTCAGCCGGGCTATCCCGTGCTCTCAGGCTGAGATAACCGTGCCCACAATGTAAACAACCTCCCTGGGACCGCCTGGTACTGCGCGCCCGACTGGCCTGGCCAGGGGAACCCCGGGGATTAGCAGCACCATCGTCACCCCGTGGGTCATGTCTGGGGCTCCAAAAGGGATGGACGGGACCAGAGAAAAGGGGAGCAAAGCCGAGGTGGAGGCTCCAGGCCAAGGGACAAAGGGCAGCAGGAAGGGGTGAGGAAGGCCCTGTTTGTGTTCACTCTCCCTGGGCTGAGGTGCCCTTTTTGCCCTCTCGAGGCCTGACCTCCCCCAGCCCTGCTGGGATGAGCCGTCCCAGTATTTGGAGGATGTTATTTTTGCCTTCCAGCCAGCCTGTGGGTTCATATAAGCAAACATTTCCAAAAGCAGTGGCTGATCTTTGTTGCCTTGGTTCCTGAGTGTTCAGCCTGTGACAGCTCTGTCCCGGACTGGAGAAAAATGTGTGTGTGGAGGATGAAGATGCTGAACTACTCTGAAACTGGGCCCAAAACAGCCCAGAAACAGGAGCATCCAGAAGTGCTTGCTACAGTGGAAAATGTGACCTGTGTGCCTTTCTGCTAGGAAGGGGTCTGGCTCCCGAGACCCACCGTGTAAGGGATTATTCCTGGGAGGGGATAAAAGGGAGTCTAGTTACTTGGAATAACTGAAGTATAAAAGTGGGACCCCTCCTGTCCTGACCTTGGGAGGAGCCCTTGCTGCTTTGCTGCTGTGTCCCACCCCAGACACTCCTGCGCTGGAGGCAGTGAGGATGCTGGGGAGGACACGTTCCTTGGCGCTCCATGCCTGGGGAGGCAGCCGCTGCTGAACAGAAGTTGTTCTGTCCACAAGGTCCTGGCTGGCTGCCTGCAGAGATCCTTGGGATGAGGAGGCTGGATGTGCCTGAGACCTGCAGAGGGGCGTGGGGCAAAGGCATCCCCAGTATCAGCAGGAGCCCTCTCTTCCCATGGTGTAGCTCATGGCAGCGCATTGATGGAGCATGAGGTCATGCAGAACAGGCTGGGCAGTGCAGGCAGCGACTTGAACCGCTGCCCAAGTTTTTCTGCCTCCTGAGGCTGGGCTAAGGGAGCTACAGGATCTTTTTGGAAACCTTCATCTGATGTTGGCCTGTCTGCCACCAGTGTGTACCCTACAGATGTGGAGTGTCAGGAAGAGTAGGATTAATTCAAAGGAGTCCTGCTATTATAGGACTAATGAGTAGGAGCTCACTGAGTAGCAGCTTAGGCTAATGAGAACTGCGCTGTTTGGTGTGGGTCTGGGCAGCGAGCCCACAGCTTGTTAACTTCCACCTTCTTCAGGTCATGAAGGTAGTGAAGGGTTGTTCCTGGGTCTCCACCTGGGTTCAGCCCTTGCTCTGACTCCTGCAGCGTGGCAGAGAAGAGCCTGCCATCAAGGGATGTGCTGTCCTAGCACTTGGTGAGGAGTTGCTGAGGCTTTCAGATGGTTGTGTGGAAATCTGATCTAGGTTTATGGAGAATGTTGCCGTCTTGCAGCTTTTAGGGCAGAATTAATTAAGGGTGGGAGGAATTTCAGCCCAGCTCTTGTAATCTGATTCAGCCCTGCAATGGGGAGCAGAAGGTTGATGGGTGCGGTGGGCTGACTTCACTCACTCCCCTCCTCAACAGGATAGGGTGGGAAAAAAGAAGGCAAAGATCCAATGTGGGTCCTTCCCATGGGCTGCAGTTCTTCATGAGCTGCTCTGTTGTGGGTCCTTTCCATGAGATACAGTCCATATGGAAGAGACTGTTCCTGCCTGGAGTCCTCTGTGGGCTGCAGTGTGATATCTGCTCCCCTGTGGTCCTCCACAGGCTGCAGGGAGACAGGTCTTCTCCATGGGCAGCACTTGTAGCACGTCCTTCCCCTCCTTATTCTCTGCAAGTGAATAAGGGGGTGTCTGCAAGGCTGTTTCTCTCACATTTCTCTCCTCGCCCACAGCTGCTGTGCAGTGTTTTTTACTTTTACTTGGGTTTATTATTACAGAAGCAACCTGAGTGTTGGTGACAGGCATGGCTTTGGGCATCAGAGGGTCTGTTTTGGCATTGTCTGGGACTGCCTGTCTCCAACATGGGAGCAGCTCCTGGTGTCTTCCTGGAGAAGCCACCCTTCCAGCACCTTGCCACCACCACCACCACCTTGGCATGTAAACCCTATACCATGGGAGATGCTGGAAGTGGATGAACAGGCAGAGAAGATGGTGCAGCCCCACCAGTTCCCTGGGGGAACCTGCCTGTGAGCTGGAGCTGCCTTGTGGGAGCTGCTGTGAGAGTGATGAAAATCTGGCAGACATTCTGCAGGGATGGACTCTGTGCTCCCTCCCTGCATGTCTCCAGTGTCTGGGAACCAAGGCATGCGGGCTCCCCCTACAATTTTTTTTGTTTGTGTTCTTAGAAGTACAAACTTTCATGAGGAAAACCCAGCAGTGGCACCAGCCCCTTTCCCTTGAGTGATCCTGTCCTGCTCGTGCCTGAGTGAACCCCAGCCTGGCCACCCCTGCTTCCCAGCCAAGTGTCAGAAACATTTGATGCACAAAAGCCCTGGTTTTCCCCTGTCCTGTCTTTGACGTGGAGACTGTTAAACCCCTTTTTAATGTGCCAGAGCAGGACAGGTCCTTGTTGCTCTCTCATGCTCCAGGTCTCAACCATCACTCTTGAATGCCAGCATCCCAGCAGTTGGTCCCTGCCAGGTGTTCCCTACCCATGGAGTCTGCAGCAGACCAGTTCCTGCTTTTGGGTTGGGATGCCTTCATGTGCATCCATGGGGTTCTGGTGGATGGCCACCTCAGGGATGGTTTGCAGTGACACATGGCTTTACTCCCAGGTGACTTCTGCGATGTGAACCACTGTCAGAATGGGGGCACCTGCCTGACTGGGATTAATGAGGCCCCTTTCTTCTGCATCTGCCCCGAGGGCTACGTTGGGATTGACTGCAATGAGACGGAGAAAGGTGAGGAGCTGACCCTCTCCCGGGTGCTCCATGAAGGCCAGGAGCCTTGCAGGAAGTTAGTGTGTCCTTGCTGTGGTCCTGCACCACTGCCCCTGGGGTCCAGCCTTGCTGGTGGCAGATGGAAACACAGAATGGCAATCCAAGCATGGATACAGTGACGGGATACGCCTGGGGGGAATGCAATGTCTTTGGGGAGTGGCAGCTCTCTGGATGCTCTTATTTTCCACCTGTGCCTGTGTTACAGCTGCTTTTTCCCTTCCCCAGGCCCCTGCCACCCCAATCCTTGCCACAACAATGGCGAGTGCCAGCTGGTCCCAAACCGGGGGGACGTCTTCACCGACTACATCTGCAAGTGCCCCGCGGGGTACGATGGGGTGCACTGCCAGATCAGTGAGTATGGTGGTGTGAGGGGGCCAGGGGAAACTGCTTCTCCTCTAAGGCTTGGAGTCCCTTTGGACAAGTCTAGGGTAACAACTGGAGGGTGTTAGCAGCTGTGACTGTGTGGGGCACCACCTTCTGTCAGGGACCATGGGCTGTTTTGCAGCTTGTAGGGTGGAGGGAAGGACCACGGCATGGGGACAAGCTCTGTCTAAGCCTTCTTTTGCACCTCTGGAGGGACACTGTGCCTGAGTAATGAGACAAGGGGTGCCTTGAGGCTCAGCCTGCTCCATGTGAGCTCCCAGGTGCACCTGTGTGATTGCTCTCAGTGGGGATGCAGTGCAGATGGCTCCTTGGACTGGAGCTTCAACCTGTGCCACCCTATCAGCAGGGACCCTGCCACGGGCCTTGCTCAGGGGATGCCTCCCCTCTTCCTGCTGCACCAAAAGAGGGGTCTCCTCTCTGGGACTGGTTCTGGGATCACCTCCTGAGCTCCCCCACTCTGTCTCCTAGACAGGAACGAGTGCTCCTCCCAACCTTGCAAAAATGGAGGCACCTGCCTGGACCTGGATGGTGACTACACCTGCAAATGTCCTTCTCCATTCTTGGGGAAGACCTGCCACGTCCGTAAGTCCCTGGCACCAACCGTACAGAATTCCCTTTCCTTCCCTGTTCCCTGCTACTCTGTCCGTCATTGCCAGTGTGCCGAGGAGACATCTCACCAGCTGGGTTAGGGGATCTGAAGGGCAGCTGTGGGTGCTGGTGTGCTGGCTGCCCTTGACGCCAGCCAGCCTGGTCCTAACAGAGGGAACATTGTTGGGAAGGTGCTGTCTCCTCTCTGGGGTGGCCCCTAGATGGCACTTTCACCCCAGACCTCTGTACTGTGAGGGGGACAGATGGATGGTGTGGTTTTGGATGAGGCCTGAAGAGCAAGGGACACCTTGGGGACAACCAGATCCTAGGGCAGGCCTCCATCTCCTTCTCTGTTCCCAGACAAGAAACAAATGACCTCTAATTCTGCTCCCTGCTTATTGTCTCTCTTTGGCCCTGATCTTCCCATTGTCCCCAGGCTGTGCTGTTCTCCTGGGCATGGAAGGAGGAGCCATCTCTGACTCCCAACTCTCGGCATCCTCTGTTTACTATGGCTTCCTTGGCCTCCAGCGCTGGGGGCCGGAGCTTGCCCGCCTCAACAACCACGGCATTGTCAATGCCTGGACCTCCAGCAACTATGACAAGAGCCCCTGGATCCAGGTACCTGTGGCAGGACTGGGTGCACCAGCATAGAGAGCAGCCCCAGTAGCCGTGGCTGATCTTGCAGCACTGCTGTCATGGGATTTCCCTGCTCCTGGTGGCAAATGTGGGGCTAAATTTCTGCAGCAAGGTTCCACCAAGGGGCATCTTGGGATGTGCCTGAAGAAGGCAAGTCCGTTAGAGGAAGATGGGAACCGGGGGTGGTGATCCCTGGTCTGCCCACCATGGGATGCAGGGCTGGAGGGCTAGAGGGCTTTTGCCTGGAGGAAGACACAGTGCCCTGGGCAGCCTCTCTCCTGTCCCCGATTCTGGGGGTGAGCCCACCCTCCCGTCCAGGCTTGGTGGTGCTGGTGGGTGCAGGGGCTGTGCACCCCCTCCGTGCCATGCTCTTCTCATCCTCCTCCCCTCCACAGGCCAACCTGCTGCGGAAGATGCGGCTGAGCGGGATCATCACGCAGGGCGCGCGCCGTGTGGGGCAGCAGGAGTTCGTCCGTGCCTACAAAGTCGCCTACAGCCTGGACGGGCGTGAGTTCACCTTCTTCAAGGATGAGAAGATGGATGTAGACAAGGTGGGCTGCCATGCTCTGCACTCCCAACTCCCCCCGCCCCGTGCTGGAGCGGCTGTGAGCTGCATCCCAAAGTGTCCCTGTGTGTGGGAAAATGCTTTTGACCTGGGGAAAAGCCGTGCTGGGAGCCATCCTAGCAGCGAGATGGCACAGGCAGTTCCAGTGCCGAGGAGCACTCTCTGCCGCTGTTTAATTGGCCATAATAAGCATAATCAAAGAAGCAGCAGTGACATATTTAGGTCATTCAGATAATATCTTTATCACTGACACACTGTGGGAACTGGGCATGGTCTGGCAGTGCTACTGAACAGCTTGGGTGGCTTGTTGTGTGTCTGCACCAAGCACTAGTCAAGAGTGTGTCTCTCAAAGCAGAAACACTCGTAGATTGCAGTGCTCTCCACTCTCAGTTCTTTATGGGAAGTGTCTCCTGGTGGTTTTTTGAGCATCCAGGAAATGGTTGTTGGTATCTGCTTTGCTTTACAAAACCAAAAAATTCATCTTGTTTCTGCAGCAGTGAAAAAAAATGCATGAAAACATGACCTGACTCTATTTGTTATGTTAAAAAGAGTGAGTTACCTCTATGCATTTCATAATTTGTGGAGCATTGTGATAGTGGGAGGAAGTGGATGTTGCTGCATGTGTGGCTCTGTGGGGGTGAGGATGAAGCAGAAAATATTACAAAGCTCTGTTGAGAGTACTGAAGCTGCTGCAAAGTCGTGCACTGCTCCAGGGCACGAGAGCAGAGCCCAGCTTTCCCCTCTCTGCCCCATTGCCATTGGCAATGCTGAGGTCTGTCCATCTGCTGTGCAAGGGATTTGATGCAGGAAGGCTGTGGGAGGGCTGGGCCACTCAGCCCTGCTCACTGTTGCAGGTTTTTGAGGGGAACTCGGACTATGGCACCATGCAGACCAACATGTTCAACCCCACCATCACGGCCCAGTTCATCCGCATCTACCCCGTGATGTGCCGCCGCGCCTGCACGCTGCGCTTTGAGCTCATCGGCTGTGAGATGAACGGTAAATGTTGGTGGCTCTCCCCTCCCCAGGGGCCGCAGGGCAGGGGGTGACACGGAGCAGGGCATCACCCCTTGTCCTGGTTCTGATCACCCAGCGCAAGGCATTTGTCAGTGCTTGTTTTTCCTCAGGCTGGTGCCTGGAAATACCCTGGGGTGTGTTTGGGGAGCAAAAGCCGCTAATCCCACTGGCTCAGCCAGCTCAAGCTGCATTGTCATGCTGCTAACACCTCTAACACCTTCCAAGCCAGGACTTTTTATTGCACCCCCTCCCTGTCTGAGCTGTGAACTGGCTGCTTTTCCTGCCGGGGAGCTTGAAAAGCACCAGAGGATCAAAGTACTCTGGGAAACGTGAGGGGTGAGCCCTTTGCTTGTGTTGCCCACATTCCTACCATGTGGCACATCTCCGGCAGCTGAGTGGGACTCGTGCCTATGTGGGAGTGGGATGCTGTGGGGGCTTGGATCCTATCCTGCTGCTGTGTGGGTGTGGTGCCATCCATGATTTTGGCTGGGGATGTCTTTGCATTGCTCTCTTCTTTCGTGAAAACATCCTCCTCTGCCTCCTGCCAAAGTTTTCTGTATTCCAGGGCTGTGCTGTGGGGACATCTGCTCGTCTCTGCAGCAGGAGGCACTGTGAGACAGGGAATAGCTGGGAGCTAAAAATCCTGGGAAAAGGCAGCCCTGTACCTCTGCTGAGCATTTCCCTGCCTGGTCCTGTTGCTGCTCCGGGCATTGGAAACATGGGAATGTGGGGATGGCTTCTGGCAGGGCTGTGGGGTTTTGCTTGCATCGGTGCCGTGGACTCTTTCCTTTTCACTGCCTGTGTAAACTGTTGTGTTACAGTGTATTTCAACACGGCAGGTTGCTCGGAGCCTCTGGGCATGAAATCCCGCCTGATCTCCGACCAGCAGATCACAGCCTCCAGCGTTTTCAAGACTTGGGGCATCGATGCCTTTACTTGGCACCCCCATTACGCTCGTCTGGACATGACAGGCAAAACCAATGCCTGGACCGCGCTGAACAACGGCCAGTCCGAGTGGCTGCAGGTGAGTCTCCAGGCCCTCCCTCTGTAGCCTCCTGTCTCCTCTCCGGCTTCTCCAGCTGTGTCTGGGGCCACCTCCTGTGTCTGGGGTCACCTCCTCTATCTGGGGCCACCTCCTGTGTCTGGGGCCACCTCCTGTGCTGAGGTGGCTGGAAGGGGGGTGGGCGCTGCTGGCGTGTGCTTTGCTGTGGGGCACACAGCCCAGCAGTGCACTGCCCGAGCTGGGATCACAGGGGCAGGTCAGGATGGGACCTCAGCCTCTGGTTTTAACAGCAGTCCTGGAGCTCTGGGTCAGCGCCCGTAGGGACAGGGTGGTGCCGTCTCTGTACCTCATGGGGTGCATCAAGCATACAGCACCCCAACTCTGCATCACCCCTTGAGGAAATGCCATCCCAGCCTGAGGTGACAGTCCTATGACCCTCTGGCTGCCCAGAACACCAAGTTTCTGTTTTGCAGGAAAAAATCGGGTTTACTTTTGTCAGTCTGGAATGGAAACAAATAGTTTTGAAATTTCCTTCTCGGTTTCCTTTCCTCCCCTGTTTTTATACTTTTCACATGATTCCATGACATAATAGGACAAAGCAGTTTAGATATTTGTCCCACTTTTTATTTGGGAAATGATTAAAAGCAGCTGTTTCTCAGCCCTAAATAAACCAGCTTATCAAGATGTTGGCTGTTGGGGTCGGGATGACACGCTGAGCTGGACTGTTGCATCACAAACTGCCTGTTTGTGTATCTGTGTATAAATTTACACATGCACTCAGGATTTATATTGTATAGCTTGAACTGCCCTTGATGAGCATGGAAAAAGAACTAAATTAAGGAGACTTTCATCTCCTTTGCTGGTTACCCTGTGCCAGCAGCAGTAGCGCAGCGTGGCAGAGTACAGAGAATAGAAACTATCTCACTTATAACCCAAATGTCAGCCTGTGCTGAACGGTATGTTTTGTCAGCCAGAACTGTTTTCCAGTGGAAATGCATTTCCTCTGGGAATCTTTTTTTTTTTTTTTTTAATTGAGATTTTTTGTTGTCATTCCCACATTGACATTTTCAGCAAAAAATGTGGAGGTGGTGGGGGTGGGCAAGGGCGCTGAGGCAGTGGGTTTGCACCCACTTTAGATTGCCTTGAGAGATGGTGTGAGTCTTGAAGGATCAAATATTTCACTGTAGTGTTCTATGTGTTGCCTGGCATTGGGGTGGGGATCGAGTGGTGTTTTCTCCATTCGTGACCCCCGAGGGCCAGTTCATCCTGGATACCTCTGGAACATGAAGGGTGCTGTAGGGTGGGAGCACCACCCCTACAAAGGAATTGTGACAAGCCTTGTCTCTGTGCCAGATCGACCTCCGGGACCAGAAGAAGGTGACAGGAATCATCACGCAAGGAGCCCGTGAC
This sequence comes from Lophotriccus pileatus, assembly GCA_035583135.1. Lineage (NCBI taxonomy): Eukaryota > Metazoa > Chordata > Aves > Passeriformes > Tyrannidae > Lophotriccus > Lophotriccus pileatus. The sequence continues at coordinate 7,962,359 of JAWWES010000018.1, read as the reverse complement.
TTTGGGCACATCCAGTATGTGGCAGCCTACAAGGTGGCCTACAGTGACAATGGCACGTCCTGGACCCTGTACCGGGATGGCCAGACAAACAGCACCAAGGTGGGTGTGGGCAGGGCAAGGCGGGCAGTGACCTCCTGGGGCTCAGGGGTGCTGTGGTGGGGAAGGGCGGATTGCAGTGGGGGAGGTCCTGGCGGCGCTGACACCCACCTGTCCCCTCCTAGATCTTCCACGGCAACACTGACAACTACTCACACAAGAAGAACGTGTTCGACGTGCCCTTCTACGCCCGCTTCGTCCGCATCCTGCCCGTGGCCTGGCACAACCGCATCACCCTGCGCGTGGAGCTGCTGGGCTGCGATGAGTAGGCGCGTGGGGAGGAAGGACGGGGCTGCTCTTCCCCGCCGCCCGGCCTGCGCCCTGCCTGCCCCCACCCGCTCCTGCTCTGACCTCACACCCCCTCTCCACGTCCCCACACTCGGGAGGCAGCCGAGAGGGCTCCCCTGCCCCGCGTTGGTGCTGGGGCTGCAGCACTGCACTTTACGGGGCCCTTGCAGGTGGGATGTGGGGACGGCTCCTGCCCTTTTGCCATGCCAGCCAGGGCTGAGACCCCACCCTGCAACTGGGACTTGGCTGGGGGATCCTCTCCCGTGACTGGGGCTTCCTTGGGGGACCTCGTCCTGCAAATTGGGCTTTGCTGGGGGACCCTATCACGCAATCAGGCCTTGGCTGTATACTCCCAGCTAAAGCTGGGGACAAATTTTCTCCCCCTTCTTGCTTCTGCTTCCAGCAGAGAGTCTGCAGCCAGTGGCAGTCCCTTGCCTGCACCTTCTCGGGGCCCAGCAGTTTTCAGGGGCTTAGGGCAGGCACCCTGGACTTGCAGCCTCTGTTGTCCCTCCTGCTCCCTGCTCGTCTGCAAGTCGGGGCTCTGAAAATCCTCTGAAAAAACTCAGCTGTTGTACCCTGCCCATTTTGCCAGGCCCTGGATATCCTTGCCTGTGGTGTCAGCACTGCATAGTGTGAGGGGAGTGATGAGATGGCTCCTGTCAAGAGGCACTGGGTCCCCATTGCTGGTGGCTCTACCCGCTGGATGCTCCAGCAGGTGCCATGGCTGGCATTTCTGCAGACATTCTCCATTCCCCTTCCTGGCGTGCCAGCTCCTGTGTCCTCCCAAGTCTCAGCACTGCTGCCAAACCCAGCTCACTGCAGTTTGGGGTGTCTGGAGGTCCATTGTCCCCAGAGCTGAGGGGGACAGACCAGGAGGACTGCGATCGGGTAGTGGGGAGGGATGGTTTTGTAGCCACAAGGATATGGAAAAAAGATGGGAAAGGTGGTAGTTAAACCACCCAAATGCAGCAGGTAGAGCGCTGTGCCATGACCCTTTTTGTAACCTGATTCCTTTTTCCCTTTTTGTGGGGTGGAGAGGAGCCTCTTGCAATGCTCTCTGGATTAGCAGTAGGAGGTGAGTGAGACCTGGTAGCAGCAGGTGGGAGCACGGGCGGGCAGTCCGGGGCTGGCAGCGATGCTTCCCCTGCCTGCTGGGATGTGAAGCGGCCGTGGGGCCATGGGTTCACTTTGGCAAGGGCCAAGGGAGCCTGGGTGGGATGGTGGTGGCAGCCCCACTCGGGGGTGTCTCTGACAGTATTAAAACCAGCTGAAACTTTAGGGCTGTTGGCTTGTCTGCTCTGTGCCTCCCTGAGAGCCATCTCCCAAAGCTTAGCAGGTCCGGTGATCCCCCAGGATCCCTTCTGAGCCCCCTGGCTCCTCCATCCTGGGGGGCTGCCAGCTGCTGTGATGACCCCACACCTCTCCTGTTTTCACAGACCCTCCTAGTTCCCTTCCCTGTCTGAAAAAGAGGGTATCAGGGCTTTGTGCACATCTGCCCTGCTGCCTCCGCCCTGTCTGCAGCTGCTGGAGCCTGTGCTCGCAGCTGGCCAGGCGCAGTGGGAAGGGACTCGGGGAGGGGAAGCCTCTATCAGCACCCCACGCCCTTTGTCTCCTCCTTTGGCTTTGATCCTCTAGCAAATACCCCAGCTTGGAGCTAGATCGGCTCTTATACCTCAGTGTGCTCCCAGGGCTGGAGTGAGCTGTGAGTGCTGCCAGGGCTGCCCGCAGGGATGTTCCCAGCTGGGCCCCCTGGGCAGGGCTGGGGGATGGATGCTGCTGGAGCAGGATCCCCCTCCATTGAGGATGGGGTCCCTTGTAGGGAAGGAACACTGGAGTGAACAGAGCAGAGGAGATTTGCTCCTCCACAGAGTCTTCTGCCACACTGGGCAGGGACCCCTGAGGTTGGCACAAATGGCCAAAGACCACATGCTTCCCACCACAGCTCTATGTCCCCACAGCTCTGGACAACATTCATGCACATTCCTGCTGCCAGCAGTGCCCTGCTCGTCCTGGCATCCCCTCCTTGGGCCCTGCCTGTGGGAGGTGGGCTCTTGCCTGACTCCGTGGTTGCCAGCTCCAGGCACCAGAGGGTTGAGGGGCTGCTTGCAGAGCTTGGGCTGAAGTCACTCTGGCTGTGGCTGCTTGGTGACAAATAGCAGCCACAGCTAGAGCCAGGGACAGGGAGGACAGTCTGCCCGGTTCACCTCCAGACGTGCCACCCTTATCACTGGGAAGCTGGTGCAGAGATAAGAGCAGTTCGCGTGGAGTCCAGCCAAGACAGCCCTGAGCCAGAGACACGGCAGAGACTCCATGAGGAAGGTGATGGGAGCAGATGCCGTGTCTCAGAGCAGGGGATGCATCCTCAGCCCCTGGCTGCTGCTTCCCCCTACCCACCGCTGCCCCCAAATGAGCCCCTCTGGCGGATGCTGAGCCCTTTCTCAACCTTGCGGCCATTTCCTTCCTCCTCTGGAGCCCCAGGATGGGGGAGTTGGTGAGAGCCAGGGTGCCTTCCTTGGCATGCACAGCCCCTCATGGTTTATCCCTATCCCTTGGATGCTCTTCCTGGATGTGGCCGAGTTGCTGGAGCAGCAGGAAGACCGGGATGGCCGACATGCTGTGGCACCCTGCTGCCTGCTGACTCGGCTGCCTCTGCTGCCAGCTGCTGCGAGCTGGTTCCTCAGGAAGCAGCCATCAGGGAGAGCATCCTCTCCCCTCTCACCACCACCTGGAAAGCCCAGCACCTCCTCCATCCTACCAGGAATGTGAGTGTTCCTCTGCTGTTTTGGCCTTGGCAACAGGGTCCTGCTGGAATCATCCAGTGCCAGTGGCATTTCATGGACAAATCTCTCTGGTGGGGCCACAGTGGACCTGTCAGCTGCTGGCTTTGAGGCAGGAAGGACAGGGATGACATTTTTATGGCTCTCGTTCAGCCAAAATTTCAGCCAACCCTAAACACATGCCCTAAACATGTGCTGTGCTGACCCTGTGCAGCTTTGCTTACTCTGAAACCTGTGGTCCCACCCAGGGTCCCCCTCGGGGAGCAGAAAACAAATATGGGATCATCCCAGAAGTCCCACAAATAGAGTGAGAGGTGGTAAGGAGTGAAGGGGATTCTTCTTTCCACCGGGTCTGCCAGTGGCCAGATCCTTCCCCATTCTGCCTGTTGAGCAGGAGAAAAGAGAGGCATCGTTGGCCACAACCAGACGAGTCATGGCCAAAGGTGAGCCAGGAGCTGTTGTTGAAAAGAGATGAACAAAAGCATTCCTGTCCCCTTCCCTGCTGCCGCTCCCCTCCGCAGGCTGGGCAGAGGATGGCTGCTGCAGGCGCTGTAGTGCAGGCAGCGCAGGCAGCACAGGACACTGTGGGGCTGGTTCCTCGGCTCTGGAACAATGGGACGGCCATGCCAGGGAGCACTGTGCCCTGACAGGGCTGTCCGTCTGTCTGCACAGGCGTGGGGTGGAGGGAACCATCCCAGTCGCTGGGTTACCGAGGCACGGACAACTTGGGCAAGCAATTGCAGGGGGGCACTGGTCGCCGGAATGCAGCTGGGATGACATCCCACCATCTTCTCCGACCCCGGGGCGGGGCTGGGGGGGACAGGAACCCTCGGCCAGGACGCAGGGCAGCACAGTGGCCGCATGCCGGGAGATGTAATTGCCCCTCCATTGTGGGCTGCGGGACAGGCTGCTCCGCGCAGGCGAGCAGGCGGCGTGCCCGGCCGTCACACTCCCGTGTCCCTGGGCAGCCCGGCTCCACCGCGTCCCTCCTCGGGGAGGGCTGGCAGGCCCGGTGGGTGTGCAGGGAAAAGGAGAACAAGGAAGAGCAGTGCCTCCAGACCTCGGGTCCCACGGCCATCCCCGGTCGGGGTTTCCCCGGGGAGCGCGGGCTGCCGTGCCGGCGCTGGCGGCAGATAACGCCGTTTCCTTGCCGGCTGCTCCCTATCAGTGCGGCGCGTCGGGCAGACAAGATCGCACCGCGAGCGCTGCACGCTGCGGGGCTGTCAGAAAGGGGTCCTGGCCCCCTTCACCCCGCAGCCAGCCTCGGAGCGGTTTATTTTTACACGAGTTGTTTTCTTTCCGGCTTGAAGCCATCCTGCGCGGCGGCAGGAGCCCGGACCGGGGCCCCCACGCCTCATTTCCTTGCCATAAAACAACAAAGTGGGGGGTGATGCAGCGCACCGGGCTGGGACAGAGGGTCGATGGGTCAGGGCACACGCGGCTTTGTGGTTCCTTCATGTGTTCGGCCTCACTGTCCACCCCCTGACCGGCATCCACGGCTGTGCCGCCGCCGTACTGCCCTTCCTGAGGACTCGATCCGGGGCTCTTAGAGACGGGTCTGCATACCTGTGTGCCAGTGGAAGCTGGCATGGAGGGCATCATCCAAGTTTAGGGATGATGCCCCCTCACATGTGTGCCACTGGGCACCCCAGAGCTTTCACCCTGGATTCTGTGCCTCTGCTTTGTCCTCACAGCACCAAGCACACCTTGAAGAGGCTGAACCCCACAGCTCAGCAGCCTCTCCTAAATCCCAGAGTAGTCAGGTGCTGCCTTGCACTTTCTGGGCACAAACCACCCCCTGGCACAGCCCACCTGTCCCAAGCCACTTGTGCCCTCGGTGCTCCTGCCACATGCATCCAAAACTGGACACTACCTTTGCCTGGGAACTGCGACCAGTCCTCCTGGTTGTATGTGGGACAAGGGATGGCTCTTTTTATCTGGCACTGTGACTTCACCAGTGAAGTCACCGCTGATTTTTTGCACCATTGATTTCTAAAATCACACCAGCCCCACGGGGGCACCTTGCTCCCCACTGCTGTTCCTTCTAAGCTGGGGGCAATGTGGGCAGCTGGCACACCACAGATGAGGTGTGTTAACAGTGTGTGGGCAGCATGTGGGCAGTGTGTGGGCAGTGTGTGGGTGCACGGCCAGGCCATCAGCCAGGCAGACCGGGCAGGCAGGGGGCTGGGGGCACCCACCCCAGCTCCGGGCTGTGAGCAGGGGGTTGGGAAACGTGTGTTTCCCTTTAAGAGGCAGGCCCTGGAGCTGCTTCCTCTCAGCCCTGCAAGAGCCCTAAACACAGTGCATCTGCCTGCAGCCTGCCTGCACGCCTGCCCTCAGCCTGCCCGTAACCAGCGTGAGTAGGGCTTTGCCCCAGCGCCGGGACTGGGGAGGGCTGGCACCCCGGGGTGGTGGGCACCCTGCTTGCTGTGGAGGACATGGAGGGATGGCATCACCATGGAGGGAGCTGGGCATCACTGCAGAAGGTGCCAGACATCGCTGCGGTGGGTGCTGCACCACGATGATCACTGGCTGAGGATGCCGGGCCACCAGCACATCACTGCAACGATGGGCTCTGGGAGTGAAGGGGTGTAACCAGACACTGGGGTACAGGGGAAGCAGGGCTGCCACCCTGCAAACTGAGGTGTGGAGCTGTGGTGCCTCGAGCCCACCCTGGGGCGCATGGGCAGCACATGGCGTTGTTCCTGTGGCTCTGGTACCTGCAGCACTGCTCACCTCTGTGCCGGCTCTGGGGCTGTGTTGGTGCTCGATGAGTGCACCCAGTGCCCTTGGGTGCTGGTTCTGCAAATCCCAGTGGGTGGCAAGCATGGGCTGCACCCCCTGGTGAGCAGTGGCTCTGACTGCTGAGGAGAGTCCGGCAGAGAGCAGCCTGTGGTGAGAGCAGTCGGTTGCACACCCTGGTCCCCAGAGACCACCGCCGTACCCCGTACTGGACCCTGCCGGGGGTGAGCACCCGCTCTCACACAGCCCCCTGGCCCAGGGCACATTTGCAGGCACTCCTAAGCCTTGTATAAGCAGGGCACAGATGTCAGAGCCCTCCCGGTGTTGGAGGGGGTCTGCCGGAGGCTTGCCGAGTGCCGGGCCCCCTCTGCCGGCTCTGGGAATCCTCACAAGCAGCCGGTCCTGGGAGCACCCTGGGTGAGCCCCATGCAGGGCACCCGTGGGTGCCCAGACACTCAGAGCTTGGGGCAGTGCAGGTCTCTGGTGCTGTGGGGAAGCCGGGCTGCTCCCACCCATGGGACATGTTTTTGGAGCGCAGTGTGTTGCATGGGGTTGGTGCCAGCCGTGTCTGTGGTGCAGAGCTCTGGGTCAGAGTCGGGGGTCCTTGGCCAGGATGGTGGGTGCCGCTGGGCTTTGTCCGGGGCTGGGGCAGTGGAGGCAGCCTGAGCCCTCTCCTCACCTCCTCAGCCGGGTTGCACGCTCGGCTGCCTCTGTAAACTGAGCTTGCTGCTTACAGTGGGGCTCGGCCACTTCTTTCCCTCTGCACCCCTACATGATGTTTTCCCAGTGCTCCCTGTTCAAAGGATACCCTGGGATCCCGTTTCTCCAGCTGCCCCGTCCCCGGTTTGGTCTCAGCACTCCCCTCTGGGCCGGGTGCTCCACAACCCCCAAAGGGCAGCAGCAGCGAATGCGTGTGTGGTGTGACCCAGGCGGGAAGATGAGGAGGGAGGGGATTGGCAACCCTTAGTTGTGGGGCAGGTCTGGGGGCACTGTTCCTGTTACCTGCACCCTCCCCTGAAGGCAGGTGAGCCACTCTGCTGGTTCTTTCCACCCCTCTTCTCGAATCCCTGGTATGGAGTCTGCTCAGCACCACAGCTGGGCAGTGCTGGCATAGGCTTCTGGCTATTTTGGGGGTGTTACAACAGACTTTTCCCCCTCCCCAGCTCGGGATCAGGGTTTGGCCTCACTTCCCAGCCATGCTGCTGCTCCTGCTACTCCTGGATGCCACCCTGCTGCAGCTGGCCAGCGGCTCCCACCACCCCTTCTACAATGGCTTCTACTACAACCACATCATGAACGACATGGGCAACGGGCAGGACAAAGGTATATTGGGGATAGGGGGAACTGGCAGGTTTTCTCAGGGAGCTGAAGTCCCCCCCTGCCTCTGATTGGGACTGGGACCCATCTCCTGGGGGGGTGTGGGGCTCAGAGGAGCAGTCAGTGATGCTCCTTGGGTGCCTGGGGCATGCTCATGGTAGAAGAGGTGGTGGCTGGAGGGAAGATTTGGAGACACTGCCCAACCCTGCATCCTGACCTGTCCATCACTCCTTCCTTACCTGTCCCCAGATTATTTCAACGGAGCCAGGCTGGTGGTGGAAACCTCCAAAGACCCTGTCTACAGCTACAGTGGTGCCAACGTCACCCTGCCCTGCCTCTACCGCTACGAGCCTGACCTGGGAGATAAGCGCAAAATCCGCATCAAATGGTCCAAGCTACGGGATGACTACACCAAGGAGCAGGACGTGGCGGTTGCCATTGGCAAGACCTACGTGGCCTTTGGGGACTTCAAGGGCCGTGCTCACATCCACCGGGCCAGCCGGCACGAGGCCTCGCTGGTCATCAGCGATGTGCACCTGAAGGATGATGGCAAATACCGCTGCGAGGTCATCGACGGGCTGGAGGACGAGAATGATGTGGTGGACCTCCGGCTGCAAGGTAGGGCCATGCTGGGGACCTCATGACACTCTGTGCCAAGCCAGTGGGCCTGACCTTCTGTGGCACCCCCTCCTTTGGGGACATAGCAAGGCGGGGGTGTCAGGGAGGCCAGTTGTGGGCAGAAAGCAGCTGGGATGCTTGGTGGGATGGTGTGGTGGTTTGGGCCTCTCTGACTGTGGGTTCTCAGCAGTGAGTGAGACCAAAGCAGTCTGCACAGCTGGGACACTGAGGGTGCTGCTGTGGAGCCAGAGTTGGGAGTGACCCCATGGCCGCAGCATTTCCTGCCTTTACCCACCCATCTTCCCGCTGTGCTGCATCATGTCCAGCTGTCCCCTCCCCTCCCAGCTCTGGATATCCCAATGCCTTTTGTGATGAACCTTGGTGACTGGTCCAGCCCCTCTTGCTCACTTGCCATGAGGGACCTGACTCAGCCCTGACTCTTCTTCCAAGCACAGAGATGTGCAAATGTCCCTCTTGCTTGTCCCTGCCCATCCCCTTGGCCCTGTCTCCCCATGTCTTGTCTCCACAGGTCCCTGTGACTGTGTCCATGATAGTGGTGCACATGGTTCTGTGGTCCATCCATCCCTGTGATAGTGGTCCATCCATCCATCTCCATGTTGGTGGTCCATGTGTCCCTGGGATCATGGCACATATGTCCCCATGATGCTAGTCCTTGTATCCCTGTTTCTGTAGCTGATGCATCCCCATGACAATGATCTCTCCATCCCTGCAGAGGTGATCCATGGCTCCCTGAGACCAATGTCTGTGTGTGTCCAGGGCCGTGGTCTGCACGACCAAGTGTTGGTGGTCCCTGCAACTCCATTGTCATAGTCTGGGCATCCCTGTACGTGCAGGTCCCCATGAGGGGGTTTGTGCGTCCCCAGGACCGAGCCCCTATGTTTCTGTGCCACCAGATGTCGCTGGCAACTCACAGCTAGCGCCTGCACACCCGGAGCAGCCCCATCCCTGCATTCCTGAGCCTTGGGCTCTGCCACACTGGGGTGGTCCCTGTCTCTGAACTTGGGATGGGTCAGGGGCCCCTGCATCCTCTGCTGGGGCTGAGCTTGAGGAGGGTGGGCTGCCCACAGAGCCAGCTGAGCGTCCCATCTGCCGCCAGGCATCGTGTTCCCCTACCAGCCTCCCCGCGGGCAGTACAGGCTCAACTTCCACGAAGCCGAGCAAGTGTGCCAGGACCAAGGTGCCATCCTCGCCAACTTCAACCAGCTCTTTCAGGCCTGGAGCGAGGGGCTGGACTGGTGCAATGCGGGCTGGCTGGCCGATGGCACCGTGCAGTACCCCATCCGCCTGCCCCGCAAGCCCTGCGGGGGCGTGCACCTCGCCCCGGGCATCCGCAGCTACGGCCCGCGCCACCGGCACCTCCACCGCTTCGATGCCTTCTGCTTCTCCTCCGCGCTCAGAGGTGGGTGCTGGGCCACAGCTGGGGGCTGGGGTCCTGGGGAAAGTGGTGTGCATCCCTCCCCCTTAGGGCACAGGACTTAGCCTGGATGGGGGTGCACCGGGCAGGGATGCTCCAGACAGGGATGTTCCAGATGACTCTCAGCACTGATGCTCTCCTCTCATGCTGCCCTCTTCCTCCTAGGAGAGGTTTTCTACCTGGACCGCCTCGCTGGGATGACGCTGGAGGAGGCCAAGCAGAGCTGCCAGGACGCAGGGGCCGAGATTGCCCGGGTGGGGCATCTCTACTCCGCCTGGAAGTTCCTGGGGCTGGACCGCTGCAGTGCCGGCTGGCTGGCAGACGGCAGCGTCCGCTACCCCATCGTCAATCCTCGGCCCAACTGCGGCCCCTCAGAGCCTGGTGTCCGCAGCTTCGGCTTCCCCAGCAAGGGCAGGTTTGGGGTCTTCTGCTACAAGGAGAGATAAGGAGCCAGGAGAGATCCTTCTTGGATGAAAGATGTTTCCAGCCTGACCGTGCCTGGTGTTGGGCATTTCCCAGGGCTGTTTTAGGGATGACTGGGGGGAGGTGGGATGGGGGGAGGCTTCTTTTTGTTTTGTTTTGTTTCGTTCCTTTATATTTTCCACATCTGGCTCAGCAGCTGGCACATGCAGCTGCTTGGGGCAGTTGCCAGCTGGGCAGCCTGGGACAGTGTCTGTCATGGGATGTGTGCAAGGACGATCCCCATGGGCTACAGCTGCCACCCCACTTGGCCTCGCCTCTCCATGGGTGGTGGCCCCTTCCTGTGGTGGCAGGTTGTCACCGATGCTTGCCTGCCCTTCCTGGCTGGTCCTACCCCTGCGTTCATGAGAGGAAGTGAGGCAAAGCTGGATTTGGCCAGAGCAGAGAGCAGGTGTCTCTGTTGCACCTGGCCCCTCTTCCAGCCCCATCCCTGACCCGCTGAAGGATGCCATTGTGCCTGTCCCTGCAGGAGTGCCAGTGCCTTATCTCCATGTGCCTGTTGCCTGGACTGCACTTGAATTCTGGTGCCTTCTTCTTTGATAAGTTGTCTATGAAAAGATGTATTTTCCTGGACGTCTTCTAATAAACTGGAGAAAGCCCTGGAGTGACGTGGCTGTCCGTCTCTCTCCCAGTACAAGAGGGGAGTCTGACACGGAGAGAGGATTTGGGAATCCCTGGCTAGTTGCCTAGGACTGTCTCATCCTTGGCTGAGCATTGTTCTTATTGCTGCTGGCTCCGCCCTGTGCCCACCCAAGCTCAGGCAAAGGCTTTGTGTTCCCTCATTAGTGAGTGTTAATTAACCCCCTGGGTGTCAGAACTGAAAGCTGGAAGGTGAAGCAGTTCCTTCTGGTCATGGGGTTTAGATGGGTTTTAGGCATGTGAGTTAACTCCCTCCCGAGGCGGGAGCTGAACAGGGAGGGCGATGTCCTACTGCAAGGTCCCTCTTCAGCTGGGATTGGGGCTTGGAACACCCCTCCCACCTCCGTTTTCCCCAAGGATGCACCCTTTCGTGCTGGCTGGGGCTGAACCATTCCCATGTAGCCTGGAGCATGCTGTTTGGTGTCCCCTTTCTTGCTTGCTGCCTTGCCATGGGAGACTCCCTCTTCAAGCCCAGAGAGACATACCTGTTCCTAAAAAAACCAACACTCGGAAGGTGCCAATTCGGATTTCACTCTCTTTATTATTTATCATTCTTTCAAAATAGGATATGTTCAAAAATATAAATAGGTGCAGGGAACGCTGGTGCCCCGCACGGTCCCCTGGAAAAGAGCACGTTGTCCTGGACGGGCGCTGCGCTGCAGAGGGGGCGCTGGGGAAGCGGAGAGGGGCCACAGCCCCCAGCACCCGGGTCTCGGGTCTCAGCATCCCCTCACCTCCCTCTTCCCACAGCTCCTTCCACCACAGTCCCCGGCCCTCCCCACCCGCCCTGACGTGCTGCAGCAGTAAAAGGATTCTGGAAAAAAAAAATAAAATAAAACCCCAAAAGGTGCTGTTCACCCTGGAGATTAAATAACAGAAATAATTACATTGTTCGTGGATAAAATCAGGAAAAAATAATCATCTTTATTATTTAACTTAACCCCCTGCCCTCTGCAGACCCACCCCCCTCCCTGTCCCCAAAGGCACGAAGATAATTGGAACCGGACGGTTAGTAAAAATGCTGAGATCTAATTTGTTTTGCTTTGGTGCTTGGAAAAACATTAATTTCTTTTATATATATATACACAAAGGTGGGTTTGTCTTTAATATAACTTTTTTTCCTTATATGACAAAAAAGCAACAAGAAGAAGAAGAAATCGACTCTGTTAATATAACTGTTCCGTTAAAAATCTCTCTCGCGTTTCCCCTCGGTCTCTCGCCTCGCTCTAATGGGTGGGTCTGTGGACGGCACTGCCGCTGGTTCTCGACCGGCTCCTGGGGCTCCTCTTGTATAGCCTGCGCTGGTAGCTGGAGGCTGTGGGAGAGAAGAAAAGGCACCTTGTTGGCAGGAGCCGGGACAGAGACGCTGCTTGTCCCGCGCTGGCCTCCCCAGCCCCTGGCTCCCTGGAAAAACACAGGCAGCCGCAGGCAGCGCTGCCCGGCGGGTCGCTGTGTGTGCCCCGGCGCCAGCCTGCCCGCACACGGACAATCGGCCCTTCTCTCGCCCCGCACTTGGGCTTTGCTCCTCCCAGGGGAGAAGGTGTCCGGTGCTGGACGGGAGCCCGGGCAGGAGCATCATCTCCGCGGATGCCTGTGCCATCCCTTCCCTGCGCCCGGCCGGGAGGGCAGCTCTGCTGGTGGAGTGGGCATGGGTACCACTTGCCTGTCTCTCCTGTTGCCCCACCAGTTTCTCCCCAGTCCACACTCCCATTAGTGGGATGTACTCAGGGCACAGGAGGGGAAACAACCCCATCTGGCTGGCAGAGAGGGACAAGGTTTCTGCCTGATCTCTGCTGCCAGTCTCCCTGGAAGCTGGCACCACTCTGGTGTGATAATTGGAGGAGGGTTTTGGTGGAAGCAGCAAAAGCTGGTTTGGAGCAGAAAAGGCCTCTTGATTGCTGGCAGTCCATGCAGGGAGCAGCCTATAGCTCTCCAGATGCACAGCAGAGCCAAGGGAATCAGCCTCTTGGACTGCACCAGGCAGCCGCCCTTGGATAGGTCCTCCATCACTCCTCCTTTCATCTTCTCCCTGGGGCAGAGGTTTGTCCCTTAAGACTGTATCAACTTTCCCTGGCTATGGGACCATTTCTTAATCTGCCTTATCTGGAATTGCCCAGCTGGACCAGAGCCTGGCAAGGAGGCCACTGGACAGATGTGAATTTTCTGAGGCCAATAAAATTACTGGGAAGCTGCAGGCAAGCAGGGATGGGACAGGGGTGTAGACAAGCCTGGGACTGGGCTGGAACACCAGAGGGAAAAGGTTGGCTGTCATCAGCTGGAGGCCTGACAGGAGGAGAGTCAGGAACCCAGCCCTGTCTCTTGGCTTATCTATGCCTCCTTCTATCTGCTCCCAGGGCAGGGGGATACCGGGGAAGGGCTTGGGAGACTGCAGCTCCCCCCTCCTATTCCCTCTGTTGATGCAGGTGGTGCCAGAAATTGCCCCTTCAGAAGTCATTTATTTTTCTTTCTTTAAGTAGCCTGGGCCCTTGGTAATCAATTTGTTGCCCTTTCCTGGCTCTGGAGCGGCCCCTACTCTGCCTTGGTGGAGAAGTTTCTAGGTCAGGACTTGCTCAGACTGTCCCTCCAGCCAGCTGATGTGATTCACATCTTCCCAGAAGATGTCAGCTTCCATAACCCCATTGCAGGGAAGCTTTCAAGAAGTCAATGGAACCATGATATCCCCTTCTGCCTGGCTTGAAGCTATCCTGCACTCTCAGGCGATTCCCCCCTCATTCCCAGCTCATTCTCCCAGCTGCAGGGATGCATCAGGTCCTTAACCTGCAGGCAAAGGGACTGAAACGTACGGTTTAGGCAGGATATCCGCGGCTCCTCCCACTGCCCGTTGGGCTGGCACCGGATGGTGGGCACGTGGCGCTGGATGTAGCCCTGGTTGCACTGGTACCGCACCATGGAGTTTATTTCGTAGCGTTCCTTCTTCCGACCGAAGGTCCTGGCGTTCTCCACCGCAGGGGGGTCCCCACAGGCCACTGCAGGAGATGGGCAGAGACATTGGGGGCTGAGAAGAGTCCTGCCTGGCTGAGAGGACCTGGGCAGCTCCTGCCTGCCCAGTGCAGGCTGGGCATGCACAGCCTTGTCACTCCTCCCACAGATAAAACCTTAACTCCCTTTGAGATTGTCCACAAAATTTAGGGGCAGAGGGGGTATGGGAACTCTGTGATGGGCCTTGAAATTAAGCAGGGTTCTGCCTCAGTGCTCCATTTCTGTTTCCTGGAAAGGCAGTGAGAGCTGAGCTTCACAACAGATATCTGTGCCTGTGGGAGGACTTGGAACTGGTCTTGTGGGAGTGATGATGCAGCCACGGTATGACTCTGCCTGGGGATGCTGAAGTCCTTGATGGCTCATCTCATTTATTTTCAAATCCTTCTGAAACTTTCTCCTAGGGCCTGGACCAACTTCTGTTTCTAATTCCTTCCACCCCTTTGACCACCCTTTGACCAAACCCATGTTCACATGCACTGGGGACTCTGCTCCAGTCCTGCAGCTGCTGCAGGGTGCTGACCTGTTCCTTTCTTGCAGGTGAAAGGGAGGTGATAGTTGCAGGGAACGTCATTCCATTCGCCTTTCTCATGCCAGATCATCACAACGCAGTCCTCCCCCGCCGAAAAGAAGTTGTCGGGTTGGTTGGGCCGCCAGTTCTCATATTGCTACCAAGAGAGGAAAGCCCTTTACTTGAGGCTGAGCCCCTCCCTCTCCCACTCCCTCCTTTGTCCTTGCTGCTGCCTCACCCATGTCCCTCTCCAGCAGGGACCATGGGAGATGCTGGCACTGCTCCTCTAGTGGTTATTTCTGCCGTGGTGGTGTAAGGAGCCAACCACCTTTACTATTGGCTTGGAAAAACTGTGAGCCCTACAAAGTTTAGATCTGCCCCCACTCAATGCTCAAGCCAAGCACTCATTATGTAATTCATGGGGTTCTTCCCTCCCAAGGGGAACCTCTTCTCCCTGTGGAAAGCTGGTGCCTCTCATGCTGTGGGCTGTAGGCTCACCAGGGAGTGCCCGTCGGACCAGCGGAAGTCGTTCTCCACAGCTCTGTCACTGAGGCCGATCCACTGGTAGTCTTGTGCATGACCTGGAAGAGCAGAAGGGGAGAGAAGAGTGGGTCATGGTTGCCCTACACCTTTTTGAAAGCATTTCTTTGCCATCTCAGCTGTCTCTGGCCCTGGAGCCTCTGGGTCATTCAGCTTCTTCCCAGTCACTAGTCCCTGATGTCCTTATATTCCCCATATCATACTTGTTCATCTCCCTCCCCATCTCCCTCCCCACTCAATGTGCCATGAACATGGATAGACCCATTCAAGGATGAAGCTTTGTTAGGACATATATGAGCACCAGTGGGGCAAATTGTGTTTTTTACACTATTCTGGATAAATCTGCCCCTAGGCTCAGAGTAATGGCTGGACCCCTTCCCAGCCTCAGGCTGCCCTCAGCACTCACTGTTCACAAATTCTTGTTCCTCTGGGGTGATGATACTGCTCAGGTGGGCTTGATGTTGTCGGCATCTGGTCTCTGCATCCATCCAAGTCTCCCTCTCTTCAAAGTGCCTGTAGCAGTGGCCTTGGAACTTGGTCCAGCCCTCCTCACAGTTTTCCAAGTCTGAAACACACAAAGAAGGGATGAAAATGAGTTGCTGCGTGGGTCTGGAAGCCTTCCAACTCACCTCTTATCAGCTCATGCTTGCATGGTATGGGACAACATGTCGTCACTTTTGCTAAAAAGCAAACCCTGACACTGTTGCCTGTGGGGTATCCTAAGGAAAATTGTCGGAGGGCATCAAAGACACGCAGAGAGGGGAGCCTGGCCCTGTGTCTGCAGGAAAATTGCCACTGCTACTAGAAAACCTGAATGACACCGACTTATTCCTGAGCAATTGAATCCCTGTGTCATTTTCCTGAACTTTGTTTTTGAGGGACTGACCAAACAAGAATTTTTCTCTTCCCACTTCTGCTGGCCTGCAGAATTTTCTTGCTTTGGAGCAATCTCCAAAATCCAAATCCAGATGTTGAAGAACTGAATGCACTTACTGAAAAAAGTAAAACCACAGATGAGGTAGAACAGAGGCAAATGGTGAAACCGCTAGAAAAGATCTTCAGCAGTTCCCATGCAATGCAACACCACACATCTGTCTGCTGAATATAACTGAAGGAAACAGAAAATAAAATACATTTAATATCAGCCTTTCAGATGCCTGATCTACTATCCTTTCTTAGGCCCTTGCTGCTCTGGGAGTGGTGGTCCTCCATGAGTTCTCATGCCTCTCTCCCTTCTCAGTAGGGTTTTCTGTATTCAGTTTCTTTCATCTTTGTTAAACTTGGTAGGTGAAAGCACTTGTCACCTTCAATCACACTTTTTCCTCCTAATCCACCTTTCTGATGTTATTCCAGCTGGAGATTGCAGATGCTTCATAGATGTTGGAATGGCTGGTAGTTTGCTGAGACATTAAACACATTTTATGCCTTCTTCAACAGATGAAATGTGTTATGTAGAAGTAGCTGAAGCTCTAAGAATTCTTGGGTTTTGCAGGCAGATCACTTGCACAAAGTCAGCAGAGAACTCACTCTGTCTTTTGAGAATTAAGACTCTTTTCCAGCATCTTGAATGCCATCCCTTGTCACCACAGCCTGGGGATGGGACCACACATGATACAGAACCTCAGCAGGACATTTCCTAGGAGAAAGGCAACTCTTTTCTACATAGTTGTTACTTATGGGTAAACAGGACATCAATGTTCTTGGAAAAGAATGATAAAAGTCTTCTTTCCTGCTAGGGACACTGGTGTGGTGACAAGGGCTATCTGTGTGCACAGATGGCAAAGCTCACCTACAACATCCTGCTATTCTTGGAGACTGACAGAAAGTATGGTTTGCCTCATGGCAATATGGAGATCTACATTCCCCACAGAATTAGGGGCACTGGCTTCCTCTTGCATCTCCCAAGCATCGGAGCCCATAAATCAGAGCCCATAAATCAGACAAAAGAGAAAATTAAGTCTGGTTTGGACCAAACAAGATTGTAAGAAGCTGCAGGGTAGAAAGTTAAGAAGCTGCAGGGTAGAAAGTCTCTTGTTGGATTACAAGGATCTTCAACAGCAGGTATCATGGATGGGCAAATCCAGGGCTGATTTGGTTGCATTAGGAAAGTGATGTTAAGATAGCATAATTTCTGCTTCAAAGGTCCAATGATCCTGAGACTTCTTTTTATGGTCTTTTCTATATGTTCATATTGGAAGCAGAAAAAGAGATGAAGAGAAAGGGAAGAAGAAAATCCAATATATATTATCATTACTCATGCCGTGGTGAATTATTTCTCTTTTGTTTGAGCAAGGCAGGAGAGCTTCCCCTCAGCTAAGCTGATAAAAGTTCGGACTTTAATCAGCTTTAAGAAAAAAACCACAACTCTTCTTTCCTTGTAGAAACAAAAAGAAGTATTAGTGCAGGTCAGAGTACCTAATTTTGATGGAAAAATAGGTCGCTTCACGTTTTCTCAAAGATACATTCCCTGCTGATTTTGCCACAGGAAGCCACATTGAAGAGATGACAAAAATGTCATGCTGTGTCAGATCGGTAGAGATTCCTGGAGTGAATGAGGCTTCTCTCAGCTGCACTTTCCCTGAGAGAAACACAATCATTTTTCATGGCTCAGTTGAAGCATCCTTCCATGAAATTCCAGTCTATCAGAGAAAGTTTGCCCGGGGTGAAGATGCACTCAGAAGTTTCCCTACTGTTACAGATGAACAGGAAGACCCTTGACCCAAAGAGACTGTGACTTCTGTGATCAACATTGTTATGGACTGTGTGGAGCTCCACTAGAGAAACTTAAAAAAGAGAAAGCTGAAGAAGACATCAGAAGCTCCTGCCCAGGAATCTTAGAGGACACGGTGCTGTGATGAACAAACCAAAATATACATATTCAAAAGCCTCAAAGTGTTTCCCTGTTTTGAGTTTTAAACTGGTGTTAGAGGTTAGCTCACTGAGATGAGGGCAGGACTCATGGGAGCACAAGGGATCAGCTTTTTTTTTTTGGGGGGGGGTAGGGGGTAGGTTGGAAACAAGTTGTTGCAGCAGTTAGTAAGATTAGCTGAAGCCAGGTAAGGCCGTACCGATCTCACACAGGTCCCCTCCGTAGCTGGGAAGGCATAAGCATTTGAAAGAGTCGATGCCATCAGCGCAGGTGGCTCCGTTCAGACAGGGGCTTGAGTGGCACTCATCAGTGTCTGCAAGAAATCAAGGGCTTCCATTAGGGCTCTGGGCAGGCAACTCCACCAACAGGAGAACTTGTTTCTTTGCTTGTTTAGGAGGGAATATCGGTTGTTTTGGGGGAAACTTGGGAGGGTTGTATTTTATGACATACTGCCACTGCTGCTGCTGGAAGAATGAAGGCAAGAGACCCAACCTACCCTATGAGGAAGATACGGGATTTTTGGTGGTTGAACACCACTTTGAAGATATCAGAACAAGCAGAAGAAGTTGTAGCCAACACATAGCACTTGGTGTCTTGGACAGTTGTGACAACTCTTCCTTCTCCACTGCCTCTGCCTGATGCATCAAACATGAAAACTTTGTGTCTCCATCAGCTAAGGGTCTATGAGGAAGAATGTGGAATTCTCATAAGTGATGGAAACATCCTGAAACAGACCTCTATCTCTTAACCAGTGTTCCTGTGCTCACTAAAAGTTTCTTCCTAACCATAATTTAGATGAAGTTCTGTGTCAAGAAATCTCTTCTCAATGAAGATTAAGAAAGTGCAGAGAGGAAAAGAGGTGGGCTCAAAGAAAAAGAGACCCTTAGGAAGGGTCTAGCTAAAGGTGCCTCTTCCTTGGTGAAGAACACTGGAGTGCAGTGCCATTTTCTCCAGACCTGTCTCACTATTCATTCTTTTGCTTGTGATGGGGCTGGAAGAAGCTGGTACATCTTTTCCAGCTGTGGACTCCATCTTTGGAATTACAAGAATGAATCATTCAGAGTGGAAAGATTTCAGACATACTCAACTCAGAAACAAGGAGGAAGACTAAGGAAGAGAGTGGGAGCACATCCACGCAGGTTAGGATAAATGATGACTGATTAGATCCTCATGCGAGGCAGCATTTCTTTCACACTCAGAAGAAACGTAAGGCTTTAACAGCAGTGACTAATACTCCATGCTCTTCTTGTGGATGAGAAGGGTTAGGGAGGAAACATTCAAAGGTGAGCAACATGCTGGCAGTGGAAATATCAGAGCAGAGCAGCAACTTCCCAATCTCTGTGTTCATCTTCTTACTGGGGTACAGTTGGTCAGATATCATCTCTTTGCAGAACCACAGCCCAGCTGCTCAGTGTCCCCTGACACAAGAGAGCAGATGAGTGTTACACCCCATGTGGCCAAAGTCTGATATGTCAACTAGAAGCTGACATGTTCTGTAACATGCCTACATGATGGAGAAAATCCTTTCTGACCTTGGATGGTAAGTCTATGTGCATTTTGGAGCAAGAAGATTGTCATCTTTATTCTAGAGTGTATCACTGTGAGCTGTGAAATCATTCCTCAAATGGCTGATGAACCTCTTGCTCCAGTTTTGCAATTCTTCTCTGAGAGAAGGAATGTTTCATTCTGGATTGTCCTTCTAAACCTTATGAATGCTTTCTGGATTTCTTTGTTCACTGCAACATGAAGAAAAGTCTGTTTCCATGGTACTAATATACACTTTGAGACTTTCCAGAACAAAATGGGAGTCCCAAATCTAGTAGAATAGAAGGGCTGAACTTGGCTTAGTATTGCTTATTAGTCACAGCTGGAGTTCCTAGAAGATAGGGAGCATAAAAAAAATTAGGCATCCTGAAGGATGATTGCAACTCTAGAGGCCCCTTGGGCTTCCCAACAGTGGTGGCGGCAGAAGTCCGTGTTGATTCTGGTGGGCTCCAGCAAGTAAGTAAAGGCTTTTCTTCATTTGTTAGGCTCCATGAAGTGGAAAGAACGCTGCAGAAGTGGGAACAAAACACACAGGAGAGCTAAAGCTAAATGTTTAGCAGAGGATAATGAGACTTCAGCTGTATTCAATCATGTGGAATAAAACTTGGCATGTTCAAGACGTCTTCTGATATGCAGGAGACCTGCTGTGAGTAGCCATCCCTGGTGTTGGAGAAGGGGGGAGCAGGCACACTTTGCAAATACATTGCCACAAATTTCCAGCTGGGAAATAACACTGGAACAGTTTCCTTTTACAGATATTATATATAATATGGTTGCACATATTATATATGCTGTAAAAACAAATATGTTGCATATCTCTCCAAACGTATACACATACATTTTTATGTACGACACATAGAGAAAGGGTGTGTACTTGTAGATAGTGTTGGAAAAACAGACAACAAATACACAGAAAGGTTTTCTTCCCGGAGGTCTGCTGCAAATGGCTGGAGAGAAGACTTTAAACACAGGATGATCATAAATACCAAACTCCCCCTTCAGCCTGTTGGGGTGTTGAGGCACTGACCCTGTCTTCATCTGGATGTAGAATCACCTCACCAAGCTGATATTGGAAAACTCAAATGTATCTGGTGGGTTGGAGGAAGCATTGCTGATTGTGGTCCTCCCAAAAAATCTGGATTTTGGAGGTCTTTTTAGAAAGGTCCAAATGGTAAAATCAGCAGTGATGTTGCCTCTGGAAGTCTTGGCAAGTTAGTTTGTGGATGTTTGCTTTCTAGGATATTGCATCAAAGCCACAGGATTTATGGGAGAGGAGAACTCCATTAAAAAACAAAACAAAACACATCTATCACACAACACTTGACCATTTTCTTAATACCTTTTATAAACTACAAATGTATCTATTTCCACATTGTTTAGAGCTAGATGAGGTCAGTAAATCTCTGTACACCTCTTCAGCCAGCTGAAAAGCCTGCAACACACTAGGTGTGCCAACCCTGCTCAGCATGGAGCGAGGTTCCACTTCCACAGCACCAGCTGTCAGGTACCTTGACAATACCTTGACAATACCTTGACATTCAAGGATCTTACACAGACTTGAGCTATTTATTTGCTTGGGTGAGCAGTCATCCAAAAAGTCAACTCTGCTTTGAGATGCAGCTCAAGTGCTTATCAGAAGACAAGAAGACAAGACTACTGCTATTATTACCCCTTGCTAAAGAAGGACAGCGATGTGTTGTGGAACAGAGGCAGCCCTTGCTTTCAAGAGCTGCAGCTGTAAAACAGAGACAGGGAGAAAATGCCTCGTGGTGCCAAGAATAGGAAACCCAGTTAGAACATGTTATTAACTCACTTCTTGAGGATAATGCAGAATTAGCGACTCTTTAGAAAACAATTCATACTGCAGTTAAAATTGCCCAGAAGTTGCAAAAAGGTTATTCAATTCTACTGTCACAACAGTTTCTATCTTTTGCTACTAACAGGACCCAAGCTCTAACTTCAAGATGTGCTTTTTTTTAATAAAACAATTAAAACAGAATAGCCAGTGTAAACCAGATCTTGCATCTGGAAGATGTAAACAGTTGGCTGGAGAAAGCAAGGGGAGTTACATAGCTGCAGTGCAAACTTTGAATTTGTTTCACCATTTTCTTCCTAAGACTTCTTCTACACTGCCAGACACATGCTATATTTAGTCAGAACAATTTTCTTTTAGTGCAACTAAATACAACAGAAGTGTTCTTGTCATCCCTGCTTACTGTGGGGGATTGGAGCTAGATGATTTTTGAGGTCCCTTCCAGCCCTAACCATTCTATGATTCTATGATTCTCTCAATGCCTTTGGAAACAATTTTCTGTACTAGATCATGGAAATTGGATAGAGAAATCTTTTAGAAATGAAAGAGAAATAGATTGACCCTGGTTTTGTTCCGAAGGCAAATGACATGTAGAAGTGAACACTCAGTTTCAGTGGTGAGAAAGAAATGCTTTTAAAATCCTTCATCCCGAGCTAAGAAGACAATGCCAGGAACAGTCTTATCACTTTTTAAAAGAGTACAGTCTGTGCATTTCTCTCCATGGCAGCCTGTATGGAAGATGAGCAGGAATATCCATTAAATGAGGTCAGCTTTGTGCTTAGAACTTCCCATAAGGAGAAGCAGCTGGTGGACAGAGGGATGGTATCACCCAAACCTTCAACAAACTATAGTTTTCCTGAAGGTGTGAGTAACTGGTTTAGTAATATACACTAGGATATTTCTATACCCTCCTGGTTTTGTTCTGCAGAGGGGAAAAGGTAAGACAGGTGCCCAGTAGTGCCTGCTGTGCCCCTCACTCTTCCTTTACAGGCCTCCTTGTAAGTGCAATTATCCACATAGGGAACCAGGGACCAACCAGATAATTATCTTCTGAGATGGAGGAAAAAAATAATCCAGGTACCAATTAAATTTGCTTTTCAGAGACTGCTGGGAAGTTTGAACTACTGATCTGATAGCTCAAACAGGGAAGAAAAACATTGGAGCAACTGAAG
This sequence comes from Lophotriccus pileatus, assembly GCA_035583135.1. Lineage (NCBI taxonomy): Eukaryota > Metazoa > Chordata > Aves > Passeriformes > Tyrannidae > Lophotriccus > Lophotriccus pileatus. The sequence continues at coordinate 7,940,520 of JAWWES010000018.1, read as the reverse complement.
GGTCACTCTAAGAAGAAAAGAATAGGAGGAGCTAGGGGAACCAGTTCTGTCACATTTTAGGGTAAATGCTAGTATTGAACATCACATAGCCAGCTTGTGATGAGCAATTAAGTAATTAAAATAATCAACTACAATAATTGAACCAAAGCCTCCCTGTAGGAGAAGGGGCAGGTATTGCTGAATCCATAAAAAAACATTTATTCTACTAGAGATCATCAAGTTTTGAAGAGGACCTGTTGATCTGCTGGAACCTTCAATTTGTTCAACACTCTCATGGGAGAAGAGCTCAGGAAATTTGGACATCTCTGTCTCCAAAATATTATATGAGAAGTAAATGGATATGTAAAGGACTATACATTACCTCTGCAGAGGTAGGTTTTATTCAAGCTAACCAACTTCTGATGCAAAGCAGACAGTGTATCCAGGAGAAATCAAATCATCTGGTCAGCCGCAAATGGTCTGTGCCTTTGCTTGTCTCTCACACAGGACTGGTACCTCCATCTCCTTCTTGAGAGCATGATTTTCATTCCACATTACATGAAACATTATGAAGCAGACAAACATTTACTTGACTTTTTTTTTTTTCTGTGAGATTTTCTCTGGACCAACAAAACTCTATCCCCTGGACTTTCAGTTGCGAAGTACGAGGAAAGCCCACCAAGACCTTTCCTCATTTGTATTCTAACCTTCTGCAGAATTCATGGCCTTGTTTCATCAGAGACAAGCAAAACTTCACATAAATAGATGCCATTTCAGCACATTTCTCCTTTTCCCCTGCAATGTGAGTGAAGTTTTTAAGTCATTGACTGGTCAGAGTGCTCCAAACCACAGCCTTTCACTGAAGTGCCAACATGCTTTTTTCAGCTAATAATTATTTATATTCAAATGCTACCAGAAGCAAAAAGACCTGCTGAGTTGGCAAAATCCTGGATGAAGAAGCCAAGCCTATGGACAATTCTTTAAGCTTGTGGGGTTCCTGTCCTCAAGAAGGAATCAAACTGCTGACTAAAGACATGTACATGTATAGCCTTCAATTTGGTTAAATACTAAAAAATATTGGCACTCCAAGCGTTAATCTTCCGTCTTCTTATGCTTCTGGCCTTGGCTTTTGAGAGAAGTAAAGGCTAGAGCAGAGCAGAAAAATACCATTCTTCTGAAATCATCCAGCTAAATAGGCTGCTGTGTCTAACTGCAACCCTCCAGCAACAGGACCAGAGGGCAACAGCTCCTCACTCTAAGCTCCTTCTTTAAGTTGAATCAGCTTCACCCACTTTTTCATGTTAGTCAAAATTCATTGCACTGAATGGGCATTCACTGCATCCCACAAACCCTGAGCACAGCACAAGGCACAGGTATGGGATCTGATTTTTTTGCAAGAGTAAATTTCAAGACTTCAAGTGAAAAGGCAGTCACAACATGGAAAACAGCATTCTGGGATCCAGCCTGCAGTTGTAGACTTTCAGTGTTCACAATCCCCAAAGCATTGTAAAGAGTAACAATCCAAAAAAGGAAACAGATGATTATTTTTCTATATTTTTTTTTAATTTTATTTTATTTTTTTTCTTTTTTTAATTTCTTTTGTCATCTCTTTTCATTAATTCTCTAGAATAAGTTTCTCTTGTTGCAGGAGGGTTGCAAGTTCATGGTTGATACACCTTCTTGCACCTGGATGATCTTCTTTCAGACCCTGATCGGGACTGCATTTAATCCTGTAGGGACACTGTAGTAAAGAAGCTTACCAATAAAAAGAGAAGCTTTACCCTGGAATATCTTCCCTGGTAGGAGCACCAGCCATAGAAATTGTACTCAAGTCCATCTCTAGTTTATAAATAAAGTCTACCATTAAGCTTCATGCAATTGTCGCTTACCTCTTGCTGTCACCTGCTAAAAAAACCCCAGCTGCTACATCATCTCTGGGACTTGCAAATACATGTGTTCCAATTTCAGAACATTTTCAAGCTTCTTCACACATGAGCTGCTGAACACATGGTTCTCTTTCTAAATACTTCCCAAGAATGCTGGCTAAAAAATGGTCTGAAGAATCTGGCAATCGCCTTGTGGGTAATTTATAAAAAGAAAAAGCAGTGGAATAAAACCATATTTTGGGGCCAGTCATTCTTTTTTATTATTTTTTTTTTTATTTTATTTTTAGTGAGCCTCACTGGCTTCTTTCCTTCCTCTCCCTCAATGCTGATTTTGCTGGCTTATTTTTGTCTCTGGGCTTGGACGTGGCAGTGGGCATGGCCCAAAAGCAGAGCCCATGAGTTGTGTGAGAAGAGCTCTTGGGTCCATAACTCCTGCGTCACTCTGCCGGGCCCCGGAGGCCGCGCCAGGCTGGAGCAGTGCTGTGGGAATGACTCTGCTGACTTGCCCTCAGCCTCTTGTGCAGCATCCTCTGTGCAGCTGCTCAGCAGAGGCAAGAGGGGACCCCAGGTGTGTTGTGAGCAGGACTGAACAAAGGTTTGTGATTACCTGTGCTCTCAGAGGGAGAGAAGTGACGCAGAGGGAAATGCAGTGACTCATTCAAAACACTTTGGGGATGGAAATGACGTTAGAAACCAGGCTGAGCCTCACAAAGCCCTGCACTTACAGACTCTTATTGAGTTCAGAGATACCTGTGCTGAATCGTGTAAATCGACCAAAAGAAGCCATTTAGGAGGTAATGTGGAAGGGGGTGGAATGGATAATACTTTTGCTAAAGGAACAGGGCAAATCTATCTGCACATACATTTTGTACCATACCTAAGCAACAAGCCCTACATGGAAATGTGGTCTGTCGAGAGCTGAACATGTGCAGGAGCTCCATAAAACAAGACAAGCATTGGTGGCTTTCAAACAGGGCTTGTTCCCAGATGCCAGCTCCTGATGGCAGCACAGGGAAATCAAACTGTGTCCAGGGATGCTGTGGGACATACTGTCTTCCTGGGACTGGGCTCCTTCCTCAGCCAAGAAGCAGCCACCAGCAAGCACAACACCTCACATCTCATTTTCTTCTCGTTGCAGTATGCTAATTCTTTCAGAGCACGTGAACACTGCTCAGGGAATACTCCTCAGAACTCTAGCAGTGTGTTTTCACCATAAATGGTCATCCAGATTTAAATATTGTGTCTGTTTATACTTGGCAACAAGGGATCCTACCCAAGACAGAGCACTGAAACATTAAAATGAGACAGGGTGGAGAGAAGGGCATTTATCAGCAGAGCTGACACAAAGTAGTAATGCTCTGAGCATCGTCTCACACATTTATCCCATTCTAGCTGCAGAGAGCAGCATAAGACATCACCAGAGGGTGACCACGTGCTATGCCAAAGGGATCAGAGCAGTCTGCCCAACACAAACATTGCACTCAGTGCAGATGATGCTCAGAGCAGAGATTTTTGTTTCCAGCTGGCTTGCTTTGCCTCTTACCCCTCGACACTGCAAAGCTGCTGAGGGAGAGTTTCCCACTCCACAGCAACACTTGTGGGTATAGGCAGTAAGTCAGCACACCATGAAAAGAGAAACAGAACAACACAGAGACTTGCAGCCCATCTTCTCCAAATTCTCAGCTGATCCAGGGTGGAAATCTCTGTCAAGTGAAACCAGTTTACCAAGCATTGGAACAGACTGCCTAGGGAAAAGGTAGAGTCACCATCCCCAGAGGAACTTAAAAGACATGTAAATGTGGCACTGTAGAGGTGAATTTGACAGCTCCGGTTTAACCATTGGACTCAATGGTCATAAAGTTCTTTTTCGACCAAAACAATCCTATGATTCTATAATCATGACCTGTAAAAATCCCCATATGTTTATGGCTTTCCACTAGAAGAATATTCTGCTCAAATCTGCTTCTCTAGCAATGTTCTCTGCTGTATAAAAAGCAAAAAAGTGACAGCTATATCCCCTCCCTCCCTTCTCTCCCATGAAGTTTTCCCTTCCGTATGAGACACATTACCTTCTGTAGTGGGTCCTAATGCGTCAATTGCTTCTTGTGAGGCTTGAGGCAGGGCAGCAGCAGTGGTGGCCAACAGATGGGGATTGTCTAGAGCAGCAGCTGTCTCTGTCTCTTGTCCTGACACCGCAGGAGGGGAAAGCTCTATTTCAAGCTGAGCCTCTTCAGGGTTCCTGTCGTCCTGTGTTGTTTCAACATCTGGAGTCCTGGTACTAATTACAAAGTCTGGGACAGAGGTTTCCCCTGAAATGCCTGCTATGGAGTGTGTCACAGCTCCAGATGTTGCAAGAGTAATCTCCTCCTTGGGAGTACCAAAGGGCTCCCCACTGGCCAAAGATGTGGCAGCTGTTTTGATGTTAGCAGCGGGCAATGCAGATGCTTCCCCACTGGTTTGATGGACTGTGGATGTTTCTATGCTAGTCTCAGGAAATGTTTCACCCCGGGCTTCTTGACTTGTGGGTGTTTCTATTCTAATTTCAGGAAATGCAGAAGTTTCCTCACTTACTTCTTGAACTGTGGATGTTTCTATGTAAATTTCAGGATAGGCAGATGTCTCACTCCTGGCTTCTTGACTTGTTGGTGTTTCTATGCTAATCTCAGGGAATGCAGATGTGTCCCCACTGATATCATGAACTGTAGAAGTTTCTATGCTAATCTCAGGAAATGCAGATGCTTCACCTCGGGCTTCTTGACTTGTGGATGTTTCTATTCTAATTTCAGGAAATGCAGATGTTTCACCACTGATTTCGTGGACCGTCGAGGTTTCTATGCTGATTTCAGGAAATGCAGAGGTTTCCCCACTAGTTTCATGGACTGTGGAAGTTTCTATGCTAATTTCTGGATAGGCAGATGTTTCACCCCTGGCTTCTTGATTTGTGTATGTTTCTATTCTAATTTCAGGAAATGCAGAACTTTCTCCACTAATTTCATGCACGGTGGAAGTTTCTATGCTGATTTCAGGAAAGGCAGATGTTTCTCCACTGGTTTCGTGGACCGTTGAAGTTTCTATGCTAATTTCAGGATAGCCAGATATTTCACCCCTGGCCTCTTGACTTGTGAATGTTTCTATTCTAATTTCAGGAAATGCAGATGCTTCCCCACTGATGTCTTGACTTGTGGATGTTTCTATTCTAATTTCAGGAAATGCAGATGTTTCCCCACTGATTTCTTGTATTGTGGATGTTTCTGTGCTACTTTCAGGAAATGCAGAGGTTTCCCCACTTACTTCTTGAACTGTGGATGCTTCTGTGATAATTTCAGGGTAGGCAGATGTTTCACCCCTGGCTTCCTGACCTGTGGATGTTTCTGTGAAAATTTCAGGAAATGCAGAGGTTTCCCCACTGATTTCTTGAATGGTTGATGTTTCTACATTAAATTCGGGAAATGCAGATGTCTCCCCACTAATTTCATGAGTCGTGGATGTTTCTATACTAGTTTCAGGAAATGCAGATGTTTCACCACTGATTTCATAAGCTGTGGATGTTTCTAGGCCGCTTTCTGGCAATGCAGATGTTTCCCCACTTAGTTCACCAGATGCAGAGGCTTCACCACTCGGCCCCAAGCTGTAGGGAAATGTGACAGCTGTTTCCCCGCCCAGTTCCTGTGATACTGTTGGTCTTGTCACAACTTCTACTAAATCAGAAGTGACTAAAGTGACTTCTGGAAGCCCTGAGACCTCCCCAGTAATATCAGTCACTGCTGAAGATTGTCCACTTAGATCTGTGGCTCCAGAAAATTCTCCACTGATGTAGGGGATCCCAGATGGCTCTCCACTGAAGCCTCCTGTCCCTGAAGGAAATCCACTAGTCTCAAGAGCTCCAGACCCTTCTCCAGATAGTCCTCTGTCTGCAGAAGGAAATCCACTGATTTCTATCATCCCAGAGGGCCCTTCTCCGGCCTCTTGTGCAACTGATGTCTGTGTTACAACTTCCACCAAAGTGGTATCCACAAGAGACACTGTGGGAAAGCCAGAAGTGAATCCACTTTCCTCTCCAGACAGCAGACCACTGGTGACATCAGCTCCAGAGACATCTCCACTGCTGTCAATCACTCCACTCGGATATCCGCTCATCTCCAGCACTCCGGACACACTGCCGCCAAAGTCTACATGCCCAGAGGGCTCACCACTGATGTCTAAACTCCCAGATCCTGTGCCTGATGAATCTTCAGCTCCTGAAGGCAATCCACTGATTTCCAAAGTCTCTTTTGCTTCTGCTTCTGTAATTGATGGCGTTGTTGTCACTTCCTCCAAAGTGACATCCACAAAGGTAACGCCGGAGGCCTCGCCACTTCCATCCATGCCAGAGGTAAGGCCACTTAGGTCCACCAGGCCACTGACCTCATGTGTTCCAGGTGTTTCTCCACTGACATCCAGTCCTGAGGGCAATCCACTAAGCTCAGACCCTCCAGAGGGCAGTCCACTGAGATCAGGTACCCCAGAGGGCTCCCCGCTGAGCTCCAGCCCTCCAGAGGGCTCCCCACTGGGCTCAGATCCTGAGGGCAAGCCTTGGACTCCACCACTGCTGTCCCACTCAGAGGACGGAAGCCCTGACAGATCTCCTTCACCACTGACTCCGATGGACCCTTTTCCCTCCTCTCGCCGTTCGGACACTGTTGTAATGACTTCCACCAATGTGGTATCCACAAGGGAGATGGTAGGAAAACCAGAGGAGAGTCCACTTTCCTCTCCAGATGACGTGCCACTGACTAGCTCAGTGCCAGAGATTTCTCCACTAGCTCCAAAAGGCAGCCCACTGCTTTCCACTTCTGATGGCATCCCCCTAATTTCTGGTATCCTTGAAATAGACACTGATACCTCTTCCTCTGCAGAGGGCAGGCCACTGGTGTCAACAACACCAGATGCCACACCACTCAGGTCTCCTGAGGGCAACCCACTTTCTCCAGGTAGGAAACCACTGGTATGCAGGTCTACTGATGGTAATCCACTCTCTCCAGTCCCTGAGTGTTCTCCACTAAGTTCAAAAACTCCAGAAGTTGGTTCTCCACTTGTGTCCGGGACTCCAGATACCCACCCGGATGCCGAAGATTCACCACTGACTTGATGTTCTCCAGATTCAGTCACCTGCCCTGACACTTGAGTGATGGAAGCATTGGTACTTGTTTCCTCTGGTATTAGGGTAGCTGGAGGAAAAGCTGATGGACTCACTGGAAAAGATAGAGAAAACAAAAAGAAGGAGTTGGGAAAATTATTTATACTTTGGGAGTGTTCCAATCCTACCCCACCAGCCAAGCATGACACAGGCTACAGGGAACCCACCTGAGAGCAAGGACACATCTGTTGGGAAGACCTCTGTCCCCCAGGCTGTCTCATTCTCAGGCTGAGTGGCAAACTCTGTCTCCACGGTCACCTCCTCCCCAGAGGGTACCCCCTCCACTCCAGGGATCACTTGTGTTGCCAGCACGTCTTCAAAGAATGGGGTGACCCCTTCCTCCTCCTCAGGAGGCAGAGCTGGAATAAAAAGGCATTGGAAGGACTTTACAAAAGTTCACAATCCAAGACACCGGTGAAGTGCCTCACCTAAACCGGCACCCCAGCACGCCCGACCTCCCTCGTGAAATCCCTTTCCCCGGGGGAGACAGGCCTGTGTGCCCTGCCGGGCTGGGAGGGTACCTCTAAAGCAGAAGGCGTGGTGCCGGGACAGCGGGTCGGGGAAGCCCGTCTGGTTGTGGTGCTGGTAGACGGTTCTGACGCCCGGCGCGTCCCCGCCGCAGGTGGGGCGGGGGCTCACGATGGGGTAGCGGAGGCTGCCGTCGGCCAACCAGCCCGCGTAGCACCTGTCCAGGCCCTGCCTCCAGGCGGCGTGGAGCTGGCCAACGGAGGCCAGCGTGGCGTTTTGGCTCTCACAGTACTGCTGGGCCTCTGGGAAGGTGAACTGCTCCGGCTGGGTTGCGAAGAACACCTCACCTGAGGGAGGGGAGAGGAAAGAGGTGTGAATCCCTGCATCCCACCCCATGCACGCACAGGTGTGGAGGTGTGAAGCACATTTTTGCTTCACAGCAGCGCGCAGGGGAAGGGGGAGAACGCACCCTTGAGCCTGTCGATGTAGCAGTACACGTCGTAGGTCTCCGAGGCCGGGCGCATGCCGTACGACCGCACGCCTGGAGAGTTCTCTTTGTCTCCTACACAGTTATCTCGGGGATTTACAATGGGATACCTACCAAAAGAAGAAGGGAGGAGGTAGCCCAAGGTCAGCCTTATGTATCCAGGACTGAAGAACCTCAGTGTGCTTGGGAGCAGGACATGAACTCTTCACAATTAGAGGTGCTCAAAGCCTCCAACATGCCTTGGAGACAAGTCCACTTACAGCTTGGGACAACAAATACAAGTTTTCCTCTACTTCTTCTACATACCAGGAGATCTCACTGGTGCAAAATGTATACACAGGTTAGAAAATGAGGAAAACAAGAGAAGAACAGGTCTATTGGCCACTAAATATCATGGCCTGGAGACAACCTTGGGCCAGCAAAGGTTTAGATGCTGATGAAGAGAGCACCAAAGCCCTGATTTCATGGCTGAATAGTTGTTCTGAGAGGTGTCGTCCCCAGGCCAATAGCGTTACCTGACTGTCTGGTCCCGCAGCCAGCCGGCGTCACACTGGTCAAAGCCAGCCTCGTAGGCAGCCTGGAGCTGCTGGGGAGTGGCGATCACTGCGCCGTTCTCCAGACAGGCCCGCTGGGCTTGGACGAAGGAGAAGGCGTATCTGCTGGTGGCAGAGCGGTAGTGAAACACCACACCTGGAGGAGAGAGGCCGTGGTGAGACAGCAGGTACAGGACCCTCCTGCCCTCCTGTGTGTGACCAGAAAGGGTCTTCCCAAGAGCAGTGCAAGGACCAGTCTCTCTCAAACCCACTTTGGAGATGCCTCATTCCTTGAGCCCTGCTGCCACTTCTGGGGATCTCTTTTGCCCTCCTGTGGGATCTTTTTGCCTTGACTTTCCCCTTCCCTGGAGTCAGATGCATCTGGGAGATCAGACTGTGACCACTGCAGCCCAAGCACCAGCCAGTTGAGCCCTTGTCAGCACATAATGGGGTGGCCCACAGCCTCCTCCTCTCACCCCCTGTCCTACTGTAGTGGAAGCACTCAGCCTGTCCCTGACCCCAAACAGGCCTGCACATCTGCAGGGCCCTGGATGCCCTCTGTGATGGCAGAAGCTCGGGCTCTTTTCAGCTGGATGGTTACCTCAAGGAGAAACTGATCCTCAGGCTTCTCAGAGTGGTGGTGACTTACCCGTGGGGGAGATGGGCTGCTCAGGGAGGTGACCAGCACCAGGGGCTGCTGTCACTCGCACCAGTTGATCTTCCACTGTGAACTCCGAGGCAGACTCCAGTCCTGGGGTGGCAGTAACCCCCATGACCTCTTCCACTGAGCTCACCTCTGCTGTTTCGGTGGTCACAGCAGAACCTAAGGCTATGGTGGTGATGGCAGTGCCTAAGTCTGTGGTGGTGACCTCTTCAGGCACAGTCCACACTGCTGAGACACCCCCCGTGGTCACATTTTCCTCCTCTGTGGCAGCTGTCTCTACTGTGACACTGGTGGTGAAGAGATCGGGCAGGACAGTGAAGCCCTCGTACAGCTCGGTGGCGGTGGGTGTGATCTCAATGGGCTCCAGGGTGGCGATGCTGCCACGGGCCTCCTCCTCCGTGGCATTGTGTGACAGGGGCAGCTCCACCTCAGTCTGGGTGACGGTCTGGACAGTGAAAGCGCTGCCCAGCTCGCTCCCTGTCTCATCGATGAACTGCCCTGGGATCAGGGTCTCAACGTCGTCCCCTGCATCAGGATACAAAGCAGCAATCAGAGAGGACAAGGTCAGTCAGAGGAGATGGACTGCACTGGTGCTGCCTCCAAAAAGAAGCTGGGTGTTTGCTGGCTCTGAGAGGATTAAGGAAGTCATGGTTGTTTTGTAAAAGAAATAGTTTTCCTTCCTTCACTGTGGCTCTCTGCAATGCCTCAGCATGGAGGACATGATCACAAGGCAACGAGCCACCACATGCTCCTCACCTGGTGAACCAGCGGGGATATTCCTTGTTGTGCTCCCTGTTCTCCTTTCCCGGAACACCTTGCCCATATCCAAGTCTGTACTGACCTCTAGTGCCTGTTGCAAGGAATTTAAGTGGCCGGAGGGAAGTGGGGAAGCTTGGGTAACCTCCACGGCAGGTCTGTCTGAGCCGTGGGAGAAAACCAACCGGGTCCTCACACTCAGTGCATGAAGCCTTCACCAGAACTGTGACCTCATTTAGCTCTGCCAAGGCTACAACTTAAGAGCTCACCTCGTACAAACTTCTGAACCCTATTGCCAGGACAGCCAAGGCCACTTGCTGTACCAAATGTATTCAAACAGCTCCCACCTCTTCCCCTCCAGATCACTTTCCTGCTCAAATCACATCCTTTACGTCTAGGAGAATGTGCTTAACATGCCATTGAGCAGGTCAGCCTACGGCAAGGACAGTGGTTTACAGAACAGCATAAAGCAGAACTGTGAGCACAGGTAAGGGAGGGATGGGATATCTCGGATATGCAGCAAAGCAGATCTTGGTTGGGGAGGGAGAGAGAATAAGAAACTGTCAGGGATTTCCTCTAATACTGCTTTCCCTGCTCTATTTATTTCCAATTCCATTTTCCTGCTAGTTCATTTTAGCCTCTCAGACATCAAGGGATTCAGAGAGAATTTGATAGATATGCTCAGACAAGGACTGACTGTATACAGCAATTTCTGATGCAAATCTTGAGATAATAAGGCTGTGGTTTGGTGAACCACTCTTTAGCTTGACCACGTAATGGGGTACCTTCAAGGGTATGGAAAATGCATCTGGACAGATGCAATAGCTCTGATCAGAGAGGTTTAAACACATATTTTAAAATACTGGTTTTTTTTAACTATGGCAATCCCTTTTGAATGTTAGTCTCTGGTTGTCCTGAATAGGCCATATATCACTGTGCTTTGCCCACTTCTTGCTGCAGGGAGAAATGTGCAGTTAGAAGAAAGGGGGAGCAGCTGGGATGCTCTCCACTTCCAGTTTTGCTCCATGATTGCCAGAGACTGCGTCAGTCTCAGATTTATCCCAGCACGGAAACTCGGTCAGGTGTCTGTACCACATCATGTCACTATACACATCTTCAGGGCCAGACCTGTTCTCTTTCTCCTTCTCTTCCATCTCCAGCATTCAAAGTCTTGTACACGAACCACCTGAGCTCTGCTCCATATCTCCAGGAGAGCTATGAAAGCAGGAAGGTGTGGGAGGACTGGAGAGAAGTGGGCTGTGTTACACCCACCTCCGCAGAGCCTCTTGTACACAGGTCAAGCAGCCGCGTACTTTCTGGATCTGCTTCCTACCCAAACAAGGACTTAGGGCCTTTGCCAAACCTGCTTTGTCTCCCTCTTTTAGAAAAACCCCAAACATTAAAGAAACAAGAGGTTGTCTCTGGCCAGGGAGCTCCTTGCTGGCGTGCGGGGACACGTTGCTGGGTCCCAGGTCCCCGCGCACTCACCGCTGTAGCAGATGGCGTCGTAGCGGGAGTCGGGGTGCGGGTACCCCGTCTGGTTGACGTACAGGTACACAGTCCTCACGCCCACCAGGTTCCCCCCGCAGTTGGGCCGTGCTCTGGAGATGGGGTAGCGGACGCTGCGGTCGGCCAGCCAGCCCGCACTGCACACGTCCATGCCGTCCTTCCAGGCCAAGTACAGCTCCCCCGTGGTGGCCAAACGCGCCCCCAAACTGCGGCATTTCTCAAAGGCTTCTTGGAAGGTGAACTTCTCCGGGGCAGTGGCATAGAAGACTTTACCTGCAAATCACACCGTCCATTAGCACAGGAATTACCTGTAGAATTTAATCCCAATTCTCTTGCTATCCCTTTCCCACTCCTGAGAGTTTGGATAAGATGGAGAGCCCTGTGATTTGGAGCTGAACTGCAACTTTGTGTTGGTGAGTGTTTATAAAGACCAGAAGAAAGTGAGTCTTACAGATTGAATACAGACTGGAGCAGAACTTGCCAAACAGTTGGAGCCCTGTGGCGAGAGGGAGATAAAGGACAATCACAGTCCTATTGTACTGAATATTTCAATGGATCCCTGTCACAAGCATTAATGGTTGTCATCTCTGAATATCACACCCTCAAATGGATGACCAGGCAGGATGGTGTGGCCTCTAGTAGAAGTTAGGCGGACTCCACCCTCTGTACTGCATTAGTCACTTGACATTAAAATTGTCCAAGACCTAACTAAGAGACTGTAGAGAACATCTGTCCTGGCTGGGGTATATGCTTTTCCATCTTTAACCTGTCCTTTCCCTAGGTCCTTTGCCCTCTGTATTTACTGTTGTCCAGCCTAAGCATGATGAAGGCTTTGTCTGTTTCTGTATCTAGTAACAATGAAAGCCTCAAATCACCTTGCATTTGCTCTGCATAGCAGTAAACATCATAGGTTTCATCTGGCTCACGGACACCATAGGTCCTCACTCCTGGAAATTCATCCTTGTCGCCATAGCAGCGCTCCCGGGGCCAGTGGATGGGGTACCTGAGGGAGAGATGGTGCATAAGGAGTAGGGGACAGGACCCTGGCAGCCACAGGAGGCTGTGAGGATGCTGCAGAGCACTGTGCAGTGTGGTGATTTTTTACTTTTTCCGGGTTGTAGGGGAAGGGAAGGATGAGCTGCTGTCTTGCCCTTACTCTGATGGCCCTTGGACCACTGACCAAAGGCATCAGGACAAGGCACCCCCCCACTGGGGGATGCACAGCTCAGTATGGCTGAGCCACACTTGTGCACTTTGGCATAGAATCGGTTCTGTTGATGAAGAAGATGAAGGATCGGGATAAGCCACTGTCCATTCTGTTGTCAACACCAGCTGAGGAGGACAGTGGTCACACTGATTTCCTACTATAGATCCCCCCTGTCAGAGGGTGGCTAGCAGCCCACCACCTCCCTCTGCGCACCAGCAGTTACAACAGCTACTATTTAACAACCATTTTCAGTCTGTGACTTCATTGCAGAAGCCCTTCCCTTGTGACCCTGCTGTGGTTCTCCTTTCCCCTCCACGGTTCCTTACCTGACAGTTTGATCAGCCAGCCAGCCAGCATCACACTGCTCGTACCCATCCTCGTAGGCAGCCTGCAGTTGCTCAGGAGTGGCAATAACAGCACTGTTCTGGATGCAGGCCTGCTTTGCCTTCTCAAAGTTCAAGGTGTACCTTGTGGAGATTGCTCTGTAGTGGAATACGATGCCTGGAAAAGACAAGGGCCATCACTCACATCACCAAAGAAGGCACAAGAAAAAGGCAGAAATAAACCTCATCCTGTACAGTCCTGCAGTGAAAGCTGTTGCCCTGTCTTGTACAGAAAGCAAAAATTACAAAAAAAAAAAAAACAAAACCAACCAAACAAACAAAAAAACACAACAAAGAATTGTATAAAAATTTTGTTACTTTATCCACCTATTACTGGGATAGGCTTTGCAAGACAGCAGCAAAAGTTTTTTCCAGAACAGCCCAATTCTCCAGCTGAGGGCATCCCACCTCCTAAAATGTTTGGAAAAAATTAAAGGTCTGATAACAGCCCTGTTACAGCTTCACACGCCTGAGCAACAGCCCAGCGTATCCAGTTCCACCTCCTGCCAAGGGTGTTGTCTTGCTGTCTCTGTAGCTCACCTTCTTCCAGGAGAATAATTTTTTTTTGCCATATATTCTGCCATGAGTCATTTTACTGGTTTGTTTAGTCTGGTCCTAGCCTGCTAAAATAAATGCCTGGCCCATGGCTTCTGCTTATCCACTCATCACCTTATCTGTGACCTGATGGGAAGGGCTTATGTCTATCGAAAGAGCTGTGCCTTCAATGCCCAGGTACTTCTTCCTCCCTTCTGTCCAGCGAGGTCTTGAGAGGAGAGAGCAAGGGCAGGATCTCACCTTTCACTAGGACCTCTATTGTGTCTTGTCTGTCCTCAATCCCGTACATCACTTCACAGCGATAAATCCCAGTGTGGTTGGATCTCAGCGCCTTGATCTCCAGAGTGGCATCGGTGGGGATGGCAGGGTAGTTGGGCAAGGAAATCACCTCCCTGTACTCGGAGTTGAGCCGGATTCTCCCACCAGTGGCCACCAGCAAGACAACTTCGGTCCCGTTGGAGAGCTTGCTCCATTTGATTCGTGGGTTCAGCATATCACTGGTGTCCTGTTCCTCCGGGATGTTGAAGTAACAGGGGATGTTCAGGGAGCTTCCCAGGATAACACGCAGGGGAGACTGCTCAGGTATCTTGACTTCCAGGCCATCACTACTGTCTGTCAGTTCCCAAACAAAGCAATGGTTACATTAATAACACATTAATTACAAAACATCCAGTGCTTTCATATGATCCAGTGCCTATGTCTGCTGTGCAGCCTGTACTCACATGTTCAGACATAACCTCTTTGTTCTAGTCTATAAAGGGAAGTTATGACAATGACCACTGCACCATGGCTGCTTCTGGGATTTGGATCAATGCTGGATGGGGGAATGAAGGTAATGAAGGGCTCTACTGCAGCGTAGCTGCTGCCCATGCTACGAGATCACACCTGATAATGTTTAAAAAGGGGAATTCTGAAATTCCTAAGTTTCCCCATAAATCTGCCTTTGCCTGTAGCTGTGTCCTTGGCTCTCCAAGTGCATGAGCAGTGAGAGGCTGTGGCATATCAGCCGCCCAAAACAGAGGAGCCTCCTGTGTGCACAGAGCAGACCTTGGGTACACTTGTTTCTGAGAGCTGCCCATACTTGGACATGGGACCAGGGTGTAGCACAGAGCTCAGTCCCACCTTCCCATACTCTGGACACATACCTGAGAGCTCCACAGAGTTGGCTGCAGTGATGACTTGCAAACACACAAACACTAATAGTAAAGTGGTCATAGTTTACCTGCAAGAAATAACAGGGAGAAAGGATTTGTGGTATGTTCACAGGGAGCTGAGTGCTGCAGATGCTGCTGCAGGGCAGTGCAATGCTTTCAGCTGCCCCCTAAACCTCCTACTCTCCTCACACTAGCAGTGAAAGCTGGTCCCTGTGGAAGGATTCTGTCTCAAACTGCCTCTTGCTTAAGAAATAAGTCTGTGAGACAAATAAATAAGATGCTCTGCTATGTACAACAGATAGAAGTGCTGTTATGCATCACTTATTATCTTGCTCTCCCACTCTCTTGCTTGTGATTCAATCTTACCTGTGGAGCAGAAAGATAATTTTACAACAGGTCTTCACACTTATTATGTTTTTACTCAAGAAGGACCATCACATCCATGAAGCCTTTGTCTTAGAGCAGGAGCTGCCCCTAACTGGTATCCCCACCTAAGCCAGCACTGGCTCTCATGCCAGATGGTTGGAAGCATTCTGTATTCCTTAAAGTGCTCTGAAGGGAAATTTGCCCTCTACATGGTGGAAAAGCCAAAAGTTATAACTCTTTGGTCCAATCTCATGTTCTGAGAGCATACCAAGACTTAACTGTAAATGGGTCCTGAACTGAGAGAAGAAATCCACATCTCAAATCTACCCTAAAAATATCCTATTGGGATCTTCAATTAGTCAGAGCAACCTTCTACTCTGAAAGCTTTAGGAAAAGAAAGTAGCATCCTACTGACATTGAGTGACAGAAGCAATACAGGGAGGCCAACAAAATTAATCCTAATTGGATTATCATCCAGTATAATATCATGGCATATTAAAATGCCACCAAGACTCAGGTTAGTTTCAATATTTCAAATCAAAACCATGTCCTCTGGCAACCCAGCGTTGTTTGGCATCACATTTCAGCCCTGACTCAGAAGGAAGGACCACACCTACTGAATCACTGGTGTTTCCTTTGAGGTCACCTGTCCAAATACTGGCTGTTTAACTCCTGTGATCTAGAAAGATTCCAGATGACTTCAGATGACAGGCAACTTCTGAGTATATACCTATTGACCTTGTAGATCATTAAATATACTCACTGGCACAAGAAAAGGCCGAAAATAAACCCCATCATGTACAGTCCAGCATTAGCATTTCTCTTATGAAAAAAATTGACCTCCATGCACTTATTCATTTCAACTTGACACATCACAAAACCCTTTTTTCAGTGAATAGAGACAGCTATACTGGCAGAAAATAGGAGAGAACAGGGGTGGGACACATTGGCAGAGAAGTGTGGAAACTTCAGTTTGCAGCTGTAGGACTAAACAAGACCAAATGGGCATATCCCAGTTTCTGCTGGGCATGGGGATAAAATTTCAGGTAAGTGCTAACCTCAGGGAGACCTTGTGGAATTGCACATATGTTTGTGTGTCTCTCTGGTTAGGAGCAATGTATTATGAACCCTTCCTGCAGCATGACAGTTGACTTCACCATTTCCCTCTAATGATGGCCAATGATGGCCACTACCAAAGCAACTGCCCTGCTGCAGAGGAGGTCAGAGTGTTTGGCAGTCAGTACTGGGACAGTGGCAGAGGGATGAGCCCACAGGATGGGCTGTGGGGGGCACTGAAGTGCCTTCTGCTCCTCAGTAATCAAGGAGAACTGGAAACACCATCTGCTATGGACAAACAGCCTGAAATCAGCTTGGTTAAAACAGCCATACCCAAGAGTCCTTGAAGAGCTGGCTGAGTAAGTTGCTGGCCCACTGATCTTCATTTGTAGTGTGCCCTGGATCACTGGGGCAGGTCCCAAGTACTGAAGCACTGTGCCAATGGTCAGCCAAGACACACAGCAATGAGCCTCATAGGCACATGCTGGTTTGATTGACATAAAATTCCAGGCAAAATAACAGAAAATGTGATACAGATTTCAATTTATTAAGCACTGAAGAATAGGCATAATATTAATCTTAGTTTACACACTTGTATATAAAATAGGTGCTTCCAAACTCGATTTTATTATTTGGCATGATTCTAAGCTTGTCTGACAAAGCTGCCTGCGTGGTTGCAACACAATGTAATTAGATTTTGATAAGGTTTGACTTTCACAGACTTCTGTGATATGAAGATGTCTGATATTAGTAGTACATCCACTACAGTGTCTTAGCAGAAGCCAGGCTGGTGTGTCTCTAACAGGGTCCATCTGAGGGACATGGACACTGAAGGAAATATTTCTAATGGGCACCTATAGGGGTTGATGTTAGATCCAGTGGGTTACTGAATAGACTGTGCTTTAATAGAATCAAACATAAAATTATACAAGAGATGCAAAGTCTGCCTGCAATGGGATGTTGTGTCCTAGAAAGCAGTCACTCAGGAGAGCTACTGCCACTATCCAACATTAAACCAAACAGGAATTCCTCTCTGTGCATTAATGCACACCTCTGGGCTGGCATGAGGATATCAGCAAAAGGTGGTGCAGAAATATCCACTAGCAAGGACCTGAGGGCTGGAGGGAAGGATCTGTGGAGGGAGACTAGAAAATCTTAGCCTAATTATTGTAATAAATAAAAAAGGAAAGGCTGAGAAGTTGACAACAGCGAACAAATATTATTTCAAGCAGAAGATGCTGGTGCTAAGGATTCTTTAATCTAACAGAAAGTCATCACCAGAACTAATAGCTGGGAGACATATGCCAAGTAAGCTCAAATGGGAAACAAAGCCCACATTTTACACAGCGGGTGATCACAGTGTGATCCCTCAGTGGCTTCAAATCCAGACGTGAAGTCTTCTTTGGAAGGTATGGCTTGGGCAAATGCAAGTTATTATACCTCAATACAGAGGTAACTGGATGAAGTTTAAGAGGCTCACGTTCACGGATCAGCTCAGAAAAGTCCCTTCTGACATTAAAGCTTGTGAATACGGATGTATTTATGTTTCAGTCTCTGCTCTTGTATTATTCAACTTGGCTGGCTCTAGGCAGTACCAAGAACCATGTTTATGCATCTCACACATATGTTTTACCTGTCTTGTAGGATATAAAGCAAAAAAAATGCATGCTGTAAAGTTAACCACCTTCCCTGCTCAATCTCATCCAGCCATGCCTGAAGTCCACACAGGCGAGGTATCCTGCATCTCTGTGGGAGGCAGGAAGAAAGGGATTCTGGGGGGAGCTGCCAGTGGAGGAGAAGAAAATGGGTTCAGCCTGTATTTTGGGGAACAGGTCCAGCTCACAGACCAGCCACTACTAATACTTGAGGCACAGGAGAAAACTTGAAGCAGATAAAGCTTCTATATACTGACAAATCTTTAAATTCACGGAGAAACTGAAGTCCACTCTCAGAAGCAATATCTTTGTTTAGTTCAAGGGATACTTCCTATGGAACAAACAACTGTGGGACTGTGCATCCAGATCCCTCCTAGAGTAGGTCACTGCTTTCACCAAGGACCAGCCTAACAATGGCTAGGGACTGTTTCCCTGGAATGAGGTTGTGGGCCAAGCTCAGATTATTTCTACTTGCACCATCCCATAGTTGCCATTCCAGTGTATGCATTTGCATCCTCTGGATAAAAATAGAAACAGGAAAGTAAAAATTATATACAGATTTAAAAAATTAAAAGTAAAGATTATGTGAGCTCCGGAAGCAGGGTGGATTCTCCAAGGCAGAAGGGATTCAGGTAGAGGACACTCTCCTAGCCATTAGTAACTAATTCTTTAGTTGTGATGCATCCTTGAGGATTAAATAAAAGCTCTTACTTCTCCAGGCTCCTTAGATCAGGCACCTTTCATCCAACTTGCATTTTGCCAGAATCCAAGTAAGCTGAATAGCCGTGAATGTCATGAGATAAGCTCAGACAAGAGAGGCAGGCAGCTTTAGACCTGAATAGAAACATCCTAGAGCAGGGAAACACAGGTGTTTAAATATAAAGGGAGCTGGGTGGCTGAAAAGACTTTTAGGGTCTGTGCCTACAGCAAACTGGTACTATTCTGAATCCCACACGTTTATTATTTCTCTGTACATTGGCAGTGGGTAGGAGGAGAGCAGGTTCCTCTGTGCATCAGTTAGACATCACAGAACAAAATGCCCTAAGAAGAAGAAGTTCACTTTGTCCCAAAGGCTAAGACAAGCTCCTGTTCCCCTAGTCTAATTCCATCTTTATTCACAAGGAAAAACAGCCTCATATGGTAAGAGCTGGGACCAGCAGTGTCTTTGCAGTTTGGTTGGGCTATGGAGGAAAAAAACCCAACCTCCTCTTATCCCACAGAAGCCCAGAGGAAATGGATTTTCCTTGTGAGCAGTGGTTAAACAAATCACAATAACAATGTTTTGGGTGTATTCTGCGAAAGTGTTGAGTCTCTGCCAGTAAGAAACCCAGCCTACTCCTCAGGGTGCTGTTTGCAATGTTGATCTTCATTTTTCATTCCCCTTAAGCATGCCAGAGAGATCCAACCCTGAGTCTGCATGCAGCTCTGGTCGGGATTTGCTGTGCTGGGAATGCCTTTGACTAATGTCCTGTTGTTGCAGCAGTGGTTCCATGCTGCAATACTTCTACTCTCTGTTGTCTCTAGTGGGATGTCCAAGCAGATGTTAATGAGCAAACAGCTGCTTGAAGGAGCAGTTCTGGAAGCAAGTAAGTAAAGAGGGAGGTCTGCCTGAGCAGATGTGGATAGCACAGATGATGTCTGTCTAGACAAGGGAACTGGGGAGGTCGTTCCTCTCATTTTAAAGCAGCATCTAAACAGATTATACAGCACAGATTACATGCCTCAAAACTGATGATTCCTCTCTGCTGACTGTCAGAGCAGAGGAGGGTGACTAGCTCAAGAACGGATGCTGTCTTGACAGAGGTGTGGGCTTAGACTAAGCCAGCTGTGTCCAAGGAGCAGGAAGGTACAGTTCAGCATCTGGGATTATCACTGTGTGCTCGCTGAGATGGGACCTGGCTCAGAGGAAATGTTCTCGGTGATAAGTGAGTACCTGAGCTGCATGAGTAAAGGCAGAGCAAAGCCTGGAGCAGCCTAAGCAGTGTCAGGAATGGCCCCTGCTCAGCACCTTACTGACTGGGCCCAGCTGTAACTGAATGTCTAAGGAGAGAGGTGGACCTGAGAAACACACTGAGGAGCCAGTACCCCTACCACATGTGCCATAAATAACACAGGCCTCTGGCAATAACCCCATTTGACTACTTTTTTTTGTAAAACATTGAGGTATTCTGGCTACTAGAAAAAGGTGAGCTCCAGAATTCACAGGAGCTACCAGGTCATTGCTGGCAAACTCCAATTCAGTTGCAGGCTCCTTATCTTCCAGCAGAAAAAGTCACCTTGAAGAGAAGTTGTTCTGGACACACTTCAGTTGAGCTATTCCTAGGATGATCACTAAGAAAGGTTTGTCCAAGTTCTAGCAGGAAGTACTGTATGGAACTAATTCTTGCAGCACAGAGCCCTACACACCAGCAGCAATGATCACACTTTCTGCGAGGTCCATGTTACAGAGACACCTTCCATCCCTGCAGATTGCTTTCCTGCAAAACTCCATTTACACTTTCAGGAAGAGCAGCTGGAGCAGGCAGCTTTTGTGGTGAGAAGAGAGGAGGAGGCAGGAGAAGTCACACAAGGTCATGGCTGTGCCTCTGCACCAGGATGGCTGTCCCTGTGTGGGGTACGGAGCAGTCCAGAGGAAAAAGAATCCAACTAAACTGCCACAAAAATTCCAGCCATCCTACCTCCTCTAACCAATGCTCATGACAGAAACAAGGCCTTCTCCAATTCAGCCTGGGCCAGGAAGGATTCAGGAAAAGCTCTTGCCTTTCCAAAAAAGACCAGGGTTGGGAACTGCTCAGGAGCTCCCCACCCCAGAGAACAACTGTCCCTTTCACCAAGTTTATTACCTCTTTATTTTACACCTAAGGCTGTGCTTCTGTATCGGGTTGTGTGCAGTGTCCTAAATTTGCTGCATATAAATATGTTTATTTGAGAATCTAAGTGTGTGTGGAGGGAAGCATGTACCTGTGTGCAGGCAGGTTTAATCCCTTGCTCTTCCAACCGCATCCCCAGGTTTTCAAAGGGATGAAGAATGTGGAGGGAGCAAGAAAAGGAAAGGTCACTACAGTGAAAGTTCAACAAAGTACCTACACAGTCAGACCACACATTGGAAAATAGCCAGACAGTCTGTTTGCAGCACAGCCTAAATTGTTTGCTGGCTGTAAAACATTTTCTGTCCTAGTCTATTTTAGCTGAGTCCCATCTGAAGTTTCTCCTGTGGACTTTGCTTGCTCCAGACCATGTTAATTACCCTTGTTGCAATTAAATTTACTTTCATCATCCTTAGTCCCACAGTTGTCCTGGTTTGCTGGGTTTTTTTCTTTCCTATGGGGTCACATGGGTCGTTTTAAGCTTCCTTCTTTCATGGTTTTGGAAAACCTGTAATACACTTGCATATTGTTTCTGGCAGCTAATAAAATGTCACTTATTACCTGGAAGAGATGCCTGGGCATAAAAGAATTTCCAAAACCAATATTTCCTTTAAAATTATGGATGTAAAGAAGCTCCTGAACAAGAGTTAACCCCAGCTCTACTCATTTGGCCTTGGATTCTCTCTCTTCAGCTGGTTTTCCATCCCCAGTTGATTCCCCATAAGGGAACGGACCTTAGTTTCTCTAGGACATGCAGTCACCTCCATCCAGACTTATCTCAGCACTATTATTTTCAGGTACCACCAGTTGAGATCAAGGGTTTGCTGAGGTCTGGGGAGACACCATCATGCAGCAGGGACACCAGGAGGGTTCTCATGTATGTTTAGGCAGCACATTTCATGTCCTTGTAGGTTTCAGTCAGTGTTTTCTCCTCTTCCGTGTAAAACTACAGATTGTTCATCTGTGATCTGTACAAAAACCCACTTTATTGCCTCTCTGTGTATTCCCAGCCTCTGTGCAGGACTGAGGGTTTTTCTGTTAAAAGCCTCAGCCTGGTCTAGGAAATGGGAGGGAAGAAAGGGGGGTGAGGGAAGTGAGTCAGGTGGGCAAAACCAGTTTTATTTCTTCTTCTTTTCTTTTAAATAATGCAAACTTTGGAACAGAAATATGCCAATAAATGTACTCCTGTGATTTTTCATGTTTTTTCAGCTGCAATTAAAAAAAGAGAAATATTTCATTCTCTCTGGCTTCCAAACAATTCAGAGAGTAAAGCCTTTATGTACAGAGCAGTTTGGATGCTGCTCCTGCCTGCTCTGTTTCTGAAACCATCCCTCCACCAATAAAGTCCTTTTTTTCCCCAATCATAAAGACACGTGGCAGAAACTGCTCAGATATTTTGTCACTGAGGGATGTGGTCCTCCACACGCTGACAGCCCTGCAGCACTGGCTGCCTGGATTGCTACAGGAGATGGCAAAGTGCTGGCATGAGGCACTCCTAGTGCAGAGGGCACAAAAAAGGGAACATTTGTTGAAGACTGGGAATAATGTGAAGTTTCACCTCAAGCCTCAGCTGGCTCCAGTCCTCAAGCACCCCTTGCTACTGCAGGTGTGAATATGGTCAGACACAGCTATGATGCACCCTGGTGATGGTACCAGTGTGCCCTCAGCCATGCCATGAACTCCAGAGCTCCTCTCTTTCCTTTGGCACAGAGACTCAAGGTGGTGCTGTGCTATACCCTTTTTGGTGGCTTTATGAGTTTTCTTTCTGCTATAGTTCAACTGGTTATCTAATTATATCATGCACACACACTACAGGAAAAGCCAAAATACTCAAAGATGTATGGTCACACTTTCAATAAGCAAGATGCCAGAGGAAATTTTAGCAAAACCTCAACAGTCCTGTTCCAGATTCAGTGAGCTCAGACATATGGTTGGGAACAAACATCCTACTGAACACAAAAACTTTCACAAGCATTTATCTCTTTTTTGATATCTACCACAGAGCAGCTCTCATCTTTCCCTGATCTACATTGGTTTTACATTACATCTTCCTTGACTTCAGCAGCAAGCTAAACACACAGGCTCCAGAACAGCAGAAGCCCATAAAAACAGCCCTCTCCAAACTCTCTTTCAGGGAAACCAGAACCGTCTGCCACTGGCAACACACACCCTAGTAATTTTTCTATCCTTCATGGACAGAGAAGTTTCAAAATGCCCATTATGGCAGATGACAGCTGGAGCCTTTCATGCAAGGTGTGGGATCAGCACCAAGCCCTGGCCTGCCATGGCTCCGAGTGTCTGCTTGATATGGAAAGCCAGAGCCACACTCAAACGGCCCCTGAAGCCTCTGAATTCAGGGGAACAATGAGCCTTTGAGACTGGCTGAAGCTCACACTCAAAATCCTCTCTAGTCCAAGAAGAGAAACAGAAACTTCTAAAGAGCAATTCATCTCCTTATGAAATAGATGTCTCAGCTGAGAACCTCTAAAAAGGGGTTCAGCCATTTCTGTCAGCTGGCAAAGGAGCCTGGAGCATGTTAGACATCTAACTTTTAGAGATTAATGGGTGATTATGCATTTCATAAAGTCTTCTTATACCCTTCACACTTGTCTTCTGGAGCTGCTGTCAGCCTTTAGTGAAGCTCCCGTTTGCTAAGGGGAGAGAAATAAAAACACAGAAGAAGAGAAACCAGACCCTCCCTGGATGTGAAGTGTGAAGACGCAGCTACAGAGCAAGGTCTGGATGTGACTGCAGAAAAGCAAATCTCTGCAGTGCCCCTACACTAGGAGAAGATTCCGCAGAATCATAAAAGAGCTTAGGTTGGAAGAGACCTTAAAGAATTCACGGACAACCCTTCTGCTCCGACCCACCTCAGCCCTTCAGAAGGTTGGTTTTCTAGAAATCAAGAAAGTCTTTAAAACCACATTTTAATACAGAATCCATAGGCACAGAGACCTAAGTCTTCACTGACTTTGCTAGTTACTGACTGTAACTGATAACTCTTAATACTCTGCTACCGCAAATCACCTTGGATACTCCTAAGAAATGGAATGAGGAAGATCACCTAATAGAGCATTGGATGCGACTGGAAGAGACATAATGGAGCTGGTCCCTGCCTGTTTCACAATGGCAATGATTTTTTCTCTTACTGTGCTCCAGGCAGACAGGGAAACATCATGCTGGCTTGAATGACAACCAGCTCAGGAGATTCAACGTGAGAGCTGCAAGACCACCAGTATGGCTCTGGGGCCTCTGTAATGGCCACACATTGGATCAGGCTAATGACACGTAGGTGTTGCATGAGCTGGTATGACTATGGTTGGTATGAGTTGTGTAAAACTGTGCACAGCCTCTGCTTGCTTTAGTGTCTTCACATGAATGGATAACTCCTATAGGGTACAAAAGCTGCAGCAACCTCTTTTTAAGGACATTTTCTGCTACACGTATCAAGCTCCACCACGATCTTTGGTGAGGCTGTCCATGCTGGGAATACACCCAGCTGATAATACTACACGTCCTCATACTGTCACAGCTCGACACAAAAGAGGTAAGTGAGCAATCACATCCCATCCAGTCTTTGCCTTAGCAAGCAATAGAATACTGCTGGTGCTTAACAGCAGTAAAAGCAACCTTTCATCCAACCTGGAGGAAGAGCTTCCAGCTTCATCACAGTCTCAGTATCTGCCTCTTTTTGCTCCCCATTTTCTCTTTCCAAAGTTGGCACCTGAAAGTTTTCTCTGCATTAATTCCAGACATTGTGTAAACACTGTGCTTAGATTTACTTAAATGAGGCTGTTTCAGCCCCAGCTTTCCTCCCAAGTAGATTTCCTGTTTCATAAATTCAAGACATGAACGGTTTAGTTTTGCTAGGAAGGTGGAATCTCAAATTGATCCTCCCTTTGGGATGACCTGGAAGACAAAAGGGCAAATGGCATGGGAGAGGGCCTGGGTTTTCTGGTTATGGGCTGGAAAGGGGGAACCATCCTGCCATGTGCTGTTCAGGCAGTAGTGCCAGTGGTCCAAGTGACTGTTACCACTTGCCATAAACAACCTGCAAGATTTGAACTCTGCCAATTTCTTGGCATAGTTTTTACTTCATGCCTCCAGAGGATGGAGAAGCATCTTTTCCTACTGAGTGATCACTGGCATTTTCAGTGTAGAAACAATAGATTACTATTTTCTCCTGATTCCAGATACTCAAAGTATTTGTGACCCCTTAGAAAGGCACATGCATATCAAATGTTCACACACACTCTTTGTGCAAGGAAAGAGAGAGTCTCCTAGGAGAAAAAGAGCTTTTCCTCTCAGCCTCTACTCACTAGGACTTCAGATATTTTTTCTGGCAGCAACGTGAACCCCCAGCCACAATGCAAGTGTGGGTTTTGCCACTGCTGCTGAAGGATCTCATGCACTCTGGAGCAAGAAGAAGAGTCTTAACCAAAACATTGGAGTGGGTTTTAATCAAAACTGTCTACTGTCTGGGACTGATATGATGAACCTCAGCTCTGGAGGCACTGGGCTCACTTTGCCTTCCACTTTATGGAGAGGGCACACAGTACAAAGAGATCACAAGCTTCACATTCAGACTATAAATGAGAGTTTTGCTCTCTTGGCTGTGTTGAGCAAGACTCTCCTACTTCTCCATTTCCTCTGCCAGCAAACTTCTGACAACTAAATTGAGCACAAAACAGCCATGCCAGCTTGTACTTCTCTAGGAGCCTGAATGGTACAGGAAGGATTAAGGAAGAGAAACAGCTTTTCACTCCCATCTCTGGTTCTAGGAAAACTTAATCAATGGCTGGGCACTGCACCCTGTGAAACTGCCTCATGCATGACAGCAGGAGAATGGTTCACTGTCTCCTCTCATTTCCTCCTTGACCAGCTCTCCCAGACCACTTTGTCCTGCTCTTGACAGTTTTAGCAGTGGTGAAAGATTATGTGGACCATGGACAATGCATTCCCTTCGGGGACTGAGCCAAGCAGTCGGTGGGTGCTGAGCAGGGGCAGTGTCCACGGCTGCTGTCTGGCTGTACAAACCAGGGGCTTTCCTGTAAGTGTTTGGATGGTCTAAGGCCCATTAAAATATCCCCAGATAATCTTTTCTTTCATGTTTTCTCTTTATATTCATCCCCAGTTACTCCCCCAACCATTGCCATCTCATGGCACCTGGTAGTCATAGAATCATAGAATGGTTTGGGTTGGAAGAGATATTAAAGATCATTCAGTGACAACCCCCCTGCCATGGACAGGGATACCTTCCACTAGACCAGGTTTCTCAAGGCCCATCCAACCTGGCCTTGAACACTTCCAGCAATGGGGTGTCCACAGCTTCTCTGGACAGCATGTACTGGTGTCTCAACACCTTTACAGGAAAGAATTTTTTCCTAATATTTAATTTACACTTGCTCTCTTTCAGTTTGTGGCCATTCCTCCTTGTCCCATCACTCCAGGCCTTGTCCAAAGTCCCTATTCTGCTCTCTTGGAGCCCCTTTAAGTATTGGCAGGTGCTCTAAGGTCTTCCTGGAGCCTTCTCTTCTCCAGGCTGAACATCCCAACTCTCAGGCAGTCCCTATAGCAGAGGTGTTCCAGCTTTCCCAGCATCTTCTGTATCCCTGTACAGTTCCTTCCTTTTTTGTGTACTCAAACTGTTCATGTACCAGGAGACCATTCTGAGGTGCAGTGCTCTCTTCCCTCTTAACTAAGACACACAGGGTGTGTTTAACTTAACTGGCTCAGTCAGTAAGTGCTCTGTTTAATTTAATATTGTTCCATTCTTTTGGGGGAATAGAGGAACCTCAAAGCTCAGTCAACTGCCCTGTCTTTCCAAAGGGATTTCACCACGTAGGGAAGACTGAGGGATGTTCAGGTCTCCTTGCTAGGGACAGTTCCATTGGGCTCAAACACTCATCCACTGCTCCTATTCACTTGTCAAGTCACTTTGTCCAAATAGTAATTCCTCCCTTTGGTTCAGCCTGTTCTTTTCTTCTTGAGAAGATACCAATGGGGACTCGAGGCAGGAAATAAATCTTTCTCTTGTTTTTTTCTGCTATAGTGGTGCTTTAGAACCAGGCCAAATTGCACAGCAGAAAACAAAACATGACAAGAAAGAAGATAACGGCCAAACAAGCTTGTTTTGGGTCTGCCACTGAGAAGGAACATCCATCAGAGACCTCAAAAGCCTTAAGTCCTGCTTTATGAGACTGGCAGGAAGCTGGATGGGAAGAAACAAGGTGATGGAAAAGATGCCTAGGAAATTGTCCTTTTCCAGCCCCCGGCCCTTCATGAAGGTGCATGTCGTTCTCTTTGTGATGTAATCATCCACCCAGAAGGAAAGATAATGAGACCCTTCAGCACAGGAGAGAGAACAATTGCCAGAAGAGTTTCACTTCCCTGTCTTGAGATTTCAGTTTTGGCTTAGTCCAAAGCTTCCCCAAGAAAAACCCTCATATAAACACTTTCTGAAAAAGGTAATACCAATAAAAAGACACATTTTTAATCATATAAGACCCATCATTAAGTCCAAAACTCAATCACAGCCTTTTCCTTTTTTCCAAAGGAGGTCTCAGTGTCTCTCAAACCTCTGCCCATGCTGAAAGGTCTGTTCCCTTCAAAAACATGGTGAAAGTACCCTAAAGAATGGAGACACTGCACTTGAAACAGCCCAACTTGTTGTTCTGAATGTATATTATGTATATATAGAACCTCCTCTCTACTAATGAATGAATTTATAAATGGGCTTAGGTACAGTATTACTTAGGAGCAACTGTGGATGTGACACTGAAAGAGAGAGCAACATGAAGACAATTAGACTCTTCAAAATGAGTTTCACTCTAGAGTCAAGGAGTGAATATCAATAATCCTTTCATTACAGCTCAGATCTCAGGCCTCCAGTGAATTACCCCAGCACAGGCAGACAACACTCTTTGCCTTAAAGATCTTGCAATCTAGAAAATGTGCTGCTGGCCAAGCCTAGAGAGCACAAATATGAATTTGGGGAGACCACGGCAATCCTGAATAAAGGCAAGGCTCTTAGATGAAATATAAAATTGTTCTATGAGCTGTAGACTGTGAAGGGAATGAAATTTAACCTTAACATAAGCCACAGACATTTGGAGAGCTGCTTCTGCTAAGTCCAAATCTACAGTTTGCTAAGCAAAGTCCATATGTCACACCTTCAAAAAGAGAAAGTGAAGAGAAATTGCTGTTTTGGAGGAAACCAAAACAGCAATTAGATGGGAATACCGACTTTTCTGAGAGGTAAATAAACTCCTGTGTATGAGATGTGGTTGAGGAAAAGCGCCAAAACCTTGCCCAGTGTTTGGTGAAGTGTTCTGTAAGGGCAACAGAAAATGTTATTTTTCCAGAGATATGTGGAACAGCTTAAAACCAACAGTGCCCACATTTTGAGGAACAGAAGGGCACCAACACAGATCCCCTTGTAGGAAAATAACTGCCTAGTAAAGTGTTTAAAACTTGCAAATATGGTCCAACATTAGTGGAGGAGGTGTAGGCTTTAAAAAGGATCCTGGAGCATGCTATGTTGGTATTTTAGCTCAAACATGCAATGATAGCAAGGGAAACTGTATAAAAGTAAAATTTGTTTTATACTATTGGCATAAAAGACCAATTCAAAGGCAAATAATAATTATGATCTATTTTAACCAACATGTCTTGTCATTCTTCCAATAAGATGGGCAGGTAAATTATCTGGTGGCCAGATCCAGGTACCACTGGAATCAGCAGTAAAGATGCCATTTACCTCTGAGGTTGGGAATATTAAGCCCAAGGTCTGGTAATAAAACCTAGTCTAGACTGGTAACTGTTTGCAAGTCCCCAAAAGACGTCAGGGTGAGCCCTCAAGAGGATGTTTAGACCACCACAAGCTTGTACAGAGAGCTCTGCCTTCAGCCAGGAGAAGAACTAATTCCTTAAGACAATATAGCAAGGAAAACACTGCACAGCTTTTACACACAGTGTGAGAGCTGTATCTAATCATGCATAACTTTTGGGCACTGTCATGGAGCAGTCTGCAGACTGTGGAATTTCCATACATGCAGCTGGAGAGCCATCACAGCATTAGTGGACGTTGGTCCACAGTTTAAATAAACCACACGACAGGAGTAATGTTCAGGGAAACGATTTGACAGCTGTGTGTTCAAAACAAAAATATTGTCTGACATCTAGGATGAGCATTCCTGCAAAGATGGTTGAATGGGTCATGCTTTAAATGAATTATTTTTAATGGAAGTATATTGGGAAGGTAAGGGTCTATGGTGATACTTGTTCTGGCCCTCAAAGCTTGGTCCATGCAGACCCCGGGCTCGTCCAGCCAATATCTGTGGCTTCTTGAGCCCCCTGTGGGCACTGGGGTTGTTCAAAACCTATGTGGGACATCCTCTCCCCTTAGGCTGTGAGCTCTGTGCACAACTCAGTGCAATCTCCTTCCCACCATAAGGATGTCACAAATACTTTGGAGAGCAAGAGAAACCAGTTCCACTAACCATTAGCAAAGGTAGCAGATGGCTTCTAAGTTGAGCTTTCAAAGATTTTGAGTACAAATTTTGACACAGTAGCAAAGGATACTCTCTTGTGCTCTCTTGTGAGATGCTGTGAGATTTCTGGGAATGTCAAAATATTTTAGTAAAACTGATGGCCTGCCAAATTTTGCACAGTATTTCAAAATGCAAAGATACAAATGGATGAGCAGGACACCTAATGGAATTTGCAAAACTTCTTCTTTGTGTCTGAGAAGCCTGTTGCAAAACAGGCTTTGAGTCCCTAGAGTAGCTTCTGGAAAAGGACTGATTTTATCAGGGACATTAATCCAATCAGCTAAGTGTCTGATGACCCTCATACCCAATGAGTTTAGAAATATTATTGTTTAATTACACCCAACAGCACAGAAGACAGAGACATCTCTGGTGGGTGAGATACCACACACAGATCTACAGAAAAGCAGTCAGCTGTATTTGCAGTTGCAGAACAGAGAGCAATCCAGTTGTAGAATAGAAAAAATTGGAAATAAACTGTGCCAGGGTTGAAGAGAAGGTGTCAACCAATGTATTTATCTTCACTTTCACCAATATACATAATGGAGGCATGAGTAAAATTTCAGCATTAATCTGAGACTGCAGTGTGAGAAAGTGCTTTCCATTTCAAGCATAAAAACCCCCAAGCTTCCTGTCTTTGGAGCTAGACTACGACGCTGAAATTGCCAAAACACCCTTTCTCCGTCAACATGTGAACAGGTGAGCTGCCACAGAAGATATAGGGGGAGCAGAGGACCTTAGCACCTAGGAAAGAAAAGGCTAAGCATAATATTCATAAAGCACATGGGGTTATATGGGTTTGATATGCATATTCAAGTAGGAAGCCAGCGGAATTGTCTAAAAATGACCACAGCAAGAGCAGAAGAGGTGTGTCCTGTGTGGATTTAAAAGCTGGAAAAGGGACAGCATGATATCCAGGAGAGACCAGCTCAACTGAGAACTTATATAATTTCTCAGGAAGGCTTTGTAGCCCACACTGAATTCAGTGCTGTATTTATTGCTCAGAGGGGTGATGGTGCCTGGGTGATCTAATTCAGGGATATGTTATGTGTGCTAGTGGGAGCTGGAAGCACAGCATTGAAGATGAACTGAAATAAAGATCTTAGTTGACTCTGAGATCTTCATGCCTGTAACCCACATGCCTATCTGGACACAGCAAAAGAACAGCCAGAACAGCCCCAAACAACATTCATGTACTGAAAGGTACAAAGAAAGGTGCATATTCCCATTGCTATCTTGATACAGGAATGATTTTGCAGATGAAAAGGGTACAGCATTGCACAGAGGCTCAGGGGTGTGCTGGGGCTGGTCTGAAGCATTTCAAAATGCTGGACAGATTCAGAGCAATGAAGATGCTCCTGTCATCTGCTAACCACAACATTACTGGTGGTGCTGAGTAATTTCATGTCTTCTATAACAGGTATGAAACCATACAGTAGGACTGGTAGGTGATCTCTGCTGTAAGCTGGATCAAGGGGTTGTTTCTTTTAGGAGGAAAATTTCAGGGAATCTTGGAATTATGGAGGGTCAAGATTTTACCCTGTCTCTGGAAAAGTAGCTCGTGATCTTGAAGGACAGCAAGAAGCACAGCAACTCCCATGGAGTTGCTGGCTAAGAAAAGGGGTTTTCCTGCTAACACACAGTGATGGTTGCAGGACAGCATTAGCTCTGTGGCCATTGATCACCTGTTTTTTTGAGAGAAGGCCCAAGTAACAGCGGTGAAGGGCTGAGTTGGGATCCCAGTGTCCGTCTCTGCACAGCCCTGCTGTCTCATCTAGTGTTGGTGTAGTAGGCAGTGTTAGCAGAGTAAGAACCCTGCAGCCTGAGGGGATCACTAACATATCAATTACTACAAGGCAGCAGGGTATTATTTATACAATAAGTGCTATACAAAACAGCAGAGTAATATTTAGAGGGCAAATACTACAGAGAGGAAAGCTGCAATTTCTTCTGCAGCAGCAGGATGTTCTGTGTGCTCCAAAGTGCTGGGCAGGATGAGGGTGACACTTACATGCCAACTATTGTATGAGGACAGGGTATTATTTAAACCCCAGATACAATGGTAGAGAAAGAGTATTATTTACTTACCAGTCTGAATGCAATAGCAGTAGTGGCAGTAACTGCACAGTATAATTTACAACAGAGGAAAAGGCATCATTTGCAGACTGGTTATTACAGAATGGCAGTGTATTTGTTGTGGTACAGCACTGAAGCATTACTTTGAAGCTGAGCACTATAGAGGGACTGGGTTATTATTTATCCACCAAACACCAGAGAAACTATCTTTTTGGGGCTAAGTAATAGTGACAGTTAATAATTTATATGAAAGCCATCCTGTAATTTCCAATATGTAACCTACATGATTATTTCAACCTTGAAACTTTGGTACAGATGATGTAATGTTAATTACACTGCGATCTATAGCTGCTCTACCACAGGACTGCTAAGCCAGAGTAATCTTCTGAATTGAGTAGATTTGTGCCAGCAAAACTACTGAATCTGTCCCTGCCCTGTGCAAAGCCTGCAGTGCCCAGGGATTTCCAGGGGTGTTTATCCCTGAGCCCATGCAGGACCCCAGCAGGAGCAGCAGATTTTGCGGTGGATTACAGGTTATTCAATCACCAGCACAGGGTCTGCTGTCCCGGCAGAGGTGTGAATGATGGATGGGAGCTCCAGCTGGAAGGGATCAGCCATGTTTTCATCTGTTTATCAGCTGCTGACCTTTGCATTTTCTTCACACACCCTTCTCATCCAGTCTGTGATCTAACCTCAGGCAGAAGACGTTTCTCCATGGATTTTGTTTTCCCTGTCAAATTATTCCTATTTAAATTTGTTAAGTCAAATCTGTATGTCCCGTAGCCATCACAGATGATTTCTTTTGTCTTTCAGTGGTTGTCTACATTATTAATTAAATAAATAATTGAATGTTCAAGTGTTCTACCCAGTGTTAACCAAGGGCATTGAAGAAGCTAAAGGCACATGGAAATTGCCAGACCAGATGAAACTAATGGTGTGTTCAGACCAATATCCTGTCTTGGACAAGACCTATATTACCAGCTACAGGGCAAAGTTCTCATCATTGAAAAACAGAGAATAAATTGCTGAGGAGGAAGTTTCTTTTTAACACAAGGCATTTAGTGGTTACCTTCTGCCTTGAAGCATAAGTATTTACATTCCATATTCTCCCGCTAATGCACGCTAGGTTTATTTGGCATGGCTTAATAGACAGTTTTACTCTTCTCAGGCCTAACCCATGAGCACCACCCTACCAGAAGAAATTTCCTTTCCTGATGGCTTCATCCCCACCATGTGACATGTTTGCTCTAGCAGAAAACCCTTTGTCTCAGGTTGCCTGATGTGCCCTCTGTCGAAGTCAGTCCCTTCCCTCCAGGATCCGCCCTACCCGTCACTGGGCACAGAGGAAGGCTGGTTTCAGCTACACCACACCAAGCTGTGTCAGAAGATCCCTGGCTCCCAGGCAGTTCCCTAATAACATGCTGGCAATCAGGACTACCCTCGTGTTCAAGATTCATGTGGTGCCTCACTAATCTCATAGCAATTACGTCTGCCAGGTCAAATCACCCAGACCTGCCTCTCCTGGAAGACCCCATCACCCAAGTTTTTCCACAGAAATCATGGCTCCTTTCCATCATAAGCCTCAGCAATCAGGACACAGTGACAACCTGGGAGGAACTGAGCAATGAAGTGGGACTACTCCCCTGAGTTAATACGGGGTGTTGCCCAAAGTGCTCCCTAATTCAACTGATCCAGTTGTCCTCTAGCTTGCAGTGGGGTTTATAGAAGAGCCATGAGTTGACATAAAGAGGAACTACGAAGGTGAAACCCCAGAAGATTATACTTGTCAGAGGTCTCCCATTCCCCTGATTTCATCTCTTGGTCCCTTCTCTCAGCAGAGCCCTTACTGTGGCCTCCACTCTGTCCTCCCCTCCAGCTCCCCAGGTTTCCCCTGGGTTTCAACAATGCTTCCCCCTCAGCCAGCCTCAGGGTCAGCCAGAGCCAAGGAAAATGGCTCCTAGGCTACTTCCATGCAACTTATACAGCAGGAATGGGGTTCTGGTGGCTTCTGGACCTCACTACATGACCAACATGCTTGAGTCACATCACCTCCCTCATCCTCACTTGATCACAGCAGCAGTGACACGGCTCCAGCTGCCTCTGTCAAGGGGCTGAAGCCACCAGGAGCACGAGATCACTGAAGCCGATTGCACAGTGGTTGGGCTTGTAAAGCAGGGGAAGGAAATTGGACCAAGGCACTCTGTGGGGCTGCTACTTAACACCTCAAAAGCTAAAGCACATAGAGAGTCGAATGATTCTGGTATTCCTCATCCTTCTCCCACTCTTCTGCTCTCTGGTCTGTACAGAACAATCACCAGGGAGGGGGAATATCATACAAGGGAGACATGGAAACTTTTCTAAAAAAGGAAAGTCCGATGAAAAGCGCACGGAGGGAAAAAAGTCTCGGTGCAAAGCATCTCAAAAAAGGCAGCGCGGGTAGCGCGACAAAACCCCCTGCCTATTCATCAGGCCAACAAAAAGCTTCTTTAGATTTATACTGTGAGCCCATTGAGAGGGAGGGGAGGGAGGCAGCGCTCACACACCGCCCTTGTGCACACAGCAGAGCCCGCAGTCCTGCCCCGCGCACACAGGCTGGGCTGTTCTGCCCGCTCACAAGGAAGCTCTGAGTTTTTAAAAGTAAACTGTAAGGTTTCCGTTGTTGCGCTCGGCTCAAGTATTTTTTTTTTTTTTTTTTAAATATATAACAGCTCCCTCTCTTTGCTGTCCCTCTCTCTCTCCTTCACTCTTTAAACAGCTCCGGCTGCTCTGGGCTGCTCGGCAGCCGTCGCGCGCTGGCTCCCTATGTGGTCCAGACCCGCTA
Organism: Lophotriccus pileatus; assembly: GCA_035583135.1. Classification (NCBI taxonomy): domain Eukaryota; kingdom Metazoa; phylum Chordata; class Aves; order Passeriformes; family Tyrannidae; genus Lophotriccus; species Lophotriccus pileatus. The sequence goes on along the minus strand of JAWWES010000018.1, from coordinate 7,906,373 downwards.
TGAACACGGCTTTTGTTGCTGCTGCTGGGAAGCTGCCTGAGAGCGGCACACACAGCCCGGCTTGTTCCACACGTGGAGGCTGCAGCGGGTTTGGGCAAGGGGGGAAAGAGGAGGAGGAGGAGGAGGACAGCTTGGGTTAGGTTGTCTTGTGGTAGTGCAGCCATCCCACCACTGGCAAGGGAAAGGGGGAAGCAAGCAGACAGAGGCGGGTGGTGGTGGAAAAGATGCCTCAGGCAGTTAAGAAAGGTCCCGTTGATTTTTAAAATGGGACCAGTTGGCCCTCCACCAGCCCATGTTCCCACTGGGTATAAGTCAGCATGGGAAGGCAATGAAGTCACTCGGTCTGCAGAGGATCTGCCCCAGAGAGGGAAGAGGAGAGAAAAGATCAATAATGGAGTGGATTTTGAAGTTCCAGAGTTCCTAATCATTATGCACATCCCTGGGTGATACCAGAGCACTAAACAAAAATCTGTTGTTTTTGGGTTTTTTTTCCATTTACAGATTCACTCATTCATTTCTATCTTTTAAGTGATACCATTTATTCTCTTCTCCTCTAAAACCCTTAATGTTTTTCAGTAACTGGGGAGTATTTTGTGTTGATGAGCTGCTGTTTCCTCTGATAGAGCTAACTCTGACAAATTTTGTTTAATATCTAGTTTTGCTTAACAAGTTCTTCCCTGCATCTCTTTCACACCCTCAGTTTCCTATCTTGTTGTCTGTCTTTGCCCATCCATCCTCCAGCCCTCGTGCTGCTGTCAAACGTTGCTGCTGCACACAGAGGTGATTATAGGAAACATTAAACAGCAGTTCAAGTGGAACAGATGGAGTTTCCCCCCAAAAACTGCTCAGGCTGCAGAAAGAGCTCAACCTCTGCCCCATCCAGTGATGGTGGGAGGCAGTGCCTCCCCTTCCTGCACTCTGACAGCGACTCAAAACATCTCAGAAAGGAGCAACATCTCCCGTTTGTATCTGTCAGGCAGATACAGTCTCTTGAAGCCAGCAGGAAAATACAACGTCAAACAACCAAAGCAAAGAAAGAAATAGTTCAACTTCCAAAAGTGCCTTTGCAGAATCTGAAAGCCCACCAAACCTGGTCCCCAAACCACCGGCCCCACTGCCCAGCCAACATCCTTTACCAGGAGCTTATACATGAAAGCCAAAGCAGTGAGGAATGCTGAGAAATTCCTCTCTCCCAGCTATTTCGTTGTGGGATGTTTCCCCCTTTCCACATCTGGCAAAGCTATTTTAGACAGCAAGGAAAACTTTACAAACTGACATTTTTTGGCTAAACCACTCAAAAGGGAAAGGTTAAAACATACACTTTCTACTGTGTGCAGAGGGCTACTGAGCACAAGGTTTAAATGAAAAGTCTTGAAAAGAAGTAAATTAATGAGAAGAAAGAAATTTCTGACAGGGATTCTGAAAAACAAAACCGTTTTTGCTCTGTCCCTTTCTGGGGAAGAGCTCAGCTCCCTGAAAACTACTGCTAAAAATATGCTTCATCTGCGAACAGATTTGGGAAGCGGGCAGGTACTGAGGAACGCCCGGAGCAACTCACTGGAAATAACCCAGGGGACTCAGCCAGCCGCTGATCCCTGACATCCTCACGCAAGGGGAACATTGTAAAACCCTCCAGCATGCCGGTTCTTTTCATTCTCTTCCCGAACTTGTCAGCCCCTGCAGAGCTTAACACCCCTCCAGCTCAGGGGTCGCCCTTTGCCTGCCTCGTGGCAGGGCAATGACACCGATCAAAGCCGTGACCATGAGAAACCCCGGCACTGGTCAGGACGCTCTCAACAAATCAGTGTGCCGGCAGCTTCCATCCCCAGAGCTCAGGAGCAGGATCAGACACATCACCCGAGCCCCAGCGGCAGCTGAAATCCATCACAAAGAAACACCGATGCGTTGGAGAATCTGTCTGAGAGGGAGAACGGGGATAACCTGTCTCTGCTCTCCTGCCTCGTGGTTTTGGCTGTGGGACCACTTAAGCCATCCTTGCTTTCCCTCCCTTCCCCAAGCCAACCAGCAAACTCGACACACAGCTGCTGCCTCTGGCTGTAGTTTGTTCCCTGTGAGGGGTGGGATGCTGGTGAGAACCATCATGCCGGGGCACACTCCAGGCACAGGCTCCCCTCTCACAGCAGCGCTGCCTGCAAGAGGGAAACTGTGGAGAAGCTCGGGCTCAATTATTTTCCAACTTTTCTCATGTTTCTCTGCTGGTTGCTCACCAGGGAAACGACCAATCCCCTAACTGAGAGACTGCTTCTCTAGATCACTTAGGAAAGTTAAGGAAAAGACACCAAAGAGAGGAGGGAGGGAAGTACGATACGTTACCTTTAACAGTTCAGTGCAGTGCTTCCAAAATCTAAGTCCCATACACCTGGCAGAGAAATGAGGTCTTTTTCGGTGTTCAAGAAGGAAAGAGCTTGCCACTTCTTGCTGTTCCTGTGTGTCTTCTTCACAATCTCCAGAAGAGTTTTCCTGACTTTTTTTTTTCTTCCCTGGTTCCCCAGAAGAAAGCAAAATTCCCCGTGTGGTATTTCAGGTCCTTTCAGGCAGTGGCAGCAGCAGCAGGCTTGAAGAGTAAGTACTGTGTGTGAATGGCAAAAAAGAGAGAGAGGGTTTCAGACCACATTAGCTGCCACTGGCTGCAAAAGAGACCATCAAACTCCTGTCAGCCTCCTTAGATACCTCTTGAAGAGCTGGCAAACTAAGTGTATTGGATCCTCCTCTGGATTTTAGAGTAAAGGTAGGCAGGCATCCAGGGGGCAGGGGGAAATAGGAGGGCTTATGGACAGAAAAGGAAGCCCAGCCTCTTGGAAAGAAGGGAAAAAAAAAAAAAACATACACCCAACCCAGAAAAGAAAAGAAAGGGGAAAAAAAAGGCATTACCAAAAAAAAATACTGTAAATGGAGAAAGCTGAATGGGGAGTGGGGGATTAAATTTAGCCCTCTGGTTTGGAAGCAAACTGGCTGGGGCACCACAAGTGGTTGAGAGAGAAGAAATAGTTTGTGTAATAAAAAGAGAACGTGGTTTTTACTAACTAAAATAAGATGAAGCTAATTAAGGAACCTGAGCAAAGTATTTGTGTCTGCAATGCAGTCAATATCACTGCAGTTTGAGCAAAAATGAGCAGATATACTGGGAAGCCCCAAAACAGCAGCAAACAAACCAGTTTAGGGAACTCCTACATGACCCCACTAGCTGCTGAGGGAGGGAGGCAGGTGATGGAGGGAGGGAAGGGATGCTCATCTTTAGGCAAAGAGAAGCACCTGTAGCATCAGTAACTGGTAAGTGATATAAAGGCAGAGAAAGGAGGCATTTGGGAGTGAGTTTGTCTGGGGGCTGTTTGTGGTGAACTGGGGAGAAATGAAGTCTGTGTGCACCCTGAAGTAACCACTTCAAAACTCTGAGGAGGATCCCATAACTGAATCCTTGGCAGTTCTGGTGCTGTGAGAAATTGCTGAAGGGTCTGTAATGTGGCTTTTTACTAAATTTTTTTTTCTGTGGGGGATGCTGGTACCTTTGAGAGGGACAAAAACCTGTGCTTATGGAGGAGGGAATGGGTCTGTTGCTGCAGATCTACACCTTGGCTTGTGAAGGGGCCAGATGACAGCTGGCAGCAGATGGGGAAACTGCTGAGATGTTCACAACTGAGAAAAATTCTTTTGTTTGAAAAACCTGTTGTACCTCAGCAGTGAAACCTGAGCATGGAGGGAGATACAGGGTTTGAAGTTCCTTGTGAAGAAACATGCTGGGGCTGTTCTCATCTAACGTGGAAGAGATCACTACCAGCCTAAAGCAAAGGTGAAGTCTGAAACTGAGCACAGGGAGGTTCTCCTGTGCTCTCCTTGAACCCAGGCCATATGGCTGCCCTCAGCATCTCTCCTTCCACTTCTCTCTTAATGTGATCTTTAATATCTGCAATTCCCTCTCTTTTCCTAACACCCTCCTTTGCTTTCCAGTTTATGATATAATAGTTTCTCCTCTCTCCATAAGTTATTTGATCCCATGCCTCACTTCAAAGCTTGCTTCCCTGACTGTCTCGCTTTTTGACCTGAGGCTTATAACCCCCAGCTGTGCATCCATCACCCTGACAGGTAATGCTCCCAGACCACAGAGCACGGAGACTCCCTTCTTCCCACAAGGACCTTATTCCAGCTTAGAGATTCAATACCAAATTTTGGTTGTGAATGTCCCCCTTGGATTATATCCCCCTTCCTTTTTTTTAATAGCAAAGCAGCAATAGATATTAACTTCAAAACTTGCCAGGTACCCATATACTAAAAGTCAAAAGGACAGTGGGAAAGCTTCACAATAATTGAAAAGAGCAGTGCCTTTGCAGCACCACCTGAAACTCTGGGACTTTGTTTCATCATGGCATGGTTTGGGTTGGAAGAAACCTTAAAGGCCACATTGTTCCAACACCATTGTCATGGGCAGGGACACCTTCCACTAAACCAGATTGCTCAAAGCGCTGTCCAGCCTGGCCTTCAACACTTCCAGGGATGAGGCATCTGCAACTTCTCTGAGCAACCTTTGCCAGTGCTTCACCACCCTTGCAGTGAAGAGTTTCTTTCTTATATCTAATCTAAATCTACCCTCCTTCAGTTTAAAGCCTCCCCCCCTTATTCTATCATTTCAGACCCTTGTCAAAGTCCCTTCCCAGCTCTCTTGGAGCCCCTTTAGGTACTGGAAGGTGCTCTAAGGTCTCTCTGGAACCTTTTCTTTTCTAGGCTGACCAACCCTAACTCTCTCAGCTTGTCTCCACAGCAGAGGTGTTCCAGCCCTTGTATCATCTTCCTGGCCTCCTCTGGACTTGCTCCGACAGATCCATGTTCTTCTTATGCCAGGAGCCACGGAGTTGGATACAACAGTGCAGGTGGAGTCTCACCAGAGTGGAGAAGGTGGTAGAATCCTGTCGCTTGACCTGCTGGTCAAGCTGCTTTTGATACAGCCCAGGATACAGTTGGCTTTCTGGGCTGCAAGTGCATGTCTCCTGGTCATACTGAGCTTCTCATCCACCAACACCCCCAAGTCCTGCTCCTCAGGAAGAGCGGAGCTCCCAGTCTATTCTCTGCCCAGCCTGTATTTGTGCTTGCTTCCCCCACCTCACATGCCTTTCAGTCTATAAGAGAGCTGTCTGTCCATATCAAATTTAACCCTCTATCTGCTGAATTAAAGTGGGGTCCTTCACACCTCCCCAGTGGGCCTTGGACCCACCCTAGGGCTGCCACTACCAGCACTGCAGCATCACATGCCTCCCCTCCTCACTAGCTGGGGTGTCTCTGCACTGGGCAGCACAGTGTAGCTACAGCAATGAGAGGAGACAGGCAAAACACACTTCAGATGGGGCATGACAGCTCATGCTCTAGGCAGGACTCGGTATTTCCAGCTGGTTATAAAAAGCACATAGACAGGAGCTATAAAGTGTGACCTGGCTGATTTTGCTCAGACTCATGTACGTGAGGCACTCTGAAACATCTCATGCCCAGTGACAGCCCTTTCTCCCCGTAACATAAAGATCTTTTGGGAAATGTACAAGTTTAGTTGTTTTGCTGCGGAATAACTGTGAGTCCTGTGTACCCTCTACTGCTGCTGTGGTTTGGCAAAGAAAACCTCATCCAAACCTTTGGTGAGCTTAAGCCAAGGAACAGAGAAAATTCCACTTTGGAGCTGACCAGCTAGGAAAATATGATGCTCCACACAAAGTGGTTTCTTAGCAGCTTCAGGAAAGGGGCAGAAACTGCTCAGTACCTGCTGGCTGTCCCAGTTTTTTGTCTGCATCAGGAACCATTGGAAAAACAGCTAAATATGGTTGGAGAAATTGTGATTCATAAACTTCTCTTGTGTTTGTTTGTTCTTTAAGCTGAGGAGAGGCCAGGTCAAAAACAGTCACATAGATGGCTTTTGTTTTTTGTTTAAAGTGGGAAAGCAACAGTTCATGGCTCTTTGAAATACAGGTAACACATTGCAAAAGTGCTTTCAGCTAGGTAAGATTTTTACATGTCATTATAAAGTTCAAGGGAGGCTTATGTCTATTCCCAGTGAAGTTCAGCCTTCAGGGAGCACAAATATTTGAACAGAGAACAAACCCTGTGGCCAAGGAAAAGTGGATAATAGCTCTGCTGTGAAAACTATTGAATATCCAGAATATGTATGGTGGAATAAGTCACTGAATGAAAATGGGCAGAAAAGGAAAAAAACACCAGGCAGAAGAAGGTTGTGTCAATTAAGGTGATAGTTTCAGTATTCCAAAAGCCATGAAAGGTGGGCTTGGGAGGCTTTTCAGCCAGGTGAGAGAGGGAAAGAAAAAAAGAAATAGAACAAATAGTACAACAAAGAATAAACCTATCGATCTGCTTTTAAAATTTTTTCTAATCAATCAAACTACTTTTGTGAACTACTGCTCCTTCCCTGCAACTACCAGTGCTGTCATCTCACAGCTCTCAGCTCAATTCCTTCCCTTACTCTCAGGATGAAAAGGAGCATTTTGTGTCCCTAAAACACTATTTCTGGAATAACTATATCCTATTGAAAGCTAATTAGGCATTTAAAAGAAACCAGTGGGGACATGAGAAGAGGATGTGGGATCCCAGCTGCTCTGGGCACAGGTGATCGAGTGGGGGTGATACACAAATTCAGTTCATGAACCATCTTCAGAAGGTGCCAGAGATCTAAGGACAACCCAGGGTTGTGCCCAAAAAGTGTTGCTCCTGTCTTTACAGTCAGTTATCTGATGTTGCAGCAGGCTCTTCCTGATCAGCCATCACAGGTGCCTTTAGTGATCCGCATTTGAATTCCTTCTGCCCTGTGGTGCTGCCAAAGCCCTGGCACTGTGTGGAACTGAGGCTCAGAGGGGCAGGGCAGCTTGCTCAAGGCTATGGGCAAAGCCAATGTCACAGCCAGAACATCTCCATTCTCAGTCCTATTCCCTCTTTTAAAGACAGCAAATATTTCAGCAGTTCAAGAGTGTTGGCTGCATTGCTAAGCTGTTTTGCTGGAGCAGTGATGGGTAGTGATGCTCTGCAAGGGCGAGGCTGCCACCTCAGAATGTCAGCTTTGACCCTCACGTTTGGGTCCTGCAGTTCTCCAAACCAAGATCCCATGATGGGGAAAGCACAGTGTAATGTGGAAATGTCCGTGTCATAGCTCATGTCACTGGCTCTCTGAGCAGGGTGGTTGTGTGGCCTTACTTTTGAGTCTCACTGGAGGGATGGAAAGAGACAGTGATGAAATCCCTCTAGATAAAAGTTATGAGGGGTCTAAAACCTCCCATCACAGGCTTTGCCTACGAAGATGTTATCCTGAGAGCATGGCAGGGGACTGAAAAGAAATGAGTCAATATCTGGGGGGTAAGAAAGGACACAGAGGAGCATTCCCCACAAACACAGCACCTGCACCCCTTTATTCCAGAGTGAATATTAACCTTGTTGGTGCAGGTGGAAAACTCACCCCATATTTAAAAAGCCAATGCCATACACACACACACAACTTCTCCCAGCCCTGTTTGCATCCCGGATTGGAAACGGTGCCCTTCCTGAACCTCTGTGCTGGACAATGTACCTATTCAACCTGCAGTGGCCAGGACGCTCCGGCTCCTGCTGAATGAGCCGCCTTCTGCTCGCAGCCCGTCCCGCGCCGGCAGACGTAAACAGCGGGGCTCGCTCGCCCCCACCCCGATAGAGCGGCTTGTTCATCCCCCGACAAAAATAGAATCCCAGGCCAGCGGATGAGATGGTGTGCACAGACCAGGGTTTGTTTGGAAGTGGATTTTTTTAAAAAATATTTTCTTCTTTTTTTTGCTTCTCTCGTCCGCTTGGTGTCTTTCCGATTGCTCAACAGATTTGTAATGGAGGGAGTGGGGATGGGCACCTTTGGTCAAAGATTTGGCACTGGGCAATGGTGGCTCACCTAAATGAGGCATCTTACTCTTATTCTGGCTGCTCAGTATCTTATCTCAATCCTCAGATGGCCAAAGGGAGGGTCTGGTGGCAAAGGGCACCACTAACTTAAACATGTGTGGTGTTAAGGCTCTCACCACCATTTGGACTGGTGTTCAGCACACAGAAGGGGTGGCCAGTGTCCTGGGGGTGCTCATCCCTCTGCATTCCTGCAGGGCACCCCAGGGATACTTGCTCTTGTGTTTTGGGATGCAGGGGAGGGCTGACATCTCCTAAGCAATGGGATTGGGCAGCCCCAGGTGGCACAGGTCTGTTAATCGGTCAAGATGTGACTGCACAGTCTGTCAGGCTCCATCCACAGTGCCCCTGTTGTACAAGGGACCTGTCCTCTCTCCCACTGAGCAGCTCCATGGTCACAGTGTGTGATATGTGTCCAGCCTTCCTGGCCACCCCTGGGTGATGGTGAGACAGCTTTTTTCCAGGAGGTATAGGGTGGACTGCTCCCTTAGCCAGGGTGATGCCGTGTGCAGCTCGTGCCCATGCACGCTTCCCCTCACACAACCCTCGGCTCTCCCTTTCTCCTTTTTTCCCCTTCTGCCACATTCATGCCCTCACCTCACCTTGTTAATCAGCTGCTTGGACTGAACCTACCTTCGCCCCCCTCCCAGCCTCCCTGATGGAGACTTGCAGGCTCAGCAAGGAAACCGTGGGGGTGGGCACCACGTGGAATGTTTGTACAATGAATGAATGAAAACAGTGCTAATTTTATGTTCCTCCCAACCGGGGATGGAGCAACACGGGAATACAGCACCTTTTGTATGGGCACAGGACATCTCCTCTGTTTGCTTTTCTCCCAGAATGCCTCCTCTCACCCCGCACAGCATAAACAGGTCGCTGTTGACCTTGGAAGCTGATGGGGAGGTTACGTCAAGCCCGGCAGGTTTGCTGGGTTGGGTATTTACGGTCTTGCACCCTTTTGCTCTGGCAGCAGAGGTGACGTACTTTGCGCGCTCCCAGCTGTGTGCAGGGCTCCCAAGTGGGGTCAGCCACCCCTGCCTGTGGCAGAGGGGAAGCCTGGAGGTCTCCCTGACCCCCAGTGAAATTCGCTGCTCAGGGGAAATTCTGCAGAGAGTTTCTCCCTTTGTTTTGTTTGCTCTTTTTGTTGAACAAGGTTTTTTGTGGCATTTGTTTTCTTCCAGTGGAAGGTGTTTGCTTGTCTGAGGTCAGTGAGGCAGAGTCAGGGAGGGGGTGCAGGAGTGCAAAAAGCAGGAAGCAAATAGGCTTCAGTAGCAGGTGTAACTTCATCTGGCTTCTTCAAAAAGCTTCTCTGACCTTGGTGGGATGTGCCAGGTGGGAGAGATCTCTGGTGAGCCTTCTGACCTGAGCATACCAATGCCCCTCCACAAGGAAATACTGAGCTGATTTGTTGATGGCAAAAAGAAAGTTCAACAGATACACCAGCCTGCCCTCATGGAAGGAGCTGCTCTGTAGCTCTGGCTTGTCCACTGGCCAGTCTTTACTGAGAAACAGGAGGAATGAACCTCTTGTTCAGCACGTTCCAGCATTTCAGTGATGAGGGGTGAATGAGGTGCTCTGCACCCAGAATCACTAATTTCTGGAGGGGGAAAGGCTTCCTTCTAGGAGCTAGAAGGAACATCTTCTGTATTTCCCACTCTAAAGGTCATGGCCACTGTGCCAGTATCTTTAAAGCCCCTGCAGAAGACTAGGCCAAAGCATTTGGTTGCAAAGAGCTTTCTAGGAATCCTTCAGGCTGAGCTGATGAATAAGGAGATCACAGGGAGACTTGGCTCTGTTTGCATGCAGCAGCCCAGAGGTCATTTTTTAAGCACTAAGTCCAAGAACATTCACAGCAGGCAGTGGGATTTTCTTATGGTAGTTAACAGGTTTTCAATCCTCAATAAGAGGTGCACACTCATCTCTTGGGCACTCAGCCTCTTCTGTCATCCCATTAACACAATCCCTTGAGCCTCTTAACCCTCTCAGTCCTGCCCAGAATATTCATTTTCCCTTTCCCATTTATATTTTGCTTCCTAATTTGCAAGTGAAAGAGGTTTCATGCTGGTAAACAAGAAAATGTTGTAAAAAAGTCGATTTTAAAACCAAAATCCCACCAAATGCTCCACAATTCGACTGTAATAATTACACAGACCCACGTGTAAGGGATGTGGATGTAAGAACCCTGCTGGGTGTTGCTATCTGCAACCTCTGGAGCAGTCAGAGATCAGTTGCAGACCTGCATGAATGGGGAAGAGTGTAGGGGGCTTCTTCAGGCACAACAAATGGAAACCTTGACAAATTATCCATCCTCATGGTTGGCAGTGAGTTGGTAGCTTGTTCCTTCTGCTTCTCTTAAATTTATTATTAGCCTTTCTCTTTCTCGATGTGTTTAATTATGAAACCTCATCCTCTGGTCTCAGCATTTTATTCCTCGTTTTCCACTCTTCAACAAATGTGTCTTTTTGTTTGCTGCAGGTGAGAGGATATTTCTCTGTCTGGACTGTAGGGTGGCTAGGTGGAGCTGGAGTTTTAGGTCAGAAGGCCCAGAAATATCCTCAGGGTTACTCCTAATAGCACATCTCACCTTTTTCTGCCACTGTTATATATAACCTCCCTCACCTTTTAGCTCAGAATACTCAGGGGGGCAGATCAAACTTTCCATTAAAAAGACCATGGTTAGAGAGGAGGTTGTGGCCCTCCCATCTTTTCCCCAGCACTGGAGTGGTTCTCAGAGCAGCATCCAGAGTTAGGGAGATGTTCATATGGCTCTCCCTCATCAAACACCTCCTCCTTTCCCTATCTCCATGCTGCTGGGCACACACTGATGTCTCCTTCTGCCCTCTGCTGAGTTTCTAGGTGGACGAGAGGAGATTTTTGAGCCTGTGTTGAGCATGTGGTGTGCCTGGTGCGGAAAACGTGCCTTGCCTTGTGCTTGTGTTTGTGTTAGGAGAGAACATTTCAAACTGCTCTAGGTTTTTGCACCCACCCTAGGATTAGTTCCACACTCACTGCCAAATGCCAGACCAAGTAAAACTGCAGGGGAGAAGTCCTCAGGACACCTTCTCAGCAGTCTGTACACTTCTACATTACTGACTGCTGTTGCTTTCTTAAAAACCCAGCTGAGACTGTGCTCTGACCTCTTAACAGGTCTCTCTTTGACAACTGCTGCCTCCTGGCATCTGTATGTTTTTGGGAAACATCCCCCATTGATCTGCAAAGTGGTGGCTGCAGTTCCAGAAGGCATTTCTATGCCTCTCCAGCGGTTTCTGGTGCCTGAATCTGGGTCGGGGTTGGACAGGTCCACCTGAGGAGTTGATACAGTGCAGAGAAAAGCAAAGGACTAAAATCAAAATCCCTCCATCTTCATCGGAGCAGCTCTGCAGATTAAGGGCTCCCTGGAAATGTTATTCCTTGGCTGGTTGCTGAGATCTCCATGTCAATATTTGTGAAGTAGGAAGGGCCCTGCCAGATGCAGCATTTCCAGAAACAAGCCCTGTGCACAGGGTTGGGGCAGCTGCTTGGGGCTCAGCCTGGGACTCCTTGGGGATGCTGCAGGATTCCCCAGCCGGTCCTGCCCTGAAGGGCTGGAGTAAGCAGAGGTGGGATGGCTCAACTCACAGCCCCAGCCGGCCTCTTTGAGGTTTGGGTGAGATTTATACAATGATGCTGCTCCAGCACGGTCACTGTGTCAAAACTGCGTCCTCTGAGGGGTGAGTTAGCGGTGACTTGAATCTCACAGCCCTGAGGCAGCTGAGAGTGGGCAAGAAGGTGAGACCTGATGTAATGATGCTGATGTCAGGCTGCAGGAGTAACGTCACTGTCCCCAGGAGGGCACCAGCCACCCCAGAAGGAATGGGCTGGGAGCCCAAACCTGATGTAATGCCAGGACCCTTCAGGGGAGCGAGTAACAGACCTGGCGCAGTCACAACGCCAAGACAAGCTGTTCCCAGAGTACATATGCTTGACCTCTTTCCTCCCTTTCTTTCTTCTTAGTGGTGTTTCAAATAAATCCTAAATATGGGGATAATGTTGCCTTGAGTGGTATGTGCTTGGTATTGGTTTTGGAAAGAAAGATGTAAGAACACTTCCCTGCGTGGAAGAAGTGACAGCCACGCTCATCTTGTGGGTCATTCACTTTCTGACCTCTCTTTTCCCAAGCACTATTAGAATAGGTTGGATACACGGCCAGGGTGACAAAGAATAGCCAGAGCCACTGCAAGGGAAAGTAGAACTGAGCAGGAGCTGGGAGAAGTGATGAACCAGAGAAGAATTAGCAGACCAAGAAAATCCCCACACTAGGGAACAAGGGCTGTAGGGGTGTGCTACTCTACCCCGTATCCCTCCTTCTCTCAGAAACAGGCCCCACATGGAGCACACAATTCAGCAGACAGCCTGTCCTTTGGCTTGGGGCTATTCAGGTGGGGAAAATAGCCTTTTGGGGCTTTATGATTTGTTTTACCTTTTCTTTTGTTGGTTTTTTTTTTTCTTTTTTTTTTATAGGAACCCAAAAGTAGCTGTTGTGAAGACAGCAGAGACTGTGTGGACCTCAGGTAACTTTTTTGAAGACTGTGAGACCTGCCAAACAGCCTGAGAGAAAGGATCTTACTGTGTTGATTTGTTTTCTTTGGTTTATGGGGGGAAAAAATATTTCACACATAATTAGCACAGCCACAGAGAGATTGTATTAAAGGCGCTTTACTGGAAATTTCAAGGGACAGAACAAGGGAAACCTGTGTTAACACTAGCAGCCAGGAGAAGGACCTTGCCTGCAAAATGGTGGGGAAGGACAATGGGGAGTGTTCAAGCTGTAAGAAAGAAACTGTTCAGGAGGAGATCATGTGCATCAGGTTCTGGAATCAAACTAAGCTACTGAGGGCCATGATGTTCCCTGCTTCCCTCCCCCAGACCCTGCCAGCCTGGGTGGTCAGGTGTGGGTGAGACACCACTCCCACGGAGGGAGGAGAGCAAGTACCAAAGGTCCAAATTACTTCTCAATATCAAAAACCTTGGTGTCTCCTTCAGCTAAATCCACCCAATTTCAGTATTACCTTTGTACTAGTGTGTAAAACCAGTCAGTGCTTTCTATTTTGAAGAACTCTCTAACATACTCTAAGAGCTCTTACCTGCTTCTTCCATCTGCTGAACCCACTCCACAAAGGAGTTCTTTTAATGCAAAAATTCCCAAGACAGACTCAAGTTGCTCAGCCCTGTCCATACTCTAGTGAAAAGCCCACCATAGGCTTTCTCCTCGGTGTTTCCATGAAACCTGTCACTGGGGGCTTTGCATTCCCTGGAGTTCTCAGTTTTCCGGTGGATTTTCTGTATCCTGTGTATTTTGATTCAAAAAGAGAGTTGTGTGAGTGATACATGATCTTTTCAGGTGGGATTTTTTGATCCCTTGGGCTCAGTCAGAACCCTGAAAATAAAGATCTTATGCTTTATCTAGTTTGAGGGACGCTGATACAGGAGTAGAGGACTGATGGACCCGTGAGACACACGTTGCTACCTTGTTGCATGGCACCTATTGCTGAACTCTCTGAGCTCCCTACCCAGGCTGAGGTGTCACTTGAGCTTCAGACACACAGAAGTACTGTTATTTAAAAGCAGAGATGTGAACTGCACAGCCCTGCCTAGGGCCATGTGAAAACATCCCTGCTTCACATGTATTTAGCTGCCCACAAGTCAACCTACAGTGCTCTGGTACACTTGTTCCCAGGCAGGTGAAGAAGCATTCAGACTCTCCTTCTCGCAAATCCTGCTGTTTCCTATGAAAATGAAATGCTTGCTGCTGGCTGTTTTGTCTTCCTTATTGTTTCTGCTTGTTTCATTTTTAAAGCTTACATCATTTTGTGGCCAGCAACATCTTGGGTGTCACACAAGAGCCACTCTTTCCCAGGTTACCTGAGGGCAGCGCCAGAGCTGAACAGCAGCTCTACAGAAGGCAGGAATATACTGTGGCTATTTATTTCCTGCTGTGCTTAGGAGATGAGTGAGGCATATTTGTGGTGGTTGCTATTAGACATCAGGGAGGAGCAGTGCCTAGTGGTTGGCAGAGAGACAGGCACAGGCTCCTGGGTTATATTCACAGCAATGCCACTGACTTTGAGGGCAAAGTGACATGACCTGGTCTTCTCATCCTCGACAGGGACATCAGTATATTTAACTATTCCAAAAGCCAGCTGGCAGCACCTGGATAATTCAGTAATTCAACAGCAGCCCAATTGTTTGTGTGTCGCCTCAGCTGCTGCAGTGTGTTGCTCTGGCTGTATGGTGGTACTTTGGCAGAGGACACAAACTTAGGGATGCTGAGCAGGGAGGACTGTGGAGGTGAAGCAAAGCAAAAAGTCACTCTGCACTACATTAAATTTGTTCCAAACCCCCTTTCTTGGGATCCCATCTCCTTTCCTCTTCTCCTTTTTTGTACCTGTACCTGCCTGATGTTCCCTGCTGGAATATCCCTTGGGCTCTCCTGAAGCTTCTGATCTTTCTCCAATCCAGGTCATTTCTCTGTGCACATCCCTGATTCCCAGCCCGTGCTCCCTCTGCTTTTCCACGTGCCAGCTTTACAAAAGAAGGCACAAATATACTGCAGCTGTTTATTTCCTGCTGTGCTTAGGAGGTGAGTGAAGCATGTGGTGGTTGCTATTAGACATCAGGGAGGGGCAGTGCCTGGTGGTTAGTGCAGAAAGGGTGCTTAGATGGGCAGGATCTGCCTGGGGAACCTGCCTGTCACAGGCTGAGGTGCTGCGCTAGAGCTGCTGGGGCTGAGAAGGGACCTGAGGAACATGGCACTCATCAAGCCTCTGCTGGCCAAGGAGAACCTGGGCATTGGGAATATGATTAAGTAGATGAGTGTTTATGCCCATTACTAAGCTGTTGCCTGCAACTCAGGATGCTGATTAATTGGGAAGTGGTAGCTGGAGGCAGTGCAGGTCCTGGGACAGTGTTTACAGCACTCCTCCTTGGTACAGGGGAAGGGTGGCCAAGAATAACCCTCTGTTAGCCACCAGCAAGGTGAGCTGGTTGGATTTTTCCATTTGCCCTGTGTGTGGCTCTCATCTTTGTCCCCTTACTCATGCCAGCCCTGGAAAAGCCCCGGTACCAGTTGTCCCCAAAGAGACTTCTCTATTCAGCACTGCTTGGGCTTGGGTGTGAAAAAGGAACAACATCATCCCGGCAGCCCCTGAGACACTCAGGTGGCATCGATCCTTTTGCTGCCACTGTTCCCTGATTTAAAGCCGCACTGTGTTTACCTCCCAGTCTGAATCCAGAGGTGGAGGGGCTGGCAGGCACTCTGGCTTACTGTACCCTCAGGGCAGGAGACAAAAGGTGGAGGAGGGAAGCAGGGCTGATGGCAGAGCCAGCCGGGTCGGCAGGGATTTTCCTTTGATGTGTGTCTCTGGGCAGCACCGTTCCGTGCTCCCGCAGCCACTGCAATTATGGCACTCTCTTCCCTGCCAGTTTTCCATGTCTGTTAGTGCTGAGGTTGGTTTGTGACATTCATTTTTTCTCTGCTGACGTGGGCAAATAAGCTACTGGCATGTCTCTGGTTTAGGAAAGCCAGTGGTCCAGTGGCTTTGCCACAGCCATGCAGCGTGTGACCCACGCAGGAGACAGCGGGCACCAGGGCAAAACAGGGCAGCACGAAGGGTGGGAAAGGGAGAGCTGGAAACAAAGTGACTCAAAGCATCCTCCCTCCCAGCTGCCTGGGCTCTCTGCTGCTCTGCACCCCCGGACCCTCCCCACAGACGCCACAAACCACAGCACTGGTCTCAGGTGGCATCCCTTCCTCCACAAACACCTGTGCCAGGTACATGGTCACTGCCCCAGCACAAGGCTGGCAGTCCCCAGCCACAGGCACGCTCAGAGGAAGAGTCCAGCACACTCCCTGCTGTTTATTCCAGCAGATGCTGAGAGCATTGCCTCCCTGCTGCTGCCCCTGATAAGCTCTCTCATTCTTGTCCTCTCTGACAGCTTCAAAACAAAGACACCTTAGTTTTGTCTTACCTTCATAACTTCAACCAGAAAGGCAGACTGAGCACAGGAGGAAAACTAACCCCTTACTACATGACAAGGAGTTACTCAAGGACCTCTTTGGAAACTCAACTTTGAGCAGGAAGCTATTTGAAAAACATTTAGGGAATATAAGCATACAGTGTGAAACAAATCAATTATTTTAAGGTCCCTTGAAGCAGGCAGCCTGGAGAGAGCTGATGGGAAACTCAAGATCAGTGTCAGTGAGCCAAGATCAGAAACCAGTGAGAGAGTTTGGATTGGAAATAAATGGTCACTTTCCAGTACACCAAAAGAAATCACATGGGAGACTTGTGAGGCTGAATGAAGAAAGGACTGGTTTGGTATAACAGCTTCTTGCTCACAGGACAGCAATACATTTGCCTCCTTCACCTGAATTCAACCTCCCCACGGGGCCTCGGTCTGCACTGCAATGAGCTCCTGCTGAGGGAACTTCAGTGTGTAGAAAGAGGTTTCCTTTCTAGGCATGACCATGAGCTGCAGGAGACTGAAGCAACTGGTTAATAAGAGCTGAGACCTCAATGGGATGCTTGAAAGAGCTCAGAGCAGACTGACCTCAAACACACTCAGACATAATTTTCTGTCCTGGGGTGAGTGCTAGCTCTGTCTTCTGAGAAGCTGCCAACTTGCTGCCATTGGAGACTCATAGATCGTGACTGCAGGGCGTGTGGCTGCCTCCCTATTTCATTTCTCATGTCAGACACCTCTGCATAAGCTCCACCATTCAGTGGGACCAAAAAATACCAGCAGAGAGAAAGCAGGAGTGAGAGAAAAAGTGATTTTAAGATTTAATCAAAGATACATTTCCTCTCCCTGAGTTGGGTAGAGAAGCCAACCCAGAAGCCACCTGGCCAGGTGCATGTCTGGGATGAGGGGTTGGAGATGCAGCAGGCAGCAGAATTTGGGCATGTCTATATTACTGCACTCACACGTTAAATTAAGGTGGCCCTTATCAGACTGTGGTGATGCGAACAGTGGCTGGGTCAGGCGTTGGGGTGTCTCTACCAGTGACTCACTGGTGCACTGGGAGCCTCTCATCTCACTCTTATCACTGCAGAGGAGAGGGCTGAATCCACAGCACAGCAACACCTGGGGCTGGATTCCTTCCAGCACTTCTGCTAACTCATTTAAAACTACCTGGGTTAATTGTTCTTGGCTGTGCTGCTGGCAGTCCAAACTTGCCCAAGAGCAGCCCCTTTATAGAAACTCATGAAAAACTGACTCAACAGATTTAAAGGATGGGACCAAAGCTGCACAAAGCCACGTGGCTGAAAAGCAGGAATCTTGTTCCCAGTTCAGTCCTTAATTCACTAACCAAGCCACTTCAGGCTATTGAAAAGTCCCTCTTTGAGACCAAAGATTGCACCAGTGTCTCAGCAGAAAAGCCTGCTGAGCTCTAATCAGGGATTTTATGGAGGATGTCTTTTCTCCAGGCCCTGCTCCAGCTGCTAGGCATTTGTTCCAGACAACTGCTGGTAAATCTTCCTAAAAACATCAGTGGTCTGATATAATGGGTATCATAAGCTGTTCTGTCTGGAGAGGAGGTACCCCCCCACACCATTTTCAGAACAGCTGGGAGCTGAAATTAAAGCCGTAGGATGCTCTTGAAGGAAAATCGCCAAAGCTTCTGATGCTCTTAACTACAACTCTGCTGGTATCCTAGGGCAGTTTCCATAAACGGGGCCTCTATGGGGAAGGCAGAAGAAATATGGGAATGCAAGAAGTGTCCCTAACACAGCACTCAAATTCAACGATATCAAAGAAAACATAAACCCAGGGCACCTGCCAGTGATGGCAGGATGATGTCCTTTGGGAGAAGGTTAAGATTGGTCAGTAAAACAGCGGGGGAGTGCATGGAGATGGGTTTCTGAGTGCTAAACAAAAAATGCTGAGGACTGTGCATGGGTCTGGGGTACAAGGTGGATTAGTGAGGATGCTCTGCCTGTTTGCCATGATTTTCTTTCAGGTCTTGGATAAAGAGGACAGGAATTTAACACACCCTCTTGGTCTTAGTGGTGTCATGGATGGCATTGCAACCTTCAGGTAAAAAGAGACCTATGTTTAATTTAAATCAGTTTGTTAAGCCAGTGAGCAATTTGCATAACTGTGATTTGAGGAACGAAGAGGCAGCTCTGGTCATCTTGTCCTGGCTGCCAGTGCAATGGAGCTGGTGACCACAGGCATCTGGCAGGGAACAGCAACTCAAGACCTGGACTTCTGGAAGAACTGGAAGTTCTGCAGCTCTCCACGCACAGAGCACCCTTGTCTAGCACAGCTCAGAGTGTGCCCTGCACTTCGCTGCATGCTCCCCAGCTCAGATGGACAGCTGTTTTCTCCCTGTCACTCTTCCTAAATCAACAGGCTCCTTTGCCTACTGCCTTCTTTGTATTTTCCTCCCCAGAAATCAACAGATACCTGCTGTTCAATCCTCTAACTGAGTTAAGTGAGAGTTAAACTGTTATCTGGTTTCAAATGGTTATTTGTATGGTCTGAGTGCACCTTTGCTCTTGGCTAGTGCAGAGAATCAGGCTACTGCATCTCATGGAGACACTAATGCTCCTCCTGTGTTAGCAATGCTGAAGGCTCTAGGAGGTGTTTGGAGGTGTGAGGAGTGCTGCTTTCTAATTCCCTCCCCTCCCATGTTACTAAGCCGGGATCTTCAGAGGCGAGAGCAGGCTCACTGATGGGACAGGGAGATTGTAGAATCACAGAATCATTGAGGTTGGAAAGGAGCTCTAAAATTATTGAATCCAACCACTAACCCAGCACCGCCAAGTCCACCACTAAACCGCATCCCTTAGTGCCACATCTACACAGCGTTTAAACACCCCCATGGTTGGTGACACCACCACTAAGGTTTTCCTAATCTCTAACACCAGGAACATGACTGACAGCAAATGACAAATCACTACTAAAATGACTAAGGATTGGTATGAGTCAGATTGCAAGTTATGCTAAGTGCATGGTACTTGGTGGGAGATACAAATTGTAGAGCTGTCCCTCTGTGGGTTACCTACACCCTGGTGGGAGGAGGGATGCTCTGTGTCACACAGTGTTGAGCTGTTCAGTTCCTTCCACTGCTTCTGAGTGGATGTTGTGACCTCTGGCAAATCTTATCCTCTCAGTAACTGGATTTCCATCTACTAAGGAGAAGTGGCAGCACTGCCCTAGCACAAGTATGTGACGATAATGCCTTTGAAGAGCAGAGCCACAGGAGTAATGAAAAGTGAGGAATGAATGCATCACTGACTTCCTACTGCCCAGCAAAGCCAAGCAGGGAACCAATATAATGATTTATCACTTGTGCAGAAATGCAACATGTTACCTTTACTCCCAGCTTTCCCAGACAGACGACATTTGCTTTGCACAGTGTGTTTCTGTGTCAGAGTGGAGTGACTTGCACAGGCCCCAGGAATCCCTAGTAGCTGCAGAGGTAAGGAAGGGGTGATTATGGCATTAAATCACAGAAAAATCATGAAGCTAAATGTTCTTGATGGTGCTGTTTTAAGTAGAGGACAGTGACACTGCCAGAAACTCCTTTGGAATTAGATGATCTCTCATCCCACTTACCAGAGAGCTTGTGGGACCTGTTTCAGGTTGGGATAAATGGCAATAAATAATGAGTTGAGAGAGAGATAATCCAGATCCAAAGCATTAAAACTTCAAAGACCCCCTCTAAGGATGCTAAAAGGCAAGGAACTAGTGTGGCTGCATTCACTTGTGTGATTACCTGCAAATGAAGGCAGCAGCTCTGACTCATGTGCTTATGGAGGAGAATTATAAACAGGTCTGTATTCTCAATTATTCCCTGGGATGGAGGGCAGGAGCTGGGAGATAATGGGCAAATCAGATTCAGAGGTAGAGCAAAGCTGTTTCTCTTTCTCTGCATGGCTGCACGAAGCACACAAACATGGGATTTGAATTTTCTTATCTCTTACATAGCATCAGCTTAAGAAAATATGGCCATGTCTCCACTGCTGATATTCATACACATGTGCTGTCTTGGCATGCTTTTTGACACCAGGATGAGTTTTAACTTGGGTGTTGATCCATACCACACCACAAACAGGGCTTAAGGTGCTTGCTGCTGCTGGATCAGAGGACATGCTCTGAACCTGGATCCCACAAACCATTCTGAGGCTGCTCAGCTGCTGAGCTGGGGAATCATTTTACAAATAAAAGGCAAATGAAATTTGGTTTCACACAATTCCCTCCAGTTTCTCTCCTGCTTGTTGACAGAGAGGAAATGCTTTTCAGATGCCAGCTGGTGACACTGCTTCATTATAAATTGCTCATGTCCCATTTTTAAATAGTGACTAAATATTCAGCCAGCTCTCAGACCAGCCTGTCTGTCCTCTCTGGGGCATCTTGTGGTTCTTGGGCTTGAGCTTGATAAGAGTTGCCTAAAGATTTAACACCTTAGCTTGGAACGAGGCTTGGAAATCCTGGGGCTGTCCAAGTGACCCTTCCACTGTCTTTGTTGGGTACTGGATCAGCTGTGGGATCAGGGCCTGCTGAAGACCCTTTTCTAACGCAGCTTTGCAAGGACCAGGTCAGATATTCCCTGCACTCTCCCTGCTCCCACTGCAGTGTCTGTGACCCTTTGAGGCCCGTGCCCTCTGAAAGCATCACGCTTCCCACAGCCCCATGTTAAATACCACAGCAGAGGAGTGTGTGTGGAGTGTCTGCAGGGCTCCCCCCCGGGAGGAGGAGGGCTGGGAGAGAGCACTCACTGGTACTTTTCCATCCTCCTCCTCACGGGCTGGGCTACCTCAGTGGGAGCTGTTTGTAGGGCTGAAGCCAAGAAGTGTCCCGTGACATGGCAAACCCTCCTTTGCCAGAAATCACCTTTTCAGAGCGTTTTCTCCAGCCTCATAGTCATCTGTGTTTTCATTTCTCTCGCCCAGCTCCACAGGGAAGGGAAGGCCGCCAGCAAACTGGTGGGGATGAAGATGTCAACTGCATGGGGAGAGGCAGGAATTTAGCAGTCCCTGGGCAAACTCAGCACTTCTGAAGGGCTGGCTGCCATTTGCACACCTTTGTGGATTCCAGTCACTCAGAGGTGTTAATGAGGCTTAACTCCTCCAGTGCCAGGCTGCCATAGTCACAGGGATGACAGTCTTCTTACTTTCAAAAGTTGTCTTGCTCTCCCTTTCATCTCTTTGTGACACAAGGTTTTGCTTGTGATGCAAGATTTAGAAAGAGAATAAGCAAAGTAGAAGGCTGGGAAGTTCCATAAGAGCAGGGACAAGCTCTGAGTCTTATTTCTGGGCCTTTCTGAGTGATAAGGGTGGTTTTTGGCCTGTGTTTGGTCAGAATCTGGAAATGATGTGTGTCTTTGGTCAGGTCTTTTATTTCATGATGGGACTCTTGTGTGTTGTAAAATTAATAGAAGTGAATTGCAAGTCACCTGTCAAAGGAAAATTGAAAAGGGATCCCAAGAAACCGTGTTAACCATGAGACCTGGAGTTTCTTAGCCAAGTCCTAAGGATGTTGGTGACATTATAGATGCATGCACTGATGTTTGTAAGGATCAGTATAAAATCCTACTTGAAAAAGTTGGCAGCGTAACATAGTAGACATTTCATAAGCAATAAGCACTTCAAGCAGGAAAGAGGCAGGGATGTTATGTAATTTTTAGGTGACTTCAGTACACCTGTTAATTGCCATTGAGTTACAAAGTTTGTCACAGACCACATGCAGTGTCTGGTGCAGAGCCTGGTGTATGGATGCCCACCACTTCAAGGCTTTACCCCTTTGAGGTTCCCTCACTGTCTGGCATGATAACGAGTGTCTTGTCCTTGTGTGAGAACAGAGGCTGTGTTTGAGGCAAAGAGCTGGATCCTGTGCCCATCTTCACCCCAGTCCTCTGTATTTTCTTGTGTAACTCCCTTAGGTCCAGTTTTGTAACAGCTTTTAGAAAGACACCATCACAACCCCTACATTTACAACACAAGGCAGGAGAGAGCAACATGTCCAGGCTGCCACAAGAGAGTCACATTTCCTGGAGAAGAGCAAACAAACCAAACCACCACTGTCTCATTTCACCAGAGCACGCCGACACCAGCTTACGCACACACCGCAAGTGGCAACAAACAACCGGAAAATTACAGTCAAAACCAGTCCTGGATGAAAAACCCCACCATGAACAACATTGCACTTTGTATTCAGCTGGCAGTTGTGATTTGCTGGCGTTTTTAAAAAAAACCCCAATGTTCCTTCGTGACAACAGAAAGCTGTTTAAGAAAAATGGAGCTCACCCAGCTCCACAAACCCTGGAGCAGCATCCCCGTGACCCAGTTCCTTCCACTTGCCGTACCCTGGGCCTGTCAGTCACTTCTTCTCTGTCTCCATTTTCCTCCTCTTCGCGACTCAGAACACTACGTGGTCTATGGCTCTGGCTGGAACAAGTGGGGACCTGTGTCTGCTCTGACTGGAGCCAGTTGCTGTGTGCAAAGTGATTGGATACAAAAATTAGAAATGAAAAGGAGGTTGGCGCGTGGCAGCCAAAGCAAACACACATCCCAAGCGCGTGGGGAGAAGAAAGGCTTGTAAGATTCCTAAACTGAGCAGCACTCAGTGTGTTGTGATTGATGCCAGGGAAAGAACTGTGGCCTGGTTTTGCTCCTGCAATGCTGCTCTGCTGAGCTGACCAGCACAAGGTCTGGTTGCATCAGGGCAGGTAGCAGCGCTCTTCGTGCCGGCGATGTTTTGGAGATTGAAGACAGGCTGGGGTGGGATTTATGAACAGTCCTCAGGGGATGGTGTAGCTCAGGGTGGTGCTGTGGGAGCAAAGAGTGCTGTGCCCTTCCTTCAGCCTGCTTTATTGCAGAGCCTCCCCCCCGCTTGACATTACTCCCATGTCACTCACACAAAGTCTTGCACAACTCCAGCTTCAGTCCCTGTCTTCTCCCAGTTTCTTTGTCTCAGTCTACCTGAAGTGGAGATGCCACTTGGGATGAAGTCAGTGGGAGCACCTGTTCAGCACTCTGCCACACCCACCACAAACCCTGGCATGGGAGTAGATCCCCAGCATTTTCTCCTACACATTTTTAAGGAGTTTCTGAGTTACTTCAGCCAGCCCATGGGTCAAGTCTGTGCTACAGCCTTTGTTCACTTGGCATCTGTATTTGGTCCTTGTTTATCAGAGCCTGACCTCCTGGTTGTATAAGGCATGTTCTCAAAAACAGGACAGTAATGATGTGCTTCATAGACATTTCCTTTCAGTGAGAAGCTTCTGTCCCTCTTCTGCCCAGGCTTCACCTGCACTGATAAGTAGAGGGTGTCTAATTTATGTTTATCAATCCAAGAATCTAAGAATGTCATCAGTGAGTTGGTATACAGTGAAGGGATTTCAAACTTCTTCTGAAAATCGGTGTCATAGCACTAATGGAGACACTGGGAGCGTGTTCATACATGCCTGTAGGTCGCTGGAACTGTGGTGTGAAGGGGTTGTGAAATGGAAATCAGCCATGCTCCAGCGACTAAGTGGAGTCACACTGGTTTGTCATCACTGGAGATCTGCTTACTAGGACACACTTAATATACTACAGAAAGCAAAAAATTCAGCTTCCAACAAGGAAAAAACAAAAAACACAAACAAATTGTATGCCCAAATCCAGGATGGGGAAATGCATATTTGTGTTTATTTTCCATTTTGCACTTATTGGTAGCTAATCAGGTTTCAGGAGCAGAAACCAAGGGCCACCTATGTTGGTTTAGTATTATCTCAGAAGAAGGGTTGTGGGAAGAAAGTGCTGCTTCCCAAGCCTTATGCAGATATATAGAATTCAGCTGGAGTTTACACGGTCTGCAGCTCTGCTGCTATGGTCTCTATTGCAACAATTAGCATCAAAAGAGGAAAGGAGAAAAAAGAAAAGCCCAAGGGAACATAGCCTGAGTGTGAGAAGTGAAAATGTTAACACAGGCCAAGAAAACTTTTTCTCCTGCTGAAATCTGTTGTGCTCACTCTGGAGCAGGGAGCTGGCAGAGGGGCTGGAGCCGTGTTCGTGTCGCCGAGCCTCCCTGAATGGCCCTTTTCAGCCTGCAGTTTGTGAAGAAAAGTGGGAGGGAGCCAAAACCAGGGTGGAGGAACATATAAATACTATGTGTAAGCAATGATGTTTTTTATTTGGAAGCAGACCAATATAGTTGAGACTCACCTTGGATAACTCGCAGCGGGGGCGGGAGAGCCCCTCCCATCTCCACCCACTACTAAAAAAAAAAATAAAAAATGAATTTTAGGACGTTTTGGGTATTTGCTGGGTGTTGGGAACTGCTTGTGCAGTGCAGAGGTACAGCTCAGAAATGCTGCCAGCAGCTCCTTTCGCTTCCAGACGCTGGCGTGGGTTTTGCCGTCTCTTGATGTGACAAACACAGTCCCAGCTTCCCATGGGTGAGGCTGCCGGGGAGTATTAATGAAATATATGATGTGGGACTCACGTACAGGGTAGGAAGAACATCCAGCCAGGGAGATGACATGCTGTCACAGAAATGCTGTCGTGCTGAGTGTGCCTTTGCTGCAAGTCCCTGTTGGGGACCTGCTCTAGTCTTGCCAGGGGACAGCTTAATGTGATGTCACATGCAGAGAATATGACTTGGGTGAATAGAAAGAAAAAAAGAAAAAGAGAATGAACCCTCATCCCGCTGCTTTTGGGATGCATGGGGACAGCCAAAGTGATGTCCTGCTCC
>JAWWES010000018.1:7747692-7881715 GCA_035583135.1 Lophotriccus pileatus | reverse complement strand
ATGAACCTTCAACCCCCCCTACCTGCCCCCCCCAGCTATTCTGCAGCCATATCTTCTTAGAAAAATGACAAGCAGAGTGTTTAGTTAGAAAATAATCTAGTTTATGTATTTATGCAGGATTTTGCATGTTTAAGCCACACAGAAAGTCACACAGAAGTGGGCAGGAACAGGGAAAACACTATGAGTGTCCTGTTATGAGTCCATAACAGTGTTGTGTGGTGGAGGAGCTGTGCAAGTGACCTGTGCTGTTCCCGCTGCATCCCAGACCCCAAATCCCACAAAGCTTTTCAGTGTCCGTGGGCTATCCTGCACAGTTGAGTAGAACAGGAAGGAGTGATATTAGAATTATTTTTTTTTTTAACTTTTCTCTGTGGAAAGGTTCATTCTTAATTCATTAGGGGTGACAAGTATAATTTTTTAAAAGAGCCTTGGGAGGTCAAAAATAGAAAAGACATTTTCCACATAAAGTCATGTTTTGGATTTGTCTTCCTGTGACAAATATTCAAAGATGTCAAGGCAAATGGAAGACTTTGTTTGTTTCTAAATCTTCTCCTTTGGACCCAGGACTGTGTTTCAGTGTGGACATCTGCAGTGGGGCAGTGCAGGTGGCTGTCTCTTAACTCTGTGGAGAACAGCTCCTTCAGCAAGGCAAAGGGAGAAAAAGAGGGGGAAAATGGTGGAATGGGCTCCTATTACACACTAGCAGATGGAGGAAAGAGAATAAACAGAAGCTGTTTGCTTTCCCTAGTAGGAAAGTATATCTGGGCAGGCAGGAAGGAGGGGACATGAGGGACAGGCAGGAAGGCTGGCAGATGGTCAGTCTCGTGGAGGGGAGCGTGTGGCTCATGCAAAGGTGGCAGGAGGGGCTGTGTCAGGGACAGGATGGAGTTCCCTGTTTGCTCAGGAAGTCTGCAGTGTGTGTCCCCTTCCTGTCTTCCTGCACTGGTGTGACATGTCCTGTTCACCATGCCAGCAGCTAAGGGATTTCACCCACCCTCCTGAAGCTGCTCCTCACTCTTCTGGGGGACAGGGGTCCTGACACAGGAAGGCAGAGCATTTCTTGCTACAGAAAAGGGAGAAAGAGCTCTGGTCACTGGGAAAAGCACTGATGGGTCCTCCTGAAGCACAGCCTGAGTTGTTGTCTCACACATTGGTCCAAACTCTGAGCTCAGCTACCCCATGAAAGAAATGCCTTCCTCCCTCCAAAAGGGAGGAATGTAGTTTTATGGAGAACATGTTGCTCTTCTCCTGCTTTTCCATCTGCTCTCAACCATCAGTCTTCCAGAAGGTGAAGACCTTCTGTGCCCCCATCCTCTACTTAGAGAAGACCCTTGTCCTCCACCAGTTCTCAGTTCCAGTCCTCACTGCCCCAGCACATACATCCATGATGGACCTGCTGGCAGGGAATCACCCCACCTGCTCCTGAGATGGGTTGGCTGAACTTGCCCAGCAAGGAAATCAGACAATGTCTCATCAAAACAAGCTCTGACAGCTCTACTCAGAGTAAAACCATTTATTTGCATCTCTTATGTGATCCCTTGGGTTGGTTACCAGGGGTTTCCCCACCCAGGACATAAGGACAGTGACAGCCAGGAGCAGGAGGCTCCTTTGGCTGTTCTCAGTGGGTGTTACCATCGTGTGAGAGTGTGCAAAGCTGCTTCACCCAGTGGAGCTGGCAGGTTTGGATCTTTTTGCCATGAACACCTATGCAAAAAGCACTGCTGTGTCACAGAGGGAAATACTGAGTCCTGGAGCCAAGTGCATGGAGCAAGGATAAAAGCTACAGAAACATCTGTACTGGCACTGAGCCTTACTAGTGAAAACACTTTAATCCAGTAGTACCCACAGTTCCCTCAGACCTTTCAGGAGAGAGACTGTGTCACACTGGAATCTGTAGTTCCTTTGAGTTGAAAAGGTCCAGACTTCAGGGAGATGAATCTGTGAAGTTTCATCTGAAGGGATGGCTCCCCATAGTGCTTTGGTTGCGAGATAGGATCACATTTAATTAATCTCATCTGAATGGTTGAATCATTTTCTTTCCTTGAAAACAGAAGGAAAATCCTGTTTTTTCCTCACTACCTTCTTTTCCCTTGCCTTGCATCAGGATGATGCTGTGCTACCCTAAGTCACCACCTGAGAACTCCCAGTGCAGGAGCATCCCTGGTTCAAGTTTATTCCCTGTATCCTGTGCTCCAGGGGATCCCACAGCTGGATGCAAATGGGAGCAGCCCAGAGACAGCAGCAGACTGCCACTCACCCCCAGGCATGGCTGGAACACCCAACAACAATACAGAGCATCATACCCAGCTGGGTAGGCAGGCCCAGGGCTGTTACCTTAAGCATTCCATGTCAGGCTGGTCAGATCACCTCAGTGTGAAAATGATTCAGAGGGTTTTACAGCATTTTTCAAATAAACATGCAGTGCAGAGTATTTTCATTACTTTCCCAGTCTCCTGTAAAATTTGTCAACTGAGTGCTTAGGGAAGAAATTAACTATATGTGCCTGGGGTGGAGAGCTCAGCAATGAGAAGGCCTTCTGCCCCTCAGTGTCGGCACAGCTGCAGGATGTATGAAGTCCCCATGACCCTTGTCAATGCAGGAGCCAAGAAAATACTCTAGGTCAGGCATTAACAGCCTCCATGAGCCCAGGGATGGCTCATTATGCTAAAATTTATCCATACCAGCAAGGCTAAGAGGGTTAGATTCTTCCATGGGAGATGAGAATGAGACAACCCTTCCATGAGGAAGGAGGATGAAAAAGTCCCAGGAAGAAACTTCAGTCCTGTCACCTCCTCCTGGCCCTCAAAGAGAGCATTTCATCTCAGTGTGTGTCCGCTGAGCGCGGTTGCGTGGCCGGGTTTATGGAGGGTGAAATCATTAACACTCCGGGATCATGAATGCCCCGCTTCTGCAGGAGCGGCCGGGCGGGCTCGGCAGGGCCGAGGTGTGAGCGAGCCAGCTGAGGCCTGAAAGGGCTCAAACATCCCTTGGCACATCAGGGCAGCTCTTGTTCAAATGAGACTTTATGAAGCATTTTACATAATGTTGAAAAACACCCATTAATTATCAGTGCCTATTTCTCTTTGTCTCTCAGGTGACAGAGGTGCAGTCTCAGTCTCTTCATTTCTCCCCATTTCCTCTCCCAAGAGCCCTTTCTTTTTTGATGTGTTTTCATTGTTGGCAAAAACATCAACAGTGTGTCTCTATGGGGCTAAATGTGGGAATAAAAGCTTATGTGGTGGCTGCCATCCCTGACATGTTGGGAGATGCTCCAGAAGCTTGCTTGGTGCACTGGAACCCTCACTAGTTGCCTTTGCAGCCAGCCAAAAGGAGTCTTCCCAGATCCTGCACTGCATAGCTCCAAGGATCTGCAGGTCTAAGACAGTGATGGCAACACAGAAGAGTCAGGTCCCATGGCCAGCTGTGACTGGGATCAGATCCCCACTGCATTCCACACCTGTCAGCAGAACCACCCCACACCCATAGACCTTCAGGCTTTCCTTTAGCTGGAAAGTTTTGTGTTGTTTTTGATCAAACCAAATCACATTTCTAAAGCTGTGAGCCCTCAGTGAGCTCTAGCAGGAGCAAAGTAGACTGAACAGAGAATGGCTCTCAAAAGCCCTTCTGTGACATATATGCTTTACTTTGCTGGTCTGAGTCAGCATTTGGCCTTACACTTTGGCTTTTCCCAGCTCAACTAGGAGAGTGGAAGAACTGGTGTTCCTGAGGATTTAATAACTAATGTGACTAAGGAATAAAAACAGTGATTCATGTATTTATTTCTGAACTTGAGCTCTCTGTTTGAATTGCTGCTATTTAGAGGTGGTGGAACATTGTTCCTGGGTGAAAATATTTGCAAATCCCTGTATCCTTTAAGCCTTACTGGTCATCTGCTCACACGTCCTCACCAGAGAGGTGCTATTTTTTCCTGTTGCTCTTTTAAATTGACTTCCTGTTCTTCATTCAGAAAGGGGAAAAAACCAAAGTCAACACTGTCAAGAACAAAACCAAACCCAAACCAAAATCAAAACTTGGTACAATTCACCTCCTGTGTGGCACAGCATAAGGAGCAAACTGGAAAGAGCCATTGGATAGTTCTTAATCCAAAAATCACTGAAGAGAGGTTCTTTTGTAGGTGTTTTGGAGTAGCAAGTGTTCTCACAGAATCTGGGGTCACTTCAGTAGCAAACTGGAGAAAAGGGCATGCCCCAACAAATAACCAGACAAAGAGGACACTGGTGCTCCTGTGGGAATTTCCAGAAAATCAGTCTTCAAACTTTTCCAGCAGAGAGATACTCCTATAACCAAGTCTGGCTTTCCCCTCCTGACTGACATCTTTTTTTTCTTCATGAGCACCTAATGTGGGGATAACCCTGAGCACCTAATCCCTACCCCTGCTCTAACCCAGTCATTGCACTTTTTGGGTTACCCAGGTTAAAAAAAAAAAAAAAAAGAGAAATAGTGAACTGTGGCAATTTCAAATGTTTTTTCCATTAAAGCTGCTTGGCACAGTGATTTCCCTTCTGTCTCACCCTTTGGAGAGCTGCCTCACACTTTATCCACATTTAGGTTCAGGATATTTAGAATGTCTGAGCCCAAGTGGTTTGGGAGTAAACAGGGCTAATGGAAATACCTTTGGACAATGCCTCTATATTTAAAAAGTAACTATATATATTGTGTGTACAGACTATTAGTGGGGGTTTTGGCCACAGAAATGAATTCAGCCACCGAGCTTGAGAGCATATTCAGTTATTATTCATCTTTCCAACGTCTCTGAGATGAATCCTGCTAGGAAGGGCTGTATGAGAGCTACAGCTTTTGTCAAAGAGGCCATAGACCTTAGCCAGATTAACCACAAACCCACTGGGTTGTGTGTCTTAGACACAGGGCTGTTAAGGAATAACAGATTTGTTCCAACTCCTTCCAATGTCACCAAATAATTCTTGTCATTAGCTGACATGGATGCTACAGTCTGGGTGGGAAAAAAAAAGTCAGATTTATTGAATCCTTTTGTCTCCCCTGATTTTACAGTTGTGCTTTTGTTCCTGTCTCTCTCATTGGTATTTCCTTGGCAGCTCACAAGGGATTTCTTTTTTTAAACGACTGAGCTCATTTTGCGCCAAAAGAGAAAGGAGAGACAACCATTCTCCAAAGCTCAGGAAATGTGACATCACCCAAAATGCAGACCTAGCTTTTTGGCGGCCAGGTGGTAAAATGAAATATTCTCAGCCATCTCAGCATCTCCACTGCAAGGAAATTAGAAACAGAAACTTGGGATGACAGCCCTTGGCAGCTCTATTCAGCTTCAGTTTGGGACGCTAAAAGAGCCCGCTTGGTACGGCTGCTAGAAAGAATAATAAAAGGGCCTAAATTTTGCCAGAATTGTGGATTTTTGCTTCACTGCTGAGCAGAAGCTGAGTGGTGACTCACACGTTGCTTGACACAGTCTGGCAGTTGTGGTAGCTCATGGGCCTGGGGAACCGCAGAGCTGCCGCTCTCCCAGCCAACCCACCTCCCCACCCTGGCAGCTCTGGCACGGGAACGGCAGTGCTCCCACACGGAGTGGCAGGGGAAGCTGGCAGAAAAGTGGGCATTTTATTCTGCATCCAGACAAGCTGCAGAGCTTGGGAGCGAACACCCATCCAAGAGAGAGGGCCACAGTTAGGCTAATTTTTGGAAGGCCTGTTTCCGTTTCAGCGATGGGCACCGGCGCTGGGTTCTTTACAGAGCTTAACACTTTGGGAAAGCCAAATGTGGCCAGAAGTCTTGGAGTGGCACAACAGGCAGCTAAGGTTGTGGGAGGCAGAGCTTTGTCTGCAAAAAGTACATCTCTGCTCACTGATAGGAAGGAAAGTTTCTTCTACTGTCAGTTGATGTTTTATGGCCTGGGTGTAGGCAGAGGGGTCTGGTGGAGAAGCCACCAGTTCTGGCCATAAAACCTTTGCGCATTTCTGATGTCTGCATGCTTTGATCAGCTTGACAAAAGCTCTTTATCTCAAGGGTGGATTTGACAGTTTTATACTGCTGTGTGGTACATCCATGTGCAGAACAGGCAGGCAGCTTCCTGAGCTGATGTGTGACAGCGGAGTCCTGGAGGCTGAAATTTGTTCCAACCCTAACCAAAGGCTGCCCAAGTAACCCCACCTACCTTGTCCCTACACCAGGGACAGCATATGAGGCAAAATAAGGCAGTCACATGTCCCACACACATGGTGTAATTTTGTTGTAGCCTCTGGGTATTTCAAGCCCTTCTCCCAGGAGCCATTTACAGGGGTCATTTCAGCTGCAGTGTTTGAAAGAGCCTCCATTACCATCTAGCAGAGATATCAATATATCCCCTCCCAGCACAACAAGGGTCACCTTCAGCTGGGAACCCAAACCATCAAAGAAATAAGAAATGAACCACATATACCTTAAGTGAGTTGAAGTCACCCAACCCATTCTCAAGGTTGAACAGCGCCTGGAAAAGAGCACTCTTAGGAAGGAGGGACGAATCCAAGCATCCCTAACGGTAGCAACATAAACAACCCCATGAGCACAGCAACTGTGCCACGGATCCCCCCTATTGTATTATTCTTGTGCAGTGGAGTAAATGCTCTTTGCTGCAGCAAGATCATAGAACAAAAGGCAAATATCAAAACCGATGCATGTGGCCAGAGCAGAGCAGCTGGGTAAGTCACTAGTGCTAAAGACTCCTCTCCATTCACGGCTGGGTGAAAGTGGAGAAAGTCTCAAAGCTGTTTGGAGCTTGCTGGGTACCAGACTCTGCTGCGCTGGGGCAGCATGCAGTCCTGCAGGCCAGGGCACCTGTTGGAGGAGTAAACCATGGTGCAAAGGGCTCATCTTCGAGGCGATAGCTGATCTTTGACATAGACTGCCTTTGGTATCACTGCACTGCACCTGTGGGGCTGTTTTGCTGAATCCCTGCATGTGGGATTAATGGGAAGCTGGAAGGAGAGGCCAGTGGTCCTCAACATTGAGCTTCACTCTATGGTTATTCTGTAGTGACATCTACTGCATCCTGCTGCTGCTGTCATGGCTGTCTGATAGAGATGCCAAAGATGATAGACATGGGGAACAAACATTATCTCTGTCTTGCCAGGACATTGTCCCCTCAGCTCTTCTTGTCTTTTTTGCTTATTTTTACTTGATCTGCAAAGAAAATTTTATTTCTACTTTTTCTTTTCTTTTTTTTTTTTTTTCTCCAGGACTATCTGTGATTGCTTTCTTTAGAATGAACCTGGGGGTACTGTTTCTGTTTATTTTTACAGGAGAGCCTACATGGAAATGTTCTTTTCCTCTTCCACCCCAGAGCCAGGTTCAGCGTTGGGGGAAAATATTGAGAAAAGCAAAGAGAAAATAAAAAGCTTGGCTCTTAGCTGCCACACATGCAAGGAGACCCAAGAACCAGGTAGAGCCTTCTCACGTTGAGTCCTTAAAAGCTTCATTGTGATGCCTTTGCAAGAACATATTTATTTTGTTTCCTGAGCCGTATGAGCAGGGCATTGTATCTCCTGGATTAAGGCAGCTCTGTGCTGCTCGGAGAACTATGAAATCCCTCCTCTGTCAGGCTGATGTGAAAGGATCCCATTCATCTGGGCGCTCCCGCCCGGTGGGGTCTGTTTAGCATTCATCCCAAAGTGCGGCAGAGCTCCTACTGCTGTCTCTGGCTCACACCGCTCCTTCCCTGCTCTCCCACATCCCCGCTGCCCCACATGTGCCGGCGGCCAAGAAAAGAGAATAGGGAACCTTTGCTCCGTGTCTGCTCACGGGCAGCTCTCCCCTCATTGGTATGCCGTGGGCGTTTGCCCCAGTACCCTACTTCAGGCCAGTGAATACTCCTGGCCCCGCCGTGTGCCAGCGACGTGCGGCGCAGCAGATCCAAGGGATGTGTGAGAGGGCAGCCGCCGGTGACGACACGTGAATCAGCAGCATCCCTGCCATGGCAGCCGGGGCACTGACCGCAACGAGGGGAGTGGGCTGGGTGGAAAGGAGGAAAAGGTGTGTGTGAGCGTGAGTGTGTGTGTGTAGGCATGAGTGAGTGTGCCTGTGCTTGCGTGGAGGTCAGCTCGTGAAAGGGATGTGATGTGTGGAGCACAGAGAGATGGGAGGGGATGTAGATCAGCGAAGCAGCTTGGTGTTGCTTGGTGTGTGGGGAAGAGATCGAGTCTAGCCCAGTTTTCTGCTTTCTTCTGCTATGTTTGCTTTAATGCTGACTGGCCGTTGGGTTTTGTTCATAGTTTGGATTCCTGGTCTGAAGCCAGATACTATTTATTTGCTGTAACTTTTCTAACATCTGTCTAGGGCCTGACCTTTTTTTTTCTTTTTTTTTTTGGCAAATACTGGTCAAACACTATGTTGGGGGAAAATTGTGAAGACAGCTCTTGAGAATTACACGTTGTCCAAGCCAGACACTAAGCAATGTTTCCTTCCTTGCTTAGACCTTATCCAGATGAGATTGGACCTTTTCCTGAGCATCTGTGCTCAACAAAGCTCCCAAATCACTTGTACCGGAGAGATAAGGATGAGTCTAAATCAGCCCAGCCCATGGGGTATGTGGGAATGAAAGAGCAGCTGTTGCTCAGAGCTGTTTCTCCGCCTGAGGATGTTAATTTCTGTGTGTACATGAATTGACAGTCTTGTCCATTGAAATTTATTATCGAGAAATGGGCTGGTCAGCTTGGACTGGACCTTTAGGCTTCAGGCAGGCTCTGCTCTTGCAGGTCAGCAGTGACAGGAGTTAGAGACACTGATTACAATCAGGGGCTGGTGTCTTATCCTCCTGGCCCCCTCTGCACCTCCTAGGTCCTGGATGGGACTGGATGGGGTATACAGCATCCTCCAATGGATTGTTCTGTCTCTATGTGTGGCCCTTGCAGCACAAGGAAGTATCCAAAGTCTCCTTGGGAAACGAAGAGCCTACCGACAGCAGAGGAAGCCAGCCAAGCCTCACAGTGTGTGGCCACATTGGACTTCAGCTTTGCCCATCAATAACACCATTTATTGTTTTTAGAGGGAAAAATATACGTTTGTGAAAACAAGATTTCCCAAACTGACTGCTTCTTTGGAGAGAGGGAGAAAAGGGTCTCTGGCATGGCTGGAAGGCACCACTTTGCTGCCTTCTGGGCCCCTCCAGAGGCATCACATTTCACTCAAGTTGTCATTTCTGGTTACACTTCCAGCCCTTTATATTAACAGTAGGCAAGAAACAAGTGCCCCTTTCTTCCTACCACGGGACTCACATGGGTGTGCAGTGGGAAGCCAGCCCCTGAAGAAAGGGCTACTGAGCAGGGACAATCCCACTGCACCCTCCTGGTGTTGGCTTGGCCACATCCTGCACGCCAAGAGCACACCAGCAAGCCAGGAGCAGTTTGAAACTCCATCTATGGCCATCTGAGCACTGACCTCACTGGAGACATGACGTAATCACAGAGCTTGTGAGAGAAAGCCCTGGGGAACAGCAGCTTAAAACACTGCTGCCTTATGCCTGGAACAACACCTCCAGTCTTTGAGCCTTAAGAAGCTCCAGTCAGTTGGCAGGATGCTGCTCAGGGCTCGCTGGAGGCTGTGGGAACTGGGGAGGCTGAGCATCGGCTCCAGTGGGAGCCCCAGGCTCCACTGAAGCCTCTGGGGACCCCTCCTGGAGCAGTGAGAAGGGGCTTCTATCCAGATATTAGCTGGGGTTGGTAAGTTTTACAGGGCCAGCTGTTGAATGCAGCAGGAGCAATACCCGCCACTTCCACGTGGTGTTGTGTCTCTCTCCCAAGGCTTCTTTGCTCCTCTATCCATTGCAGTTCCCTTGAAATCAATGGAGTCACATCCAAGGGGCCAAGAGCAACCTGTGAGTGTTTGAGTACATGCTTTATACACTCGAGAAATGACTTTAACATCACGCTGTTGGCAATCACTGTTCTGCCTGGGGCCAGCACACAATCACAGTGCCACCAGCTGCCTTGCACCTGTTCGCTCAGACCCTCATGACACTGGTTTTTGGTGACATTCCCTAGGTTCATATGAGTGGGAGTAGGCTCAGGCACATCCACCCCTCTGGGAAGGTGAATATAGCCTCAGATAAACATGGTGGATTTCTTTTTGAGGACAGGGAGAAGATAAAATCTGTAGATTCAAGAAGACTCCTTCAAAACAAAAAAAGGTTTCATCACACTACAGAAGACAGCAGTCTCATGACAGCTTGTTTCACGTGGCATTTGCTAAATAGAAGCCAGCTCTCTCTAAGAATGGGTTTTCCTGAGAAATTCCTACACTAATGTATGCAATCTCCCTGTGGAAGGGGTGTTACACATCCTCTTGGGGCCTCATCCAGCATGGCTGTGAATCTGTCACAGTTCCCTGGGGCTCATTCGGGCTCATCAAGTCCAGAAGGAAAAGTTCAGGCTTCTGCACGCTCTGCACATCAGCTAGGATGTGCTGGCCAAGCCTTCATACACGTATGACGAGGAGCAAAACCACACCAGATACATTTCCTGAGTGTAACTTGTGCCTAAAACGTCAGCAACCCTGCTTCTAAACATTGCCAGGCTCCTGTTTCTCCGGCCACACGTGTGATCCAGCTAGAAAAGAGGATTTAATGGTACCAGGCGCAGAAGCCGTGCTGAGTCTGGCAGGACCAGCTCAGAGCTGGACATCCTGGTGTGATCCTAGTTCTAATGTTTGGATCTTTGGGTTGCAGGCTGGGAGGATCAGTTTCAAGAGCACAGGCTTATGGCTCTGTTAGCCAGCTCCAAGTCTATTGAATGATCCACTGCTTTAGCTGGCAGAGGTGAGTCCCAACAGGGAACCCCGTGCCCGGGACTGACCACCCAGCCAGGATCAGGTGCAATGCAAATGCTGACTGGCATTCAGAGACTCCAGCAGAGTTTCTTTGGTCATTATATGATTTACACATTGGCAAGTGTGAATCTGTCCTGCCTTGTGTGATCTGAGGCCGTCTGTTGTCCCTTGTCATCACGGGAAAGCTGGGCTGGGAGACAGACCAGCTCGGAAGGGGACTTAGAGACAGAAAGTCTTTGATGAGAGAAAAGAAGCATTCAGATGACACTTTTCTCAGTAATTTTTGCTAATTATAAAGCCATTGACTACTATTCCCAAAGCCGCTCTGCGTGAGGGAGCTTAATCACCGATGACAATTTTTTGGCATTTTTCAGACTTGTCACTGACAAGAACACACACCAGACACTCCACCCAATGGCAACATCTGCCTCGACAAAATGAAGCCTCCATGTTACTCTCAGCTCCAGCATTCACTCTGTCAAATTCTCTGTTTGCCCCACTATCACACCATGATGTTAACTTGATATAGCTATGGATGTCTCAGTTGTTTACAGGGCATCCTTCTCACAAACAATACAAACATCATCTCCTTCCAACAGTCTCTTTGTGGGCTGCAGTGTCCAGGACAGGAACAGACAAGAACCCACTGGGGACTGTGTTAGACTGATTGGAGAGATGAATTTATAAACTCCTTGATTTTGCTTATAGAACCTCCCGAACAGCTTTGACACTGCTGATTTGGATCTGGGGACTCTGCAAACAATTTTCAGTGTCAAGATAAAACTACCAAGAAACAGTAATGTCCAGAGGGGAAAAGAAGGAACTGCATGCCCAGAGATTGGGCCACGGGAACTTGTGCCTCACCTAGCCAGACCTAGGCCCAGTTTAAAGCTTCACCTAAGCGTCACAACAAGCCAGCTCTTGTAGTCAGACGTGGGAGTGGTCTCAGCTGTGAGCCAAGTCTCCTGCACTGAACATCCAAAGGTGCTGGCTAAGCCCCTTCCCTCTCCAGACATAATCCTAATTGCCGATGCTTGGCAGCCACTCCATCATGAGCAACAAGGGAAATTCATATTTTGTGTTTTAAATGTGTTTATTAGCCAAGAAGTTATCACCTAGAAGTGGATGCTAGCGCATGTCCAGAAACCTCTTTCCCTAAGGTTCCCACCAACAATGTAGGCACTGTAACTTCACATGGCAGCTTGGTACCAGCTTCACGGCTGCTAAAGCTGTGCGGGAGCCTAACAAAATCCAAGGGCCTTTTTAAATGTCACAGAGTCACTTTTTGAATGACTAACTCAGAAATAAAGTTTTCTGAACATCTTTATGGTCACTGGAGGAAACCTGTGAGTTGCAATGTGTGGCTATTTGATGACGGAGAGCACGTAAAACGTTCTCTTGGGACAAAGCTGCCACGCCGGCTCTTCATGCCTGTGACCTAGCACACATTCACACTCCGGTCTCACAGTGTGAATATCCCACTCATCTGGCCTCTCCACACCCCCAGTTAATTACAACTCTGCATTTCCTTAAAGAATCCCAGGTGCAAATATACAGATTAGAGGCAGTTACAGGAATAGGTTTGTTGGCTTGCAGAGCTAAAAGGTTATTGTTGTTTCCACAGGGGTTTTATACACAGTGTGTGTGTGTGTGTGTGTATACATATATTTATATTTCAATTATATTTATGTTATTATTTCAATTACAACCACCCATCTCTCCATAATGCCTGATTTCATTCTGCACTGGATTAAGCCTTGGTTGAATGCCAGCTCTGAAATGGCATGAATGAGTCCTCACAGTGTGGGGAACCTTTCATCATGAAGGTCTTGAAATAAATGTCACCACCACTCTCATCTCTTTCTCTGAAATCCTCTTTTGCCCATCCCTCCTTCCTGCTCACTGAGGACACTATGGCAGTGTACTGACTTGTGAAGAAAGAGGTTCTTCTTAGGTGCCATACGTGCCCTTCGGCTGGAAGGAGGTTGGGAGCTATGGACAGTTTGTGTTCATCTGTCCCTTGAGATTCTGTGACAAGGGTCTTGTCTTTGCTGCCCAAATAAAAGTAACTGAAACCCATTATGCTCTTCGTCTCAGTTGCTGAAATGAAGAGGAGGCATTATGATTTTTTTTTTGCAAGGCAAATTTACCTGAGCCAGCCCTTGGCACTATTCACATGTCTTGCTTCCCCAGGATAAACACATGCTTTTATTGTCAGAAAAGGCATGATCAGTGACTGTCAGGATCGTACCTGACCCCTCGACCAAAGTGAACCTCAATAAAATACCTATTTAATTTAAAAACAAAGCCAGCCATCAGCTTAGCCAACTGCAAACTTTTGAGGTGTCTTGAAGCCTACACATGAAACCATCAGATTAGACCATCTTTGAGATCCAGCACAAGAGTTTGGAAGGAAATACCCCTCAGCTTTCCTTGTGGCCTCTACTATATCTGCTTTGCAGATATAGTTAGATTTTATATGTGTCCAAAAAGATCACTACAGCCTACTGATGAGAGTCGTGAAGCTGAATGTTTCTGGGGAGGGCTGAGCTGGGATAAGGATGCCACCCTGGCTGAAGAAAGCTGTGGTGGGACTTTCTGAATCAGAATGAGAAGGAGGCCTTGGCTGTCTGCCCCACAAGGTGCGGGGGAAGCACCGTGCACATGTAGGGAGAGATGTGGGGAGAAGGGATCTGGCACTGACAGAGGGAGGTAAGGGTTGGAGAGTTTGTTCCATGCTCCTGTCACAGCTGAGCTGAAAACTCACCCCCGTTTCAAAACAATCAGCTCAAACATCTATTGTCCTGGCATATGGGGACTCAAGAGTCACTTTGTACAACCCTCCCACCTCCAACCTCATACGTAAGCAATGCATCCTCTAGGAGCCCACAGCCCTTTGCGGGGATTTTCCCTGGCACAAGAGGATCTCATGGTGTGCAGAGGACAAGGGTGTCACAGCCTAATGCTGTGCCACCTCACCTTGGGGCATTTTCTATTCTAGACCAATTCTTAGGAGGAAGAGACACCAGGATGCCCAAGTGAGGAGGGTGTGAATCACCACGTGAAAAGCCACATCTGAACAATAGGATCTGAAGATTCCTATCTTCTGAGCTTTCAGATGCACCCGTGCCAGGAGGAAGAGGGATAGTTCGAAACAAGACAGTCTGAAGTCTGTTCTCTAAGGGTCTAGAGACCAGTTTACAGCTTCAGTCATTCTCAGATGCTGCAATTATTGCCTTAGTAAATATATCAACAGGGAGACATAAACTGCTTTAAAGCTAAGGAAATTCCTCAAACACCAACAAATGGATGAGCTGCTGTGATCGCTGGTGGAATAAATCCCAGGCTCCTGAGGGTTCAGATGATTCAGGCTTTGCATTCTCATGGTTTGTGATTCCACTAGATTTCCTTGATGCAATTATTTCCTTGTGACTCTGCAGTCTACAAATTCTAAATATAGCCTTGCACATAAAATAATACCCTCATTCCTGAAACAGTCCATTGCCTAAAATTCTGCCAAACAGATGCTTTTTATATTACATTAGTCATGAGCTGTGGCTGACAACAAGTTCCTCTTTGTAGACCCCTCCCAGAAATCTTGTGGAAAAGTCCTTTCTTTTTTCTTTTTTTTTTCTTTTTTTTTTTTTTTAAATAATTCCAACCTAGCTGAGCATATCAGGCAGGAAAACGCTAACATTTTCCAGACGTGACTGATGTCTCATGCTCCCTTTAACAGTTGTTGCTGGTCCTTTAACAGATCTGTGGGAGAGATGCAAGTGACTGAGTCGGAAAGGGGTGTCATTGCTCAACACCTATAAAGACACATGAGGACAGGCTTTGAAAATAGCTTTTATAGTCCAGGAAGGATGAGTGGGTGAACCTAGAGACCTTCTATGCTAGTTAGGGACAAGGTGCTCTGCTGAATCTGAGGTTCAGATTCCCACCATCTCATCCTTTATGTTTTCATAGCTCAGGTGCTGAGCGAGATGAAGGTTGTAAAACAATCACAAGATCAAAAGAGTTTTTTAGGGCTCCTCCAGCCAGGAGTGGGAGAGACGTTCTGTGCTGGGAGGTGGAAGAACAGGCCCTCTCCCATGGTTAGTGCTGTGGGTGTCTGTTTAGATCAAGCCAGAGAAGCCTTCCTCTTCATTACCTGGCCCCATCCATTCCTGGTCATCGGAACAAAGCAGGAGCCAGAACTCCAGCTATCTCTTCACTGGCCAAAGGGAACAGGCTTAGATGATGAATAGAATAGAATAGAATAGAATAGAACAGAACAGAATAGAATAGAATAGAAATTTCAGTTGGAAGGGACCTACAATGATCATCTAGCCCAACTTCCTTTCTTCCATGGGGAAGAACAAGCCCCTGGCCCTGTGCCAACTCATGTCTAACTGGGTCAGGGATCAGTGTTTAAAAACAGCCCTTGAGAACAAGCACAAGCTTTCTTATGAACCTTGATAATTTCATTGATCTTAAGTAGAGCGGAAGTGCTCACCAACAGGAGTTTGAGTGAGGACAGGAAAAAGAGGAGGGAGTAGAACCTCTCCTGTCTGGTTTTCCACCAAAGAAACCATACCTGTTTGCCACCAAGATCGAGTAACAGGTAACCTGCCTTTTCTCAGCAAATACACAGGAATCACCGAATTTCAACCCTGCTCCTCCAGCTTGTGCCTGAGCTGCCTGCCAGGGAGGTGCAGGTTGTCAAACAAACATACAAAGCTGGGAGGGATGCAGCCCTTGTGTGAGATGATATTCTGCAGAGGTGGGGGATAGCTGGTGGGATGTGTAGCCAAGAACATGGGGCTAGAGTTGCCGTCACTGTGGTTGCTCTTCAGGGACCCAAGAAGTGTATTCCTCATCCTTGAACTCAAAAGTGTGCCTATTTTAACCCCGCTCTCCATGGCAACAGAGACGAAGCAATGCCGTCTCTGCTTCATGTACCCCCTTGTTCTTCTTGTGAAGGGTTTGCTCAGATTTGACCACCTGAACTAGTTGCCCACAGATAAGCCAAGCCTTTCCCACCCTCTCAATCTTCTGGATGAAATTCTTTCAAGAACAGCTTGTTCCTTTTTGGCCTTGGTATTAGGAATATTAAATCAAACTTGGATACAGCTCTTGAAACCTTCCCCCAAGATGACTTTTAATTAAAGCAGTGGAAAGAAAAGAGCAGTTTAAATGTTGTAACATTTTTAATTAGTGAAACCTTTATTTTATTTGGTAAAAAACAAGATTACCTCTAAGTCCATTAAAATGAGTCCTTCGTTGAAAGGCTTTGTAGCGTGTTTGAAAGGGAGATTTAAAGGATATTAATATGGGCTTAAACACCTTAAAAAATGTTAAAAAAATTGATATTTTTTAGTGGAAGAACTTAAATAACCTTTTATTCCCACCACACTGAGTGTGTATATTTGTGTGCTGATGCCTTTGAAGTTCACTTGAACAAACTGCCTTCATCCAAACTCACCCATTCATCCATCTCTACTGTCATGGAGAACTGTTGCCCTTTCACGTAATTCCTGAATAAAAATGTGTTTCTGAGATAGGAAATACATGCTCAATTCATAAACATTTCAGCTGCAAGCCCTTGCAAGTCCCATGAATTATTTATTGCAATGGAGGACTCTGTCTCCTCAGGGATTTTTAGGAAAGGAATTGTATTATTTCTATAAAAATGACAACATTTTCAGAATCAGTTACATTTTACAGCTATCAGAGTATAGGCAGTATCCAGGCCAATTCGTAGAAGTCCAAGAGTGTGGCAAATGTTTTTCCTTCTTGGACAAACCCTTGAGGATTTTCTGCTAATGTGACTCAAAGGTCCTTACTTAGCACAACACAGCCTACTCATCTGCTTTCTTCTTTGGGAATCCATCACAGGTTTAAATGAATGATGTCCACAGGCTCTTCGTAATATTCTGGCTGAGGAACCCCCTCAGAGAAGGCAGAGTTTGTGTTCATGTAGATGTAGCAAAGCTAAAGGAAAGGATGCTGCTGGAAGCACTGAGGGTTTGGGCATTCAGCTTCAGATCATGTGCAAGCCAAAGCATTTCCCTGCTTTTCGGCCCAAATCAAACCAGGGTTAATCTATCCAACCAAGAGCTCCACTGGATAAAGGGAACAGCAGTGGAGGGGTCCTGTGGCACATCTCTCAGCATGATACAGCTCTCTCCCTGCAAGCCTTCAAGCAGAAAAATATCCCTTCCCTCCACCTTTCAAAAGACCTAGTCCTTGTGACAGTAAAAAAGCACTGATTACTATTAAAAACCCAAACCCTGCAGGAAAGCAGGGAGGGGGAGTTTATGGCCATTGACCTTTTAACTCAGGTAGGTTTATAAAGAGCTGTCTTTCTGTTGCACCACTGGGATTGTACAAGTTTCTTGGCCATGAATGGGAGCTTTGTAGGATTCTACTGTGTGGTCATTCACAGGCAATCTGTTGGTCTTTTTAGAGACGTTTAATAAAGAAAGAAAACCTATCTGAAATACAGGAGGAGGGGGGTAAGCTGAGTATCAGCTAGCGGCCCAATCAATGAGTGAATGTGTTTGAGTCTCCTCCCGGAAGAGAAAGCTTGTTTTAGGAATTTAGCCTGGCACTCACAGGGTTCTGTTTGTATAGCTCTTTCATTTAAAAAAAATACATGCAGTCAATTAAGAAGAGATGGCTTGGAGCAGGCATGGGGAGAAGAGACAGGGAGGGAAGGAGAAGTGGAACCAAGTGGAAAAAAAAGAGCAGCTGTTAGAGTTGAGAAGAGGGCAACAGTAAGGAGGAAGCCAGAACCAATGGTATCTTCCCATTCTGTTGTCACCACACATTTCTCTGACTAATGGAAAGTTGCTCACTGGGATGGAGCAGTATCCCCTGAGGTTAGGAGAACCCTGGTCCATGTGTGGTGGTGCTTGATTCCTCCCCTGCCTCTCCACTCCTCTCCCGGATAGCTCTGCTAGATGTTTCATCTGCTCACTTTCTATGGGCCACAAGCAGTCATGGAAACTCAGTGCTGGTCCCCCCTGATGATGGTGTGCCAAGGTAACAACAGCTTAGACTGACAATCCAGGCACCAAAACTCCATCAACCAACGTGCTTCATCAGGAATGGCTCAATTTGGAATAAAAATTTGGTGGGTGTGGGGGGTTGTTGATTGTTTAAGAACAAAGTACAGTAGGGTACTGGGCAGGACTGGGATGACTGGACTCCAACATGCTGTAGATACAGGGAATGAATACCTTTCAAGCTTGCAGATGGATCCATAAGGCATTTCCAGAGAACCCAAGCACGTCCTGATTGAAACTGATTTGCGAGACGTTTGTCCACAAGGCAAGAACTTTCTTGGTCTTCTAGGGAGTGTGGAGGTCACCTTCACCTGCTGGTCCCACTGGTTGCCAGGCTGTTTCCTGCCCATCCAAGGACTGGGCTGCCCACCATGCCAGCAGGCAGGGCAGTCCAAGGAGCATCTACCAGGATGGACAGATGTTGTCAATCTCTCTTGTAAATTCTGTAAGAAGCTGTCAGCATAAGCTAGCTCTGATGGAAAGACCAACCACACCACGACAGGCTGCCTTTGGGCTGACAGGGAAGGTGTGGTCTCTGGCAGCCTGTGGTCACCAAATTGTCACCCTGGCACCTGATGGAAGAAGGGTGCATTAACAGCCTAATGTCTAATTTTGCATTAACAGCCTCCAATAAACCTGCCTCCTCATCCTAGCCAGCAGCTCTGCTTGGACATTGTTCTTTCCCTATTAAGTTGTTGCTATGAAACACTAAAACAACTACCCCCATTTTTCAATGGTGAGGGAAAAGTGCTCTCATACAGCTTGATAAACCATGCTGAGCTCCTTTCATGACGAAGGCAATGTAAGTGCCAGGCACAACCATTAGTTAAACTCATTTTCTCCATGTGCATGTGCTTTTATATATGTTTAATATATATATATATGAATCTTTACCTAACTCATCAGAATGTTGGTCTGTGTAATTTTCCCCTTGCAATATGCAGATTGTTAAATTCTCTGCATCATGCCGTAGTGATGAAAAAAGGCTCTCAGCTGTGCTCTCCTGTCTCTGCTGGTAGTCCTTGCTATCTACAATCTATCTTCACCTTTACTCCTCAAGAAAAATAGAGAGTTAATCTGTGAATAGTTACTAAGAACATTTAAGGATAAAATAAGTATGTAGCCTGGGGATAAGAAATGTTCACTGTTCTTCACTGGGTCTCTCAAAGAGCTTAAAGAAAATACCTCCCACCAGCTGGTCTACGAAATGTGTGACTTGTACATCTGTAAACCTGAAAAGTCAACAACCATATATGATGTTAAGTTCTGCCAGTCAGAACCCGCAAGTCATATACAGAGACCTTTGCTCTGTCCTTGCTAAATTGAGGACTGGGTTTTAGTTGTGACTGGCCAGAGGAAAAAAATTGCCTTGCAGAGGAAAACTTTCCATTAGCATAAAGCCAAAAGCATCAGCCAGTGAACTAGCTGGACATGCCTTCACTCCAGGGCACTTCAGGGGCAAGAAGGAGGGGACATAGGGGTGTCCCAGCACACATGAAGAAAGGCTCTAAATTAGACCAACCCCTGAGCTGGCCAACAAGTGGTGGAGGGCCTAGGCTGAAGATAAGTACTTGTGAGATCTCTGTACCCACAGCATTGAGAA
This sequence comes from Lophotriccus pileatus, assembly GCA_035583135.1. NCBI lineage: Eukaryota > Metazoa > Chordata > Aves > Passeriformes > Tyrannidae > Lophotriccus > Lophotriccus pileatus. The sequence continues at coordinate 7,862,269 of JAWWES010000018.1, read as the reverse complement.
AGTGATGACTGCTCTGAGAAAGCAATTGGTTTGCATCCCTGGGGAGATCTGAGGAGGAGCAGGGAAGAGATGAAGTCAAATCCTGTGGGTCCTGCTGCACCTCTAAGGCTGGGCCTGTGCAGCCCTCCTGAAATGCTTAATTACTATATATACATTGGGGAAATGCTGGTGTCTCTTTTTTAGGGTTTCTGAGAAGCTGAACTAGAGGCCAAAGCAAACCAGAGTGTGCTATCAATGGCTCCACTGAGTGCTGGGGTAGGCACAGAGCAGAGCTGCAGGGCACTGACACTGAAATGGGGGAGGCCTGTCTGATCTGTGGATCCATAGGATAACAAAGTACTGGGAAGGGTGGGGGAAAGATGGAGAGGTTGCCACTGAAAGTGTGGAAATTGCACAGATTTGGATTTTCCACTCAGAAATTCTTATAAGGTGCGAACTTTGGCAGAGTTTTGTGGCTCCCATGGTAACCCATGGAGGAGGGAGCCAGGATGTCTGGGAAGAAAGATGGCAGTGGTATGTTTTAGAGTTTGGGTAGCTGTCCCCTCATTGATGAACTGGGAATCTGTGGCATGACACACACATAGGGAAATACCACAGACCCTGCCAAAATCGCCTGTCCTTGGGGCACAGGAGACAAGGCTCTGCAGGGCTCTGCCCTGGGGGCAACGCTGCCTTCAGCATCACCTCTTAACCCTGTTCACAGAGTTCACTAGCAAAAACACCTCTGTGACCAGCCAACAGCTTCTGACAACTGCACACACACACGGAGGTCAGCACTCCTCCTCTGGCTGCCTGGCCTGGGACAGATGGGCAGCAAAGCAGCAGGAAAATAGCAGAGGTAGGTGCTTTAGGATATCAAAACTCAGCTCCTCTCCTGCTCACATAATGGCCCTGAAACATTTGTCCACCAAATACTCATCTAAATATCCTACTCCCAGACCTCCAGCTTTCTGCACAGGATTGTGCAGAAGTCTTCCTCGATCCTCCAGACAAGAGCTCTGTCCCCAGACAAAGGGAAGGTAGAGAGATGTCCAAAAAATGGTAGGAACAAGGTTCTTCTGGGTCCGTGTGCCTGGACTACAGCTACAGCTCACCCCAGAGCTCATCCAGCCCAGCGAAAGCCGAAAAGAGCCCTGGGATGGCAGAAGGAGCTCTCAACTCCTCCTCTGACTATGGCTTTTGTGAGTCAGGTTGTGTTTGCATAAACTGGACCTGGTTGCTAGCTGCAGGTTTTCCTGCCCATAACCACCATCCCTTTTAAGGCTTTAGCTGTACCATAATAGTAATTATTACGGAGACTCCATCGCTGCCTCACTGTGGGCACATTCTGGATGGAGCAGCCAGTGTGTGATAACACTAGGGAATAAGATTATTTGGGCAATTTTTCTTCTTTTGACAGCACTTGAACTACAAGAGATTCCAGTAAGAGAAATTACTGGCAGAATGGACATGGAAAGAGTGATTTTTTTTTTAAGCAAATATTGGAGAGCCTGTTTGGAGTGAGGGATTGAGAAAGAAATTTGACCCGTGTCCCATCACAGCAAGCAATGCAGATTTGTCACCACAGAGGTCCTACAGTCTGAAACCTGGGGAGGGAAGGCGTTCAGCAACTCATTTCAAATAAACACACACTTTGCAGAAGTGCTTTCTTCTCAAGCCATGAACAAGGGATAAGGCACAAGACTTTAGTAACCCACTGGCTGACAGGTTTCTCCCCATTTCTACTGAGTGAAGGGAAGATACAGGCCACAACACCTTATCCAAACTGTGGGCGTGCCAGGCTGTTCTGCCCTTATTCATAGCCTGACTCATCCCCCAGGAGCTTACTGAGTGACTGGTGGAAAGTGGCCCCCTTGCAACCTCCATGGCAGATCCAGGGGTTACAGGAGCCTTTGGGTAAGCCCATAGCAGGGCCTTTATGGAAGAATCCTTGATCTTCAAAGCCTGCTGTCATCTCGAGACAGAAAGTCTTGTTTCACTTTGCCTTACTCACACCTTTTCCCACACAGTGGAGATCAGAAGATATTCTCACCATCAGAGCTGCAAGACTTGCTTTAGGGTGATGTGTTGACATTGCTGTGGCAGGTTCGGATTTTCAAAGCCTATTGCTCTTCTTATACAGCTCGAATTCACCTGCCCGACCTTCCCTGGGGCAAACAACTGTCTCTCCAGAGCCTGGAGGCACAGGCTGGCACGTCACCCACTTACAGTAGGGAAGCACAACTGCCAGAGGAATGAGCACTGGGAAAGGCGGGACCGTCTTGGAGGAAAAATAAAAGCGATGCTGGACATTTATGGCTTTTGGAAAAGAAATGTCAGAGCAACAAAAGAAAATCCAGATGTACTGCATTCACATGGTAACAGGCTAATTGGAGACAGCCCCACCTGATTTCTAGCAGCTTAGCATTTCTCTTGCAGTTTATTGACTGGGGATTTTCTCATCACTGGCGCATCTTTAGGAGAAAATACTATTCTTGCTTGGCATTTGGTTTTCTTTCAGAAATACTGTTTTTATTACTATTCCTTCAGCGAGTTTTCCTAAGAAGAAACCCGAGACCTTTAAGCACAGCTGGAGTTTTGCCACGGGCTTCTGCAAGGACACAATCCTGGCGTATGCCGAAGGGCGGAGAGCAGGGCTGAAGGCAACGGCAGCCGCGTGTTCCTCTCTGCAGGTGCCCTCTTCCACTGCAGCAGCTGTGATTACAGCAGTGCAGAATCGCTGTCACATTTACATCAGTGCATTTGTGTCTGTCACAGGAGGGCTGGAGGGGCACTGGACCTCAAAGTCAGGCATTTGATGCAGGATTAATCCAAGACTCTCTCTTGGTAAAGGGCGGCAAATAAAGAGAAGCCACTCTGGGATGGGGAGCTCACCAAACAGGGAGGTGTGCCTTTCCCTGCTTGTGCATCTCCTAAGAGAAACCTTTGGACTCCCAGTTTGTTTTAATGAGGCAGGTCCAGAGAGGTTTCTGTAAGTACCTAACAGCCAGCACATTTTGCAGTTGTCTGCCCCAGTGGGGATCCAGTCTCTTCCCATTTAAAGGCAGACACCCCCACCTGGGAAGTCAAGGGATGCTGAGCTACGACCGCTGTTTTGCTGGCAAAAAAAAAGCATTCCCATCTGTGTTCCTGCTGCCCTTGTGCTTTTACACCAAGGAGAGCTTGGGCCCATGGAGACAGCAAACTTGCTGCTGAGCTGTACCAGAGGAAGGCACATGCCTAAGCCACGATCCCTGACATTGCCATAGCCTCCCTTTTCTCCCTAAGAATAAACCAGCCCAGCTTTGTGGCTGGCCCCTATGCAATGCTGAGGAAAGCTCACTTCCAGCAGGACAAACCCGGAGTGAAGTGGCTTCAGCATCCCCAGCACAAGCTGAGGAAATGGAATTAATTTCAGACATTTCTGGAATTTCAACTATTTCATCAGGCAGCTGTGCCCTGCCACAGGTGCTCAGTCCTAAGGGCTGTCAGGAAATAAGCTGATAGCCCAGCCCAGAGAGAAACAGAGGAGGAAAGGCAAGGACAGGCTGGTCTCATCTCAGGGCCATCTGCAGCCTCCTGCCCATCCTATTGCCATCCTGCCAGCACTTCAGAACTTCTGCTGGGTTCCTCCAAAACACTGAAGGGGAAGCAAAAGACAACAGACAGCCTTTGTCACTGGCTGATAACACATCCTTTCTCAGAGGCCTCCCTGCTGTCAAGCTTTAAATCTTGCCCTTGGGGCCAGCTGAGCCCCAAGAAGATGCTGGTTGGGAGAGCCCCCTGCCAGGCTGTCCTGGGGCCAGAGCTGCCTGTGTGTGACAGCAGACACGTCAGGTTGGTGGCCCATCACAGAAGACATTTCTCTAAGGGGTGGAACAAGCAAAAGAAAGAAAGAAAAAGATCAGTCCCCTTCGAGATTTTCAATGGTATAATAAAAGTCCCTGTGTCCTGTATGCCAGGGAGGTCTGGGGGAGGGGGAAGAGAGGGTGAAAGTGAATTAAATGGGCTTTTCAGGAGAGAGCACTTAATCTTCTCTAGCCCATTTAGTGCAGATGCTGCTGAAGCCTTCCTGCCATGACAGCCAGCAGAGCTCACCCACACTGTCTTTTGGAGACTGGGTGCAGTCAGTCACAGAGGAGGGCTGTGCTGGTGGAGAGGAGCAAGGCAGGAGGGGAAGGGTGTGTGCTGGCTTGAGAAGCAGCCACCAGTTTATAGATACAGGATGAAACCAGGAGCACAGTGTGTCCAGGAGCATAGGGATAGCGTGTACCCCACCTTGGGAGGAAACACAGTGTTTATTTCAGCACTTGGGTACTTCTGTGCCAGGTTCACCCACCTGTGGGTGAGATCAGCTGCAAGGTGGGTTGGGTTGGTGGGGAGAGCATGAGGCTGTGAACTGAAAGCATCTGAAAGTCACCTTTGCGTGTGGTCACCAGTGATGCCAGAAGGGAAACAAAGCTTGGAAGGCTGGGTCAGGGTACCTCCCAAATCTAAGCAGAGGGAAGAAACAGGCAGACTTTTGTGTCCCATTGCCAGGGCACGGGCAGTGCTCTGGGCAGTGCCAGTAGGGATGAGGGATGGGCTCCAGCTGCTGACAGATCTTCAGCTGTGTTCCTATCCCACAGAGGCAGGAGGACTGCCCTGCTCACTCCTGCTGGGCTTGCTGACCCCATCTGCACTGCTCTCAGCTAGAGCTGTACACATACTATCACCAGTCTCATAACACAGCTCTCTGCCACGACCATACCCCAGCAGCTCAGGGGCATCTCTAGAGTGTTTTTCTTTGCTACAGCTGTCCTTCTGTATGCAGCAGTGCAGGACACCTTGCTGCTTTGGAAAAAAGACAGGCCCAAATCCTACTGCTGCAGCCAGTGAGTGATGAAAAAAACATATTGAGTAGCTGCAGGACATGTTGACACCCCAGCATAGGGTTTTTGCAAAGGGTACAGCCTAAGAGCCACCTCTGAAAGAAAGAGAAACTCCTTGGGAGTCATACCTCAGCACATCCCTTAGAAAATATATTCCCAGCTCAAATCTCACAATTTTTCTAGGAAAAAAAATAAAAATCACCATGTGCTTCTTCTCAGATAATACTGCAGAAGAGTAAATAGCCCAAACTACCTCAGTGTGAGCAAATTTGACCAGCAGGCTAAGAAAAAACAACCCATCCCTCCCCTAGACCCCCTTGGGTCCCACATGCTCACTTAAAATAACACTAGAGGCAGCTCCTGCTTTCTGCAGGACGGAGGCTACAGGTGGGCAGAGCAGCCCCTACCCAGCACACCTGAGCCTGCCTGTATTGGCAGTGGGGCTCTATAAGAATAGTCTCATCAGGTGCCTCTTCTTTTTGTGTAAGGATTTAGGTGAAAGGGGAGGGAAGAGAATTTTTGTTAGGCTGCTGGTGTACAGTCAGCTGTACCTGTAGAGCCAGGGAACATTGTGCTGAAGTGCTGTGGAGATGAGGAGAGTAACAGGAATAACCAAAAATAAAAGTCTTTGGATTATAAGAACTTAAAAGAAAGATATTCTTTAAACAGTTAGTAGCTGCAGCTTGGGGTCAGCAATGTCTTTGTACCTGAGGCCGTGTGAACTAACAACATTAATTGAGCCTCCTGGGTATGTAAGCCTCTTATCTACTTATACAGAGCGCTTTATCTGAGCTGGGAGAAAAATGAGATTATTAGCTACTTTTAATGAACAGCAGTAGGATGTGCATGTTCACTACTCTTTGCTGGAAGATGCTTCCCTCTCCCTCTGTTTCTCTTTATAAATGTTAGCTTTTTTAGGATATGAGCCAAGGCTTCAAAAGGGGTGTAGGTGTCATAGGAAGGGAGATGGCTCCTCTTCATCTTTTAGGGGCTGAAGGTGTTCTCAAAGCTGCTGCTTGGCTCCTTAATCCTACAGGTGCTTCTCAGATCTGACACCTCAAAGCTGCTGTGTGGGGCTTTCCCTGCCTTGCTTAAATGTTCAGCAAGGTGAACAAGGTGTTCAAGCTCCCTGTTCAGCAAGGCAGCCTTTGAAACCCCTCTCCTCAGCATCTCACCGTGCCCATGCTCTGCCTGGGGTGCCCATCCAAAGTGTGGATGGGCACAGAGATCTCAAAGATGGACGGGGAAGGGTGGAGGTAATGCTTTGGGTAATTTAAATGCAACTTGCAGGTTATGAAAGAGTCTCTGTAAGACCCAATTTTCTACACTGGAGGACAGTAGATTCTAGTCTGGGTTGGGCTTATGGGTTGGGGATGGGGCCTTGGCTGCAGGGGCCTGGCTGGGAGCTACCCACAGTTTTGCTCCATGATTTTTAGATAACATAGGAAGCATAACAGCATGAAATCAGCACCACCCTGATTCCAGCCCCCAGCCACCCTCTTCCTCTTGCCACCATCAGAGTGGGGAGACGTGCTGGCTCACCAGCCCCAAGGGCCCTGTGCCTGGAGGAGGAAACTGATATGGAGAGCCTATCTGCAGGAGCAGATTAAACCCCTGGCCTGGAGTTTCCCAAGGCAGTCTGTCGCCAGCAAAGGGCTCGTGGGAGCCCTTCTTTCCCTCCTGCCTCCAGCCCTGCCTGTCACCCTGCCACTGGTATGCCTCCTGGTGTGATTCCTGATCTGGATGTCATTGTGCTCTGAGGGTGACTTCCACCGGCCTCTGCCTTTTCTTTAATGTCTCTGAGAGCTGTGTTTGCTTTTCAGATTCCCTTTCCTGATTGTTTTGAAAAACAGATGCCCTTTGCCCCTTCTCCCTTTAAAAGCCATGGCTTTTCTTGCTGTTAGTGGCCTGTAAACATCTTTCCTGTTACAAATGTGCCCTTTCAGTCGCTTTCTGGCTCTAAGTGGTGTTGCTTTTCTGTTTCTCTTTGGAAGTTGATTCTTGTTTATTACCCTCTTATCCATAAGCTGCTAATGCTGGCAAGGAGAGATGGGGTAATTTCCCCTCTTCTAAGCTGCACTTCCTAACTAAATTACACCTGGGTCCACCACTAACATTAAGGATGCTGTACTTGAGAGAGGATTCAGGTCAGGATGAGGGTTTAAGAGCACTGCAGAGCTTTCTCCTTGCCTTTCTTTTGCATTTGGACCTGGAGGCTAATTGGGAACTTCAGCCATATGGAAACCATGGTACTCTGTAGTTTGGCCCAAATGATTTTTAAGCAAGGGCAGGGTGATATGCAGGACCAGAGCACATCCCAAAGCAGGTTTTTATCATTCTCTACCCTCACAGCTATACTGAACCCAAGGAACTGCTCAGTCCCTCTCCCTGCAGGAACCAAGTACACCATAAATATGGAGCTAGAGGCAGGAGTAAGCACCTTGCAGCTCTGATCCTGTTCTAAGGGTCCAATTCTTCTCCAAATCCTTCCATCATTTTTCAGCTCCATTCTCAGCTTGAGTTTTCAAAGCTGCCTCTTCTGCTGCATCTGAGGGCTCATCTAACACCCCTCTTGACGTCTCACTTCTTGTCCCCCCTCTGGTGCTTCTGCTCATAGGAAGCGGGGGGAAACAAAACCCTACAGTTTAGCATCTCAAAGTGGTTTGCAAACCTCTCCTCTCCCCACTGCAGTGCTGCTTGTTCTGGTGGTGGGAAAACCGAATTCAGGCAGCAGTGTGTCATGGGGTCATGCACTTCAAGCACCAAATGCCTGGGAGCACCAGAGCAGAACCAGTTTGCAGTATCCTGGGTGTGCAGCCCACTCTTCCACCCATCTGTTTCAGCCCACTAACCAGCTTCTGCAGTATAAAACAGCCTATGGTTGCCAGTGGTTGCTTTGCACCAGAGCCGAATAGTGCCAGCCCCTGGGGTGGTGACGACCTTTCTGGTGGGGGGGAGGGTGGAGGGAAAAAAGTGGGGGACAGAGCTCTTAAAACTCTGAGGGAGTTGGTATGAGGCAAAGAAATGCAGCAGTGAGAAGGCTCTCTTCCAAACTTATATATATGCTTTAAAAAAAAAAAAAAAAAAAGAAACCCAAAAGCTGGAGCTAAAAAGGCAGCTTGAGGAACGAAGCTGCTGGAGTTTTCCGAGAAGGCTCCCAAGATGCACAATGGGAACATCTGTACCTCGGCTGGCGCCTTGGAAGGGTCTCAGGCCGCAGAGTGGGGCTGGCGTCAGCCGGCTGCAGCCCTGCCTTGATGCCGCCCTCTCCCCCAGCCCCTGCCCCGGCACGGCTCCTCCCGCTGGCCTCGCACACAGCCGTAAATCCCCCTTCCCACCTCTCCTCCTTCGCCACGGGCTCTGCGGGTTTCGAGCAGCCGAGTATCCCGCAGCAGGAGCAGGGGAGAAGGGAGGTTTGGCCCCGGGAACAACTGTCCTCTGTGCTGCCCGTGAAAGGCAGTTTCATAAGGCTTTTTCGCAAAAACGTCCCGTTATCGGGACCTGCCGAGTGGGTCAGCCCTGCTCCCAGGGATGGAGGGACAGGCCAAATTGGTGCACACACACACAGTGTCTCTGCTTTGGCACTGGTGCTCTCCAGCCTGGGGAAATGAAGGCAGGCAGGATTGATCCTGATCCTGTGTTGTAAGGATCTCAGGGGGCTGGGGGATGCAGTCAGTCCCCCTGCCTTCAAATCTTGTGCCCACTCCTGGCAATGGAGAGTGTATGTGCCCAGAACACTTGGTGGAGCCTCAGATAACCCCGTGGGCCCCCACTGCAGCAATTCCCATGAACAGAGCTGTTAGGAGGTGGAATGGGTCCCCTGGGAGAGGCAGTGGTGGCCTGAGATGGTTAGAGGCAAGTCCGAGGGGAAAAATCCCTCAAACTCCCTTCAGCTGCTCCATCTTTCTCTCTCCCCACACCTACTGCCCCTGTCCCCTCTTGGGGGGCTCAGTGCTTGTCTGGTGCCACCAAAGGTTTGAGAGGAGACGGAGATCATCTCTGCCAAGTGTTTCCCACCACCCAGGACTTGGTTTCCTGCTGCAAATTTTCTCTCCTGAGCTACAAGTAAACGTGGAAAACACATCCTTGTTCAGTGTAGCGTGGCTTCCTGCAAAACAGTTCCCACTCAAGGGGATATCCTGAGCTCACACAAAGGCAAATTATGGAGATGGAAGGGATGTGTAGCTTGATCTGACACTGGACTTAGGTGCTAAATATGGGGGTTTATTTGCAGGGTTGGAGGCAGTGAGTTGCCAGGTCCCCAGGCATAAAGGGGCAGATCTGTCTCAGGCCTGGGTTTCTGAGAGTGGGATTTAGTAGCAAGAAAGGTGCCATTCCTAGAGGTGGGATGAACCTAAATGTGTCCAAGGCAGGAGCATCATTTGATTGCTAGAGAGCAGTCCCCATGGAGGTACCTGGGATTAAATTCCCAATTTAATGAGTTTGTTTAGTCAAGGTTCCCTTCAATGAGGGTGACCTAGAAGACCAAAAGGAGGCTCTGCAGGCAGTTGTGTTTATGTGCTCATTCTCTACATTCATCCCCAAAATGAGAGATGCTAAGGAGGCCTCTGAGTACCATTTTCCCCTCTTGTTATTGCAGTCAATGATGCCAGAGGCCAAGAGGACCATTCCTGCCTCCTGCTGACGTTAGCTCCACAAGACTCATTGGCAAGATGTCTCCCTCCAGGACATTTAGGCTGCTGATGCTGAAGGCAAACATAATTTCTCCCCCATTATTTCCAGCTTGATCTGCCCAGTATTAAAACAAAACCAAAACAAAAACCACAAAACAAACAAAACCCCCCAAACAAAACAAACAAACAAACCACCAAAAAACAAACCCTAAAAATTATAATATAAAAATAACAACAAAAATTTGGCACAGTTCCTGGTCTTTGTTGCTCAGTCCCTGATGTCTGGATGGCTCTGCAGGACCCAGAGGACTGTGAATCCTGGGTATGAGGAGTACTCAGGGTTTGCCTGAGGCAGGGCAGAGGTAAGCAGCAACAAGAAATCAGTTTTGGAGAAACTTTTACACCCTAAACTGCATATTAATGCCATCTTAAACTGAGAACAATCACCTCTCTGTGTAGCTCTGGCTTTGATCTTTTCCATCATTCTGCTGTTTTAAGAGACCAGAAGATTAAGGGGGACCCCAGCATGTCCCACAGTGCTACCACAGAGTGGCCTTGTATGACTTGGCCCCTGGAAGTTGCCATTCATGGCTGGGATCCCCAGCTTACAAAGTCAGGAGTGGTTTCCAATAAAAGGAAAGTCTTCATCTTGGCCAGGTGAAGTTTGAATGCAAACAGTGATGTCTCAGGATGGTAAACACATACCACTGTTGCCCTGCAGCCTCTCTGGCTGTTCCTGCCCTGGGTCTATAGGTGGTCCTGTATTCACAGGACCACAGGATGCCCTGAATCCCTGTCTCGCTGCATCCTGCTGCCCATGGCAGGGCTCTTCCCCAACAGAGAGAGCTAATGTTCCTTTATGACCCTTGTTTTCCATTCCTTAATTGATTGCTATCTTCCTAGTAACACTAATGGGTGTTATCTTGTCTTCCTCCTCTTTCCCCCTGCACAGTGTTGCAAAACTTCAGCTGTACATGTTTTTTGGTGACACTTGTGGATGGTTAGCTGCTATTTTGTTCAAATGCATTCACCATGGAATTGCCTCTTTGTCCATATTCTCCTGTTTTAGGGCTTTAAACACTAATGGTTTCAGTTAGACCTGGGGTATGGGAGAGCGACTGTTGCTTGCAGTGCATTACCAGACACCAAAGACGCCAAAACACTGAGTGGCCTTCCCGCTACTTTTGTGCTTGTGAGCTGCCAAAAACACATCCTGGGAACTCGGGGCAGAGCCGGGCCCCTTCCCATCCCAGTCTGCGAGGGGATAATTCAGGAACCAGCAGCCCGAGGGCACCATCTAGTGAACAGCCGGGACGGCATAAACCTGAAATGGGCAGAAATGGAGTGAAAACTGGGATGGGGGGGCGGTTCCAGGGTGTCAGCTCAGGGGATTGAGGAGCCATGTTTTGTGCTTTCCCTCTACTCCACCTAATTTTTGATTTTCTCCATCAAGTCCCCCCAGAGAAGAGCCTTTGCCCCACTCCACTCACTGTGGCAGGGATATTGGCCTGGAGCATACCACACTTGTTGCTCTGCCTGGCCAGTGGCATTGGAAAGATGATGGCATTATGTTTTCTTATTCATGAAAAATATGAATAATAAAGGTTTATTTCTAATTCTTTGTGAGGGGCCCAGGTGTGCAGGAGCGCAGTGATGGAGGCAGCTCTGTTGTGGGGCAGGTCTGAGCTGGAAGCACAGGCTGTGCTTTCAGCTGAGACGAAGCCTCCATTTAAATGGAAAATTAAAAAAAACACCATAGATGCTCCAACATCTCTCCATCACCCCCAAGGTGAGCTGGCAGGGGAAAAGCAGACTGAAAGACCACAGGTTTTGTGCAGAGCTTAAAGCTCCTTGAGATGATGCAGCAACTGAGGATGAAGGAAACACCACATCATACTGCTGCTGCTTCCTGTGCTGGTCTGCTGAGCTGGGTCCTCTCCCCATGTTGCCATACTGGGAGGAGTATCATCTTGCCAGGAGGAAGCTGTCCTGAAGGACTCCTAATCTAAAAGTGGCACCTTCAGCAGTTCATGGCCCCCATGACCTATTCACACCCAGTCCCCCCACCCCCAGGTTTATCCCTGGAAGTTTCTTTGTGTTTTGCCTGCAGCAAACCCAAAAACATGCACCCAAAACATCCATGGAGCAGGGACTGAGAGGTATAGGGGTACTTGGGTCAGGCCACCCCACCTGTCCATCCTTTGCAGCCCCCTTTGGGGCCAGCTCCCTAGGGAGGATGGAGCTGCTGGGAATTGTGCCTTTTGCTCTCATATGCACACAGTCACGATGGTTAGTTAAGTGGCTTGTTTTTCATTAGGAAAAGACTGTTGCTAGGCCACCCCGTTCCCCGGCGTTGGTCGGGAAGGGGTTTTGCAGCCAATCCGGGAGGCTGCGCTGGGGTTTGCACACGCACACATCACGCACACCCCTCCTGCAGCCCAGGTGCTAAGCGGCTGCCAGATGTGCCTATTCATTTCCACATCACACCTATCTGCTTCTTCCGGCCAAGAGGCTTATTAAAGCTCCTGAGATTTTAATTTATGGTTGGCCGTGAGTTTTCTCCCTTCTAATTTATGCTCAGGGGGTTGAGAGGAGTGATGGTGGGTGCGGGTAGTGATGGGGCGGGGATGAAAAGGGGCCGGGTCCTCCCTCCGCTGTAGTATCTGGTGAATGCCCGAGCGAAGCCTCCTCTTTCTGACTGCAAACAGGGCGAATTGTTCCTCCGTGTCCCCACAGCGAGGGGACAGACAGCATCAGGCTCGGGGCTTGCTCCAGGCTGTTATTAGGTATTGCTCCACCCCAAGACACTCATGTTGTGATTTTTAGGGATATCCTGTGTAACCAGGTGTTGGTGGATTCCCTCTAACTCGGGATATTACATGATGGTGTGACTTGGGGTTTATGTGGCATTTTGATCACATGTACCACGATAAGCAGAGCCAGCAGCAAAGCTAACCAGGTTTGATCAGGAGATGCTGCTCCCAGCCCCATGCTCCCCATGCAAACAGCCCCTGGCAGCTGGGAGAAGTGCTGGACCATGGTCAGGCATTTGTGGTGCAGGGTGACCTCTGATCAGACAGATCCCTGGCACAGGGACTCCCAGTACAGCTGCTGTTCTGCTATTCTGTTATCCCAGGTACCCTCTGGGTGTCCAACACCCACCCAACAGAGCTCTGGTGCATGGACAAGGCAGGGTGTGAGCAGAGCCCAGGATGTGAGCAGGATGGAGCCTTTCACAGCTGCAAAGCTGTCACCATGCAGGAAAAGAATAGACACCAAAACATGCAGAAAAACATGGGCAATCCACATGAAACTCAGTTTCTTAGTGTCCCCCATGAAAAACCCCCACGTAGTAGGAGGGAAGCTCAATAAAAGCAACAGAAAGAATTGGATTGTGTCTGCTGCTCAAGGAGAAGCTGTTGCTAGACAGAAGTAAAAGCCGTCACCATCAGCTCCCATTGGCTCAGCCCCACTCCAATGACGGGCTTATCGGTTACCTGCACTCGCAGCTGGCTGGAAAAAAACTCATTTGACAATGTTTTCCCTCTGATAAAAAAGCCCAGTGCTGGATTCATGGGTTTGGGTTAATCATTGTTCAGAGTTGTTGAGATAACGGCTGAATTTTCTGCAGATTCTTCAATTATCACAACATTTAGCATAAACTGTGAGACAGCCCAGCTCTCCTTCACCCGCCTAAAGACGCTCAGCCTCCCGACATGAGCACCAGCCGGCCGCTTGTGGGATGAGCCGGAGCGTGTGAGGAGCCCAAGCATGTTCAGCTATGGCAACTCCGAGCTGGCACGTTAGTGAATATTCACAAACACCTGTGAAAACCCTGATTAGCTCTCAGGGGGTGAAAATGGGCCGAGTGTCGCCATTTAGATTATTCAGAGCAAACACCGCTGTCAGGGAGCAGAGTACCACCACCCCTAATCATCCATGTGGGGTTTGCTCAGCAGCAGTTTTTGGGGGGCTGGGGGACTGCAGCACAATGTTTGGGTTTTACAAGCCCTTCAAATCTGATGCAAATAGGGATTAACCCCCAAATTTGTTTCTCCCCCTCCCTGAGTGCTGGAAATTGTGGCAAAACTCGAAGGGCATGTCAGCACCAAAGAGTAGCTGGCCTTTGGCTGCCTTGCTGCCCCCAAATTTGCTCCCAAAGCAGGGAGGAAATTCAGCAGGAGGGTTAAATAAGTAAAGTGGCAGTGGGGACAAGCTCTCAGTGCTTTGTGCCCCTGTGCAACCCCAGGGCTGTGCTGTGCTGCCAGGAGAGCAGGCAAGGAAGAACTTGTCCTGGTTCACCACAGATGAGTGCTTAGAGAAATCTGTCCCTTGTGTGGAGCCCAAACCAGGCTTACTCTTGAAAGAGGGTCTCACTGAAATGTTTGAATGGTCAAGACTTCCTACCAGGTCTAGTGGAGAGTGCCCAGACCACAAGCTCATGGCAGAGCCCAGGTTATTATATGTGTCGAAGGATGGTTGTATTTGGGCCATTGTGAGGACCAAGATTTTTTTAGATGTGTCAGACACGTCTCAAAGCATTTCTGAGCTGTTCCTGGCTTCCTCTACCAGGCAGGGAGGAGTTAAGAAGGGAAGTGCAAGATGCGCCTGTTAATGGCACTGATGTGTTCGTCAGGTGTGCCTGCGTCACCCGCTGCCTTGGCCACTTCCCAAGGCTGGGGCTGAGCTCTCCTCACCTCCCACAGGCTCCTGGGAAAAGCCTGAGATGATCTAGCCTGGCTGAGGGGGTCGTGGGCTCCATTCCAGTGCAGGCTGCTGTATCCCAGTGTGCTGCACCAGGCTCCTGAAAGTCCCCAGAGTGCTGGCAGCCCTCCAGCCCCCTCTGCCACCTCCTGTCTCCCAGCCCAGGCAGTGGGACTGTGCTAAAGGGCTGCTGAGGCTGACCTTGAGGCACATGGCAAAAAAATATCAATTTTCCATAACCGTGGCTGTTCAGTTCCCTGGGGAAGCACACAACTCCCTGTGTCCAGCCCCAAAACCCTCTCTGGTGCTCCACACCCACCTGGGGCACATCTCTGTAGCCACGTATATGTCACCTACAGGCAGAGTCACTGCAGGTGAGCATCACCCTGTCCCCACACCACCACAGCAGCCCGTGCCACAGCTCACCAACATTCTCACTGTGCAGAGGCAGCTCAGCTCTCTCTCACAGATGCTGGAGGAAGGAACACTGACCTGTGAGATGGGCAAATCCCAACAATGCCTCTCCATAACACAGGGAGCTCCCCGAGCTGGGACAGCCCAGCTGCTGGAGGGTGACACACCAGGATGCTCTCTTGCATCTTGTAGAACTGCCAGATCAAATCGTGCAGAATGTACACAAGGGTTTAGCAATAACAATTTTTAATTCAGAATTGGACAATTATGTCAATTTATTTAAAATGAAGTGCATTCTATGCTCTTGTCCATGCTGGACACTGACTAGATCCAGACTTTCTTCTCAGGCTTCCCTGTGCAGCTGGATCCCTACAAATCTATGGGGTGTGGTGGGATTCATCCAAGAATCCTTCAAGAGCTAACTGATGTCATCACAAAGCCTCTCCCAATGATTTTTGGGCGCTCTTGGGAATCTGGAGAGGTCCAAGCTGACTGGAAGCTGGCGAACACTGTCCCAATTTTCAAGAAGGGCAAGAAGGAGGATCCTGGAAGCTACAGACCTATCAGTCTCACTTCAGTGCCCGGTAAAATCACAGAAAAGATTATTCTGGGAGGTATTGAAAAACACCTGAAGGACAACACAGTCATCAAGCACAGCCAGCATGGCTTCATGACAGGAAATCCTGCTTATCAAACCTGATTTCTTTCTACAACACCTTCAACCCACCTGGTTGATCAAGGGAAGCCAGTAGACATTATCTTTTTGGAGTTCAGCAAAGTTTTTGGTACCGTCTCTCTCAGTACCCTTCTGGACAAAATGTCCAGCACACAGCTGGATAACCATGTCAGCAACTGGTTCACAGGTCACACACAAAGAGTGAATGGGGTGACATCAGACTGGTGACCTGTCACTAGTGGGGTTACATAGGGCTCCATCCTTGGCCCAGTTCTCTTCAACATCTTCATTAAGGACCGAGGCACAGGATTTGAAGGAATACTAAGTAAGGGAATTGCCCCGCTCTGCTTTACACTGGTGTGGCCTCATCTTGAGTATTGTGTGCAGCTTTGGGCACCACATTAAAAAAGAATTTAGGCTGTTCAAGGGCCTCCAAAGGAGGGCCATGAGGATGGTGAAGAGACTGGAAGGGAAGCTTTATGAGGAGTGGCTTAGGTCACTTGGTTTGTTCAGCCTAGAGGTGACTGAGGGGAGACCTCATTGCAATCTTCAACATCCTCATGAGGGGAAGGGAGGGGCAGGCACCGACCTCTTCTCCTGTGACTCAAGGAAATGGCACGAAGCTGAGTCAGAGGAGGTTTAGGCTGGGTATCAGGGAAAGGTTTTTCACCCAGAGGATGGCTGAGCACGGGAACAGGCTCCCCACAAAACTGGTCATAGCACCAAGCCTGTCTGAGTTCAAGAAGTGTTTGGATAACACTCTCAGGCACGTGGCAGGACTCTTTGAGGTGTCCTGTACAGGGCCAGGAGTTGGACTCTGATCCTGACATAACCCTCCCAACTCAGCATATTTTATGATTCTATGACGGAAAGTGAGGAGGAAAATGGTTGTTTATTGGCCCTGGATGGTTTGTGCCTTTGGGCATCAGCAAAACACCCCAGTCCTTCCACAGGAAAACCTGCCACTTCCGTCTGGGATGGCGACAACCCAATGGAAGGCACGGAACATGTCCTGGTAGCCCCCATTGCATGCCCATGGGGGCTCCTCCAGGCTGATATCAGGATCCTACTCATCCCGAAGTGACAGATGAACACAGCGCAGCCACAGCCCTCATTTCTGTGCACGAGCTAGAGGCTGCAGACAGCGTTTTTGGGAGATTGCTGGTGTCAGGTGTCACCATGTCTCCATCCCTGGCAGGGCTGTGTACTGGGCAGACCCCATGGAGTACAAGCCCTGGGGAAGGAGGTCAGTGGTCACCTCCACCTTTCAGAGCTGAAGGCACCAGGATGGCCCAAAACACATGGAGGGGACACTGTCTCCCATCACAGGCCGCTTGATATCAGGTCTGTGGGCCAGTACTGGTCATCCAAGTACTGGCTGCTGTCTGCAGTGGGGTCTGTGACAGGGCTGGGGGGCCTGGGGGGCAGGCTATGGGCCAGCTCCTCCTCCCACTGCACCTCCACCAGTCTGTACAGCTCCATGGCTGTTTGAGCATCCTCCACCGATGAGTGACCTTTGCAGCCAACCTGAGCAAAGGGGAAAAAGCCTCAGTTAGATAAAAAGGGGCAGCAAAAATCCCACAGGTCATGTTGTCTGCTTGCTCAGAAGTACACAAATGCTGTGGGGTTTGGAGACAGCAAAGGTTTGATGCAACCAAGGATATATGGGTCTCTCTTCAATGCTTTCTGGAGGGCACAGATCCTGTCCATGTTTTACTGAGATGCTTAATGGTCAGCTTGGGAGGTCCTGGGCTCTCCCAGCTTATTTACAGCCAGAGGCACAGGGTGAACAATTGTCATCTCCACCTCACAAGAACCCATGGAGGTGGGATGACCAGGCTGACCACACAGGCTCGTAGCTAACCCAGGAATTGCTTCCCATCTCAAGGTTCCTGGTGCTTACCTGGATCCTTTTATGGAGCAGGTGCCAGGCTAAGTTCTTGAGCGAGACGTTGGCCTTGACGGGCAGCCCTGCCCTCTGCTTCAGCACAGGGATCTGGCTGGTGTCTCGAGTCCTGTCTTTCGGGTGGAAGTACTTCAGGGCTTGGAAGTCATTATGGATAGCATGTCCTACCACAATCTTGTCTTTCAAGATTTTCAGGATCTGGAAGAGTCAGAAAGGGTTAGACAGGCAGCACAGCAAAAGAAACACCAATTAAGCACAAAATAAACCATGTTTTATTAAATTAAGCTCCTTGACTTCCACTTTTTAGGTTCCCAGGAGAGACCAACAACAACCAAACCAACCCACTGCGCAGCTTCAGAGGCTTCCCATCCTGCGGTTGTGTCTCCGCCTCAGAGCAGCTCAACATGAGCCACCAAAACCCCTATTTGTTTCTAGCAGACAACATACTGTGTTTTGTTTGATTGTTTGTTTTAATTTCTCTTTTCCCTCACCTCTGCCTGGGCAGCCTTGAAGGGAATTGCTCTCTTCATGTGCTGCTTGGTGATGCCGCTCCAGCGTGTCCGGAAGTCCACGATGGGGAGCTCGGGCTGAATGTACTTGTCATAGATGACATCCCCCTCGTAGTTCACCACAGAGCACCGTGCCAGCTCGCTCAGCCTGCCCTGAGGGCCGGTGCCCACCATCTCACAGTCAATGGCCACGTACTTGCACGGGCGCAGGACCAGCGAGGACGTTCGCACCTTGGAGCTGCCGTTCCCCTGGGACAGCAGCACGGAGTGGTGCCTGGCTATGCTGTCCGGAGAGGCAGATGGGGACAGGGATGCAGAGATGGGCTTGGGGACATTGCCAGAGCGCTGTGTCGTAGTGCCATTTGCCTTGGCGAGGGCAGCGTGTGCCTCTGGCGCTGCCACGGGGGTCTGAGTGCTCCGGCGCCTGCGGGGGCTCAGCAGCCCCTTCTGCTCCAGCAGCACCCGGCGCTCCAGGAACCGCTGGTGCTTGCGGCTCTTCTTCTTGCTGCGGCCCTGCGGCGAGCCGGGACCCTTCGGGGCCGGAGGGCAGCCCCCCACGGGGGGGTCATGGGTGCCTTGCAGGATGGGCGCGCAGACCTTCGGGGCGGGCAGCAGCGGGGTCATCTGCCCTTTGCCAGGTGGCATTCCTGCTGGAGCGAGCACAGGGGGGCATGAGTGCCGTGCAGCCCCCGCGGTCCCCCGTCAAAAACGACGCCCATACCCCGCAGGAACGCCCCCATCCCGCAGGTACAGACAGGAGCTATGGGGCAGGGAAAGGGGGGGGGGAGGTGCACAAGGACACACTGTCACACCCTGTCCCCACCCTTTGCCGCTCTTTGCCCGGCCCTTAACTGCCCCAGTCCCGGTCCCAGGGCCCTGCCCACTCTCTTGCCGATCCGCAGCCCCCCTGCCCACCCCACTACCCCCCCTGCCCACCCCATTACGTGCTCCCCAGGGCCCTGTCCGCCCATTACCCGGGCTCTCTCTGCTTCGCTCCGGGTCCCAGAGCCCTGCCCGCCCCATCACCCATCCCCAGGCCCGTGTGTGCCCCCCTGCTCCTGCTCGGCCCCCCCAAGCCCCCCCGTGTCCCCCGTGTCCCCGCTCCTGACCGTGCCCGGCGCGCTCCCCACGTGTCCCGCCCGGAAGCCGCCGCTCACACATGCCCGGGCAAGTCCCGCCGTGGCCACGCCCCCTGCCCTCCCATTGGCTGAATGGCGGGTGATTTGCATGCGGGGGCGGGGCCGGCGGGGGCGGGCGGGGGGCGGGGCTTGTGGGGCCCCGGTTATAATGCGAGGGAGGAATTGCGAATGTCGGGGTGAAATATTTGGGATTTATGTCCCAGATGTTCAGGGCTTCAGGACACTCTCACCCGGTGGGGAGGGCACCTTCGGAGTGGTGGGTTTTGGGGGTGGGATACAATTTTATGCGTATTTTGCATATTTATGCATAACTGGTCAACAGAGTGTTATCAAAGTTATGACATAAAGGTATGTGCACGAGAAACAAAAGTACACAACAAGCAAATTCGTCACTTTGACACAAGGTTGCTGTTTTAGGAGGTTAACCGTGGTGATTCAGTTTGCCCCATGTTTTAGAGGGTGCTTTTTATTTTGGGGTGCACTGCTCCGTGCCCTGGAGCACAGCCTGGCATGGATACGCTGCAGTTTTCCTGTGTGTCTCCTGCGGTGCAGTGCTGGCCCTGTGGGCATCCCTCCTTCTGATGGTGGTGTGGGCTGAGGCACAGCAGCTCCTGCAGGTTTTGCATCCTGCAGGCTGTGCTCCCCAGGTTTGGGGTCGGGCAGCTCTGGCCAGGGCATGGCTGAAGGTGGGGTTTCAGACCCGCCTCTCGTTGCTTCACTCTCAAGGCTCACAAAAGCAACGTCTGAGGTGGTCAGAAGTGGAGAAGGGCCACAGGCAGCCCCAGCCACCAGCTCGTCCCAACGCCTTCGGTGTCGCCGCAGAGGCCGTGCGCCCTAGGGCAGACTGTGACTTGTTGTGGTGGGATGAGCCATACAACAACAAAATCACTAGTCTTCCAGAGGGAACCAGGCACCGCGTCCATCCTTGTCCCACCGGGCCCTGCTCTGAGCATTCCCTCTCCCTGCCAAAAATGGGGCTCACGGGGATGCAGGACAAGTGTTTCCATGCTCTGTCGTTCCCCTTTTATGCCACCCATGAGCTTCTTCAGCCTGGTCACAAGCATTCGAACACCCCATGGTTTATTTTTTCATATTTCTTTTATGTTTTTCTTTTAGCCAGTAAACCTCTTCCTTAAACCTCTTGCCCTGTGTTTTGCATCTATTGCTTCAGTCCCTGCTGTTCAGCTAATTAACCCCCCTTTAATAAAAGTCATTCAAAGGTCCCATAATACCTTGCTAGG
This sequence comes from Lophotriccus pileatus, assembly GCA_035583135.1. Classification (NCBI taxonomy): domain Eukaryota; kingdom Metazoa; phylum Chordata; class Aves; order Passeriformes; family Tyrannidae; genus Lophotriccus; species Lophotriccus pileatus. Next base: position 7,842,196 of record JAWWES010000018.1, on the reverse strand, counting down.
GAGCCCTGGCAGGTAGATTTCTCTATGTAGAAATTTATATTATTTTCTGATGGTTTTGGTGAAACTGTGCATTAACAGACCTTGGGGATAGTTCATTTGGTATTCCTGGGCCTCTTTGCCCTGTTTTTCTCCTCCTAAGTGGGCGACCACCTGACCATCATCATCACACAAGTTATGAGTCCTGATGTGAGGGAAATGGGCTTGCACTGCTGGTGGCATTTCTCCACCAGCTCTGGGCAGACAAGGAGGTGGTGTCACTGGCTGCTCTTCTCCTTCACACGCTGTATTGAGATGAATGGTTAAAGTGCCTCGACCATTCCTGGTTGACAGCTTCTCCCCAGACACATTGCTGTTCCACTTATGGGTCTGATCACTCTTGGCTTGTCCGCAACAAACCCCATCCATCTCCCTTCCTTTCCCAGGCTGTATATTTTCCAAGATGCACATGTGATTCTCTTTGGAAGCTCAAAGTTTTAGCTGTACTCTCATGACTACACAGAAACCTCGACAGGAGAAATTATGGCATGTGGGGAGGAAGGGAAGATCTCTTCCTGCTTTCCCAAGGTGACCAGGCTTAGGAAACAAGATAGTGCATAATAATAGAGAACAGTGCTGAACAGTGCTGTCATTCTTCTCCCCTGCCCCAGACACAAGGATGGCGGTGAAAAAAAGGCAGAATATCTTTGTATGGGTCCATTGGTGTGCCATGGCCTCCTGCGATCCCACTGACCCCTGTGTCATCGTTAGATGATTCTTACACAGTAGATGGTTCTCCCCTCAGCAGAAGCCTGGTACTGAACAAGGATGCCACTCACCTCCACAAGGTCCTGTGGCCATGCTGGGGATGGAGGGTTTGGCACTAGGTGGTAAAAATCCTGTTCCAGATGTGGCAGATGAGCTGAGATGAAGGCAGAGCGCGCCAGAGCCCCAGAGAGGTTTCTGCGGTGTTTGCACAATTTGAAATAATAATGAAATCTGTAAAACTCTGGGTAGAGCACGACTAGAATAACAGGCTAAATTTGTCGGATGAATAATTTACTAGAAGTGATTGGCCCCGCTCCAAGTGAGACGAGCACCAGCCTGGTCTCAGGCTGAGAAGCCCGAGTCTCTCTGTCCTCAGCTGGGAGCTGGTCCCTCTCCTGCCCACCAGTCATTGCTCCTGCCATAAAAAGCTGGTCTCCAGCCCAGGTGCCTGTTCCCAAGTCGTCACTGCCCAGGGCTATAGGGATTCCAGTTCCCTCCAGAAGGTGTCTGCTGTTATTTTCAAGGTGCTGCTTTGCAGCACGGAGGTGGTGGCAGTGGGTGTCTGTCACTGGCTCCAGGCTCATGGACTCACCATCCTCTGCCTCTTTCCTTTCTCCAACCACTTCTCTGTCCTCGGCCATGGTGCCAAGTGGAAGGAAGAACAGACACGTCCTGACATTTGGGATGGGAAGGGAGATGAAGTCCCAGTGCTGAGAGGAGACGGCGACTGCAGCCTCGGCAGCCAATTAATGTGATCATGTTTATGAATGCGGATCAGTAATTCCAGGTAAACTCCCCAAGGACAGTGCTGCAGGCGAACAAAGCCTCCTGCCCACCCGGGAGCCCGCCAGCAGTCCCTGCCAGCACCAGCACGTTCCTGCTGTGACTTTAAACTGCCTCATTTCCTAGTGCCAGCCTGGACACGCATCGTTTTGTCTCCTATTACCTCGATGCCAGAGCTCATCTTAACAGTGTTGCTTGCACCATGTCCTCCTGGACTTCTTTGTTCCCTCCCTGCCAAGGGGGATGGCTGGTGGGAATGAGGAGCTCAGGCACAGGTTAACTCAGGGAAGGCAGCAAGGACCCAGCTTTGCCTCCACGGGTGATGAGGGTCTGCTTCACCATCCTGGGCTCTGCAGGCTGCAGTGGTGCGTCCCCATCACCCATCTGTGGTTGGGGAACCCCTCCAGGGCTCCCCAAGCTGCTCCCATCACTCTGAATAGGCTTTTGGCAGGCTCGTTTGTGTCCATCAGCATCCAAAAGACCAAACAGAAGCTGGGAAGCTACAGAAATAGGTTGGGGCATTGACTGATCCCTTGCTGGACCTGGTTTCCTTTAGGGAAAAAAAAGTGTCATCATGAAGGGAGCACTTGGAAACACCACCACCATCCTTTGGTGCAAGGGATCAGCTCTGGCAGCCACCTGGCTGAAGTGTCATCAGCTGGTGGACTGAGACAACCAGCATGAGGGTGTCAGAACAGACAGGCACCATGTCACTCCCTGGCCTTTGCAGAGCTCTCCCTGGTCCATAGCAGAGGTTCAGCACGGGGATCCCCGTGGCACCCCTCTGTTGCCATGCTGAGTTCCCCACCCTCAGCTTCTCCCCCTCTGACCCCACATGTACAAAACCTCCAGGAGACCATATCCCTCCTAGATAAGGGTGGGGATGGACTGTGTGCCACAGCACCCACTCACCCTTGAAGATACTCAGTTCTGGAAAGTCCTCCTTGGAAAGCAGAAAACCTTGTCCTTTCCCTTGAGCACCAAGAGCCACTTTATTTCTCTGACACCTCCTCCAGCACTCCATGGGAATTGCCTGTATCCCTCCAACATGGACAGACCTCCTCCCTAGCCATGTCCTGGAGGGTGTCAGTGCCCCGGGGATGCTGCCAGGGATAAGGAGGGATGCTGCCTGAGCAGGAGGTGAGGGCAGATGATGCTGCCATACGTCTCCCACTTCGCTCCACATTTTCCGTCTCACCCCCAGGAGAGCAGTGAGCAATTACGGGCCACGCGGAAGCTTCATTATTGCCCTGTCGTGGCCTCGTTTGACGAGATGTTTTATTGCCAAACTTATTAAAAGTGAAACGTGCGGTTTCTGCGCGGCAATTTCCTGTCTGCAGTGATAAGCTGGGCTCTGCCTGCTGTGTAATAAACAGTTATTTTTATGTATGGCTCTGTCTGGGGTGACAAGGAGGAGAGAGGGCCCGGCTCGTGTTAATTGCAATGGTTAATGGGATCTATATTGGGAAAAACATGTGAGGGGGGGATGTCCTCCCCTGCCACACTCTGCAACAGTGGCCTCCCATGGTTTCGTGCTCTGGGTGCTGGTAGTGAGGACTGTGCAGGGTCTCCTCCCTCAGCACAGGGGAATAAGAGGGATTAGTTTGAAACGCCCTTTCCTGCCTCATCTCAGCCTTTTCTCACAAACGAGGGACCTGCTGTGCACCCCCCTGAGACTCCCTCCCCTGCAAGGGCTGCCTTTGAGCTCCACTGCTTCCACCCCTGCAGGTGGCTGGAGGGAGTTCCAAACCCTGGGGGCTTTGCTTCAGCCTCTCCATATCCTCCTGTCTGCCCAAGAGCCAGTGTGCCAGCAGTGGCATTTGCAGGTGACACTGGTGGCCAAAGCCCAGAACATCTACCGTGTCACCTCCCACCGTCTCTCCTTGGGTGCCCACAGGAGGCAGGTACTGGAGAGGAGACAGCAGGAGCAGTAAATTCAACAGGCACACTACTGTCAGTGAAAAACCCTGTCGCTGATGGGTTTGGACTGGCAAAAATCTGATAAATACCAGCAAAGCTGATAAATATAGTTTCATTTTGTCAGAAACTATTTTGTCAGAAACATTTTGTCATTAGGTGTGCGGTTTTGGTTTAATTATAATCACTTTAATACATTTTGAAAGGAAACAGCTTTTTAAAATGCAAGATGTCAAAACCGCATTTACAAAAATCCTGATTACCTTTTATTTATTTATTTATTTTTATTTTCCAGACCTGGCCAAAGCTATCAGTGGAACTCAAGCTGAAATTGCATAACTTTCCCCAATAAACAATTTGTCAGAAAAATTCCTCCTGGCTCTGGGAGATCTGTTCGTTATTTGTCAGCAGTCAAAACCCTGTTGGGTATTTCCCATCTGACTTCTTTTCTTAACAGCGGCTTTATTGGTCTGGGAATTAACAGCGGAAGATGCGATACTTGCTATTCATTGCAGTCATCCCAAATGCCACTCATCCCATCAGGCTACGGCTCCACAAAGCAGAAACCCCTGTCCTTTCTCCAATGCATTATTTTTTGGTAACTATGGACTATTTTATCCCTGATTTCCTCCCTGCATCCTCCTGATCCTTGCAGAGTGCACCAGTATCCCTAGGCTTGGAGCCACATCGGGTCCCCCCATCCCTATCCCCCGCATTCATCCCCATCCCTGCTGCCCATCTCAGCCTCTTGCTGGGCAAACTGCCTCCATTGCCAGCTCGGGCCCTCATTAATTTGTATTGCAGCGTGTGTCGCGGGCTGATGTGTAATTAGAGCTCCTGAAGCCTGTCTCATGCTGTAATTGCCATGACAGGGGCCACAGCATATCCGCTTGTTAATTAGTAAACCACAATATCCCGGGGGCTCGTTGAGAGCCGCCTTAATTGTATTTCAGCTGGAACAGAGGGATAATTACCCTTTGCTAGCGCTGCCACTTTTAAATTCTTAAAAAAAAAAAAAAAGGAAAAAAGAGAAAGGAAAACCCAAATTGAGCTCCTCTCCCTCTCGACAGCCGTCACTTCCACCCTTGGCTGCCCAGGGACCTGGTTTTGTCCCTGGGTTGAAGGGAAAGGGCTGTAGAGCTCAGTGGCTTGGGGACAGGATGCCAAGAGCTTTGCTAGGGGACACCCTCAAACTGGTGGTGACTGAGCTGCCCTTGCTCCGAGGGCGCTTCTGTGTCCCTGCACATGAGACTGTGCTGGGAACCCCATTTGTGGATGCAGGCTGGCTTGCTGGGAGTACTGTTTGCAGGGAACCCCACCCTGGCCACCGAGCAGCCCCTGGCATCACCCTCAGGCACTGCCTGGGCTCCCTGCATGGATGGTTTGGAGGAAGAGCCTGTGTCCAGGGAGGAGCGAGCCAAGGTCTCCAGGCTTTCCACTGGACAGAGGGGCTGCAGTCCCCTTGAAATGCTGGGAGCTGCCACGGGCTGCAGGAGGAGGCTCTTGCAGGATCTTGCAGGGCTTGGTGTAATTGTACACTGCTGCCAAGAGTGCACTTGTATTCCACATCCCCAGCATTCCTGAAGCACCGCTGCTGAGTGGGACCTTGGTGCTGGAGGTCTCTGCTCCTACAAACCCTGTGGCAGTGTGGACCCAGCCTGCTTGGCTTTAATAGACCCCAGAGGTGGATCATCTTCCTTCTCAGTTCCTTTCTTTTCAAACCTCACCTCAGTGGGCAACAGGAGTATTCTGGGACCTGGTTAAAGCTTTTCCCTCCACAGGAAGGATGTCCCTGCAGGGTATGAGATCACTCTTGTAGTGATCATGGGGGGAACACGGGGCTTTGGTGTGAGATGAAGTGCTGATGCTCATCATCACCTTTCTGTGGATACCAAAGGCAACAGAGCCCCTCTGCAGGAGGGCTATTGTCTGGTCAAAGATCTCTGGGGAAGGTTAACCTGGGAAGAAAAGCTAAAGCATGACATCCATCCCTCTTCCTATGCTTCTCCCCAAACCAACACAAATAGCTCAGCCACCATCAGCCCTGCTGATGATTCCTGCTGTTCAAAAAATCGTATAATGGACAACTGGCCTTCAGGACCTGGTTTGTGAATTGGCTTAAATAGCAGTCGTGGCTCTCCCCTGGGAAGCTACATGGAGGTCAGCCTTGAAGAAAAGATCAGTACAGTGGCTCCAAGCATTAGTAAAAAGACATAACTGAAGCAAAGAGCCTTGAACATAATTACAGCTTAAGAGCTGTGATGGGAACTTGACGACCTGAAACCATCTCCTGGACTTTAGTGCAATCAACAGATTGACACTGCTGGGTCGTGAAGGTTGGTTTTTGGAAGCTGTGCACTAGGGTTGAATGCCAGAGCAGGCAGAGAAGCAGCACAGGTGCCTGTTCCAAAGACTGAAGCTAGAAAAGGGTCTCAAATGCCATGGAAGAACCAGATGGAGGCAACCACTGGAACGCTCCGCACGTAATTGAGGGCACGTTCAAGGGTGAGCACGAGGTGGCTGCCCACCTCCAGGATGCTCCCGCTGCTGCCATGCAAGTCACTGTCATTAGAGCTGGGAATGGAGTTTATAGTTGAGTAACCACAACAACTTTGCACAAATTAAACAACATACTGCAGGTTAATTAGATTTCTTACAGCTACCTCTATTAACTTAGCCCTGTCGCCTGCTGTTGGAAGGGGATGGAGCCCCTTTGGAATTCAAAAGCGTTATCACCATGAGATGCGGATGGCTGTCTGTCCCTGGGCACCCACATCAGTGTGGGAATGAATGACCACCTTCTCTTCTTGGAAAGTCTTAGTACAAGAGATGAGACCAGGTGGAGAGGTAGTTGTCCTCCACCCGCAGAGGGGCTGGACTGGATCTCCCCAGCTGGCATTTCAAACCTACCTTCGCCTAAGATGATCTTTAAGAAAAATAGGTATTTTTGCAGCAGAGTCTCTCTCTCATTATCCCACAGGGTGCCATGTGAATGCAAATAAACAAATGAGATCCCTTCAACAACATCTGAGAATGTGGCTTCATATTTTTAAACCAATTTCCTTCGACCGTGTCAGGGCCTGTTTTGTGTTTGCTGGACAATTATGTGGCTAATGAGGACAGCCACGGTTACATCAGGTGGGATTAGGAAGAATAAGGCATCAAATGTTGCAGTGCATAAGACAACTGTTAACTAATGGGGGCTTGGAGGGCATGTCCTGGGGGCAGGTGGCTCCTCACAGGGATCCTGGTGGTGTTTGGAAAGAGAGGGAGCATGCAGCAGGCACCAGGCAACGATGCTGGGCAGGCTGGCCAGAAGGTGAGAGAGATTTCTGGTCCCTGCATGGTGGCTGTGCATATGGGAAATGAGAAAGTTGAAATATTTAGGGGAAGTAGCACCAAGCATATGACCCTGAGTTTGTCCCATGGAGGCAGAGAGAGACATGAGTGTTCTCATGGAGAATGAGGCATCAGCCAAGTGGGAGCACCTTACAGATCTCAGCAAAAAGGGGTCAAAAGCAATAGGGGAACTGAGCCTCATAACTGAGATCACCGAGACATTGGTATTTTAGCTGAAACCTTCCCATCCTGGCTCCCTGACAGTCAGCACGGAGCTTTGTGCAGCGTTTCTAAGATGGCTAGGGTCATCTTCCCACCCCCTTGAAGAGGGTGAGGAAGTAAAGCAGGGACTATGCCTGGTGATGCAGTGAGACCCCACTCCCTGCGTCACATGGGGACCCATGCACAGCCAGCCGTGGCTTTCAGATGCCTCCTCCCAGCCACCTCTCTGCCAGCTCTTCCTCTGCCTGCTCTGCCACGATGATCTCCCATCGATCAATCGTCCAGATTCTCCCTCGTGTGCCGGATGGCTGCGCCGCTGCTCCCAGCAGGAGCTCTGGGTGTTCAGTGAATTCCTACAACCACAGCACCCCATGCAGCCCTACTGGGAGAGCAGCCAGGATGGCTGTGCTGCTGCCCAGAGGGGCCGTGTTTATTCCCCTTTGGAGCCTCCTCCTCCTGAACTCTTATCCTGCATTTTGGCTGCATCTTCTACAGAAACCTCTCAGCTAAAGTGAACAAGGACAGGTTCACCTGCAGATGGATGGATGCACAGCCATGACCGTGGCAGAGGTGCCTCCACATGTCCACATGAAGACTTGAGCAGGAGACTGCCCAGACCCAACAACCTCAAGATCAAGATGTCAGCCACCCTTAAACCACACCTCTGATGCACAGCACAGATCTTGTCACAGCAGGGCACAGAGCTGAGCACCTCATCCTCACATTCCTCATCCTCCCTTGCCAGTGCCATCAGGGAGTTTAATCTGAGTCCAGTGGTTCACCAAGTCATTCCAAGGTCTAGGGGCCAAGGGGAAGCAGATGGAGCTCATGGATACAACCTAAACCCTCTTGCTCACTCTGGTCCCTGTCCAGTCTCAGGGTCCCAGCCCAGCTGCAGGCTGTAGACCTCAGCACCCTGCCTGCCCCTTCCCTGTCCCTGCTATGGCCACCCCACCTGTGCCTGCCACCCCCTTCCTGGAAGAAGATGGCATGTGTGCTGAAGAGCTTCCCTTGAGCACAAGCCACAGAATTGCACTCCAGATGACTAATTTGTGCCCTAATTGGTGTGGAAACGAATGCCAGAAAGCACTGGAATACTGAGAAATGAAGCTCTCCATCTTGATTTCCTTCAGGGAAATGGTCTTAATTAAGTGTCTTGCAAACAGATAATTTCCAGCTACGTGTTGAAACAGGAGCCAGGGTGGAGGGTGTGGTTGAGACTGGTATCTTCTGCTCCCTCCACTTGCAAAGCTAACCCAAGGTGCTAATTCCTCAGACCTCTGCATCTCCAAGGCTTAGCCAACCATGCCTAGACCTGCAGGACATCCCCGTGGCTCTTGCATCTCCACTAGTGTTCCTCAGTCCCAAGAGTACTTTCCCATTTTACCAGTGCAGGCTGTACTGACTCTGGTGGTGTTGAGTCCATCCCTACGATCTCCACCAGTGTTTGCATTATCGTTGTTGAAGCTTTGTGTCACTCATTAATCCACCTTGGGCTCTCTGCTGGGCCTCCTTCTGGGTGTATTTCCTCTGGTCAAGCAACTGAATCCCTACTCTCCAGGGTGGATGGTCTCAGCCATCTCACACGTCCGGCACCCCTTCCCGCCCTGTCGATCGGAGCATTCCAGGAGGGAGCATTCCAGCAAAATGGAGTGGCATCGTGTTGCTTTGCTGGGCATGCTGGAACTCATGGCAATGTGCTGGCACCACAGGAGACACCCAGTGACCCCTGGCACAGGTGGGAAGGGGACTCCGGGGATGCAGGCTACCATGGAGAGCTGCTGGACCTGGCAGTGCTGCCTTCAGAGTGTGGCTGGCATTGAGACGCCCCAGCCCCTTCCCCTTCCCCATGGCCTCGCTGTGCACAGCTGTTCCCTTAGAAATAGCTGTTGCCATGGTTTTTCCAAAGAAAACACATCTCTCCCCCCCTTCCCCACCACCACTCCCCACCGCCTTAACCTTGTGACAGCAGTGATGACGTGGCTCCCTAAGAAAGGCCACTTCACGTAACTATGGTAACAATTAGCTTTCTCTTGATTTTACCTCGGGGGTGACGCTGGGGAGAGGGACCCAGAGGTGCTCTCCTGGAGCGGGTGCTTCCCCTGGCCCTGCACCCACAGACAGGGCTGGCATATGCCAGCTTGCCGCTGCAGCGTCCCAGGCAGGAGCGTCACTCAGATATAGGGATTTCTGCAGTGCCTCTTTATCTCAGGTGCTGGGGACAACCCCCCATGCCTGGTATAGCTGGATGAACCCCAGAACCCTACACAAGCCCTAAGCATCTCAGCAAGGCTCCGCTGGGCTCCAGCAGTGGCTGGTGCAGGGAGCAGGGGGGGAGCATCCCCTAAGGCATGGGAATGGTGGGAGCACCTGCATCCCCCTGGCTCACTCCAGAAGCATGGGGAAAGGAAGGGGGTAAGCAGCCAGTTGTGGCAGAGAGGGATCAGGAGCCAGCTGAGACTTCTGGGCTGGGAGCATGGCAGGGGCATCCGTAGCCTGAACAAGAAGTCTGCAGCGATGCCTCTGCTCCCAGCAGCGGGCGGGTAAACACGGTGCGAAGCCTCTCCTCAGGTGCATCAGTCACAGCTGCCGACTGCAGCAACTAAAATAAGCATTTTCCTGCTTTTTATTCCTCTGAGCCCAGCAGAGCCCACTCAGCACCAGGAGTGGATCTGGAGTCTATTCTTAGCTCTGCGGGGAAGGGAGCGGGAGTCCCTGCGCTGCTGTCGTGCAGGGCTGGGGGCTGACGAGTCCCATCCGCTCGTGGTACCCAGGAGCCTGGCCCGACCCCAGGGTGGCATCAAGGCAGGAGGGGCTGCACCTCAATGGGGACAAAGTCCTATTTTATAGCCAAGGAGGAGTCGGGGAGACAGCGGGAGGCAGGGATGCCCCAGCACCTCTCTCAGCATCACTGCAGGATTCAGCATCCCTGAAGGAGAGGCTGCAATGCAGGTGGCTCTGGAAGGAGTCCCCACTCTTGCAAAGCTGCTCTTCTGCGTGGGCATGTGGGGGTTGGGGGAGCCTCAATTCACAGCTCCCACTGCCTCTGGGGACGGGAGGTTTAAGGGGAGTTAAGGAGTCCAAGCTGAGTCAGCCCTCGTCCCGTGCAGTGCCAGGATTGGACTTGCTTTGCCCAGCTCCAGCCATGAGGTGCTGCCGCTGCCCACCCCAACACTTCCCATTGCTTTCTGGTTGCACAGCAATGTGGCCAGGGAATCAGGGAGCCACACCATCCCCACGTTGCACTGGGGGTCCTGCTTAGAAATGTGGAGAGATTTGGGCTGACTTCCAAAGCGGTCTGCAGGAGCACCAGGCAGAATGTAGGGAGGAAAGCACCCATACTGGGCACACTGTGGCCAGTCCAGCACTCAGCTCTGTTCTCCATCCCAGCTCTGTGAGGAGCAGGGGAGGCTGGGGGGTGGTCAGGGATGCAGCTGTGCATGGGGGGCCATGGGGAAGAAGTCCCAGCTCCATAGCAACAGGTACTCTCCACGTAATGGAGTCCTTTCCGCTCGGCCTCCGCAGCCGCCAGCCTTATTCACATGGCCATAAATAATTCAATTTTCTCATTCACACACATGAATGCTGCGGGCCAGGGCTCCGGGTGTGCTCAGCCTCCATCTGTCTGGGGGGGAAGGGGGAGGCAGGGCCTGATAATAGACTCCAGCATTTGTTTAACATGGATGAGTGTGGCCAGATGGCCTGGGGACAGGAGGAGGGAATGGGGAGGTGGGAGGTGAGGGATGCTCCAGGGTGCTTCTGGCACCCTGAGCCTCCCCTGGATGAGGAGGGGAGGAGGAAAGCAGGGGACTGTTGTGAGGATGAGCTATGGCACCTCCAAATCAACTCTAGGATCAACAAATCAGCCTTGGAGATGTGGACTTTGGGGCTGGGAGTGGTTAGGTGAGTTCAGGCAGCCCCTCCTCTCACTATGCTTTTGTTGCCTTCCTGACAGGGAAGAAGGAATGGGAGAAACATTTAGCTGTGCCATGCCAAGGATCTCCCTGATTCCCGGTGAAATCCCATTTCAGCACGGACTGGGAGCAGGAGAGTCAATCTATAATCGAGATAATTCAGTGGAAGATGGTGAAGGAGAAGTGGCAAGGGGTGCTGCCGATCACTGCCCTGACCCACATGGCCAAGTAAGGGCCAGCAATCCCCAAAATAACCCCAGAGAATAACAACCCCAGTGATGGAGAGCAGGATCCGGGCCACCCCCTGGCAGGGGCAGAGCAAGCCTGGCAGGAGAAAACAAGGGAATTAGCTGGGTTAAGAGGCTGTGCTGGAAAAACCTGCGTGTCATTGCTGAGGAGCTGGTGCCTGCTGCGTGCACACGCCGAGCCAGGCTGGGAGGTGAGGGATGCTGGCTACTGCCTAGCGGCATTGGTGCCTCACCTTTCCTCCCTGTGGCTTGGGCACAGTCCAGCCTGAAGCATGCCAAGGGCAGCATGAAAGCTGGCACCTTCATCCCCTCTCAGTGTTTGACCAGAGCGAGCCGTCACTCCAGCACACAGCAACATCCTGAGCCTTGGGTGGGCTCAGACCCTGATGAGAAAATATAGTCCAGGGAGGAGCCTTGAAGGTGGAACTGGCCACTTCACCTTAACTCTGCCTCCTGTGGGCAAAGGGTTGTATTCCTCATCACCAGAGCAAGGTCCGAACCTCGTTCCCCACCCAGAGAAATCCCTGTTGGAGACCCCATCCCTGTTTAAGACAGTGGCAAACAGGCATTTAGCCTCAAGCTCAGGCACCACCTCAAATTGAAGCCTACAATGCTGGCAGAGGGAATTTGGATGATGCCAGAAGGAGGGTCAAGAAGGAAGCCCGCGCTCTGGCTGTGTTATCCATCACCAGCCTTGGAGGAGTTTCCCCTGAGGGAATGGGGGAGGTGGAAGCGCCTGCCGGGGGGAGCTGGGAGCGTAACCAGCTCGTGTGCTGGCATTCCCTGGTTCCACGACGTATTGGGGTAGGACACGTGTGTGTATGTGTGTGTGTGTGTGTATTTGGGTGCCCTCACACACAGGCAAGAGCTCTCTTCTGGTTACATGCTCCTACAGGATTTTGAAGCAGGAAAAGGCCAGTTACAATGTGCATCCCTGGACCATTGGGCTCGGTCAGCCACTACTCCACAATCCCTCCTGCGTGTTGTACGTTCTTGCCCGTTCCATGTGTTCATCTGCACGAGCCAGACCCCACACCCCGTGTCTGTTCAGCTCTATTTCCACCTTTTAGAGCCACTGGAAAAGCAGGCAGCCCTCACCCGTGCCTATCTGCTATTAAATTAGCTCCTGCTTTCCATGGCTGCTGCTCAAGCAGCCTCTGCCCCATGCAACGTGCAGGGAGGGGATGAGCCCGACTGCACACCTGGGAGTCAACCTACTCAACATCCCTCTGCCACAGACCCTTCACCCCTCTGAGCTTTGCCCATGGAGCAGCAGCCTCAGCCTTCCCAAAGCCTTCCAAAGCAAGGTGAGTCCACCCAGGGCTGCCCTGTGCCGCGCCGGGGTGCTGAGCATAACCAGAGCTCCCAGATTTACAGACGGCACTCACAAGGTATGCCCGTGGCAGCAACGGGGGCAAAGGTGACAGAGCATCACAGGGGGCTGCAGGTTTTCCCTCCAAATCTCCCAGGCCATTGTTGAGAAGTCCAGGCTGTGTTCCTGCACTTCCACTGCTACCCAGTGGGCAAACACCAAGGCCACCCAGGCAGAAACTGCCACCTGTCAGACAATTCACATTTTTGCTACTTCCACTCAAAAAACAGGCCCAGCCTAATCCCTCTGCATCTTTTTGAGGGATGGATGGCAGAAACATGCCACTGCCTATTCCTTCAGATCCCAGCACTGCAGAAGCGGGATGTAGACAGCCCGACTCCAGCAGGATCCCAGGGTACCAGGGGCAGCTGCATCCTTGGGTTTGCTCAGATCCTCAAGGATGGACCACAGAGTCACTGCAGTGTGGTCCCCTGCCCATCCTGCCCCACGTCCCCATGCCAGCTGTTCCTGGGAAGGTTGCAGAGGCAGCCCAGGCTATTCACTGTGGGGTTTGTCCCAGCTGCTTTGCTCCCATGACAGCCAACCCTGCGGGACCAGTGGCTCTGTAGCTGTTGGGAGGCTCCAGTGGATCTGGACCTGCAGGCAGCTGTGGGCTTGGGAAGACCTTCAAGGACTGCTTGGTGGGAAGCGCCAGGGAGTTTGGTGACTTGCATGGTCACCACTGGGGTATGTCCAGTGGGAAGGGACATAACCTTCCTCTCAGGGTGAACACACACACCAATCCCTGCACACACATCTCCACCCTACTCTTCTCCAAGCCTCTCACAGACCCTTTTTCTACCTCGCTCCCTGCCCACACATCCAAGTGACACCAAATGGAGGCGCTTACCTGCCGCTCGCCCCATCAGAGCTGGAAGGACAGTGGGACAAAGCCCTGGAGACAGGGCAGAGATGGTCCTTCCTTCCCCTAAAATGAGGAGTGCAGCTCCTCTCCTCCTGCCCTTGCCTGCTCCTACAGCCTGCACCATGACTCCTGGAATCACCCGTGGCCCTTCAGGGCTTGGCCGTGGTGGGTTTCAGGTGCATGACATGGTACCAGCTCTGAGGGTCCCCCTCATGAGGACCACTGCGGGGACAAAGAGATGCTCAAGGCTCATTCCAGAGGGTTGGCATAGATGGAAGGCAGATGCTCCGTGGTAGTCTGGGAATGCTGTCTGACAAGGGATGAAGACCCTGCAGACCCCCCACACCTCAGTGCTACCCCAGGCAGGAGCACCCCATCCCTTTTTTTGCAAGCAGGGAAATGCCACCTCAGGGGTTTTGTTGTCCCAGAGATTGCTCTGTCTTCTGTCCAAGGTGGGGGTATGCCATCCAGGCTTTGGATTCCCAGGGGATCCCTCCAAGCTGCAGCCCCAAACGCTGCTGGCAGTGTTTGGGGCTGCAGCCCACCAGGGTCCCCAGTGGGACAGGAGGGCACGGAGCGCAGCCTTACCTTGGAGAAGCCTCTACAGGGAAGGGATACGGAACCCTGCTTGGAATGCCCCGGTCCCGGGAGAGCTGCAGTGATGGAGGCAGAGGATGCGGGGATGAGGTGGGATGGATGGGATGTGATGCATGAGATGGGGTGGGTGGATAGATGGATGGATGGATGGTCTGGGGGCTGCAGGTTACCCCGCTCTCAGGTGCGGAGACAATAGCCAGGGCTCCTGTTGCAGCTGCAGACTGTCTCTTTAAACCCCTCACCAGCCCACAGGTGGCCCTGTCACCACCGTGGTCATCCATGACGTCATCGGGAGGGAGGGAAGGGGAGGAGGAGGAGGAGGGGGGAGAAACGCGATTCCCCTCCACAGCAAAAGTCCCCGAGCGCCCATGGCAACAGATTGCAAATGTCAGTGCGCATCAGCCGGGAGGAGGCTGCCGGGCTGCCCTCCACGGGGGACACGGCGGGGGGACAGGGCTGGCACGCCATGGGTGGCACGGGGGACACAGAGCTGTCATTCCCGTGGATGGCACGGGGAGGGGGGGGCAGGACTGTCACCCTGTGATGGGTAATATGGTGGGGGACAGGGCTGTCACCCCGAGGGTGGCACGGCGAGGACAGGACCGGTGTCCTGGGGGGGTGTGGGGGTGTGGGAGGGGACAGGGCTGTCACCGCACACAGGGAGCTGGCTGTGGGTTAGGCAGGTGGGCAGCTCCAGCTGTCTTCGTGGGGTGAGGAGCAGCTGGACACCCTGCAGCAGGGGTGGGTGCTGCTGTCCCCCTGCCCACGAGGGTCCTGGTCCCTGCCGGTCCCCTGTGCTTAGGGGATCCCTGTTCTCCAGTGGTGGCACCCACTCCCAGCCGTGCCGTGGGCACCCTGGCAGGACCAGGCACCGCCCAGCTTCTGCCCCCCTGGTCCTGCCTGTGCTCAGCACCTACAGTGGGGTGTTTTGCAAAGGTCAGGGAAGTTTTGAAGGGTCTTTAAAGCATATCTTGCCTTCAAGCAGAGACAGCACCAGGAGAAAGAAAAGGGGGCCCAGTCCCACACCCAACCACCCCAGACCCACAGACCATGGGATAGTGGTGATCCTATTAACAGCCTCCGAAATTCATCCAGTTCCATTCCAAAATGAGTCACTGATGCCATTTAAAACCAGAGCAAGGGACGCTGTGGTGGCACATGAAAATGTGCAAATGTACACGGATCCCCATGCAACGGGAGCCCCAAACTCTGAAAATATGATTGAAGTAACTCCCAAGATTTGGGGAATGTTGTATATATTCAGTACTGCAAATGTTGTAATATTAATTGTAAATGCTGTAATATTGTCAGTGTTCAATATTGTAAGTATTGTAAATATGGAATTACATCCTTGTTGGTTTGGAAAGATGAGATACACCCAAGGTCTCTGTCTGCTTCACGCGCTCTTCTCTCACGCCAACAAGAGTTTCCCCAGCTCAAGTTTGTCGCTGCCATCCTCAGGATGCTTCCACCTAAAAACACCACGTGGAGGCAGCTGGTTTGAGCAGAACAGCCACACTCATCCCTGTGTATTGAGGGGCTTGGAGGGCACTGAGGCACCACTGGTGGCTGCAGCATTCTCCCCACACCAGGCTCTTGTGCAAACTTTTATTTTCAGTTTCTCCACCCTCAGCACAATGGAGGAGTCGACAGCCACTGAGCCCAGTGGCCATGGGAGTGGGATGATGATGTTCAGGACCTGGAGGGTTTTCTTCCTCCATGAACACCCTGTGAGGAGATGATCCAGCTTTTCCCCACAGGGGTTTCATGGTGGGGTTTGTATCTGACTGTTGGGGCAGCCAGGATGGGAGCAGCCCACCCCTGCGACTTCCCCAGCCCAGTTCTCCTTACACACCCTCTCTAATCCTGGGAAAGCAGCCATGGGATCTAGAGTTGGGAGGCTCTTGGTAAACAGCCAAAGCAAGAAGGGTCCTTGCTTCAGGAACAGGAAAAGTTATCCAAACCACCTGAAATAGGCTGTGATTTATTGTTTTCTTTTTTTTTAACCCACCTACTGGCTCTGGATAAAGGCTGGAAGTGGATGTAGCACTGGCAGGGCAGTGGTGGGGGTGGTTAAGGCTTGGAGGATCCCTCTCCTTGGCATGACATGCTGATAAAGGGACTTCCACCAAAACCAGCCCAGTGAGACCCAAAGCCATGGACCCACAGCTGCTCTGTGAGGCTGAAGGAGCTCAGCAACCCACTGGGCCAGCCCCCAGTAACCTCCATACACCCATTCCCAGTAACCTCTATACCAATCCCCAGAACCTCCACACCAGCCTGCAGTAACCTCTGTATGAGTTCCCAGTGACCCCCGTACCAGCCCCCAGTAATCCTGTAACAGCACTGTGGGCTCTAGACTGGGGCTTGCCCTGTTCCTCTGGTCTGGGGACATGCAGAGGGATACCCCACCTCCCTGCTGTCCCCCAGAAGATGAGGGTGGGGACAGAAATGTGTCCCCCATTGCTGGCCCCCCAGGGGATGGCACGAAATGCTGTGGGAGGTGGGAAATGTCCCAGGAGTCCTGACCCCACAACATTCACCTGGGGGCAGGGGGTGGTCTGGCACAGTGACCCCCCACCTCCTGCCACCCCCCCGGCCAAAATAAGCCGGGACTAACTTTGCCCCCAGCCTTGTACCAGCAATGAGATCTGTTGCACGTGACGCAAATCCCTGCTGATGGCTGAAACCGCTCCAGTGAGGGTCCTCTGACCCGCTCCCAAGCACCGGGGAGGGGGCTGAAGCGGTAGGAAGGTTGTTGTGATGAAGTTATTAGCTCTGGAAGCACTAATTGCTGCTGTATTAATGACCCTTTTGTCCAGTGAACTGCTTCTCGGTGTGTGTGTGCCGGGCGGTTGCTTTCGTGCCAGCTGCTGTGTGGTTGGATGTTCTTTGGTATTTAGCTTGATCCTATTAAGGTGGACCTCAATTAATTAGGCAGGAGTCAGAGAGACAAAGAGGGACTCCAGAGCCATCAATTTTAGTCTTGTCATCGCGCCTTCTGACACTGGGAGGCGACAGGGAGAGCGGGAAGGGACACGGGATATACCTGCTGGGCATGGAACCAGCTGGGATTGGGATGGGGCAGGGAGGTCAGGCAGTGGGGTCACCCAGAGGCTTAGGAGTGCCAGGCATTCTGCCTTCCCCCAGGTCCCAACCCCTTGGGTGGTGAGGTCCTACTCTGCCCCACTGGACCCTAAAGCATCACGTAAAACAGACAAAGGATCACTGGGAATTCAATGGCCAGAGCTTTGGAGAAGCAGGAGCATCCCCCAACCATCCCACCCAGCTCTCCAGCACCCTGGCTGGAGGCCCGTGCCCCCGCTCCCAGCTCCCACGCCTGCCAGTGGAGTGGCTCCAAGAGCCGGTGTGTCGGCTCAGCCTCGGCAAGAGGCCGGCAAATGGATCTCAAGGGCCCCCTGACATTCCTCCTTCCTTCCCTTTGAAGGAGAAGTGCCCCTCGGAGCTGCCCTCAACGCTAATGCACGGAGTGGGAGGGGGTGCTGGTAAAAGCCGAGGCGAGCAAAAGGCTTTCAAGCCCCTCGGAGAGGCCAAGGAGGTGCCCGGGGGTGACCCCGATCCCTGTGGCTGGTGCTGGGGTTGAAGGGTTGGGCTGCACCCCAGTGTGCTGGCGGCAGGTGTGATGTCCCTGCGGTGTCCCCGCGTGGGGACTCGGGATACAGGAGTGATGGGGCCATGCCAGACCCCTCCTGGGGATGGAGGTACTCGAGGCATGGGGGGCTCAGGCAGTGTTTGGGTGCAGGGACGGGGGGGCAGGATGGTGCAGGGGGCTTGGGGGTGGTTGGATGGAGAGGCAGAGGGTGCTGAGATGGGGTAGGTGGAGTGCAAGAGGGGTGCAGGGGGTGCTGAGATAGGGTGCAGGGGCTGGTTGATTGTAGAGTGGGTGCTGTGCATGCGGGGTGGGTCCAATATGGGTGCATGGAGTGCAGGATGGGTCCAGGGTGGGTGCAGAGTGGATGTAGAATGGGTGCAAGGTGGGTGCAGGAGATACAGGATGGGTCTAGCAGGTCCTAGATGGGCATTGGGTGTCTAGAACTGGTACAGGGTGGGGGCAGAGGGTGCTGGAGGGGTGCAGAGGCTGCAGGATGGGTGCTGGGTGGGTGCAGGATGGATAGAGTGGTTCCAGGATGGATCCAGGATGGGTGCTGGGTGGGTCCAGGGTGATTCCAGGGTGGGTCAAGGATGGGTCCAGGATGGGTGCTGTGGGTGCATGGTGGATTCAGGATGGTTTCAGAATGGGTGCTGTGGGTTCTAGGGGTGCAGGATTGTTCCAGGATGGTTCCAGGATGGTTCCAGAATGGTTCCAGGACGATTCCAGGATTATTCCAGGATGGTTCCAGAATGGTTCCAGGACGATTCCAGGATTATTCCAGGATGGTTCCAGGATGGCTCCAGGACGATTCCAGGATTATTCCAGGATGGTTCCAGGATGGTTCCAGGACGATTCCAGGATGGTTCCAGGATGGGTGCTGTTGGTCCTGGGGGTGCCCGGCGCAGCGCTCCCTCCCGCCGCCAGGGGGCGCTCTCCGCCGCTCGCGGCCCCTCTGGCCCGGTCGCCCCCCCTCGCTGTCCCGCGGCCGGAAGCGGAAGTGGCCGCCCCGCCCTCCCGCCGCTGTGCGGTGGCGGAAAGATGGCGGCGGCCATGGCGTGATGGGACCCGGCGCGGCCCCGGCGGTGAGCGCGGCCGTGGCCTCCTCCGGGCCCTCAGCCAGGTTTCCCGTGTCCCCTCAACCCCCAGCCCAGCGGGGGAGCTGCTGGGAGCCTCGCTCCGTTCAGCGAACCCGCAGCTGACCCCGGACTTCACTTGGAGCTCAGTTCCTGCACAGCCCCGGGGGGCCGTGCCTCCCCGCTGCCCCCTCGGCAGGCGGGCTCGGGCGCATCGCGGTGACCCCTTCTGTGGCCCCTCGCCCCCAGCTCCCTCCGTTCTTTCCAGGATGTTTCTCGTGCCTGCCGTTTATCAGGTCTGCGGATTATCCCTGGCTTCCTGGGCTTCCTCCATTCCTTTGGTGCCCACCTGTGCCTGCCCCTCTTCCTGGCTCCCTCCCTGCCCTCCCGGTGCCTCGCTGCGTGTCTCTCTTCAGCAGACAGACCTGCAGGTACCACCCACCCCTCAGTGCATTGGGGGCACCTCTGGGCTCCCCTTGATTTCCTGGTGCCTCCCGCTGAGATCTCTCTCAGTTTCTCCCACTGCTCCCAGTGCTCTCCTGTGTTATCTCCCTACTCCCAAAGTCCAGCCTGCCCCTTTAAGCCACCCCTGGGGTGCTGTGTGTCCATGTGAGCAGGTCCCCTGAATTTCACCCCGCGTGGTCCCAGAGCTCGTGTGCTGTTCCCCGCAGGGCAAGGATGAGGTAGAACCCTGACCATGGACCATGAGGCCCCCACGATCCGGCCCCGACGCATCCAGAACCAGAACGTCATCCACCGCCTGGAGCGCCGCCGGATCAGCTCCGGCAAGGCCGGCACCCACTGGCACCAGGTCCGTGTCTTCCACCAGAATGTCTTCCCCAACTTCACCGTGGTCAACGTGGAGAAGCCGCCCTGCTTCCTGCGCAAGTTCTCCCCCGACGGCCGCTACTTCATCGCCTTCTCCTCCGACCAGACCTCCCTGGAGATCTACGAGTACCAGGGCTGCCAGGCGGCCGAGGACCTGCTGCAGGGCTACGAGGGGGAGATCCTGGCCAACGGCAACGACCAGCGGTCCGTCAACATCCGCGGGCGGCTCTTCGAGCGCTTCTTCGTGCTGCTGCACATCACCAACGTGGCCTCCAACGGGGAGCACCTGAACCGCGAGTGCAGCCTGTTCACGGACGACTGCCGGTACGTGATCGTGGGCTCGGCCGCCTACCTGCCCGAGGAGCCGCACCCGCCCTTCTTCGAGGTGTACCGCAACAGCGAGTCCGTCACCCCCAACCCGCGCTCCCCGCTCGAGGACTACTCCCTGCACATCATCGACCTCCACACGGGCCGGCTGTGCGACACGCGCACCTTCAAGTGCGACAAGGTCATCCTGTCCCACAACCAGGGGCTGTACCTCTACAAGAACATCCTGGCCATCCTCTCCGTGCAGCAGCAGACCATCCACGTCTTCCAGGTGACGCCCGAGGGGACGTTCATCGACGTGCGGACCATCGGCCGCTTCTGCTACGAGGACGATCTCCTGACCCTGTCTGCCGTGTACCCCGAGGTGCAGCGGGACACGCAGACGGGGATGGCCAACCCCTACAAAGAGCCCTTCATAAACTCCCTGAAGCACAGGCTGCTGGTGTACCTGTGGAGGAGGGCTGAGCAGGATGGAAGTGCTATAGCAAAGAGAAGGTTCTTCCAGTACTTTGACCAGCTGAGGCAGCTCCGCATGTGGAAGATGCAGCTCCTGGATGAGAACCATCTCTTTATCAAATACACCAGTGAGGACGTGGTCACGCTGAGGGTGACGGATCCTTCCCAGGTATAGAATCACAGGGTGGTTTGGGTTGGAAGGGGCCTTAAAGATCATCTAATTCCAACTCCCCTGCCATGGGCAGGGAAACCTTCCACTAGACCAGATTGCTCAGGTACTGTCTCTGTCCTCAGGGTGCTCATTGCTTTGGGGCAAGTGCTCAAGCAGTACAATGCTCGTTTCTTAGCTGAACCTGTGGATGTTGTTTAGGATCCCCAGGACTTCATTCTTATGTGAACATTTGATGCCTCTGATATTAAATAACTTCCATGTCTTTTGTTTGCATAATTTGATCTTTTCCTTCTCAGCTGAAAAATGAGAAAGAAAAAATCTGACATGGTTAGTGAGTCCCCTTTCTCTAGGGTTTGTTCCCCATGATCATAGATGCTGTAGAACCCTCTTTCCTGCTCAGATCCCCAGCTGAATCTTGAAGCATGTTTTTCAAATATAATAGTCTTCATTTTTTCCCCAGTAGAATTACCTTTTCTGTTCTGCCTGCATACTTACTCTTTCAAGCTTCAGTGAGAGACAGTATTTATGATCTCTCCAGATTGGAGTAGCAGCTCTTAGATCTGGCTAATGTGCCAATTGCTTCTCCTTTCAGTTTAGTACTAAAGAAGTGGAATTACAGCAAATGTAGCTCAGTTAGTGCTGTATCCCTCCAGACATTTTACCACCCTGCAGGTTGATCATCTCTTTTCACTGCTGTTTGAGTGGTGGCCACATTTTGAGCTCTGTGAAACTGAGATATTTTTTTTAGATCAGTTTTTATTCCTTTAACAAGCTTGGGTTTTATTCTGTTGAAAGTATTTAGCAAGAATTTGTAATAAATCTCCAGTACAGCATGCAGGTCTGATTGTTCCCCAGATGTTTGTTTTTCTCTCATACCCTTCTCTTCCACCAGGACTTAGATCATAGAAGAAATAGACAGTGGCTCTTAGCTTGTTGCCTTAGTCTAATTCTTCCTGGAAGATGACTCTCCTTTGTTTTATTTTTCTCTTCTTTGGTGTTTGTTTGGGGAAGTGGCTTTGGTAGGAAAAAGGAAAGGCTTAATCTAATCCACTTTGCTCCTTGGTGTAAAACTGAACATCTGCCTTGGAGGCACTAAAGCTCCGTGGAAGTGGCCTGCAGCGTTCTGCTCATTGCTGGTGTCTGGAATGAGCTCCTGCCCCTGATGTAAATGTTTGTGGCAGGCTCAGCTCCGCGTTCCGCTGTGGTTACCTGGGCTTTTGTGCCTGGTTTGCTGCAGGGAGCTCTCAACTCTCTTCACACAGGGGTTACTTTAAGATACAGGTTGTGGTTGGTTTAGCCTCAGGCACTGGGTTTTATGCTGGAAGAAAAGCATCTCATTTCTCAGTTCTTCCAGGAGATAATTCCAGATGTGGAGCAGACTTCACAGACCTTCCTGAGCGTAGGCGTTGTGTTAGGGCTTCCTGAAGCAAACTTGGCTCACAAAATACCTACAGCTCTGATTTTTCTTTCGTCTATTAGACAATTTCAGGCTCCTCTCTCCTCTCTGGCTTCTCTGTTGAGAAGGTTGAGGAGTCACTGTTTATACTTGTGGGTTGCGTGTTTTTTGTCTGGGTCTGCACCGAATCTTTCAAGATCTTTAATCGTGTGCTGTGCATATGTAGCTTGGGGGTTGTTGTTGCTCCTCCAGGCCTGTGTTGATAGACTTGACAGCTTTGCTGCGTGATTTCTGTGACACTCAGCTGCTGCCTCCCATGCTGTGATGATGTTTTGCTGGTGTTACAGTTGCTGCTAAAAAGCAGGGAGGGTAGTTTCTCTGCTCAGAGATATCCTGTAGATGTGTCTCTGTGTTAACCTGGACAAGGAACTTTTTTATTTAAGGTAGGAGGATACTCCCTACAGTCTTCAGTGATTTAAATACTGTTTCCTTCTGCTGTCTGCTCTTATTTTCTCTCTGCTCCAACCCTTTATTTCAGAAGGGCTTCCCTTTCCTTAGGCAGCAGTCTAGCGAATAACCTCATCTAGCACGCTTCATTTTGACATGTGGGGGCTGGATTGTATTATCACAGTTTATTTTGGGGCTGTAAAACAAACAAACCTTGTGATATTTGGAGGTGGGTGGGGAGGGCAGAGTGCCTGCCGTCATCCCTGAGCATTGTTTTTGGGAGCAGGAGGTGAAGCATTTAGAAGTTGCCTCTATTGACAGAAGATGAATCAGGCACGTGCATATACCACGGGAATTCATTACCTCTGAAGTGGGAGCAGGTTCTTATTTGTGGTGCCAGCACTCCTGTGTCTAATGAAAGCTACTTTTAACGACCAAGAATTAAATCTGCCCTTTCCCATTGGAATGGGAATGTCATCTCCCTTTGATGTAGCTGTGCTGACACAATGTCACCTTTTTGCCAATTTCATGCCAGGAAACATTGCCATTGCCAAAGCCACAGTGCAATACAAGGGCCTTCTTGCACAAGAATGTCAGCATTAAAAAGAACACGTTAATGTCTTTCAGATTTTCATTTCTGTGCTGGCAGGGTACCTGGAGGGCACAACTTTTTGTGGGCAGTGGTGTAGTGCATAGTAGACTAAAAAGGCTCATCTCTGTGTGATGCAAATATTAAGAAGGGGAAGGATATAATGTCTCTACGGAGACAAAAAAATAATTTATGGCCAGCTAGCATTGGATCTAAAATCATTTTGTCAGCAGGAATGAAAGTTAAATTTGGCACTTGAGAAAGTGTTTTGGATTTGGTGGAGGGGACAGAGAGGAAGAGAAAACAGACCTATTACATCCAGGTGGAGTTGAAAAACGGGAAGCCCATAAAGTTTTCTTCATAAAAACATCACAGTTAGGAGGTGGATAATTTGGTACACGTTGAATAGGAGAATATGGATTAGCATGAGGATGTGGGATTCTCCTGCGCTGTGGAGAGATTTGGATAGTGTCTGTGGTGTGATGTGGGGAGAAGGAAGGGAGAGCCTCCCCAGCCATGCTCTGCTGGGTAACCCCTGCTCTGCCTCTCTCCCCAGCCCTCGTTCTTCGTCGTGTACAACATGGTGACCACGGAGGTTATCGCCGTGTTCGAGAACACGTCCGACGAGCTGCTGGAGCTGTTTGAGAACTTCTGTGACCTCTTCAGGAATGCCACCCTGCACAGTGAGGCTGTCCAGTTCCCCTGCTCAGCTTCCAGCAACAACTTTGCCAGGCAGATCCAGCGCCGGTGAGCCATTCGGAGCATGCTTTATACCGTATAGACACACGCTCACCCCCGTCCGCTGAAGGCCAGTATCAAAAACAAATAACTGACAAAACCAGTTCCTTTAGTGCCCTTTGCAGGGCGATGCAAGGGGCAGGCTCGTACATGGTTCACCTTGCAGCCTCATGCATTTGAACACATCACAGCATCTGCCCTGTTACAGGATTGCCACAAAGCAGTGTGGCAATCCTTTGCCTTCCTTTTAAGAAGGAAGAGGAATTTTGAGGGAAAGATGTTCCCATCTCTCCTTGAGCAATAACTCTTCTGGAGGTTATTAAAGTATTACTGCCCAGAAGCTTTCATCCCTGAAGATATGATTTGTCAAGATGCTGGCGTCATCTAGTTGGGAGTATTTTGCCAA
This sequence comes from Lophotriccus pileatus, assembly GCA_035583135.1. Taxonomy (NCBI): domain Eukaryota; kingdom Metazoa; phylum Chordata; class Aves; order Passeriformes; family Tyrannidae; genus Lophotriccus; species Lophotriccus pileatus. Next base: position 7,818,150 of record JAWWES010000018.1, on the reverse strand, counting down.
CTGATGTTCTCTGAATTTAGTGTGTATCAAACTGTGTTCTGTAGCATTTTCCTCAACATCAGTCACAAGCTTATGGGTCTCATCAAACTGTGCTAGGAGAAAGGAAACTCATCTGCTTAGACCTACTGTGAAAGCTGAGCAAAATACCAAAATAACCTGGCTTTCTAGAGTGTGCTTTAACAGTCAAACATGATTTTAACGAGGCAGAGTGTGTTATTTCTCTTGGAATATATTTTTATGTGACTCAGGGTGTTTTGTTCTTCCAGTGACTTGTTTCACATCATCCAAAGTACTTGGCATTCACTTATGAGCATTAAGCTTCTGTTGATTTTAGGTTGATGTCACATAAGTGTGACGAAGTTGACTATGTCTGTAACTTTCTAGAGCTGCCTGTCAGGAAATCCATAATGCTTAATGGAAGAGAGAATGAGAGGACTCACCAGAGACTCCTGAAGAACAACTCCTACCTTGTGTTAAAGTGGAGAGGAGAATCTTTTCATTCTCTTGGCTACAAGGACCTGTAGCGGGAGTGTTATAACTTCCACTTCCACAGCAGAGTATCATTGAGAATAATCCAGAGTGAGCTGGCTTCTGGCTGAGTGTTTCTGGTCAAACAGAAGTGTTTTACCCTCCTTAATGTCTGACATCCCTGCAGCTCTCTGACTGTTTTTGCACATGGAAAGCTTAAAATTTTATTTGGAAAGAGAAATCTCTCCCAGGGAGAACTTTCAGCTCACTGCAGTTTCTGAAGAGCTTTGTGTTCTTGTCAAGGTTCTTCCTCATCTAAGGTTTCTCCCTTAAAACATAGTGGCTGGAGAGAGGGGGATTCTCAAGTCAACATTAATAGCTCAGCTGTGACTGTGAAACCCTCTGGCTTTTGCTTATGCTGTTTCCAGGCTTCATGGTAAAACTTGGATTGACTGATAAGCTGCTAATCCATCTCTCCCTGTTTCTGATCCCGTTCATTTCCTGTACTGCAGAGCAGCTGGGGCCAGACCTTGTGGGTAGGCACGGTCTTCTTCTTCTGTCAGTTTGGACTTCCAGGGCAGAAACAGTAATGAGGAGGGAGGATAAAAAGGTCACCAGAACTGGCTGACGCTTGAATCACTGTGATACATCTTTGCAAGTGGGCTGGCTTGGTTCTTACACTGCTGCTGATTTTCACTGTTTTCCTCCTTAGTGTATTTAAGCTGTGCTGTTCACCCGTGGCCTTTGTGAACAAGGCGTGTCTCTCGGTTTGCTGCAGGTTCAAGGACACGATCGTGAACGCCAAGTACGGGGGGCACACGGAGGCCGTGCGGCGGCTGCTGGGGCAGCTCCCCATCAGCGCCCAGTCCTACAGCGGCAGCCCCTACCTCGACCTCTCCCTCTTCAGCTACGATGACAAGTGGGTGTCAGTCATGGAGCGCCCCAAGACCTGTGGTGATCACCCCATCAGGTATGGGACGGGCCAAGAAGCTGTATGTGAGGGGAGCAGGGCGAGAGTCATCCTAAATCGCCTCTGCCACATGGTGTCACATGTGAAGAAGAGGGAGTAGGTCAAGGCCTTTGGCTTAGGGAATCCTTTCACCAGAGAGTTTATTTCAGCAGTACCACAAAGCTTGGCCTCTCCTTTGCAGTAACTCATGTGTATTAGAGGTTTCTTCAGGTTTTCTCACTGTGCTGCTCTGGTGAAGGTTTGGGTAGTGAAGCCTGACCTTTTCCATATGAATGGTCTTGTTCCTCCTCCTCTTGCAGTGCTGCTGTTGTGTTTGGGCTGCAGTGATACAGTTCTGGATGCCTGCTTTCCTATGCTGGAAGGATCCTTTTGGAGCGAGTGGGTTTATCTGGCAAAGGATTATCTGGTTTGTCCTGTGAATAAGATAGCGGCTGGGTGAGGTGTTACTCGTAATGCTGCTGGTATTGATTTAGCTGTTTTCAGACTTCCCTTGTTTACAGTTCACACCCTGGAAGCTGCACTTCTCCTCATACACCCTTCTCTCAGTGCTCTGTAGGAAATTTCTGTCTGTAGTAGGAGCTTTAGCCAGGTCTGAGGGCCATTCGGTGTCTCTCCTGTCTGAGTCTTTGATGCTGGCAGTCTGAGCTTGGGAATAAGGAGGTTTGCAATGCTTCTTGCAGAAACACCAAGACTGTTTATTTCTTTTTGTTGGCTGCAGCCATGGCTGCAAGCAGTATTGGTTAAAAATCCAACATCTCTGGCCCAAAAGGCTCAAAGAGGCTGAGTTCTCCAGGCAGAATAGTCTTTCCTCTCACGGTACTGCAGAAGCAAACCTATGCTCAGAAAACAAAGAGAGCCTTCAGTGCCTGAGTGCTTTGTTTAGTGACTGCACACATGTTGGGGGCTCAGGCAGCCTAGGGAGATCATTCTGGCCAGCTTCCCAACTTTGTTTTCATCAATTCATTCTCAAAAAGTGCTTTCATATCTCCCCTGGCCCTGACTCAGGTGGCGGGGAACTTCTGATTATTCCTGCGCTCTCAATTCCCAAATTATGTATATTTAATTGATTTTTCTGCCTGTATGATTTGGTTTGATCTCCAGCTTCCGTGCTATCTGCAGAGAAAGCCTGCCCTTTTCCCCCTTGTCATGCTTGACGTTGGGAAAACTTGCAGGGTGGCAGTTGTCTGCCAGCGCCAACCTGCGCCCGGCTCCTGCGGACAAAAGGGAGCAGAACCGCAGTCATTTGCTGCGGTGGAGTCTTTGTAGTAAACAAAGCCAAGTGCCACCTTCCCTCCCTCCCCTGAGCAAACCGGCATTTCAGAGCCAGAGCTTTTAAAGCTCAAAGCTGTGCAGAGTCAATTAGGACTTGAATAGAGCCTCGGAGCAGTGGGGCTCCTGGTTTTTGGAAAGCAAGCAGAAGATGAGGCGCTAACCTTAACCATTCAGTAGCTCAAATAGTGCTGCTGTGGTTCTCACATGCAAAACAAAGGGATTAATAAAATAATGCCAGCTGCCTGTTGTGGGTAGAGGGCTTGGAAATGAGGGACCGCAGGATTTGTAATGTAAGTCCTGTAATTGTCTGGAATGGAAAACCCTTCAGCAGCTAAGGGTGTTATAATCTGTGTGTCGTTTCCTGGCACAATGTGTGAGCTAGGAAGGCCTCCAGACCTTTTGCACATCCATTCAGCCCTTCTGTGCACCGTGTCCTTTTAACCCTTAGTGCCTTTCTGCATCCCGGAAGGTTCAACTCTCGACTCTGGCTACTTCAGAGAGCAGTGGTTGTTTGCTCTCAGGCTGGAAGGACTTTAGGTTCCTCATCACCACCGCCTTCCAGTCTCTTTTTAGGAGGCTTGAAGAGATATTCAGTGGGTGAAATGATGGCACTTGTGAGGAGGAGGCTCTAACACACTCTACCTATAGCAGGGGGTCTCTAAAATCCATCTAGTTGGCTAATAAGGAGCCATTTAACAAAAGAATTGGTCTGCAGATAAATCTTCCATTTTCCTACAGTTTGAAAAGGCTGGTCTTGCTGTTTCTGTTGACATACAATTTTATATTGCAGTGCCTAATTTATCCCCAGAGTGAGAGCCCATGGAAATGGCCTCTGATTGCAGAGCACTTTTAAAAATACATTTAAAAATACCAAACTGAGCACATCTTTTAGATTACAGGGAGCTTCATCTTGAGTAGTAAATTGTTGTGAATTGGGGGAAAGAGGAACAGATGGGGGACTGTGCTTTATTTAAAGAATGACCCTCTGCATACCCAGCCTTGTGTAGGAGGGAAAGGGCTTTTTGAAAAGCCAAATACCAAGATTGTGATTCTCTTGCTGGGTTCTTGTGTGCAATTTTCAGGCAGGGCTGGCTGGCACTTTGATTCAGAGGAAGGGAGAAGAGAGTGGCCCTCCAGGAAGAACATGAGGTTCTCAATAGGCTGTGTTGTTAAAATGTGGAGTATGTCTGCTCCTGAAACAGCATCACCGGTATCTGTCATCAGCTGTTCTTCCAGACTGAGAGCTGAGTGCATTGTGTTGCTGGCGGGGGGGGAGAGATGTGCTCCAAGATTAAAAGCATTCTTTGAGTTAAAACCAGAGGAAAATGCAAAATACCCACGTATACTAAGTGTTGGTGGAAAGGGAAGCAGCTGTGGGGCAAAATGGCAATTCTGTGCTCAAAACTGGAAGAGATCTAATGAAAATGGTCTAACAAAGTAAGACAACTTCAGGGTGAGGATTTGAGTTAGAGTCCAGCTAATTTGTGAAGGTACCATATTCAGAAACCTCCTTCCGAATCTTGGGGAGTGTGGGATCGTCGCGGAGGGTCCCATGATCCGACAGCAGTAGAGGACAATGGTGTTACCTGGGCTTATGTTGGTTACACAGTGTGTGCAGAGAAGGTTCAAGAAGCAAAGAGCTTCCCCAGACTCCCCTTGTCCCCTTGGCAGTATTTGCTCTGTGCTGGAGCTCTGGATTCGAGAGTTCACTTGTTTGGAGACACACATGAGCTTGACCCATAGGCAGGTGTGTGACAGCAGAAGGATGTTAGGTTTACCTTGACCTTTGCCCTTGCTGTGATTGTGGAATCCAATCCACCAGGTTCTTCCTGCCCGGCCTATCTCATTAATGCTTTTCTGATGGGAATCTAAAAGGAACGGCAAAGCCTGTACAGTACAACTTGGCACGCTTGAGCAGGATTGGGTCAAGTTTCTTCAGCTGAACAGGGAGGTAGCAATGCACAGGAACAGCAGTGTAAAGCCTTCCCTGGAAGCACCAGGAGGGGGAAGGGGTAGCCTTACACTCTTAATGAAGGTCATTGCTGAGAGAAGTAAGCTCAGTTCTATACGATAAACCTGCCTTAAGGATCAAGGGAAGCAGCTTGCATTAAGAGAGGATGGAGAGCCAGCACAGGTGGGATCTGAACCAAACTTACTCCCCCATGTGAAATCAGCTTTGTCCCCCAAAATGACAGACAGAGTTCTTTCACTTCTAATGCTAAAATGAAGTGAAGCTTTTCTAGACAGTAGAAAACAAATGCCCCGGGAGGGACTTTTCTGCATAGCCAGGAGCCTGACACCCAGCTGAGGACCTCCTGCCCCTGAGGGAGTACCAGAGATTGAACAAGGCACTCGGTGTGTGAAGAGCCCAGATGGCAAAGTCAATAGTCGGGAACAGCCATAATTGACTTCCTCTTCCTTTCAGATTTTACGCTCGTGATTCTGGCCTCCTGAAGTTTGAGATCCAGGCGGGACTCCTGGGGCGGCCCATCAATCACACCGTGCGGCGCCTGGTCGCGTTCACCTTCCACCCCTTCGAGCCCTTTGCCATCTCGGTGCAGCGCACCAATGCCGAGTACGTGGTGAACTTCCACATGAGGCACAGCTGCACGTAGCGGGCCTCGCCAGCTGCTCTCCTTGGGTCTGGGCCTCTGCCACAGACGCGCCAAAGCCAGACACTCACACCTTCTGGAAAACCAAACCATGGCTCACGTCGAGAAACCTGACCAGGGAGCTCCTGCCAGCGGCATCTCACGGGGCACTCAGCTGAGGAAAGCTGATCTGCTCCAGTTAAGAGTGTGGATGTTTCTGCTGACCCTGATTGTACTGTGGGGGTCCCACTGCATTAAGCGCTGCTGTCCTTCCCTATCCCTGTGGATGAAAAAACTGTAGCTGAGGTTTCCTTTCCTGGTTTGTCAGAGGCATGTCATGTCCATTTTCTATCCTGCTGTAGCACTTAGGGTGGCAGAGATGGGGCTTTGCATGACACCAGTGGAGCACTCCCTCCTGCACTGGTGCTCTCTGATCTTGTTGGACAAACAGCCTGTCACAGGGGGAATGGATGGGAGCCCTGGGGAGCGCTTGGATACAGCTGCCCCTGTTTGTATCTTCAGTATTGCTAGGGAAACGAGATCCTGCTCTCAATCCACATAGTCTGCTCACGTGATTTTGATATGCAAGAGGTCAGGAAAAAAGGTGTGAGAAATCACTACAACTAAGAGACATGAGGTGTGTTCCTGACTCTTATGCAAGTCACTTAATCTTTGTGCCTTAGTATCTGTGAAAGCTCCTAAGTGAGAGGTGGTGTGTTAATACCAGCAAGCCAGGGCAGCTGGTTGTGTCTCTAATGCACAAGGAGGTGGGTGCAAAAGGAAGATGGGTGGCTGGGAAGGGTGTAGGGGAGCAACAGCAGCTCCTTGGTCACATTAGAAGGACTTTTCTGCAGCATGAGGTGAATCCTCATGGCCATTTGCAGTTCTGCTGCTGTGGGGAGAGGAGACCCAGCTGCTGCCACTCCCCTGTGTGTTGGAGTATGAGTGTGGAAAACTAGTAGCATTTGGGTTTGCCCACAAAGGAGGGAGGAAACCTGAATTAACCTTCACTGCTGCAGGTTTGCAGTTAGGAGATGAGCTTGTTGACTTAGGTTGCCTATCTCTCCCTGTTAGATACACTGTTCTCTGTGAGAACCCGAGTTGCTGTTCCCAGGCTTCAGAGCACAGCTGGCGGCTGTGTCGGGGCTGGCTGGACCACGGCAGTTTTTATGCTGCTGATGTGGTGTAATTACTCCTGGGTGTAATTACCTGCCACCATGGGCTGGTGAAGATGCTGGCCTGCCCTTCTCTCTTAAAAATGGAGGTTTTGGTTGTAGGCTAAAATTTGGGCGTTTTAGCACATGGGCTGTGTGCTGCCAGGCAGCACGACCATCCCAGCATCGTGAGGTGCTCTGTTGTAAGCTGGAGCCTGTTGTCCCATTCCTGTGGGAGGTACAGGGGAGGCATTAGAAAATTGGTGCTAATACACAGGAAACCCTCTAAAGGACCCTGTGGGTGTCTTGTTTGGACCAAAATGAGCTGTGGGTGATGTGTTGTGGCCACGTGCCTGTGAAGAGGAGTGTTGGAGTCATGCATTCATTTTGCTGGTAATGCACAGGAGAACTGTGTGGGTGTTGCTACCTGCTTATGGCATGAATGGTGGACCTGGAAATTGAGGATGCCCTGGGGTCCTTGAATCAGCCTTTACGCTCTGCCTCATGGTACTTCTCTGCCCTCCTGGCCTTGCTAAACATATTTCTAGGGGAGACATTGCATTTCACTGCTCTTTTCCTGGTGTTTGCACTGTTGGTGTCTCAGGTCTGTCAGGAGTGATGGTGGGTCAGAACACTGCTAACAGAGGAGGTGTCAGGCCATGCGTGCTTTAGCTGCAGGTTCCTCTCCATCTAATAACACTATTTGTCAAGGTTTTAGGTTTTTATCCTGTGATCCGTTCCTCAAACATTCAATTAAAGCTCCAAGTGGAGAATCATTTGCACACTCTAGATCATGGATTTACCTCCTTTCTGCACCACTCTCACAGCTGTTCACACTTCAGTATGAGACTTTCTTTTTTCTTCTCCAAAGCTTTCAGCAGCTCCATCTGAGACTGGCTTTACTCCTTGGTGTCACAGCCTCGGGAGGTCTGTCCTTACTAAAATAGCTCCATTTAGACTTTTTTTTTCAGTGGCAAAAATATAAACTACTTCAGCATTTCTGTAGTCAGGGCTTTTGCTAAATTCAGGCTGCCCTGTATGAAGCAGAGAGTGTGGCACAAATTGTTGGACTTTGGGCTCAGAGAACAGAGATCTGTTCTTAGCTCTGCTATTAAATTGTTCTGTGGCTGGGGGCAAATCTCTTCCTGTTCCAGCTGGTGTTTTCTTCTCCGTAAATGAGGCCAAAAACATATTTTCAGCTTTTGTAAAACACTCTGAAATTCATGGATTAAAAGTGCTGGATAAGTGCTAAGTATTTTCTTATTATGTTTGCAGACAAACTGATCATTCTGGGTACTAATTGCCTTGGAGTAGCATAGCAGATCCTCTGGTCTTGGCTGCTGCATTTTATATCTACAACAGAGTTAATTTTATTACAGAAATATATGGAAAGAAAAGTCTCTCATGCTTGAAATTTTGATTCTTTTGTTTAAGAAACAAAAAGTGTGTGTGTGTGGTGGGGAGGGTGGGAGGAAAGGGGAGATATTTTCTACCTGATATTTTTCTTGAGTTAGGGTAAAGATTTGTTAGCAACACAAAACAAAAATGGAATAAACAGAATTTGCTTGAAGAGTCTGATTTATTGTCTTTGTCTTCCAAAAACCTGAATGGTGCAAATGGGAATTCCTTTGCTAAGAAGAGATGGCCAAAGGTGTGTCTTGGACTATGCAGGCATATCACATGGGAGTTTGCTGCCTCTTCCTGGAATTTGGAGTACAAGTGTGCTCAAGAATGTTCCCACCTGCGGCTTTTCTGTAGTTCCTGCAGATTTCTCAAATTCTTGTCTACATGAACTAATTCTGGGAGAGGAATTCTTGGCCTTCAATTATGTTTTCCCCTTTGTATATTATTAGTATCCCACCTTGTATTCAGAGACTCTTCCTTTATTCCATTTACAGCATTTGTCTAACCTTTTGGTCATTTTCTGCTGATGGTCTGTGATCAAGAGATGAAAGCTTGTGGTTTAACCCCAGCTGGCAACTCAATCCCCCACCAGCCAGACTGGGGAGAGAATTGGAGCAGTAAAAGAGAAAATTCATGGCTTGAGATAAAGGCAGGTTAATGGGTGGTTAAAAGCCACGTGCAAACAAAGCAAAACATGGAATTAATTCCCACTTCCCATAGGCAGGTGGGTGTCCATCCATCTCCAGGAAAGCGGGGCTCTATCACGTGTAAGTGCCCCAGCCAAAACCAGGACAAAGCTGAACACACCTTGCTTGGCAAAGGAGCTGTTGCCTGTCCACTGCTTTTTGGTTTGGCAAAGGCACTGGGGTTTTCCGTGTGCTGCTCCCTGCCTTTTTGCAGAACATTGTGGCTGACCTTCCCAAAGTCTGGGATCCCCTTGTAACCCTCTGCTGCTCTGTAACAACCTGGCAGCATCCCTGTTTGTGTTAGTCCCTCTGAGCATGCATATCTGGAGCATGGATGTGATTTTCCTGTGAACCTTTCCTCCATTTTCCCGTGTGCAGTTCTCGGGTGCTTTCCTACGCAGACCTTGAGCATACCAGAAAGCTCTTGAGCCCGTGGCTTTTCAGACAGGCACTAAAGGGACAAGGAGATGCTTGAGTTGGAAACCGTGTTTGACTGGCAGCAAAATCTCATCTTTTGTTACTTCCTGTGATGCCTTTGTTTTTTTTTAAAAAAAGAAAGCAGTAAAAACAGGACACTTGCATTATTTCTTATATGAGTGGCATTAGACAGCAAGCCACAGAAATCCCACTAGAGTCAAACCTATGGATCCATTAATGGTGTGCCCCTACTAAAGACTCCTTTCAATTAACCTCCCAGTGCTCATGGCTGGCCCTGATTTAGCTCCCTGTGTGTACTGACAGGACCTTCCTTTTGCTCAGGTGCTGCATCTATTATGCTCTTCCCTTGATCCTTTTGACCCAGCTAGAAGAATCAGGTTTCTGATGCTTTAAGAAGTCTCTTTGTCTTTCTTGTTTGTGTTCTCTGTCTTGCTGCTTTTCTGCCGGCTTTTCTTGCCGGATCTCTCAGGGCCGTGGGCAGGGAGGTGGTAAAGGGATGGCAGTGGGACACGTGGCCCTCTGGCAGCTTTTGTCCTTCTGTGAGCCTTTATCAGATAGGTGAATGCTGCAGAGTGAATTGTTGGTCCTGTGGACAAGCAACAGGACAGGATTTTGTGGGTTTGCTTTTGGCTTGCTATCCAAGTTGTATTCATTGTTGTGGCTGAATCCTTGTGCTTCCCTATGGTTCCCTATCTTGTTACATGGCTGCAAAGAGCTTTTCTGGCCAAATACTCCTCAGAAGGAGAGAATGGTGAAATAGCTTTTAGTTTATTTTTTTTTTTAACTTGCTCCAGGGCTGTGGGGGGCTGTGGCTAAGCTGTGCAGTCAGTCATTGTAGCAGACCCAGCCTGGTGCTAGCTGCTCATCAGGCAACCCTGGCCCCTGCTAGAGCTGGCCAAGGTCTGATTTGCCTCTCTTTCTCTTGGGAAAGAGCTGTACTTACTGTATAAGGAAATGAGTTCTCAGAAAAATACAGATATGGAAAAACCCCTGAACGTAACTTTTTTTTTTTCTTTCTTTTTCCCTGATGTTTTGACATAAAAATAGTGCACCAGTTTTAAACCAGCAGTCTGGTAATTGGTAATTCGTGGGTGACTGCCGTGGCCATGCATGGGAGGAGAACTGGAAAGGGGCACAGTGCCCCTTGTCTCGGCTGCTCAGGGCTGTGCTGCAGCTTCTGGGTAACACGTGGGCCCTCTCTTGGTTAATCAGGCGTGGAGGAGGACATTGTACAAGCACAAGGCTTTGCTGCATTTGTGCTGAGGTAATTTTTTACTGTGTCTCTTGTTTATTTTCCCCCGAAAGTTGCACCTTTTCCTAGGGCACCTTCTAGCTGTTGCAGTTTGCTAGTGGGGTGATTGCTGCCGTCGGTGAGGATGCCAAGTGCACCTGCAAATTTGAGGGCAGTTTTAGAGGAACGTGGAAGGGAGATGGCTTGGTGGGTGTCCGGGGCCCTTAGCTGGCCACAGCTAGAAGGACCACAGGGAGAGGTGCCTGCCAGGGGTGATTTTCTAGAAGAGAAGCATTTTCCCCAGCATTTTCTGCATTCTACTTTGTCCAAGTATGAACTGGAGCCTTTGGAGGAGTTTATTTTCTGTGGATGACAGAACTAGTTTGAGTTCAGCCTTTTTAAGGCCAGGAACACTTCTACTCTCCATGGCTGCCCTTCTCTTTCTTTGTTCCCAGCAGCTTTGCAACACACTAAGCATGGGCCAGAGCAGCCCTGGCTTTGCCCAGAGGACTCCCTGAGCCCCTGTTTTTGGCAGTGCACCATTCCTGTCTGAAAGCTGCTCTTGCACAGGTTCATTCTTCCCTCTGCCAGTGTCCCTCCTCTATCCAGGTGTTTTGCAACAGCATCAGGCAGGCAAACAGAGGGGTATGACAGAAAGTTGTGTGGCTCAGCACCCTGTCTCCATTCTAGTGCCTGATGAACTGGGCAGCAGCTTCTGGTTATCTTGGATAGGGCTGGTGAGGATTTCACTGGCAGCGCTGATATCCAGCCCTGTGCCTGAGCCCTGCCAGAGGACAGCCTGGGGCTGCTGGAGCTGAGGGTTGTGGTGGGACTAGCAGCTTGAGAGGCTTGAAGGGGTGAGGCAGGTGGCAGGGAAGCCCTGCCAGGGCTGTCTGCCTGCTGTTGGATGTGATTTTAGGGTGTTTTTAAGAGCAGTGGGCAGCACCGCACCCCTCTGAGTGCCTGCTCGCCGCCACCACGCTGGTCATTTGATAGCTCCTCGGTGCTCCTCAAAGGCATAAAATGGAGCAGTGCCGGATTAGATGTACCCACTGCCCTTGGTGAGCGCCGGGGAGATACGATCCTTGCTCTCCCGCCTCCGACCTGCTGGCGCCCAGTGCCGTCACCACGGCAACGGGGAGAAACAGCCATCCGCATGGAAACGGCCTTGCTGTGCCCAGCAACCGGCTGGGGGAAAGCGGTTCAAATGGTGAGCTGATAGAGGTGAGGGGCACCAACACCCCTGTGACAACCAGCGGGGAGCCCTGGCCTGTGGTGCTGGGCTGAACCCACATCCTGCGGGGTACTGCGGCATCGGCACCGTCCCTGCATCTGGGACTCCCCTCCCAACACATCGCCCCGTTGCAGAGCCAGCCTGTGCTCTTGTGACCATGAAGGATAGTTTTCGTTGCTGCTGCCCTATTTTTTGGGGGCTGGTCCTGAGATCAGGGTAAGGTGCAGATTATCTGTGCTGATACCTGCAGCAGCATAGGTAGGTCACTGGTTCAGCCCTGACCGGCGAGTCCTTAATGCTTGTAAAATCCCTCTTTTTAAGGGAGAGGGAGCAATTAGCAGCTAAACAGGGTCTCCTGTAACATAGGACAGACAAATGTCATCTCGACGGCGTGATTGTGCAGTGCATCCTGTCTGGCTTTGGGCAGCAAAGTCTGAGTTAATCTCTCCCCATCCTGCCTCCTACCCCTTAAATCCCCCATCGGCTTCTTCCCCAGAGAAGGCTCAGGTTTGAAGGCAATGTCGGTGCTGACCCGCTGGCTCTGATAAGGGCTGGGGAAGAGCAGCTCTGTTGTGCAGCTGCTTGAGGCCCAGTGGGGTTTGTCCCAGTTTTACAGTGGCCCTTTGGTGACCGTGCGACCACTTTTGGCTGCAGGATCACCACGAAGGGGATCTCCCCAGCCAGCAGCACTGCTTCTCTTGGAGGGGTTTTGGTAAACAGGGCCGATTTTGCAACTGTGTCCAACGACAGATTGTTTCGGAGCATCTCCCAGTGCTGGAGCAGGCTGCTTCCCAGCTGCTGGCATTACAGAGAAGTCCAGAGGGCTGGAAGGTCTGAAGTAGTTTGCATTCCTTTGGCAGTTTGACCCTGGCAGCTCAGGAAATTGGTATTTCTCTGGATTTGGCAGGTGCAAAATGAAAGGCAGCATCCAGGTCTTGCCAAGGGGCTGTGTGAGAGCCACTGTTGACAATTAGGAGAACAAGTTGTTTGCCTGTAGGCTGGTGCATGAAGAGATAAGAGTCCCATTTCACCTCACCTTGGGACCTGCAGAACGGGCTGGGGGGATGAAATACATGTCATTCTCCTGCCCATAGCCCCAAGTTTTATTTGTTACCTGGAGCTCAGTGTGCAGTGGGAAGCCTGGCCTGTTCCTGTGCAGAGAAGCAAGGAGAGAGAGAAAAGGCCAAAAGCTTGTTGTGGCTGGGAGGGATGGTGGACATGAATCCCAGCTGCTCTGGGTTAGAGTTTGGCTTTGCAAAGTGAATTGTTCAGTGGAAAGGCACAGAAGAGGGATTTTGGAGCCCTTGGAAGGGAAGGAAGGTTTTGAGGACTGTCGTTGCTGCAGGGAAAGGCTTTGGAAGTTTCTAAATACAGCTCCTTAGAGTGGTGAATTGAAAATCTCAAAGAGCTGGTTGTAGTGGCAAGGAAGACTCCTGGGCAAAGCCACTCTGTGCTTCTGATGTGGGAGAACAACAAAGGAGAGCACATCTAGCCAGATTCTGGAGAGCCCTTCTTCACATCCTTCTCCTGACCTGTGTTGATTCTTGGAGCACAATCTGTGAGATTTTAGACTAAGGAAATTTTTGTTTTTGGGGGGGCCTTTTTATATTGTATTTTCTCTTCATGCATTTTTCTTTCCATTTCTTTTCCCAACCCACCTTTTCATTGCCTGCATCCTCGCTTAGCATTCAGCCCCTCATATCCAACTCTTTCTCCCTTCAACCTCTTTTTTTTTTGGAAAAACAAGTGCTGAAGCTGCTGCCAGGAGCAGCTATCACAAGCAATCGCTGTTAGGGCTCCATAGCTGCCAAGGGATTTGGGTCCAGGTGCACTCTCAGTAGATGTGGCATAGGAATAGAGTTATGGACTCCAGAAAAATAAGTGCCACTGTCAAGTGGCACTATTGCAGGGGACGCTTGGAAAGCTCAGCAGATGAGGGGTGATGGTTTCAAAAAAAGGGAGTAGCATCAAGGCTTGGCTCTCCTATGCATCTCCCCAAGAGGACCCTGCAGCTCAGCTTCATCATCAGCTTGCTGATTTGGATGCTCTTAGGCTGTTCATTAGTAAAACCTTTGAGCAGTTCTTACTGTGGTTGAGTACCCATTAATGCCTCTTGAGGGGAGAGGAGAGCTTTGGGAAAGCATAAAAACAATCTGAGGGTCCTTGATCTCATTTTGGTCTGAGGAGTCATGGGCTGAGGTTGGAGGGGAAGAGGGGCTGGGCAGGGACACCAGGCATGAAAGCAGCACTGTGATTATCTGCTGAAATGTGAGTGCAAAAACACAACCTGATTTGAACTGTTACTTCTCCAAGGCTCCCGGGGGTGCTTTAGGGTTATAAATACCTATTCAGCGACCTGCTTTGTGCACATTCTCAGAGCCAGGTATTCCCAAACCAGAAAGAAGGCCAGCAAAACCTGCACAGATGTCCCTAACAGCTGCAGCTGGGCTGCTCTAAACCACCCCTGCTGCTACAGTTTATTAGCACTGCAGGGTCTGTTCCCTTCTCCCTCTTCTCCTTGCCTGCTTGTGTGTACAGTCAGCTGTTAAAGGACACTGACATCACTTAATGGTTTAATTGAATCTCACAAAAGGATCGAAATTGGCTGCCTAACTCCTGTCACTGAAATGCTCACAGAAGAAATAGTACATCACCAAATCAGCAGATAAAACTGCAGCTCTGGGTAGAAAGTCGTTGTTGATGGGGTCAGGGAAATAAGTCCTCTTTGCAGAATAATCTACTATGCAGGAGAATGCTGGGGGCTATTTTTCCAAGCCACCAGGTGCCATTCCTGTCCAAGGGAAGGGTAACTGAGTTAAACTAACTCCCCAAGGTGATGTGCACTCAGTAAGGGGTAAACAGACCTGAGGCAGCATTTTATCTGTAAGTCGGGAGACTATTCTGCATTTTACACAGGAATTTATAGGGATACAATGGAGAGAGGTCTGTGTGCTGTTTTAAAATAGAAGACAAGACCCCAAAAAAGGCCAGGGTTGAATCAGGATGAAGCTTTGCAACCAGTAGCAGTCTCAGAGCTTGTTTCCCAGAAAAGGCATCTTTGAGTGTAGAGAATCAGAGGTTAGGAGGGAATGGAGAGAAGAATGTCCAAAAGCAATGGGGAAGCCCAAAGGGAGAGGATATGAACTTAATAAGGGTACTAATGCTGTGGCCACACTACTGACAAGTAAAGTAATTGCTGCTCAGGAGGAATGTGAGGCAGTAGAAAACACTTTCCACCCAGGCGCCAAGAAAAGCAATTAGAACTGGTAAACACCAGTGGCTGACTAAAACCTGGCCCTTAATTAATAGTTTCATCTGAAGGGTAAGGAAATCATTAAGCACTATTGGTGTCTATTAATTCCCTGCAAGAGGAATCACAATAGAGTTTTAAGGCTTCTTTCACTGTACAGTGTGTGCAGGAAGGAGCGTCCAAGCCCTTGCTTTGTGCTTTCGTGCCTCACTGACTGGCCCAGAGCCTTGGGATGTGCTGCAGGATAAACAGCTTGGGCTGAGCATTAAGTCAGGACATGGCTTTGGGGGTGCTCCATCAAGGCAGGAGAGAAGGTGGATGAAAAATGTGACTTCAGTAAGAAGCTGCACAACTCAAGCACTGTGCCAGGGAGCTCAGGGAGAGTACAGGCAGCTGGGGCTCTGGAGGACAAATATTGCAGGATACTGTACAGATGCAGCCATTGAACCATGGAGAAAAGAGTCAGCCTCTTCTGTCCAGCTCAGAGGGTGCTACAGGAATGTCAGCTGGAGGAAGAAATAGGGGTAGCTATCAGAAGTAGGCAGGGCAGAGAGAGACATAAAGCTTCCCTCTGTGTAAGCAGCGGTGATGCAGTGATAGACTTACTAAAATCTTAATACCCAAAACCCAAGTGTTAAGGACTGGCCTTTACAAAGGACACAGCCTTGATTCTAAGTATGGGCAAGGCAGAGATTTATTCTCATTCCTTTATGACTGTCGAGTCACCCACGTACTCTTCCCTGAATTTCAGAAGGACCGCAGGTCTCTTCACGATCTTATTTTTCAATTTGTTCTATCATCTTTATGTGACGTGGGCACTTCTGCATTGATGCAACTGGAGCAGCCTGTGGTAGAGAATGGTAGTGTTCGGTTTTCTCAGTGTGTTAAGACAGTTCATTGCTGACAAACCTGCCAGCAGAGCGTGGTGCTCCTCCTTACTCAGGGCTGGTCGCTATGCTCAGTACAGACACCAGCCCAGCCTTGCTGTAAGCACATCACACATGCCCTCCCCAGCCAGCTGCCTGCATACACAGAATTAATCTTCACACTTTATAGCTGACCTACTCTCTTCTCCTTAAAAACAGGAATATGAAATCACTAGAAGCTCAGCTGTATTTCTGGAACAAGGGGGAAGCTCTTCTAGTGTGTCAAACATTTATGGAAGAGCCTCTCTTCCTCGCTGTCAAATCTGTGACAGCTCAAGGAACTTCCCTTTAAGATCACCTACCCTCCATTCAAATTCAGACAGTTGGACTAAGGTATGGGATTCATCTGAATCTTGTTTTCTTCTCTTCTGTCAAATGCAACTCAACAGGCTCTTCTAAGCAGAGTGATTTCTTTCAAAACCTGCCGTATGCCGTTCAGCCCCATGAAGGAGGTTCACTGCCTTGTTGCCATGGCACCCTTTCTCTAAAGAGGAAGAAAAATGGTTAATTATGCAATTTAAGAAACTACAGATGAATGACAGAAAGAGAAATAATAGAAAGGAAGATTCTGGGTTTGCAATAGAACTGCTGGCTGCTCCAAAATACACCCTGTTTACCGGAGAAATGCTTGCCCAGTGCATGCTGTACGGGCCCAGGGCTCTTCTGGCAGGAGGGTTTTCAAGGAGGTGCCCTTTTCTAGGCAGTGGGCCTCTGCCATCCAGGAAAGCAATCCTGTAATCAGTTACTGCTGTTACCTTCCCTGGTTAATGCTCCAGACATATTTCCTTGGCAGAAATTCTGGGTGGATCTGGGACAGCCATAATACATCACAGAGTACTGACAAGCTCCTGCTGCTTGTGGTTACAGAGAGGTACAGTTCAAGACTTAAGTGTTTTAAATCTCCTTGGCAGCATTTCATTGTTCCTCAGGCCTACTAACCCCTGCTTGCTTTCGCCAGGACCCTGGAAAATCCAGTTGATGCACAAGGCAGGGCCAAAGAGCCTGTAAGCACCAAACCTGGCAAGATCCCAGCCCGTTTAGAAGGAATGGTGCTTTGCTTTGCCAAGAGCAGTGGCAGGCCAGTACAGCCTGGGCAAAACAAAGCACTGCAACAGATCTTTGCCAGTAATGGATCCAGTGCTCTGGGAACAGGGAGAGCTGCCTCTCACGTGACACAATGAGCGGTGTGAGCCAGGGGGAAGGAAAGAGTTACCCCATGCCTTGTTTCCCAATATGTGCACCGAGAGAAAGAGGAAAGGAAGATGATGTGACCCCATGCGTTTGTTTACTACAAGGAAATCGAGACCTCAGGCTCCCCTTCTAACAAGGGCACTAACGGCACAGAGGGCTAGGCAAGAGCCACATACAGTGGTGAGAGGAAGAGAGCAGTTAAGAGGCAATAATAATTCAAAATACTCCTGGGAACACAGCAGGAATGGATGTCAAAAGACCAACATTTTAATCAACAAACTTTGTACACAAGAGGCTTCCCACTAAGGGCGCACATGTATTCCTGCTTTCACCACCAGCTTCTCTCCTCTTGGTGGATGGTCTCTCTCTTGAAGAGATGGTCTCTCCTCCTCAAGCTTCCCTCGGCAAGTATTTCCAGGGAGGGAGGCTTTCCAGAGTCTGTCCCAGGAGCAACATTCAACCCAGCCCCTGTTGCATGGACTGATGTTGAAAGCTGTGTGTCTCTTCCAGTGCCCCCTCACATTCTCCTGGCTTTCCGAGGGCGGCAGCCGTTGTGGGGAACTGGGGTGTTGTCGGTGATGGAGATCACCTCCAGACCTCCCATTGTCAAACCCTTGATGGCAGCCTGCAACAAGACAGCAGATGACACACAGTTATCAACACACTGAACAGCACAGAAGGGAAAAAGCTCTGGGCAAAACAGTTTGGTCCCCCATACGAAAATCAACTTGTTCCAATGCTTCTCACTTTGTAATTATTTTCAAAATAATTAATCAGGAAACCCAGTTTAAACATATCTGCTCCAGTCCTTTTTGCAGTGTTCCCATCAATTTTCCTACTTTAACTCGAAGAAGTCCCAAATACAGCTTTTATTCTGCCTCTGAAGTCCTACAACTCTAAAATTATAATAATTCATTACAAGGAACTTGAATGATGAATCCTTTACATCACCTTCAGTGATATTAATTGAGACCAGCCTGAATTTAGAAAACATGCACGATGCCTGAGAAAATAAAATATGACAAAGAAACTCTGACACCTACTTTACGTCCTGGTCCCAGTCCTTTCACCATGACTCGCACGTGCGATACACCCTTCCCTCGAGCTTTCTGTGGAAAGAACAACTGCTTAGTGTTCTCTTTGGGAGAGCTGCTGCTGGCCTGGCTCCCCTGGAGTCTGTCATTCCCTTCTGACCCATTATCATAATAGTATTTCAGTAAAAATAAAGACTAGTCAGTAATGGATACAGAAGACATATATGGGGATTGTTGCACAGAAATCCAGGAGCAAAGGAGGCTTGGATACAGCTATGGCAAGTTCAAGAGGACTTCTGTGCTAGACTGTCAGCTCTGCCGACAGAGAAAGCTTCAAGATCAAACTATCCGTGACCTAAAGCCAAGGCAAAAAAGGACATATCCATGGATACGTGACTGCAGTGGCAAGAGACTAACAAGGACTAACTCAAAGCTGTTTTCCCTTCCCTAATGTGGTGATTTCTCCCCTGTGAGTAGTGGAGTCCTTCTGGAGGGTAAATGAGAAGTGCAGGCAAGCTTTTAGATTTGCTGTGCAGGAGTCCACACCTCCAGTGCAAAAATTCTAGGGGCTTGCAAATTGGAAATGAAGAAGTGCTGTACAGCACAGCCCTGCTGCCACCATGTGGAGGAAGCTCCTCTGGCTCTCTGTGTTGCCGTGTTCTGGTGCAATTAAGCTACTAACAACTTCAACAGGGATAGAATAAATCTGTCCAAGCACAGCTACACAGCTATTATGAGGCTCCAACGAGCACAGATTAGAAGTGAAGATGTTCTTATATTCCTGAGTCAACCACAGTATGCTGTTGGCCAGGAATGGCACCAAACACCTCTGACATGAAAGGCTGGAGTGAATTCCACCTAATGTAGGATAAGGATTTTTGGTTTAACCTGCCCTCATTCTGCTGTACTGAGGACCGTGACATAGCCAGCCTCATCTCCTCTACCTAGACACCCATGTGGTTTTTAGAAACACTTATAATAAACCATATGTAGCTGGAAACTACATGTGCAAGGACATCACCTCCTCTGAGTGGAACTGCTGGCAGCAGCTCAGTTCTCCTGAGGCAGAGACCAAATATGAAACATCCAGCCAGTAACTACAGCCGCTTCTCAGTCCCCCTGTGGTGCAGAAATTGAACTGCCGCTGATTTGGGGGCTACATTCCCAAACTGACTGAGAGATGTTCACTTAGGAAAAAAGGAGCTGTGCACAGCTCAACTCACCCTCAGGGCATTTCTAACAGCTGTTTCAAGCACACTTTGCCTGCCTGCAGAGGAAGCTTGGGATGCTGACAGCATGGAACAGCTCTGGAATGCTGCCTGTGAGCCAGGCGTGTGCCCAGGCCCTGGGAGGTGGGAATCATGGTGTGGACTCACCACAGCTGCTGCCATGGCCGCGGTTTGTGCCGCAATGGCCGTTCCCTTCTTGGCATTCTGGAAGCCTTCTGTGCCACAGGACGTGTGGGCGAACGGCCGGTTGTCAAAGCTGACCACCTGGACGTGGGTGCTGCAGAGACAGAGGGGCAAAGGGAGGAAGCAAGGTGGAACAAGGCTTTATTCTCATTTCTTCTCGCTCACCTTACTGTCACGGCTCACTGCAGGACTCCTGCCTCCCTTCTCCAAGCCACCCCAGCTCAGCATTCCCTTTCCGAGGCATCCCACTCACTCAAACCTGCTACAGAGCCCTCCCAGCAGTGACCTTCTGGTCACCCTACAGACCCTGAGCGAGGTGGCAGAACCTTTCTGGATAAGGTGTGTACTTTATCCAGGTACACCTCAGATCCTACTCAGCCCTTTCAGACCCACCTCTCACTGCATTTTACCTCTTCTGTTTATTAAAAAAACGCACAAAACATTTCTAGAACTTTAAGGACCTTTAGAAACAACAATAAAGTATCACAGCAAGGATCACTGATGAAATACAATCATCTCATGGAGAATATGGCAGTTTTTTCAACAGCTGCACAGAAACAGTGCTCGAGCAGAAGCAGAAGTAACCTGCTATTTAAAGCTGTCAGCATCTGGTTATTCACATCAGAATGTCAAAATGTATAAATACCATCTTATTGCTTTAAAGACATTCTAAGGACAATCATGCCTCCTGAACAGCACTGAGATTTGAATCAGTATCATCTTCCCCGTCACAAACACCACTTTTTTTTATTTGAGCCTTTAGATCAAAATGACGACAGGCCAAAGCACGGGTATGTCCTGAGCTTTTATTTTGCATGAGACCAGGAACGGAGGAGCTCATTTGCTTACTTGTTGTACGTCGCTTTGATGTGCGCTATCGGGATCTCTTCGTAAACCTTTCCATCCCATCTCATGGAGCTCCTCTGCAGGATTAAAGGGCTGAGGAGCAAAACAAGAGTTACCAGGCCTCGCTCTTTAAACATTTCAGAGTTTTACTTCACATTGGGAAATAAAGAAAGGAGACCAAGTCTCCGAAAGACACAAGCTGCGCTTCTGATTGAGTCAAGCCGCTCTCTCCCCTCCCTCGGCTGCAAACCCACCGGAGGCGATAAAACCTCGCAGCGAGCGGCAGATGGCAGCGCCCTCCCGGCGCGGCCTGGCCTCGGCTCTCACCTCTGCTCGGTCGCGCTCTGCTTCTCCGTCTCCTTGGCAGCCGCCCCGGCGATGTCCTGCAGCCTGGGGGGGCCGGTGCGGAGCCCGCGGCACAGGGCGGCGGCGGCGCGGGCCCTGAGAGGGGAGAGAGCGGCCGGTGAGGCACCTGCGCTGGGGAGCGCGTGTGCGGGGACCGCGTGTAAGCGGCAGCGGGAACCCCCCAGCGGCCAACCCCCAGCGGCCCTCCCCGGTGTCCCCGCGCTCCCCGCAGCCCGTCCCGCCGGCTCCGCTCACCCCCAGCCCGCCCCGAGCACCGTCCGCCCGGTGACCGCCACGGCCGCGCTCATGGCGGCGCCCGCGACCCGCGGCCCGGGAGCGGCGGCCGCGGAGCACGCCGGGAGCGGGGCGGGCACATGGCGGGGCATTGTGGGGCGCGCGCCATGGCGGCGGCGCTGGGGCGGCGGGCGGCGGGGCCGGCCCGCTGGGTGTGCAGCGCTGCTGCGGCTGCTGCTCCTGCTCCTGCTGCGCGCCGCCCGTGGAGGCTTTTCGGCGCGATGTGCTTGCTGAGGCTTCCCCGGATCACGCAGCCTCTGGAGAAGGAGGAGGAGGAGATGGCGGCGCTCATGGGGCAGGTAGAGGGGGGTGTCCGTGGGGGAATGGCGCCCTCAGGCACGAGGGGAAGGAGCATCGGGGGCCCTGCACACACAGCCTGATGTTGCTTCCCGAGTGCGCTGTGTGCGATTTGCACTACCGTTTGTGGGTGTTGGTGGTGTTCCCATAATCTCCTTCGCTGCTGTCGTGTCCCCGTTAGGTGCTCTTGCTGCAAGCAGGGAAGCGCTGCTCAACCTCAGGGAGATTCCCATTATCTTGTGTTCGCTGAGGTGGAAGTAATTCTGCTTGCTAACACCCGTAGTGCTGCTGGCTCAAGAATTCTTTATTTTGCCCTTCTAGATAGAGCTGGAGAAAAGCCACTATTCGGATCATGAAATCCGTAAGCTGGAGGAGGAGGAGCGGCTGAAGAGGAGGAAGGAAAGCCCGTATGATGATGATGATGATGGTGAAAGGACTGGCAAGACGGTCATCATGGCTCAAGACCTGGAGGACAAGTGGGAACAGAAGTTTCTGCGGTTCAAAGCTGCTCCACGGATAACAGGTACAGGCTGAAGTTTGTGGTGGGTGAGAACACACAGACTGTTTGCCAAAGAGAGTGCAATTCAGTAGAAGGAAGGCATTTTTGAGTCTTTTTTGTTTTAAAAAGAGTCTTAACTTTGTGGCAGCATCGTTAGCACATGAGCAATTAACTGACAGGGAGGTCAGTGTTCCCATGCCAAAAAAATGTGCGTGTTCAGCTTTACCAGAACAAAATGGCAAAAGTAGATGTTGTTTCCAGACAAGAGAAATGTTTGGTCGCTTGGTTCCCAAGCTCTGCTTAGTGCTCTTGCTGATTTTTTTGTCAAGGTAGGGATCCAGACTGCTTGCTATAAATTCCTTCTGGAATTGAAACAGGAGTGGGTTCCAGCTGAATCCTTCATTGATTTCCAGAGCAACTGAGAGCACTCCTGTCTAGATTCTTGTGTTGTTCTGTGTACCCATGCTTGTGGGTATGAGATGCCAAGGGTTGGTGAATCAATGGGATCAGAGTGGTGCTGCTGGGAGACTGTTTCCAGCATGTGTTTTGTTTTTTGGCAGATGCTGATAAAAAGAACATTCGAACGTCGTTGAACAGGAAGCTGGACAGTAACCTGATGCTTCTGGTGAAACAGAAAATTGGGAACCAGGAGCTGTGGCTCCTACCTCAAGTGGAATGGCAGCCTGGAGAGACTCTGCGAAGCACAGCTGAGCGAGCCATGGCTACGTTTTTGGGTACGTAGTCTGCCCTGTGCTTGATCCTCCTTCTTGTTTGTCCCAGTGGTTTTCTTCCTGTGCCCTGTCTGAGGGATATTTTTCATCTACTATACTGAAATCACCTTCCACCTGCTGGGGAAAGGCATTTCATGGCAGAGGGATGGAGCTCAGTGGGGTGGACTTTTCTGGGAAGAGCCACGATCCAGGGTAATCAGCTCTGTACTGCAGCATGTGCAGGGCTGGCAGACCTGTGAGTTGAGATCTCTGGCTGCCACCAGCAGCAAGCAGTGCCAGGTGTGGCCCTTGTGATCTGATTCTGGAGCATCACCAGACACCCTCTGAACGTCTGGGCTTGCTCCAGGTATATGGCTTCTCTTTCCCTCTGGGTGCCCTGTAGTAGCTTTTGCAGCAGATGAGTGGTGATGGCAAACCCAGGTGTCCTTACTTTTCACTGTGGGTTGGCAAAACGTGGTATTCCCTCCCTCCCTCTCCCACTCTGAGAGGACTTGCTCTCCAAGTGAGCAGTTTCTTCATGAGAAAAGGCTCACAGTTGTCAGGATTTCTGCTACAGAGGGAAGTCAGCAAGAGAGGCAAGGAGTGGCTTATGCTTCATTTTTGTTACATAGGAGAGCAGTTACTGTTGCTGTGTGTTCTTATGACTTTTTTTTTTCTCTTTCATTGCTGGGGTGTTGCAGGAGATGACATTCAAGCCAAAATCCTGGGGAATGCACCATATGGGATTTACAAGTATAAGTTCCCCAGGGCTATCAGGACTGAGGATAATGTGGGAGCCAAAGTCTTCTTCTTCAAAGCCTTCCTGCAGAGCAGTGATTTCACCCAGACAGAGCTGAAGGCAGATTACCTGTGGGTCACAAAGAACGAGCTGGGAGATTACCTGAAGCCGGAATACCTGAAAAAAGTCAATCGATTCCTCCTGGACTTGTAAGCGAAGGGCTGTGCTCCAGCAGATGGGGAAGATGTGGGACATGGCTCCAGGGAGGAGCACGGCTGCTGCTTTGCAGGTCTCTGTGTATGAGATGTTAACTTGGGCTCTGGAGGATAATTTGCCTTTGCCTTATTTCTCAGTTCTCTTCACTGTCCCTGTACTGAATAAATATTAAAACTTATACTCAGAAGTGAAGCTTTCCTGAGGGAGTTCTTTGCTCTTGTTGAATTCTCCTCCTCCATCACTTCTGGAAATGCACACTGTGATCTTTCCCTCTCCCAGGAGTGTGATTCCCTGGGGTTGTGGTACCCGGGAGGCTTGCTTTCCTCCCCAGACTCCTGTCACAGGCTCAAGCTCAAATGGTTTCTCCTTGCAGTGGCTAATACTTGTCTCTGGTACCTGCTATCTGGTAAATGGAGGGTTGTCTCTGTGTCCAGATGGGAACAAACCCTCCTGGACACCAGCCAGAGCAAGGTGGGTGTCTGGGGAGAATGAAAGCTGGGATATTCACAGCTTGTTAACATTTAATCTACATTGGAGCTGTCTCTGGCCTCAACAATACACAGTGGCTGTGGAGGACATGGATCTCTGAGAAATAGGCAGCAGCTCATTCTTCAGACAGGTGCTGCTTCCCCACCCACACTGCCTCCCCTTGAGCCTCAGCAACAGACACTGAAGGAGGGTGACAGCAGCAGCAGCAGCTACCTGTCTGGGCTGGGAGGCTGTTTTCCTTTAAGGGGAAGGCTGTTTGAGCACTGCTGCCTTTGATGCCTTGTGGGAGCAGCCTCAAAGGTGGTTGTAGGGAGTTCTCAGCTCCCATTCCCACTGCATTAGGCCAGCAGTGCTAACCCAGCCCAGCTGGGTCTGCCTCGGCAAGCCTGACCCTATTACCCAGATTTCTTTATTAGAAGATCTATCCTGGGTTTTGTGTAGTGCTGCCTCATCCCTGCGGGGCCAGTTCTGTTCCTGGAGGTTTTTCCTGGTTGTAAATGTTGCTGTTTGGTGGTCAGAGTGCTGGTTGGACATCGCAGGGAATCAGCCTCCTCCAGTGGCAGGGAGAGAGGGAGCAAATAGCTGCTGTTAATCATCCGGAGAGACTTTGGCCTCCAGAGGTGGAACTGGAGATTTCTATATGTATTTTGTCAATCCTTTGGGAGCTGTTGAGCTGCAGGCCTCAAATTAAAGCTATCCTTAATCAGTCCACAAGCCATTGGGGTAGGGAGGGAGCACAGCAACCTTCCATTTTCTAATACTGGACAGTTAGGGAGCTGCAGGTTTCCCATAAATTACCAACAAAACTTGGTTCCTGGAAGCACCAGCTAGTTGCTGCAAATGATCCCAGATCCTGCAAGTTGGGCTCTTTCCCACATTTCTTGTGTGTGGCCTGTTTTCTTCTCTGGCCTCGGTGAAAGGGAAGGCAGGAGGATGTCATGCAGGTTTCCTAGAGGATGGTTTGAGTTTTCTCATTTCCTCTACTCCCAGAGTCCTGCAGTAGGCTGTTCTTTTCCTTTGGGAGGCTGGTGGCTGCAGGCTGTTGTTCCACGCAGTGCAAACCTATACCCATACTCGTAGTTGTAGAAGCCTGAGCAGGCAGGCTGGTGGGATGTGTTTTTCTGATAGCCACTGAAAGGGTAGCACAAAACCTTTTCTGAGAGAGCAGAAGAAACCTGTTGAGTCAGGTAGGTGAGAGCAGCTGGGTGAGAGCTGCTGTGTTCAGGTGTTCCTCCTGCAGTCCAGCACAAAGAGCCCGGGGAGGATTTCACTTGTGTTGAGCACAAAA
Source organism: Lophotriccus pileatus (assembly GCA_035583135.1). Classification (NCBI taxonomy): domain Eukaryota; kingdom Metazoa; phylum Chordata; class Aves; order Passeriformes; family Tyrannidae; genus Lophotriccus; species Lophotriccus pileatus. The sequence continues at coordinate 7,793,166 of JAWWES010000018.1, read as the reverse complement.
CAAAAAACTCCCCTTAAGAAAGCAGTGGAGAACTGTGTGAGTGTTTTCCTGGGTGTGCAGAGAGGCTGGAGCTTGTTTGCACCCAAAACCTGGAGGATTTTTCTCGCCTTGGCAAAGGCCTCCCCACATGGGATCTCTCTGCCAGAACCTGAAGCTGCAGCAAGTGCCTGGGAAAGGCACTGACTTTGCTGTTGATAATTTTGTTGATAATACCCAAAGAAACTTTGTTGATAATACTCAGTCCTTAACACCAAGCCCTCCAAAAGGAAAGCCTAGAATTTGTGAGGTGAGTATGAAATGCTGACAGCAGGAACCCCCTTCAGATAGTTCCAGCTACAGCTTTGCTGTCAAGGCTACTTTTCCCTAACAGATCTTGGGGCATATAGAATCCTTTGTCAGGACTTCACAGGCAATGCTTGGAGACCCAGGGGCATTTTTCAGTAGAAATATGAAGGGTTGTTCAGCAACATCAAAACAAACCTTCTTCAAAACCAAGGCAAGGTAACAGAGGCCTTATGCGGGGTGTACAAGGCTTTAGGACTCACTATCACAGGCCGTTCCAGAAGCAGGACAGTGTGCTGGCAGGACCTGGCCCTTTATCTGTCTATCATGAACTTCCAGTGTCATAATTGGCTGAGGCAGAAGTTTAGAAAGAGATTTTTCTCTTAGCAGTTTGCAGTTTAAGCTGATCTCTGCCAGAGGTTAAGGTGAGAGCTGATGTTGAAGGCAGATTATCTTCTGAGGGGCTGCTCTGCCTCTCAAGCATCTGGGCAGAGGGAAGCTGGGGACACTGGGACATGAGGCATGGGCCAGCACTGCTGCTGGGAGGAGGGCGAGCGATGTCAGGGGTGAGTCCTTCTGCTGTCCTGCTCCCACCACGTGCTGCCTGCCTGCCTCTCATCTATCAAAGTAATTATGCCCATTACATTTCTCCTTTCAGGTTTTACCCTCCCAAATGTTATTCCACAGCATTAAACCTGTGGGGCGAATGAATTATTGGGGGAAATAACCAGATATAATCCAGGTTTAATGGGCACGTAGAAAAACCACACTGGGTTGGGAGGGTGGCTCAGCCAGCATCCTGCTTCTGCAGGCAAATAGAAATTTATCTTGATGTGTGTATATCTCTAGTTTCGTGATCTGTGAGCTCTTAATAATTGGTTTGGTGACCTGCTGGCAGTGTTCTCTCTCTGTAGAGCTCTCCCCAGTCCCCAGTTAATATAATGGGTCACAAATCCCATTTGCTTTTGAATTCTGAGTAATCCTTGTGTTAATGTTGCCTATTGCTTTTCTGGAAGCATTGGAGGAAATGAGAGCCATGTGCTAATCAGTCAGTCTGGTTCTGTGTGTTCGGAAGCTGCTGCCTTGCTCTGCCTGCCTTTTCCAAATGCCCTGTGCAGCCCAGTTGTGTCAGACCCAGTGCCCCACTCTGCAGAACAGCAACTGCAAGAATTCCCAAGCTGTGCTACTACCAAATGGCACGGGCTGCAAACGTTGGGATGAGCTCGAGGAAAGCAGTGGGATGAGATAGGGAGTGGGCAGCCAAATGATGAGGGGCTTGGAGAGGAAGGAGGCTGGGCATTCAGGGTGTCTGATCCCACCAGTGCCCTGTGTGGAAGGGCAGTGAATTCCCTGGTTTTTTTTGGGGGGGGGGGGTGTCAGATGGCTTCTGGACATGGTACCCATGGGGACCTGCTTTTCTGCTTTTGCTGCACCAGCACTCAAAGCTCAGCATGCAGCCTTGTCCCTGCTTAGGGAATGTGGTGCAGCAGGCGGTGCCTTCCAGCAGTGTGCTGGAGTCTCCTGTACCACATCCTTCTGGATTTCATATCCATTCATTCTCTCTGCCCGAAAGCAGGACTGTGGTGAGCTGTAGGTGTCTTGCCTGCTCTCTCCTGCCTTTGTGGGTAGGCAGGTATCAGAGCCCTTTCAGAGGGGCAAGAAGCTTCCAGGCAGACCCTGAGGTGAACACAGGTATATCCCTACTGAGGGAAGGGGAGGGAGAGCATCAGCCCCCCAGATTGCCTGAGGACCTGTAAACCACTCCAAAGCACCTGCTGTTGGTGCTAACCCAAAGGCTACAAGTGGTTGGTAGGGACTGTGTTCTTGTTCAAATTGTTGCCTGTGGGTTGAACCTGGCAGGAAACTCCAGTGGTGTGTCCAAGTCCCAGAATATCCCAAGTCACTAAGCCAATGTTTCCTGATTACTTTTGTTCGTTTCCTGATTTTCTGTAAGTTTTCAGTTCTGCTGCACAGCTGAGAAGCCTCACCCTTCACCCCTTTACCTCGTGCTTCCATTTGTCTCCCTATTTTTAGCCTGTCTGTGGCATTCTTCACACAATGCCTGTGTGCACCGCTTTGATCGGAGCTGCCGCTGATGGTGACGTGACCTTGAAGGTAGCGGCGTGCAGCAAAGCGAGACGTGTTGTATTTAGTGAGCTCCTTGTAGCCAGGCATCGCGTCACAACCCAGGCAGGCACACACAGCATCGCCTTCCCTCACTCCCAGGCTGTTTTCACCGACAGATCCCACCAGGATTTGGGCTATTTGACTCCAAACCCCTCTCCCTGGTCTCTGCCCACACTGAGGAACGTGGTGGACAACTACCAGCACTGGGAGCTCCATGCTCGAATGTCACTGGCTCCAATTTAAGAGCTAAATTCCCCCGAGGATGAAGGTGTATGTCACTTGCTGCCTGTGAAACAGCTCGGTGCTAGGCACTAGATGGCAGGCAGTGACTGGGAAATCCTATCCGTGGAGTTTTACTTCCCCTTAAAATCCCCTCCTCCTCTAGCTCTCGCATGCTTCAGCGTGGGAACCTGAAGCATGGAATAAGGATCAACAATTTTTAACTGCTGTGCTCAAGCTTATACCTTGCATGCTGAAGGATCCCAGTGATTGGCAGATGGTCGTCTTTACTCCACTGAGGCTTGACAAGTAGCAGGAGACTCCAAGGAGTCTCCAGTGCAGGGAAAAGACGCAGGGAGCAGGGTGGATGGCAGGCAGGTTGTGAGGGCTGCCCAGGGTACTGAGTGAGGGTTAGGGAGAGATGGGAGTGCAGAAGGGGTGCATTAATAGGGGGTAGGGATAGGGGCAAAAAATTGATTGTGGGTGTTTGACATAGGCAAGGAGAAGTTAAGAAATCCCTGTGGATGAATCTCCTATAACCCTGGTTGTGCAGCAGTTTCTTGGGAGAGGGCAGTGGAAGTGTTTCTGGCAGTGTCCGGGCTTCAGCTGGATACCTTTACCTTACAAGAGGGAGGGTGGTCACCAGACCCTGGTTGTGGGGTTCAGTCACTGGAGAAGGCCTGATCCTGTTCCCAGGGTGGCACAGCATGCCTTCAGTTCACTTGGCTTGGGCTTTGGGCATTTATCCCCAGAAGTGCACATAAAAGTACTTACCTAGAAGAATATATGTATCCCCCTCTTCTACCCCAGTGGTGGAGCATGGGCTCCTATGCACTGTGAGGAGGCAGGAGTGGTAAAATCCCTCCTTTATTGGTCAGAGGTGTAAGTTCAGCTGTCCCTTGGGCCTGCTATGTGCTGCTCCCACGCCTACAAAGCTCAGGGCAAGACAGCCCCCGTGGTGCTGGGTGCCTGACTAGCCTGTTCTGGGGCACCAGCGCAGAGCTGCAGCCCCTGTGCCGCACTCTGGGTGTTGTAGGTCCCCTGTAAGCACCTTCCACCAAAAAGGGGATTATCTATAGCTTGTTAGAGTACTTGCAGGGAGGGAGAATAAGGCTCTTTGCTCTGAAACGTTCTCTTCCCTGGGATTACAAGATAATGCATATGAAACGACATTAGCTCAGCCAGGTTTATGGATTATTTGAAAATCAAATTCTTTTAATCTCATCCACCATCTGGCACCAGCATAACAGCCAGCAGCCAGCTCGCTGCTGCTTCCACCCTGACTGTGTTGGAGTGACTGGAGTATCAGAGCCAGCAAGGGGTCACCACCATCCCCGGCCACCACTGTGCATCCTGGCACCAGCACCCAGGCCAACCTTGTCCTGATTTCTTCACAAGACAGTGCAGAGCTAACATGTCTCTAAGGAACTGCTGTCCTTGGTGTGCACTAGGAATGAACAGGCAGACTGGGAACACCTCACTGCTGGTGCCTATGTGACCATGAACCTTGAAACCAGAGGGATCCCCCGGCCTTGGATAAAGGTCAAAATCTGAACAGGGGATCTTCCAATCTCAGTGACGTGATTTGCAGTGATCTCCTGGCTGGGCAGGGGGGGATGAGGGCGCAGAAGCTTGTAGGATGCTGATACAGAGCTTTTTCCAAGGAATTTGTGTTTCCACTTGTATATTAATTGGAAGCTGCCAAGGTGCATCTGGGCTCAGTGGTGGGGCTGGAGTGTCCTGTAGGTACCAGAGAGCCAGTGACAATTCATACTGTTTATGGGGGGCAGTACAAGCAGGTTCCTGGAGGAGCAGGGCAGGGTGGAAGAGCCTGTCAGAGGTGCAGCATGGAGCACTTGTGAAGCACCACCGTGGACAGCACCATGGAGGCCAACCTGGCTCACAGGTCAGGGAACAGATGAGACTGGAGAGTGGTGAGGGATCACTGTGGGAAGTTGGAGCTACCAGAATTGGGGATCTGTGAATGAGTGAGGGGTGTGTGCTGGGCACTGTTGTCCCTACTCCAACCCCACAGCTGATTTTTCAGATGTGACACCAGCTGGGCTGCAGAGCTGCTTGGTTCTCCTGTTTTTGGTTTCTGTGCTGAGCCTCAATACAATAATCCATCTTCTCCTGTCTCCTCCAGAATGCTTCTGTACCTACTACTAAGGAGCGCTCTAATCTCAGTACCCATTTAACATGAATAAAAACCCTTCTGGGACAATAGGTCACGGTTATACAATTTAGCTCAAGTAGAGAAAAGGCCTTTATAGCTGTGAATACATGAATACTTAAAATATATATATAACATTGGTTAACATCAGGACTTATAAGCATAATATATATATATATATATATAAAACACAGGGCTAACATTCCGTGCCTTGACTCCCTCCACAAAAGGCTGTAGCTGTTCTGCCTGTCAGCTCTGTCCCAGTGGCTCTTCATGGCTGGAGTCACAATTTGCCACATTGCCCACTTTTGCTGGGAGCTCAGTATGGAGAACAGCTGCTACAGGAGGCGGGAGACTGTGGAGAGCGTCCTGCAACTGGTGCTTGGTGAGGATCAGGATGTGAGAGGTGAGGACACAGCACCTCTGCCCATAGGTAAGGAATGGCACACAGAGCCAGGTTGGTAGCTCCCATGATTTGTGTGCCCTGAAGACAGTTGCCTGCAAATAAAAAAAGAAAAGCAACAAGAAGAATGAATAGCTTTAAAGAAAAGTGTCATTTCTATAGGTAATTAATTACTAGTTATAAAATGGTACCATTGTCTGTGTCATTAGAACTACTTGGTTTTCCAATACATTGAAGTTTTAATTAAACAAGTCCTTGGATTCTTTTTTTCCTGCTCCTTTGTAATACAAAGTCATTTTTTTTTTATTTGTGCCAAAGAATAAATTAATAGTGTAATTAGTGACTATTACTTTGTCATTCCTGGAAGGGTTATTTCCAGGTTGTTTGCATGAAGTGGCTGGAGTGGTTATGAAATGTTGTCTGATACCAAGACTCCCTGGAAGCAGCTGTCTGTGGCTGGGGATGCTGGTGAAGGTGGGAATGTGACAGCACTGGGACACAATCATCAAGAAGGGGATGCAAAACTCTTCCAGGGCTGGATGGTGGAAGCTGTCAAACACTGCTGGTTATCCCCTTGCTTACTTGCATGCCTGTGAATGAATGTATTTCATTTTGATGCAGAAATGCCCTCTAGAAAGCATCCTCAGACCTTCCAAAAAGGAAGCAAAGTGACAATGAAGCTGTGGCTGCTTCCATGTACTCCCCCTGGTACAGGTGAGGGAGCAACCCCAGGATGGGATTTTAAAGCATGCACTGCTCCAGTCACCATTAGAGGGGGTGGAGAACTGGTGGGCATGACATGTCTTTCCCCTGCCCCACCATGTGTAGGGTGCACTGCAGATTCCAGGCAGGAAGAGGGGAATTTAGCATGCAGCTAGTGATAGCGTCTTAATAGATCTGCACTTATTATTTGGAAAAGAAAATCAGGATTACAGGCTTATGAAGGATTAGCAAGCATGAATGTGTATTGCTGCATATACTGCTCCTTTTGTAAACCCATTGTGTCATTAGGCTGATATAGAGTTATACCATTACTAGCATGACATCAGTGTATCAGATAGTCCTGATTAGAAGATCCAGCAGCCGTACTGAAGAAAACAGGGCATTCCCACAGGCCTGCTGATCCTTCCCTGTTTGTACCTTGTGGTTTGGCTGTGAAAACCATGTTGATTTTTAGACGGCATCAACACCACCAGTAGGAGCACTGTGAGCACTGGCCCACTTCCTGGGGCCTGTCAAAGTGACCAAATTGAGGCTTTTAGTGCTTCAGATGCCCTCTCCTGTGGGTTTTAAAGCAGTAGCAGGAAAGTGGATGCAAGAGGATCCTCAGGTGTCCATGCAGTCAGTTACAGTGGTGGAGAGAGACCTTGGACTGCTCAGAGGAGCTTCGGTCACTCATGGATATCCCTTTTTGTCCTGTCAGGGTCCTGGTGCTTTTAGTACTCAGATCACTTTTGAGGGTGAGATTCCAAAATCATATTCAAAATGATGAAAATGAAAAATTGTGTCCATTTTTTGTCTCCCAGTTGGAGTGTATACCGGTGGGGGCTTAGTTATCTTTTTTCCTTGTCCATGTTTAAAGCTTCTTTTGGCCATAATTTCTTTTTGTGATGTAAGTGTTCTGACAAACTTGACCCTCCGCTGCAGAGCAGTTCTGCATGAATGATCCAAGTAGGTCAAGCAATCTTTTTTTTTCTCTGCTTCCTTCCCCTGAAGTAAAAAAATGACCCTACAACCACAAACCTGGTGCGTAGAACCCGGTGCACACAAGAGACCCTACAATAACAAACCAGTGTGCACACAGCCCGCTGCTGATGAGGGCTGACATGGTTTCAGAGGTGCTGATGCTCCTGCTGATGTGTCCTTTCTGAGGGCATCAGCGTCAGCAGCCCTGTTAGCTGTGAAACGAGGAGGATGACTCACGAACCGCATGGACGCAAGTGGTGTCAGTACCTTGATGGTCCATTGAGTTTCTAACCTGCGTCAGCAAAATAAGGGGAGGAAAGCAGAATGACAACCAAACCTGAATTTGAGGGGGAGAGAGCAAGTGATGTGGAAAATGCAGCTCCCTCTGAGCCCGTGTCCCCACGCCTTAGCAGACACAAGCTGCAGGGACACCCAGCTCCACAGACCGTCAGGAATGGACTGTTGCTGTCATTCACAGGTACTGGAAACGTTGGCTCTGGACACGCTTTCCAACTGGCTCCAAGTTTCTTACTCTGCCAAGCTCTTACCTGAGAGCATCTTCCCCATCTCTCTCTGCAGAGACTTTTGGGGGACTGATTCTTGGGGGCTGACACCTCAGTCCTCCTGATTTTGCCATGAATATTGTGTCTGCTGGCACAACAAACCCTCCTTAAGTCAAAGACAGAAGCAGATCGAAGTGCTTAAAAAGTTGTGAAGCTGAGCAAGCAGATGAGAAGGCTGGTCAAAGCAAAATTAAGATGCTGTGAACCCTGTTGCGATGATTAATGGCTCTTTTTATATGAAGATGTTCAGAAAACTGACATTTACTGAAGAAATGAGAGTGAGGTCTTTGGAATAAGCTAGGAAGACTTGTTTGGTTTTTTTAATAAAAAGAGACGTTTCAGCCAATACAAAAAATTAAGGATTCCTAGGTGTCTGTCCCTGCTTGCAGTCTGTAACAGAAGAAAAAATCATGGAGAGACAAATAGCTTAGTTTGAGTCGAGGGATAAGCAGACTGGAGCATCAGTTGCAGCTCAGATGTGGCCTTCAGGAAGTGCTGAACCAGCCCATTCTCACCTCAGGGTGCTGCCCTATGTGCCCTTTACAGCTCTCAGAGCTTCCCACAGCTGCAGGGGCAGGAGACATTGAGATGCTGAGAGACATCGCAGTGACCACCTCTCCCAGCAGGCGCCTTGCTCAGCCTGGCAGCAGCTCCCAGCCCAGCCCACCCTCACCAGCAGGCAGAGCAGTCAGCATCAGCAGCCTCAGCGCTCACCTACGTAGCTGCATTCTTTAAGCCTCCCCCCACCCCTTCCCTCATCACCACTTTAAGTGTGGGAAGCAGCCTGGGAAGCTGGGGGAGTCATATCTCCCCAGATGTTCTGGGATCAACAGCGCTACCCAAAGAGCAAATCTGATATCATAAGTGTGCAATGAATTGGGCTGTAATGATTTTTAAAAACATGCCTTTTAAGGCTGGTTGTTGATGCCCCAACTTGATCTTAGAATGGGTTTCAGTGTTCCTAGAGCAGAAATCCAAGTGAGCACTCTGCATCTGTTTATCATGCAGAAGAGTAAAAAATGGCTCTTCTTCCTCCTGGGTCCCTGCAGCTCCTCTGGCAGAACTAAAAGACACGTGTGGATCTGCAGCACTGGAGTGAAGAAGAGTGGGAACAGAAGAGAAGACTCCTCTGTTTCATCCCACCTGCTCTGTGATGGTGACTTGCCCCGAACAGTCTCAGGAAAATCCTGTGTAAATGGAACATAAATGTTTTATGAATTCAGCCCTGGTGGAGTAAATTAAAGGGTCATTAATGGCCTCATTAAAGAGCTTTGCACTTTGTTCTGAATTATGAAAGCTATCATGCAATGTTAAACTAAATGGAGTTTTCAGTGAGATTTTAAAACTCTTTAACTAGTTCCCTCTCCCCCTCTGTCTCTCTCTATTATTTTCTTCCCCTTTTTTTGGTCTCTGAGAAATGTCTTTCGAGGGAGCCGCCTGTAGTGCTACAAACTAGATTTCAATTATAAATCTTCTTATGCTCCACTAATTGCCCAGAATTTTTCTCAAGAGCTGCCTGAGGTTATTGCTGATGAAGAAAGAGCCCTTTTGTCTTTCCTTGAAATGGTGCCTCCCTCCCTCCCCTCTGATGAGACCTCAAGCAGGGAATTACCTAGAATGACACCCAAACGGGAAGTGGAGAGCTGCCATAGGGAAAGACAGACAAGTTTGCTGTGGCTTTGCTTTGGATAGTTGGGGAGAAGCCTTTGGCTCGTCCAGCATCTCCTGGTGTGGCTCTTGGTGGACTCCAGCAGCTTGCCCTGTCTCTGGCTTTATCAGCAGCCCAGCACTACCCCTTCCCCTTTCTAGGATATCAGTTGGTGCTCAGCAGGGTAGAGGAGGCATAAAAGCTCATCCTCAACAAATTCCAGCAAACACCTGTAAAAACCAGTAAATGTAGAGCCCTTCCCAAATCTTCATTCATGAAGCCTAGCCATGAAGTGAAAATGTTGCTATGGATAAGCAATTGCCAGGTTGTTTAGGATCAGGAGCTTGCTGAGACAGCAAATGTCCTGGCCAATTGCTGACCAAAGGGACTACGTGTTGGGGGGCCAGGTCCTGCCACTATAGCTGGGACAGGGGCACAGGAGATATGGACAGTGTCCCCGGGTGTGGAAGTGCCAGTGCCCTCAGAGATAAAGACTGACATCCATATCCAGGAGTCAACATCTTCACTGCAGCTGGATTTCAGTATATGGGAATAAAGAGCCATCCTCTGGTCACTTCCCTGACCTTCCCTCAAGCTGGGGGGATACTGAAAGCCCCACATCTCAGTGCAGAGAAGGAGAGACTCCCATGTCTGGGGTGAACAGCATCTTGCTTGAGATCCAACCGCACTGCTAAGGTGGGCAGAAATTGTGTGGCAAAACAAAAACCACTGATTTGTCCCAGCTTTCCCCTCCCAGACACAACTATTTCACCACAAGAGAAGCTCCTCAGGCCTGATGTAGAAATCCTTCTGAGGCCAGAGGCAGAGCTAGATCTCCCCATGGAACATGACCAGTCACAGTTGGGGCACCCTCCCCTCCACTCCCCTCTAAGGCTCATTTCTTGGACTTACTGACTTAGCTTGCCCTCTGCAAGTTCTTCACACAGCTACACAACAAATTAAACCCCTTATTAACTAATTAAGCTATTTCTCCAACCAGGCAGGAAAGAGAGAAGAGGTTGTTATTATTTCTATTTTTAAATATCAGGGACAGACACATGTGCCTGAGCAGAGGCTCAGGTTGGGACACAAGGGGTGGACAGGGCCAGCTGAGAGGCCCCACTGCAGCAACAAAGTCCCTTTGCTGGCTTAGCTGTTTAGTTTTCCACATCTGGGACAGATTTTGGGAGTGGTACCCTGAAGATGTCAGCATCTGGGCAATGCAGGCTGTGATGGGGGCAGTGGGGGGACCCTCAGGAGGGTGCTGAGCTCCCCTCCTGGCATGGTGTGTGACTCCAGCAGGGAGGACACAGGAGCCCAGGGGACCTCACTGCCTCCAAAAGCCAGTGCAAACTGAGCAGTGGTTTTTAACCCCCACGCATGTTTCTCTGAAGGCTCAGACCCTCAGCAGCGAGCTGGCATCCCACGCTTCCCCCGTGTGGATTCATTGGAGCCAGATTTCCCCAATGCCCAGCTCCCCAGAGCTCCCATCATCCTCACTGTCTCCAGGGACCACTCACACACCATTTGTTGGGGGCCCTCCTCACAGGTCAAGTGTCACCCCACAGCAGCCATTGGTGGGACCGGTCCAGCCCTGGGACACTCCACAGCGTCTCTCTTGGTGCTCAGCCCTCCTGACAGGAATTGCAGCCAAGGGCTTTGCTGCCACACCAGGCTCCACGTTATTGAGGCTTGCTGGATGCTCTTTAGGAGCATCCTGGCTGGCTCCTGGCAGCCTGCACCGCAGTGCTTCAGTGCCAGGAGGCTCCGTCTGCCTCGTGGCTCCTTCCCACCGAGGTGGGAACACTGCGGCTGCTTCTGCTGCGCATCGTGTGGGAAAGGACGGGAATTCTGCAAGAGCTCTGCTCAGAAATGCTGCTGCTTTCTGGAAAGCTCTGGCCTCCTTCCCTGCATTGGGACGGGGAGATGCCCAAGAGCTGGGGCCAGGTGGTTTCTGCAGGTGAAACTACTGATGTGAGGGCTTGTAGGGCCTGGTGAGGGGGTCGGGAGCCACAGCTGCTTCATATCCAGCTTGAAGTGGGCTCAAGCTCAAAAAATGGGGTGTTTGCTCTAAGTGGCTGAGAGTAGGTACTGTGTGTGTTCTGGGGAGCAGGGTATTTAAAAAAAGGGGAAAAAAAAGGAAAAAAAAAGGGAAAAAAACGTTTTATGGGGGGTGGGCAGTGGGTAGCAGCTTGGTTGGCAGGGACTTTGGGCTGTGGCTGTTCTGCTTTTCTCTTCATAGAGCCGTGTAACTTGGATTTTCTCTTCTGAGGGCTTCTGTTTGTTATTAGTTTGCTTTCTTGCTTGTTTGATTTTATTTTCACCTAAATGCCCCCCTGCAGGACGTGCCCCAGGGATGTGGAGGGGCTGACCTGCTCTCTGGCTGGTGGGGAGGTTTCCTTGCTGGAGGCTGCTCTCAGTGTCTCCAGCCCCCACTTCCCTGACACGGCCTTTCCTTTAGTGCTGTTTGCTGCTGAGTGGGATCTCCCAGCATCTCTGCCCTCAGGAGAGGGGCTGGTGCTCTGGTGAGGGATGGAGAGCGTTGCACAGGGTGATTTAGAAAAGCTGACACACAGAAATGGCAGCCCTATAAACCATGTTTATGCTGATAGAATTAGCGGAGCCACGGCTGTGCCGTGCCGGAGCCCTGCAGCTGGAATGAGCATCAGAAGGGGCAAAGCCCTGCAGCAGCTGCCCTCAGCTGCCACAGCCCACTGTGGAGGGGGAGGTGCAGGCAGTGAGTGCCTGGTGATTAGTAAAGAGGGGGTGCAATGGGGCGGTAGAGATTTTGGGGCAGGTGGGAGGATGGTGCGATGAGCTCTGTTTGATGCCTTTGCCTGCGGGTGTCTGTGGATGTGGCCCCAGCTCCCAGCATCTGCTGGGCTGGGTGTGGGCACAGACTCCTCTGCAGCCCAGTGCCACTATCCCCAGGGACATGTAGAGTGGCTGGGGCTCGATGCTGTCACACTTGTGGGGATGGACGTACTGGAGGGTTTGGGGTCGGTGCTGTGGTGTGAGTGCCTGCAGAGTGTGCTGTGGCTTCAGGGATGCTGCAGCGACCTGCATCCCTGTCAAGTGCCAGGGACAGGAGGATTTTATGGATTTTCCATGAAAACTTCCCACAAGTGCTTTGGAGGAGGGATTCAGGGGAGCCAGGGCTGGGTTCTGCTGCTTGCAGCGTGCCTGGGAGTTTGGAGGGCTCTGTTTGCCCCCAGGTGGGCTGAAGTCACTGGAGGAAAACCAGGGGTGCCAGACCCTGGATGATGCAGCAATGCTGGGATGGGAAGCGTAGAAATGCCAACTCTGGTGGGCAAATCCAGTGGTTAATGCCACATATGCTGCCCTGCAGGGCTGGTAGTGGTGCAGTGTGGCCCTGCTGCAAACAGGGAGGTGGGAAGGATGTGGATTGGATGCAGAGAGCATCATGTACTGCTCCTGGTTTGCACAAATGGAAGATGGGAGGGCAAAGGGAACTTGAAAGCTCCTCAATCAGGGTGGTTGCTGAGGAGCCCCAGAAATGCTTTTCACTGTTTCCAGCAAAGTGACTGATGAGGGACTAAGGGAAAGGGAAGGATATGGGTGGGGAGCAGATTTAGAAAATGACTTCACCGTTGGTTAAATTTCTTCCGCACTAAAACATTGCAGAATTTGGGGAAAGAAGCAGAGCCCTGCCATCAAAAGAGCCTCACATCCAGCTGTGGCCAGATAGTGAGGGGAAAGTCATTGATGATGCAAAGCCACGCCAGGAAAATGTGGGACAGGTCATGGCAAATCCCACCTTGCGCACACGTCTGAAAGAGAAATCTCTTTCCCCTGTCTAATCCATTACCACATGCTTATTCCTATAACAAATAACTGAGTCAGCGGGAGAAAACCAAATTCAATTTATATCTCAATCCAAGCAAATATGAAAAGGCTGCCAAATCTGACAATAAAACTGCAGTGATCTCAGATATTTCCCTCCTATATAGCAGGAGGAAGGGGAGCAGAAGAGCTTTTGGCCGTGTGACCATAGGTGAGGATGCAGGGAGTTTGGTGGGATGCTTCAGAGCTCTGACCTCAGGAGGGGAGTGCAACTTTTGCTCTGAGGGACACCTGCCAGATGTGCTGGTACAGACGTGGCTCCAGAGCTACCCTGGGGACAGCAAGGGGACAGGGAGCAGGCTGGCACTCCTGTCACCTTTCTGAAATTATCTAACTAATCTCTTGTGGAAAAAAGTGGAGGCTTCCCACATCGGGCTATTCCTTCTGTGTTGCTGTAGGATTCTCAGAGGCATTCCCCTCCCTGCTTCACAAACTCTACAGCTGGTTCCACAGCCTGAGGGCACCAGGATTTTTCTTCAAAGTTTGTCAAACTTGACAGGTTTTCAGCGAAAGCAAAGCATGCTGTGCTGGGGTATGTTCTCTCCCAGCCAGGGTGGCAGTGGCACATTGCTCTATGTGCCCCTGCTGCCCCATCAGTGGGGTGTTCAGTTCAGCTTGTCCTGGCTTGGCTGGAGCCCGGTTTATCTCCCTGCTGTGCCCAGCCTGGCTGCAGGCGTGCAGGGCCACCGAGGGTGTTTTGCTGTGCAGGGGACACCAAGGGGTTCTGCTGTTCAGTGGCACTGCTGGCATGTCCACAAAGTCAGTGGCAGAGCTGTGTTCACACTTGCTGCTCCTTCCTGAGCCAGGTGACCTCCCCAAACTGAGCTGTGCGCCCGTGCCTGTTCTCACTCAGGTGGTGCCAGGCTTCCAGCAACGGAAGTAGGAACAGATGGGCAAAAGAGAATAAACAAATAGTCAAAATAGACAGTTTGATGAACTATTTTCCTAGAAGAAGGCATTTAGCAAGCTCAGCTGAGCTATAAATATCCCATAATGTTCCTCTAATATGTGAGGAGAGCTGGGGAATGGGGGGGATTTTCTTCATGTAAACAAATGCAGAGAAAATAGTGGCAGGAGGAACAAAAGGAACTAATGAATTCAAGTCAAACACTCTGGTTTGGCTCGAAGATGAGGCATTTCTTGGGCAGCATGTGACCACATCCAGGCGGTTCATGAGCCTCTCCGGAACCAAACTTGAGACTTTTTGTTCCCAAATATTGAGGGTTTGATGTTTACCATTGATCTGATCTTTATTTTTTTTTAAGCGTAAAAAAACAATAATGCAAGAATGAAATTAAACATTTCATTTGGAACTAGAATGAGTTTTTTGGTTTTCAGCCTGAAAAGTTTATACTTTGTGCGGCATTGCACATGAATAAGGGCTGGATTCAGTCCACAGAGGACAGGCAGAGGATGGACGATGGGGAAGTCCATGCAGGGAGCAAGTAGGGACATAGGTGCCTGGAACAAGCTCTCCACTAGACCTGCACTTTGCTCAGGAAAACCTTATGCATTCTCCATGCTAATTTTCTTTTTACTCACTCAAACCACAGAACAGCAAAAGGGAGGGGAAGGAACTGCTGTTCCTAGGCTATGTTAGGAACAGTTTGGTCTCATTAAAAATTGCTTTCACCTGCTACTAATTTTCCTCTTGCTACAAAGGTCTGGAATGGTTGGTTTGTTTGTTTGTTTGTCTGAGTGAAGAGGGAAAAAGAGCTGTTAGACGTTGTTCATGGTGAGGAAATGACAGCCTGTGCTGGCGGAGGCATGTTGGCTGACGAGCCAGCGGTGGGGATGGGGAGAAAATTGCAATGATCAGATCCTTCCTGGGCTTTCACAGCAGCCTGAGAAGGGTGGGAGAGACAGCACTGTAGGAGTTGTGCTGCCTGTTCTGCTGGCTCAGGCAGCGATGTGAGCAGGGGCTGCTCCCTGGGGTGTGTAGGAGCTGCCTTGGGGTGACTGCAGCCCCACGGGTGGGGGTTTACAGAGGAGAGAACGTGCTGTTGGAGGGTCCAAAATGGGACCTGTTTGGTCCTGCTATCCTGTCTTTGCCTGGCTCTCCTTAGCAGGCATTAGTTGCTCAGGTCTGGGGACATCCCTTTGTCCCAGGGAGGGGATGTTTGCAGTCCTGGGGCGGCAGCACCAGGGCAGTGCTGAAAAGCTTCTCCCATCCCTGCAGCTGGAAAAGGGCACCACTGACAACACAACCCAAGCAGGAGTGGCCCCTACTGAGTTGTTTTTGCTTTTACTTTGGGGAGTGGTGATGAGGAAATGGGAAACAGCAGGTGCACGGGGAAAATGACCTCAAACGCTGCAGATGAGGGGTGGGAATGCATGACGCCAAGTCTCTGTCCTCTCTGCAGACTTGTGCATCCCACTGTCTCTCCCACTGGCTGTGCCTGCCCCTGGCTGGGCCAGGGAGCACACCACACGAGGGCTGTCTCTCGTTACTGTGACAAGTAATTAGGGTGACGCAAGATGCTAAAAAATTACTTTATTAGGCAAAGGCGGCCTATAAACCTCCTGGAACAAACAGGCTCTTTAAATATCTCCAAACCGCGCATGAAGGAGGCTGTTCTCCCTCCCGCTCTTGCCCTGCTCATCCAGACCAAAGGAAGATCCGAGGCCCAGAGGGACGTTCCCCGGCTTTGCCTTAGCACCCTGCCTGCTGGTGAGATCCCCCAAAATAGGAAACTCAAGCTGCAGCAACCACTGGGGGTGGTTTCAGCTTCTACTCCCCTTGATCCCACTTTGTTTGACACCATACCTTCCCTAGAAGTTCCCCAAAACCTCCCCTTGGGGGGGATAGGGCATTGTGGTGGCGTGGCCATGGCTGGCAAAGCACCCACTCGTGCCTGCTGCTGGCATCGGCCTGCAGTGGTCTGGGGATGGGCTCGGTGTTAATAAATCCACAGCACGGGTACTGCTTTAGTGTTGCTCTAATTGGAGCCATAAAGTTAAACTCAGCCACTTAGGGTTCTGCAGGGAGCTGGGGCTTCCATTTGCAGGTTCCCCTGTGCTGTTAAAGGGCACCGTGCTGGCTAATAGGTGTTAAATTGGAGCATCACTTTTTAATAAGCCTCGTAATGGCATCGTGCGGATCCTTGGCGGCTTCAGGATGATGCCTGTGTTAGGATACCCGCATGCAGGGAAGGCAGTGCTGGGAACTGAAGGTTGGGAAGGCAGGGGTGATACGGGAAGCACTGTGGGGACCCAGGTCCTGCTCTGCTGCATGGATCCGTGTCACTGCAGAAAATCCAGAAGGTGGTCTGGTCTGAAAGCTGGGGCACAGGGACAGAGCAGGAGGTGGCACTGCACACAGCCTGTGGCATCACACAGTGTGGTGTGTCTGCTCCTACAGTGTCTGTTTTTGGGGTGACTGGGTAGGTGCCGACCAGGAAGAGGCATTGCCTGGAGCTGGACAAAGCCATGGCACTGCCCTATGTGATTTGTCCCTTGGGCTAACAGCAGGGTCACCAGCTGCGTTCCCTTCATCAGGACCATCTCCTTGGGGATGCTGCTGCTGCTGAGCTGTCACCTCCAGGTGATGCTTCTCGCTACCCCTTGCCCTGTGAGGATCACAATCACTATTTTAGTACTCTCACAGCAACCTCACTGCAGTATTTCTCATTTAATGAGAAAGCTTCATAATTTCCAAAACCCCAAGATCCTCCTTACTCCTGCCTCAAGTGAGAGGAGTTTCTCTCCTGCCTCTGCATGGTTGCTCACATAGAAGTGAAATAATGGATGTGATCAGGAACTGTCCTGCAAAACAGAGACATGGAAGCCATCCAGGCTGCTTTCACTTGGGTAATGCTTAGAAAAAGGAATAAAATCCCAAGAAACAAGTACACTATTTTTATCTAATCCCTCTGCTTTAATAACTGAGAGTTGGAGGGCTTTCATTATTCGTAATTCAGATGAGGGTGTTTTGAAGAGTCCCTGGTGGGTTCTGTCTTCTGCCTCCAGCTCTGCTCACGCCTCGGTCTCCTCCTGCCATGTGGGACATGAGGAAGCATTTGCTGAGCTCATGATCACATCCAAACAGCTCCACACTGCCCAAGAGCTTGGTATATAACCCCACGCTCAATCTCTGGGCTCACCAAGATTTAACTAAGAAATACCCACCAATAAAAAACACTTTGTCAAATTCAGCTCTTCACGGCATCCTCCACCCAACACAGGGTGAGATGGATTCACTGTGCTCCAGAAGGGAGACAGGGTGGGATTTGTCACCTCCAGGCCAGGCAAATTTGAGGCCAAAGCAGTGGAAGAGAATGAATGCAATTTTTGTCAGCTCCATCCGTGCCGGCAAATGCAGATCATGAATTACACACCCGCCAGATGACAGGCTGACATTTTAGCTCCAAACATTCTCCTATAATTAGAGAATCTAATGCAATACAGGGAATGGCTCCATTTTACACACACATTATCGTAATGCCTTTAAATAAGATAATTGATTATGCCTCTGCATAAGAAAGTAAAATATTCGGTGTAATTAAAACCGACATTCAGATTTTGGCATGCTGACAGGTGAGGCCATGTGTCATTTTATAAATCCTTAAAGTGATATTCACACCCACATCTGAGTTCCCAAAGTTTGGGGAGAAGAAAAAAATAAGCCCTTGTCGCTGAGTTGCTTTTTATCCTGACTTCAAATGCATTTTAAGGAGGGATTTCTCTCTTTTGTTTTTTTCGCTCTCATTTATCTTCATTTCAGCCTCATATCATCAGCTGACAAAAAAACCCTGAAGTCGTAGTGCTGTGAGCAGGGATGTTGGTAGATCCCATCAGATAAGCAGGATTTGGCCAGCTTTCTGCTTGCAACCGACCCCTCCGAGGTGTTTGCACTGCTGAATTGGCAGGCAGCGTCTTCCAGCGCGCGTCTGCCCCGACGCCGAAACCGCTGCCGGCTGTTTATGGGCTCTCCTGGAATGGAGATGTTCATGTAGAAGCCGTGAAAATGCTCTGTGGTGCAGCAGCTGCCAAAAGCCCTGAGGTCCTTCCGGATGAGGTCTGCCTGAGAAATGTGTCCCCGTTGTGACTGAGTGGATGTGGTGGGGGATGAGGATGGGGGACAGGTTGTGGTGAGCCTGCGGGCATGGGGAGCTGCACTGGAGGATTCAGTGGATGCTCTGTCCTTGCCACCTGGGCTGAGGTGTTTTTCTTCCTCCTTTATGTGCTTTTATGCCAAAGATTGAGGAAAATTTATGGCTTCTCCCACCCATTTTTGTGATTGGAGCAGCCTGTGAGGACTGTGTTTCTGATCCAAATAGTAGGTGCCAAAAACTGCTCAGAACCCTCCATACAAACTCCTGGTTGAGGCTCCATCCTGCTGCTAATGGACAAGGCTTATGTGACAAATGACCACTGCTGCTACATAGTGACACCTGCCATTGGTGGTCTGGGGGTCAGTGGTGGGGTTTGAGGTCTGGGGGCTTTTGAGGGGATTCTTTAGGCCTTGAGAAATCCTCCGAGTCAACACTGATGCTGCTCTGCAGCCTTGACATTTGCTGTCTGTTACTCCTTGAATCTTTGCAAACAGAGGCTTGAACACCTTCAGCATCTCTAAATTTGTCATTGTTGTCCCATTGCATGTTTCTGGTGAGATCTGGGCAGGACTCGGGTGAGGAATCTCTGTCTTTGCCCTCTGTGCTCTGGATCCATCCCCATTCCCTACAAAGACAAAGCTCTTCTAATAAATGGGAGGGCCAAGACTGTGACCATTGAATCCGCCTCCTGCCTGGTAACTTGGACTTGAATCATAGAATTGTTTAGGTTGTAAAAGACCTCTAAGATCATCAAGTCCAACAGTTAACACAGCACTGCCAAGTCCACCACTAAACCATGTCCCTAAGCACCACATCTACATGTCCTCAGCTGACAACAGCTGCCACACCATTTCCTTCCAAACAAGCAAAAATGGTTCCTTCTCTACAGCCTTAGTTATCTGTCAGTGCGCTGCTCCTTCCAGCTCCCCATCCAGTTTTCAAAGGCTCAGGATATCTGCTGGGACAAGGTGCTGTTTCCAGCCCTGTGTAGGGTCTACCTGGTGAGGTTAGAGAAGGAAAGGTGCAAAGGGCCCCATTTGGTGGCTCATACCTGGTACCCGTGGACGCACAGAGTGCAGAATGGCACCGGTTAGGTGCATTTTCAGTGGCACTTGCTCCATAATATCGCTTCGAAAACCTTCAGCAATGACCTTCCCTGTTCTGTACCTGCTGGTCTAGCTGCCTGCCCATCACTCTTTTCCCTGTGGGCTCTAACCAGTGCACAGGTAATTAAAATCTTCAGTCAATTAAATGGCTCCCAGCCCCCAGTCTGGCTGAGGAGGCCTGATCCTGCTGCTCTCCTCGCTACTCCAGGACACCTTGTCCCTGAGCGCGGATCGGATGGAGCTGGCAGGGCAAGGGCAGGGAAGCCAACAGGTGTGTTGGAGCAACCACTGGTAGGATGCAGGGTGGGAGAGGCTTCCCCTGGCTTCAGCCTGATCCTGTCTCCCCATCCAGCTCTGTCAGGGTCTCTCCTTGAGGGCTAGAGAAAACCAGTCTCCCCAGGCTCCCCCTCTGGGCTTCGCTCTGGCGAAGGGAGGAGGAGTGGGGGGAGAACGAGGGGCGCGGGCAGCGCTCGCTGTCTGTTCTGCTCACATTAGCAGGCTGCCCTGGCTCTCTCCAGCACTCTCCGGGCCATTACGCCGGGCTGGCGGGGTGCGGTTGGCAGTGCGGGGCGCCGGAGCCCGCGGGGACGCCGGCAGGGCAGCCGGCAGCTCACCCCTGCCTCCGCTCTTAAGCGCGCCTGGAAAAACCAACCCCACGCCCGCGTGCCTGGAAAACACAGGCGATGGTTAACCGGGGTGTTTAAGAGCACTGCCCGGCCTCCCACGGGGCAGCCTCCCCGCGGCCGGCGGGGTGAGGAGGAGGTGCTTGGGGGTGACAGGAGGGGATGAGGACTGCCCTGGCTGTGCGTGGGTGGCAGGCGCAAGCCAGAGGGACTGAAAGTGGGCAGATGTGGCATGAGCCAGTTCATGGATGCCAGAAATGCTATAATTGTTATAATGTGCCAGCCTGAGGTGGGGTTTTAACATACCTGGTGGGCAGGATGCTGAGACTGATCCTGCAGCCAGAGCCTGAGATCACAGCAGCATCCCAGCCATGGACACTGGCTGTGTCCTCCCACATCCTGCAAGGACATCCCTCGCTAGAGCCCTGCAGCCTTCAGGAGCAATATCCAAGTCTTCCACGGGTGCACCTGTGCAGAGATAAATTGCAGATGGACATCCAAGGCTGGCCTGGACAGCAGGCAAGAACACCTCAATGCAGTGCTCTTTCCCATGACTGGGTTGAGAATTTGCCTGGATCTTGCTTCCTGGGGTTACCTTCCTCATAATCCTGCATCCCTCAGCACCCTGTGATCCCCAGGAACCACCAAGCAATGCCCTGTGTGAGGAATGGGGATAAATGGAGACTGGTGGGACTGCTGAGGTGGGGAAGGGTCACCTAAGTTCCTGACCCAGAGCAGCTCCTTTCCTTGAGGGCCTAACACCTCATGGGTGATGGAGCAGACCATGAAAGGGACACCAGGCAATGCTGGGCCAGTCCCTTGTCTCCTTATTCCCACACATCAACGTTTATGGTCACTGCTGATGGATTGGTGCATCCTGAGCTGTCTCGTATCGAATCCTGGAGCTGCACCAAGCTGTTGAGGGAATGTTAGTCTGGGAGACTGCTTAAAAATAGTGGCTGCGGCAGCATCAAGTGTTGCTCAGGGAGAAACTGAGGAAGGGCCTGAGACAACTCGCTCTAAGTGCATCAGCTGTTCTGTCCGGCCTCCTGCTCTGTTTCTTATGTAAGAGGAACCCAGGAGTCCCCATCTTCCCAGAGTGCCCAGTGCTTCCACTCCTTTAAGTCTGTGCACCGACTGACTCACTCAGAACCCTGGGAGCAACATCCCACCGGAAGATGCCACCTGGACATCCCTTTGCATCCCCAGCGCTTGCTGTGCCCAGAGGGGCAGCTTGGATGCCCTCGTGGTCCCCGGGCTGTCCCTCCCTCCCACTGTCACACCCAGGCTCCCGCAGCACCGTCTCACACTCTGGCAAGCACGCTCCCCCCGCTCCCTGCGCTCGCTCCCTCACCCTCGCACACCCACGTGCGCAGGAATGATGCATTCCAGAGAGGAGCACTGCCATCAGCATTAGTCACCGTTCCCGTAGGAGGAAGGTTGTGAGCAGAGGAGGAGGAGTAGCAGAGCCACGATGTGGAGCAAGACCTCGGTCCTAGAGACAGCCACTGGCTCAGCACGGTGTCACCGCCGACCGTCCTGCTCCTTGTGTCGGCAGCTAGAGGGGACAGGCAGCCTCCTGGCTGGGGGCTGTGAGCAGGCTGTTGGGGGACACCGATGCTGACACGGCTCTTACGGAGCAGAAAAACCATTCTGGGTACGTTGCAGCCATCTGGGAGGGAAGGGGCCAGGTCACACATGGAGCCATTGATGTGTGTCTGCAATTAGGTCGATAGAGGAACAGACTCACGGAAGTGTTTCCCTGCCACGGAGCTGACGCATTTCCCAATGTTCCTTTTTGGGGAGGAGGAGCTTGGTGTGAATGAGCATGAGGGCAGTTCGATAAAACTGGAGTAGATGGACTGGAAAGGGAAGAGGAAAGCACCCCGGGGGGTTGGGCTTAGTGATGTGGGTGAGAAAGCAGGGAAAGGGCAAAGAAAGGCAGTTGCGGGGGTCTGAGAACATTTGGGGTGCCCTCAAGGAGAGAAGAGCAAGACTGAGCAAAGGGACATTCCCCTCTGAGTAGTTTCCAGGAGATGACAATGAGAAGACAGCCTGGTTGGCTGTCCTGAAAGGGGGTCCGTCCCAAATGCAGAAGCCTTGCTCAAAAAGCATGGAGGAAGTTCTCAGCTGGGAGAGGAGCCCTTCATCCAACACCTTCACCCTGAGCTTCCAGGTCCTGTGGAGCAGATCAGACAGAGTGACCACAAATGCTTACTTGCATTATTTTCTTGCCTTTGAATTAGCCTTGGCTTGGCTGGCAGGTGAAAGCAGGCTGCCTTTGAACTGCAGAGTAGGCAGCTGCCCTATTTGCAGGGTGGGTGGAAGTGCAAGGCAGCAGGTGTGAAGCTCTGGCCACAGGGTGCTGGAGATTTCTGGCAGCAGTGCCGAGAGAGAAGAGGTCAGGGGAGTCAGAGGTGGCAGGGGCACAGCTGGACTTGGCTGGGCAAGTACAGTACACTAAGCTCTGCAGTCCCTCTCTGCTAATGAGCAGAAGACAGGGAACTGGTGCTGCAAGCTGTCCTGGGCTCCTGGGACCTTCCCACAGCCCTCTGCATGGCTCTGTCCAAAGGCCTCCTTGGATCTGGGTGTCTAATCCAGTCTGTCTTTCACATCTTTTTTCTCTTACCTGCTTTCCTACACATGATCCAGCCACTGTCGCCTGTCTCCTGCCCCACAGATGTTCTGCTGTGAACTGCCATCCTCCACACGGACATCTGGACTCCTTCTCTGTTTACAGCTGTGCACTTCTCTTTCATTCTATGCATCATCAAGTTGTTGTGATTGCTTTCCCCATGGCAGGCTAGGTCATGATGGGATTAAAAAGATCATCTAGAGGGGGAAAGAAATTGTTTTGAGATTTAACTGTTGAATCAACCTCCAGCTCTGTTGTATTTCCCACCAGGGTTGAGTTGCCAAGTTTCATCTTGCCCCTTCCTTCCCGAGCACCCACGAAGCAGAAGATGAGCACAGGGCAGCACTGACCTTCAGTTAGGGCTGTGGACCCCGGAACACGGATACATCCACAGGCAACTAATGAATCCCATCCCTTACGCATTAACTTCTTTGAAATGCAAAGCACTCCCTTGATATTTCAGCATTTTCCACCTAGTCTGAAGCAAAACCCAACAGGCAGAGAGGAGGTAAGTGGGAAGCTACGCAAGGTAACGTTTCCACCTTGTGTCTGTTACAATGATTGCATCAGCCTTAATTACAAAGGGACTTTCTGCCCTTTAAAGCAGTTCAGTGCACGTCGCATTCTCAGCTTTCCTGCCTCTGGCTCTGAAACAGTTTCTTTCATGCATTCAAAACAGTTTGTAATTAACAATCACATTGTTTTCCTTTGAATATCGATGGAGATACAGAAAACAGAGACTGGGAGCTGAGATGCCGATATGACTGAGTATTATTTTGCTTCGATGAAATGACTTTTCCCATTTTACAGGAAATTTAGTGCTGGTGAAAGGTTCAGAGTAGTGAAGAGACTTGCTCACCAGTTGATCTTGAAGCTTGGGAAGCTGGCTCAGACACTTGGAACATTTGCTCTCATATCTATGGGGAAGAAGGAAATTTTGGCTCTGTTGTCCTGTAATCTTTGGCCCATGTTCTTGACCCCAGTGGGTGCCCATGCAGAAAAAATTCCTGACACCATTTTTGCTTTAACAAAATATCCCTCAATGGGAAACCATCAGAAAAGAACCACGGGTTCCTGAGCTATGCAGTCATACCAGAGGGGGCTTAATTTGAAGCCTTGGCTCTGTAAACAAGAACCAGATTACAAACTTCTTCAGTTCTGGTGCAAAGCTTGGATGGGAGGATCGTTCACTCCATCTGTTCTTCTCATTGACAATCTGCCTTTAAAGCCATCGCTGCATAAATCTGGAGGAAGCGTAAATGCAGGAGCACCTGAATATTGTTTAACAGATGGGGACACATATTTTTCAGGCAGAGATTTCCCTTACATTGCCCCATTTATTTTCAAGGGTGTTTTTCAGGACCATCTTTGCAATGCCATGGCTGCCTGGGAATAAGATGGCATCCCAGTCCAAGGCTTGTGGCCAGCGAAATTAATTTTCAGCAGTAAACTTTACTGCATGAGCACTGTTGTGACATATTTTGTTTGCTTTCATCCAAGCCTTTCAGGAGAACCATTATCTGTGAGCCCTCCGCGTTGCCCGCTCCCACCCTGGAAAGGCTTGAGGAGATCAGGCGCACCCACCTCACTTGAAACTCATTCTGGCATAAACAAACAAAAGCCCAAAGGAATAAAAACAAAGTTGGGGATTCTGCCTTCACATATCCCTGTCCTCCATCCTCGACAGGCAGTCTGGCAGCTCCCGTCCTGTTGACAGCGCTCTCTCCTGTTCTTCCACCTTTCATCCCACAGGATCCTTAATGCATTTAGCACAATGGCTTTCAGCTTCATCGGCTTGAGGGCCACTACAAGTTTTCTGACAGCAACACAGATGTGGGCTGTTGAATGGCAGAAAGGAAATTGCTTTTCTTTGCAACCTTTTCACAGCTCCATGCAAGTAGTCGCTTGGACGCCCAGGTCTCAAGGACCACGGATTGAAAGCCACTGACTTATCAGGCAGCATATGGAGATGACTTCAGGTAACATCTCTGGGTGGGAATGGGTTAGCCATCAAGTTTAGCAGGCAGCAGCATTTCATTCAGATATAGGGTGGAATAAGAAGCTACTGAAATTGCAGTGAGACCTTGGATATTCCTGATGGAGATGGGGAACTCTCTCCTGCTACAATTCCCATCCTTGTAGCGAGCAGAGCCCTGTCTGTGAAGCCACAAAGATCTGCCGGAGGAGATGAGCCTGGCTCCTTCACCTGCTCCCCAGAGCAGAGGCACAACAGGTGTTGTACTTCTGACCCCAGACACTCAGGGTTCACCAGTCTGGTCTTCAAATTCAAAGAAAGATATTAAGTGCTGTTTTCTTTCCACTTGCCTTCTGGCTCTGGAACCAGTAGGTTGCACTCAAATAGCACTCACAGCTTTTATTTATTTTTTCCCCAGCTGCAAGAACTAGAACTTTTCCTTTCTCCTTTTTTCTTTTTTTTCTTTCTTTTTTTTTTTTTTTTTTTCAGTGTAAGCCAAAAGGTGAAAGTCTTGCTGAATCACTTGTCTCCATGACCTGGGGCTTTAAGTAAAATATCCAGTAATGCAGCCATGGTGGGAAGGACAACACAAGGATTGTGTTTGGGGGGGTGGGCAGCTCTGGTCAGAGGGCAGGGTTCTGTGAGTGTGACCAAGTCCTGTGACTGTGACAGGCAAATGCTGTGGGATGCTGTGTAGGTGGTGACAACAGGCAGGCATCGGGCTCAGCCCGTGTCAACCTCCCCCATCCACTACCTCTGCACCTACAGTGGGAGTCAAAGTAAAGATCATGTCTTCTAGGAGAGGTGTACAATGCTGGGCACTGGATCAGCAGCATAGGGATGTGAAATACAAGTTGGCTGCAAAAGAAGGAAAACAAGGAAAAGAGGAGAAGGTGGGGGAAGCAGGGATAATAAGGCTTGGAAGTGGGAGAAACACATGTGGAGCAGGCAGGTTTTCCACAAGGCAAGCTGAATTGGATTGTTACTTGCTGTCTCACTGACCCTCATCCCTACCCATCCACAGTCCTGGACTCAGGAAAATGCAGCAGGAAACACAGGGAAGCTTCCTGTGGTTGGTTACATGGTATAGCATGCCATAGGCAGAATCCTGTTCTCCCTGGGCCATAAGATCTCCTGGTATCTCCAGACACCAGGAGAAATCTCAGCCTAAGAAGAAGGGAAAAAAAGAAGTGAAAATATGGGCACAGATGATGGTCCCCAAATTTCTCAGCTTTCATATCACTTCCCCTTCCCCCTCCTTCTCTGTTCTTCAGTCGTTGTATTCTTCCTGGGAGAAAGTGTCTGTTGGAAAACAGAGAAAGAAGACGACAAACACTGCTGTGGAATTATTTAACGAGCCAGAATGAATTGCATTTGAAATCATTTAAATGGGATCTGGGAGTATTTAACTGCAGCACAGGAACTTAACAAGAGTGGGAAAGGATTTTGTGCTAATTGCTGGCAATGATATACCTACGGAGAGAGAACATGCAGCAATTAGTAAGCAAGGCTGTAATTTCAGCCTAAGGCCCCTGTCTGCCCTAGAATATGGCATGGATTATCTGCTGGAAGGAAGACAGGGGCACTGATCCACAGGTGACCAGAGAAAGGAGTAGATGAGATTCTCATTAAGAAGTCATTAAGCAAGTTTTTCTAGCAGTGGGATGCAGGAGATGGGTTTGGTCAGACCCAGAGGTCCCTTTGCATCCCCCCAGGTTTGAGTCTTGATCTCCTGTTCCCCAACCTGGCATGACTCAGATTGGCAAAGCCGAAGTGGAGCACAAAGCCTCATCCCAACCCACCTGATCTTGCCCACTCAGAGGTGGCAGGGACCAATCCTGCAGCCAGCCTGCACTCAGTGCCTGGGTGGTGGGGCTACATCTCCTGGGATGGGGATCATGGGGACCAAACTGATCATTTGTTTCTGGGAACTCAGCAGCTTCAGGGCATCATCAACACTACTGGATTTGGGGAACCAGCAGGACAAGACCAGAGAGCTGGGGATGAGATGTAGCCTCATTCATAGCCTGCATGAGGGCAGAGCCTGGGGTGAAGAACTGTGAGTTAGGGCTATATGGTGATGGTGGGCTGAGATAGGATGAGGAGTAAGGAAAGGAGGTGAGATGAGATGGGAGGCTTTTGGGGACGCAATGCCAAGCATACAGGAGCCTGCACCCACCAGAAACACTTGAAATGGCCCCAAGCCTGTAAACAGGGACTTGTCCTTCCTGGAGAGATGCCCATATAGGACAGGCCCTGCGATCCTGCTCTGCTGAGTCTGCAAAACTGGGGTGCCAGTGATGCCCAGCAGCATGACTCAGGCCCCAGCCCAAACAGAAATGAGCTCCCAGGGCTCTGCAAGGGACAGCCCTGGCTAGCAGCAGCCATGGGAGGGAGGGTGTGTTCACTGCAGGGGAAAGCAGAAAGCCGTCAGCTCCAGGCTGTGCTGCTGACTCCCGGCAGCTGCAGGCAGCCTCCGCCAGCCTCTGCTCATTGTTCCCTGGTCCTGCCGCTCCCCGTCTCCATTCTCTCCCTGTGATGTGTCTGTCTTTGGCTTTTTGTCTTTCAATCAGTTTTCATCTCAGTAATTCCCATTCAATGGTTAGTCCCTGATCTTTCTAATTGAGATCAGAGCTTCGTATAATAGGAAGGGGGGGAGGGAGACTATTTTTAATTTGCTACGTTCCCATTAATAACAAGTTCTAATTAAAAAACCTCCATCTTCCATCCTCCCAAGTTCAGAGGAAAACTCT
Source organism: Lophotriccus pileatus (assembly GCA_035583135.1). NCBI lineage: Eukaryota > Metazoa > Chordata > Aves > Passeriformes > Tyrannidae > Lophotriccus > Lophotriccus pileatus. Next base: position 7,766,055 of record JAWWES010000018.1, on the reverse strand, counting down.
CTACGACTTCTGTTGGAATCTTCTGCTGATAAATTGGTACCACAGCCTCCTAGAACAGCTGGTCCTCTTTAGCAGGCATAGTAATTAATGGGAATAATAAATGCATTCAAAGCAGGTTCGTAACCCTCCTTTCTGTGCACTCAGACATCTCTTCAACATTGCAAGAGACACACATCAACATTTCCACTTACAAAACAGACCCAAAAGAGCTGCCTACGTCTAACAAGCCTGGGTTTCATTAGCACTCACTGTCCCATGATAAACCTTGTGATATGAAGAGCCCCCACGGATGGGGATATTCCCTCTTGACTGGAAATGAGGTGGATGCAGAGCAGGAACTGTACCTTGTAGCACCTCTGCAGCTGTCGAGGACTTTTTGCCAATCCTGAGTTTCACACCTCAGGTCCCCAGGCTCTGCAGGGAGGGAGCCATGTTCTGCCCTTCCCCTGGAGCCTGCCTGGGCGAGGGAAGGGTCTCCACTTTTACAGAGCACACACTCCCACATGTCCTGCTCTGACAGATGGGCTGAACGTGGGGACAGCTCACCCTTGTCCTGAGCTGCTGGACTGTGCTGCCAGCCCAGCCAGGAGCTGCCCTGTCTGTGCCTGTGCTCCTGTGGGATGCTGCCCTGATATGGCACGGGAAGGCAAAGTGAAAAGGGACCTCAGACTGCTTTGCTCCTTGCACGAGAAGACAGGAGATCAGTATTTTCCCTTTTCTCCAGCTCCTGTTCTGCTCTGATATGTCCATCTTCCTGCCTACCGTGTGTTGGGGTAGACAAATATTGCTTCTTTACTGTGAAACTGAGAGAGGAAGATGGACAGGATGCCAAGCGAAGGCTGAGGTCACACCATGAGCTGGAGATGATGCCCAGATGTCCTGATTTCCCTCCCTGGGCACACCAGACCAACACATAGTGACAACCTTGCCCAGAGAAGGAGACAACAGGGGCCATGTCCAGCCTGGGTCAGCAAAGCGCAGAGAAGCAGAAGCACAAGGTCCAACAAGCTGCACAGCCTCTCCTCCCTTTGTGCAGATCTCCATTTACACCAGCTGCTGACTTGGGCTCCCTTAGACGTGCAGATCAGCTCTGCTGGGGATGGATGACCCCTCGCTGTCCCTCTTGCTTGCTTTTGTTCACCGCTGCCGAGTTAATGGGCTCATCTCAGGAGTGGCCAAACCAGGAGCCATCAGTGCAGATATCCCTGAGCCGAGCAATCTGTCCTGAGCAGTGATTTCAATTAAAGGGTCATTAGCGTGAAATCTTATCCAGCCCAGCTCCCATTTGCCAGCAGGAGGTCCTTCTCCTCTCTATCCCAAGCCCTGCTCTGCGGTTAGAGCGCGCTGTTCCTGCTGGAGCCCTCCAGTTTTGCTAAAACACAGCAGCTGCTGCTAATAAACAAACATATTGATCATAGAGATATGGGCTGTCAGGGACTTAATTCATGAATGAAATGGGCTTAAGAGCGCCTGGTAGGCAACGGCTCGGCTTAAAGGGTTCCTAGCCAAGGTGGTGCTTGGAAGTGGGAACAGAGAAGCCCAGGAGCTGCTCAGCACTGGGATGTCACGATCTGGGGCTGATGTAAAGATCTGGGGATGAAATTTATTTTTGGGACTGAAAGGAGTAGAGCAAGGTTCCCCCTTTATCCTCGTAGGCCACTGCTAACACGGATGTGGTGCAGTGAAGAGCTCTGTGCTTCCCTTCTGCTGTGGCATTTAGCAAGAGGCTCCTGGTTCTGTACCATCCTGTGGGGAGCATCTGGGCAACCCAAAAGTTCAGGTCTAATCTGAGGAGAAAACTATCAAATACCCCACAAAACCTAGTCCCTCAAGTCTTTCAGGGTTCTGGGACTTGTAGAGAAACCAGAGTGGGACCCGTGCCTGCCTGCTGGAGTTTGTGATACCCATTTCAGGGATCAGATGCTGCTGCAGCACCACTCAGAAACTACATCAGAGCCAAGAAGGGGAGAGCTCCAAGTTGCCAACATTTCTATTCTCCTGACAGCAAGCAAGTTTTCATGGTTTTTGATCAAATTTTCCTTCCACAGACAGACAGTAAAACTCCTCCTGCATATAAGACCAAGGCTGCTTATAACACTGCAATACTAACTCTGCCATTGTTTCTGAATCATCATCATAGTGTGGAGTCAGACCTAAACAAGGTAAAACCAGCTCAGAAATGGATCCCACACAGCCAGGGACTGTAATTACAAGAGAAGTATATTTGAATATACCTTTTATAGGTGCAGTAAATTACCATGCAATATGTGAGGATATAGGTTGATCTGTAACTAGTTTCTGTCCTTTGGTATTGGCCACGATGAAAGCAGCTGTTAAAATAGGTCTTAGTATTTATGGTCCTGGGATGTGGAGGCCTTGCTGAGAGTTTGATGAATGAACTTTCAAGGACAGGAATAGTTGTCAGTCTGAAATATTTATCAGTCTGAAATCTCCCTGCAGTTCATGCCGTGGTTTGATACCTCCATTTTTAATTCCTGTTCTCTAGGTTTGTGGCTGAGGTTCCTGGGGCAGAAGAAGGGTCTCTGCTGTGGGGCTGCCATGGCAGGACTGCATCTCTGCCTCCTCTACCCCTGCCTTGTCCCATCTGGCAAAGCTGGATGGGGGGAGATTGGCTCCCTACAGCTCGGGCATCAGTCCTCAGGAGGTTGAGCAGCCTGTGGAGGGCAGAGAAGGGAGAGCTGCTCTGCTTTCAGGGCTAGCAGGATAAAAAAAAACATTTAAACACTCTGCCTTTCAGCAAAACACCTCTGCAGGGGGGCCTGTGGATTCTTCTTCTAAAATCAAGGATGGTTGTGCTGTTTGCAGAGGGAAAGAAAGGTGGTGCATGCATTTATGGGCACACAGCAGCTGTAGCAGCCCCGTGGCAGGGGGCTGGGGAGACATGGGGGCAGCATCTGACCTCTACACTGCCCATCATGCAGCAAACCCCACTCTAGGGATGTTGTCTGTTCTCCCCATGTCAGCAGCGACTGCTGTTTGAACTGGCTGCACTAGCCAGCCTGGGCTGCTCCTGCTGCCCTCTGCCCCAAGAGCTGCCAAAGAGATTCCTGCTCTGTGCTCAGCAGGAGCTGGAGAATGTGTCTGGATGGACTATGTGCCTCCCCTGGAGTGTGTCTGGACATTGCTGCTGTAATGCCTTTGCCATGGGCTTCCCACATCCCCCTGCCCAAGGAGAGGCCAAAGGAGCTCAAGGCCAGATGGGTAAGATGGACTCTCTGTTACTCTGCATCTCACTTCTCCTTGATCAACAGCACAGTCACATTTGCTGCCTGATCTCCAGTGTCCCCTCAGCTCATGGCATGGGCAGCATGTCTGGGATTACCAGCCCTCTCTGATGAGGAAGGCAGCCTGGACATTTTGCTCCTCGTTTCTATGGCAGAGGAGGGGCTGTACGGTTTTACACCAGCACAGATGAACTTTCCTCTTCTCTTTTGCGAACACAAACCCAAACCCGGTGGAATGTGTTTCATTTCTGGCCCATCTTTCTGTGCTGCTTTTACGAGTCTGTTGTGTTTTGCAGGTAAAGTGTGAAGACCACGAGTAGTGCATGAGGCCACTGCAGAACCACGTCCCGCTGCAGGTCCACATGTGAGGGCAAGAGGGTCTGCTGAGCAAGAATAATGCTGGGTTCCATAGGGATCTGCTGCTTGAGAAAGGCTTCTAGTCTCTCTTCAGAGCCTGATCTCACCAGCTGGGGGTTTCTGGACTCCTCAGGTCTCAGGCACCCAGAACCTGCAAGTTAATAGATGTCTAGACATTATCCCCTGAGAGAGGGGATGAAAGCTCCCTGTGATTCACCTGCAGCAAATGCCAGCAAAGTACAGTTGCTTGAGGTTTCTTGAAGCTACCACTGAAAGGTCAGATTTCTCAGTGAGACGAAAAGCCCTCTTCTTCCTTCTAGCTGTTCCATCAATACTCGTTTTTCCTCTCCATTTACTTTTACCTTCCTGTTCAGAAAAATGTAAACAAAGAGGCGAAAAATGCTGCTTCCCATGTTAGATTTATCTAAAAACAGTGATCACTGTTGTAGCCTCTTCCACCTCCCAGGAAACAGCCTTCAAGGGGATGCTTGTTAGCCCCACTGGGAGGAAAGCTAATGGGTCTCCAAGCCTTTGGACATCTGCCATGGGGGGTCACTTTTCTGGTTTAGATGGCTCCTTCTTCCAGCAGCCACCCAAACATGGTTTGGCCACATGCACTCAGTGCTCTTCAAACTGGGGAAGGAGACCTCACCCTCTGGTGTGGAAGCAGGAGCTCTGTGCAGAGGACTGGAGACCTCTGCACACCTAGTTAATGGCTCTTCACTGAGTTATTCACACAATAACATTTGGAAATAATATTCCTTAAGCCACTGCTGGGCCCGTCAGTGAGGATTACTCCAGCTGCAGCCCACCTCTTCCACTCGCCAGTCCCACCCCTCCCTTCTCCCCCATCTCTGTCTTGTTTCTCTCTCTTGGTCATTATGGCCTTCGTCCAACAAAGCACTTAACCAGGTGTTTCACTGGAGAAGTAACCTGGCCCTCTCCGTGTGGCAGATCCGGAAGCCCTTTGCAGGAGGCATCTGGCCACCTTTGCCCTCTGGACACCTGGGGTTTTCACGGCATGGAGGAGATCTTGGGCTGTGGGAAAAGCCTTGGATGGCCCTCCTGACCTGCTGGCTATGATCTGCAGTCCCAACATCTGCTTGTGTGTAAAAAATGAAATAAATCACCAAGGACTTCCTCCCTGAGCTTGGGGAATGGGAGCAAAGCTGACTCTGGGATGGGGCTGGGACATCCAAGCTGGTACTGCTCAACAAGCAGAGAAAGGCTGAGTTTTTTGGAGCTCTGCATGGGAGGAAGAGGTGGGAGTGCTGCCTGACCATGGAGGGCAGCTGGAGAGCCCTGGGAAGGAGTCCAGGCGATGGTCCCGACAGCACCTTCTCCACTTCATTAGCTATTGCAGGTGCTTTTTGTAGGTGTGTTTATTTCCCATGGACCTTCTCACTCATCACCCAGTGGTCACAGTTTCTGTACAACATCCAAGTCAGAAAATTGTCCAAGCCCACAGTATTAGAAAAGGTAGGGCATTATTTTTGCTGGCACAAAGGACAGCAGTGTCTCTGGGTGGTTGAGTCCACCAAAGAGGTAAAAACATTTCCTGTGTGACCAGGACCAGACCCTCTGCCTTTCACTCCAAAAGAGAGAGACTCAAGTTTAGCTTCTCACGCTGGTGCAACATCTCTGCTGCTCAGTTCCGTAACAAACCACAGATAAGACAGTGGGGCTTACATTTCAGGACTTATATATTCAATTAATCAATGGAATATTCCATTAGTGTAATAATCACTTGGCATCGCCTGATCTATAGGTACATCTCAGCTGGGCCTCGCAAATTGATTTCTGATGAAGTTCTAATTGACTGCACAGGCAGAAGAGGACCCATCTGAGCATGTTGAAGCAGGACTCGTAAAGGCTCTGACAGCACCCCCTCCCCCCAAGGAAGGGGAAGAAGGAGGGGGAGGTGTGATTTATGCCCCATTTATCACGACAGCCTTTACCCTATCCCGTTTTATTGGTCCCAAGTGAGACATGAGAGCTTACAGCTTTAATGCGGAAATTTGCAGGCAGCCGGAGACCCCCGTAAGCTGCTGACAGCTGCTTGTCACTTACAGAGTAGGTGCCAGGGGTACCCTAAATCCTGAGCCTCCTAACACAGGATGCAGCCATGGCACGAGGCCTGTAGGGAGGTCTCAGGTTTCCTCTGGCACGTGTGTATGCACTGGCTGGGCTCTGCCACCCCTCTCAGCTGAGCTGTGGGGATTTCTTCCTGCTGCTGTGGCTCAGGGCATGAGGGGATGGATGTGCCTGGAGGGAGGCAGTGGGTGAGCCACATGTGTCCTTTCTTGGCTGTCCTGCAACCCTGTATCCTGAATGATGCCCTTTCTGAGTCTGGAGGTAGTCCCTGAAGGTGGGTAATGCCTCAGGAACAACCTCTACTGCAAAAGGATTATCACAGAATCATAGAATAGTTTGGGTTGGAAGGGACCTTGAAGATCATCTAGTTCCAACTCCCCTGCCATTATCAGGGACACCTTTCACTAGACCTTCATGCCAAAGACCTCCAAAGGCTCTAACATGGCTCTACCACAAAGGCTTAGTCAAACCCTGCCCACACTGTCAGCCTGGCTGTGAACTTCCCTGGCTGGAGTGGTTGTAGTGAGAGAGCCTGTGCTCATGGCAAGACCTAGGAGAAGTTTGTGATGAGTCTGCAGGTGTAGGCACACAGAGATCCCAACCTCCTGGTGGAATGGGACTGCCTGCATGGTGGCATGTATTGTACCATGGGACAGTTTGTCACTCCAAGGCCACTCCTGGCTGCTACAGTCACACACAGATGTGCAGAGGCACATCAGGCACACAAATGACTCGGTATGAGCTGTCGTGATGCTGAGCTCTGGCACACCAAGGGCTTGGGATGCAAGACCAGACATTTTAACATCTCCCCATTTCTGCCCAGACCCCCACTTGGGACCTGCTGGCTCCTTCTGCACTCTCCTGAAGGAGCTGCTGAAAGGGAAGGTTTAGCAGCTGAGATTCTCATGACTCTGAGCATCAGGGGTGAGAAGGGAACACCATGCTGGTCCCCAAGTGCAGGCTGATTCTGTTCCCCTCCTTCTGCCCGTGTGGAGACTGAGGTGGCTGAGCTGGGTAGGGACAGGTAAGGATTTCAGGAAAATTGAAAACAACAACATCAATGAAACCAATCAAAGCATGTGTGGCTGGCTGCTGAATTTTAAGAGAAATAGCTGTATTTTTCAAACATATAGGAGTGACTGTAACTTCCTCTCCATCCTCTGCCTGCATTAACTTAAGAGACAGTCGGGTGCTTAAAGGTTACTTTGCAGGCAATGACTGTTCTGTAAAGGTCTACTCATCTCTAAAAGAGATAGGTTTTCTTTTATTGAACATCAGGCAGAGCGGATGAAACCTGATAAAAAACCCAGAGTGATAGCTTTTTTTCCCCCCTTTTCCAGTGAGGAATAATAACCAGCAAAATAAAAAGGCAATTGCCTCGCTGTGTGCTCTGCTTTAAGCAACGGCTTTGTGTGGCAGGGAATGCAGCTTAGGTAAATGCCCAATTAGAGAGATTTTGTAGGAGGACCTTTGAGTCATCACGTCTGAACCTCTGTCCCCACCATCACCATTTCCATCCCCATTATTTCAAGCCTTGCCTACTTATGGTACAGGAAGGAGATTTCAGTAGTTGAAACCCAAGTGGAGTTTAGCTAACAAAATTGTCCCAAGAACCAGTAGGGTTGGGTGGGCAATGTCAGTGTGGTTTGGAGGGGTGGCCTTCCTCCAGGCCGTGGGAGTTATATGAGTCACCTCGGGTTGTGTCCCCTTCCTCTCAACAAGGAAAGGTGCTCTGGGATTTATGCAGCTCTGCCCAAGAGGGATTTTTAACTGCAAAAAAACCTGTAATAGATGTGAGGAAGATGATTTTCCCTCACCCCAAATCCGGGGTGATGGGCTGTGAATCAAAGCCTTCTGTGGCCATAGTTGCTGGTGACTTCAGAGCAGTCTTGACTGATGAGGTTTGAATGATTTCTGGTTTGTTTGCTTTTGCTATTTTTTAAATGAGTGGTTTTAATTACTTGGTGAGCAGAACCAGAAATATAACTCCTGCTGGAAATCCAGCAGAGAGGAGCAAGGCTGCACTTGGGGAATAGCTCAAGGAGGTGAAACCCATGCCTCCAATGTGGAGGGACATTTTCAGCAGCTTCCTTACTCCTGTCTCCACCTGAGATCCTCACAGGAGAACCCTTCCTCATCCAGCTTGGGCACCTGGAAGAGACACCCCCATCCAGCAGCCCATGAGAACTCTCCTTGGGGGATATTAAGGACTTCCATCCTTGTGGAAGGAAACCCCTCTGGGGCTGTCCCTGGACTCCCCTCTGCATGATCCTAAACACAGGACATTTTTTGGTGGCCATCCAGCTCATTAATGGGCTCAATAAACTCACAGGGTATATTTTGTCTGTCCCTTCAGGGATGTACATTGGCTGCTGATTAGATTTATTGTCTGTACATGGAGCAGACCACACATGTGGCTTGGGCATGGCCGAGGCACAGCCCTAAAGCACTGAACATCCTTGGGTAACCCTGGCCTGGTCCTGGTTCCTGCAGTGGCTGAGGGATGAGGATGCAATGAACATGTAGTGAAGTCCTCTCAGATTCTCCAAGACAGGATTTGGCCACAACCATGAGCATCTGGTACTTATATCCACTGTAGAATGAGAAGACCCTGATCTCCAGAGCTGTCAGCACTAATTCTATCAGCAACATGAAATTTAATTAAAATTTGCATTACTTTTTTTTCCAGAATGCCATTTGTTTGTCCCTCTCCTTTCTTTGAAAGCTGCACGACATATGGGGCAACCACGCTGTGTGTGCTGAGAGAGCTTGTCCAGTCCTCCATGTGTCACAGATTCCCACACAAATACGGAGACTATTAGACAGAAGTTATTAAATGTCATTATTAATACATTGGAATGTGATGGGAGGGGATTTATTTTTGTGCCAGAGCCTTGCACGTATGCTCCCATCATGACAGGGGGAGAGGGGAAGGGGGAGTTGCCCCCAGCTGAGCTGTGGACCAAGATGCTGAGCTGCAGATAACCAGACTCTTGGGGCTCTGGTTGGGTGCCAGGTCTGTGGGAAGTGCATGGCAAAGCCAGCTTGGCTTTTTCCTGGGCACCTGGTTGTCGTGGGGAGATCTGGGAACAGAACTGCCACCAGGAAGGCAAAGGCTGGTGCTGGGATTTCCCCCTCATTCACTGAAAAAAAAGAAAGAAAGAAAGAAGGAAAGAAATAAAAGCCCCTTCAGATAAAACTCTAAACATCTGATTCAGAGAGAAATGAGCAATGGAAACAACTGCTTTGTGTAAGCACTGTCGACAATTTAATCCTTCCCCCTGGGCAGGATTGTCCCTTGCATGTTTCTCACACACACTGCTGCCCTGGCTATGTCTGGGTGAACTGCTTTCCTTTCTCCAGTACCAGAAGGGCTCTGCCACAGCTCCTGCCTTTTACCCTGGCTCCTGCTGGGGTTTTCCCCCAGCCCTGTCTCTTTGGGATGCTCTCCCTGCCAGGTCCCAATCCATTTTTGGCTGTGGACCACTTCTGGAGATGATGTTTCTCACCAGACTAATTTTGGCTTTCTTCCCCCTGTGGGCCCCCAAGCCCTTCTAGCAGTCCCAGTTTGCTCTTCCATCCTGGCTGTAGGGCATGAGCAGGGATGAACTCAGACCCTCCACCTGCTGCTGTCACCAGCATCCCTCTGCATCCATGCAGGGCGTTCCTTTCTCTCCTTTCTTCCCAGGGGACGAATTTCAACCTCTCAAAGGAAAACACTCCTTCTCTCCATGTTCTTCACTGTTCTGTCTGCAATGAAATACAGTTTCTCTCGTAAACGAAGCTACAGGCAGTTTATTAGCCTCACTAATTAACCCATAATCAGGGTTTCGTTCTCCTCTAATCACAGGCTGCTCGCACCCTGGTTCACGGAGTGCAGCCAGGCTACAGCACATGTATTTATAAAGGGGGAAAAAACTAGTGTGTGTCATGCCAGGAGCATTATTTGCAGAGATAACATCAGTTCATCCAGGCACGTGGTGTGACCTGCCTGGGGTGGGGAAGAAGGGGCTCGGGTTACTCCAAGGAGTGACAGTGAGCTCTGGAGCCTGTCGCCTTCTGAGCACAGGTTTGGTGGCCACTGCTGGTCAGTGCTTTGGGAAGCAGTGAGGTTGGAGGAGAAACAGACCTGTAAGTCTTGTAATCTCCATCTCTGCTTAAGCAGAACTATTCCCCCAGAGGTAATTTCTTTCCTAATGTTTTCAGTTGCTGTCCCTCCAGCAGAGATCCTTCCAGGAATCTATCTTGGATCTGCTGAAAACAAAAGACTTTGGAGAAAGCACTCCCGTTTTTTTAATTTATTATTTTTTTTCTCCACTACATCAGGTACCACCTTCCCCAGCACCTGCGTTTTGCCGTTCCCATCTCTGTGGGTGGGTGCCCAGTTCTTCACTCTAGCCAAGCAAAACGGATTTAGCTTTTTTAACATTTCCTTGTAAATCAGATTTCAGATTATTGCCACTGCCCTCTGAACTCCCTCCAATTCGTCACTATTCCTGGTGCTGCGGTACGTCGACCATGAAGAGACGATGTTTGAAAACATCCTCAACCCGGGTGGCGATCTAATGAGACAGCATATAAAAATATCGTTACATGGTGAGCTGAAGGCATTGTGCAGCTCTGTAATCATTTTCAAGATGGTAAAATCATTCTGCAAGGACAGCCTGTCTCCACTCTGATAAAATCAGGGCCAGAAAGGCAGCCCAGCTTGGAGGAACAAATTGCAGAGTTGTTTTTTTTTCTTCTTCATTTTTTTTTCCCCCAAGGATTTATTTTTAAGTAAGGGAGCTGTCATAAAGTGGGACAGATGTTGAGAAGAAGTGAAGCCAAAGTGGTGGTGTTTTTACCAAGTGGAAAGTAGATGGTTTAGTCCTCTATTCATCCCTTGGCTCCCCGGCTGTCGCTGCAATGCCCTGACACACCGTGTCCCAGGTCTCTCCAGCCATCCCAGGCTGCCAGAGCCTTTTTTGGACCTACAGCTGATGCCACCCTCTGCTTTGTCTCCCACATCAGGTGATCTTGGTCCTTCCCATGTCTCTCTTGCTTTGCTGTGAAGCTGTTCTTATGTTTCCAGTTTGCTCTCCCCCTCCATATTTGTGAGTCTTGCTGTGTGTGGAGGGAGACGAGGAGAATCTGTGCTAGAGGTGGGTCTATCTTGATGCTCATCCATTTACCCATCACTGGGGCCTCTGGGTGTTAAAGGCTCCACAAAACAACCCCCAGTGTTCTCCCACTTTCCAACCCCATGAGCACCATGGGCTTTTCTTCTCTTCTGCCCCAGTATCTTCCTTCCCTTTTCCATTGCAGTTTTGTATGCTGGGGAAAGGTGAATTTAATCACAGGCTAATGAAACTCATAGTGTTTCCTGAAAAAAACCTGCAATCTGAGTTAAGAGAGGCTATTTCTGTTTACAGAGCCTCTTGGTGTTTTTTTCTGTCCCTCTCTGCCTTTGCCTGGTAAACATGTATTGCGTAAGACCTCTGAGTGTTCATGGGATGCTCAGAACATTGTCCTGACTTGCCATTGTTCGGGTTAATTTATGCTGGGTTAGAGCTCACCCTTTGGAAAGGGTCCAGAGTCCTGGTGATGTAAATCTTCCTGGTTTATGTCTCCTCCTTCAAGACAAAAAAAAAAAAGGAATTTAAGGAGTCACAAAGACAGGAGATTTCAGGACAATTTGCACCCATCACTCGCCCCTGGCAAGGAAGGCTGGGATAATTTGGGGTTGGTAAGCGCAGACCTTTCATCTGTTTGTAGAAAGAAGGAAAATTAAATCTCATGGCCTGTTTGTGAAAGGAAATTGCCCAGAATAGCTCTGACAGAATAAGCTATTCCACAATAGCTCCCCATGCGGACACTCAAGCCACTTTGTTCCAGGCTAATTAGTGTGCTTCCAAGCAGAGTAATTATTCTGGAAGGGAAATCTCTCTTCTTCCACAAAGAGTGTCTACATGGAGGTAGCTATTTGGGAAATGACACAAGTGGGCCATCTGAAACCACTGCTGCTCCACTGACCAGCGTTCCTTCATTGAGACATCCGGGGCTTGGAGATGTCCCACCATTTACGGGTGGGATGCTCAAGGGTGTGGGTGTTTGGAGGAGGGCTGGGGAAGCAGAGAGCAGTGTGGATGTATCTGCCAGGTCACTCAGGTGAGGTGGGCTTGGCTGGACTCCCTCTGTGCACTCTTACAGGCCCCAGAAGACGTGGTGATTCAGAAATCAGAAGATTGCACCAATCCCGTTATTTCACGTTCTTTTTTTATTCCACTGTTTTATGACCATGCTGTTAAATGTCTGCTCTGAGGGCTTTTTTCCTTCTTTCAGATCATCTCACTTCTTTTCCTAAAAGCTTTTTTTTTCTCACCTATTTTGCTACTGACTCACTGGAGAGCCTAGATTTAGTCTGAACACTTCTCAGGAGACTGCCTGGTGTCTCACGTGGCTCATTCCCCATAATTCACAGGAAAGTTCTCTTTATGAAAGATGAGGACTTGTGTGAGCAGGGAGCTTCACCCAAACGGGCCACCATTTAGCCAGGTTCTGTGCCAAAGCACTGGACTGGCTTTGAGCTCCTGGGGATAGCTCTGACCTTCTCCATGCTGCTTGCACCAGGCTCAGTGGAGGTTGATTCAGTTTACACCAAGGAACCTGATTTCAAATCTCCCAATAGCAACCAGTGTGAGGACTTGTATCCCTTGGAGCAGACCTGTACCTGTCTGATTGCTCTTTGAGTTCCTTCTGGCAAAATACTGGGATGAAACTGTAGCAGAAATAACAGAGGACATCCTAGGGTCTGTCTCCACCCAATCCAGGATCCTGGAGATGTTTTATAATTTGCTTGTATTCAGGACTTGATAGTCATGGCTCAGCCCAAAGCAACCTCACAGCTGCAGTCTTCTCTGGGAGTCGCAGCTCAGTCTCGTTCTCTTCTCACATTGTTTTGGAGAAGGGAGGCAAAGTCCTGTGTTGTTTTCCTGGCATTTATAGTCCTTTACTGCTTATTTACTCTTCTCCCAAGGCTTAGCTCTGAGCATGGGGTGATCTGATATTAGGAGGGGCAGAAGGAGGCGCCGGGAGGGTTGAATGACCCACTCTGGATCCCTTCCTCCTGGAAAAAGTTCAAAACAACTTCATAAGCATTTTAGTGTCAGTCAGAGAGATTCTCCACGGCCATAAACCCTGGTATGGTCTATAATTACACATGATCTGCCCTCTCTGGAAAATTGATACTTACATGGTCCACTGGGCCCTGTGTCCCTGTCAAAATGCAGATCAGCCATTCCCTTTGGGACAGAGCACTAAATGAAAATGGATGGAAGCATTTTTTTCATTAATGATGGCTTCTCTCTTCTTAAATTCAGACTCCATGGGGTCCCAGAGAGACTCTGGGTGCATATGATGGGAAATAAATTGGGGTTTTTGGGTTTGAAAGCCTTTGGGGTGGACTCACAAGCCACCAAGGAGCTCAAACATGCCCAGGGGACTGCAGGTCTCAGTGGTGCTGAGTCCTGTGGGTCTCAGAGTGGAGAAAGCATTGAAAGAGGGATGGAGACAACATGGATGGACAAGGGAGTCACCAGCCCTCCAGCTGGCAAGCTCAGGAGAAGAGATTATTGCTGTAGAGAACTAGATGTGTCCATACTAAATCATCTGGGTCCTCTGGCCTGGCACATCTCCTGCAGACCACGGACCCTCCACCACCTTGTCCCTGCCTCTCTTCAGCCAGGGAAGGAGGCAAAACAGCTTTGACAGGAGGTAGCAGAGGAGCCTGGGGAACATTTCCTGCTCCAAGCCCAGCCCTGGCCCTGCTACACTGGACCCAGAGAGGCAGAAGAGACTCTTTGGTGTGGGGAGTGGCAGCAGCAGGGGAGTGAGGGGCAGAGGGAAAGCAATTGCTGCCAGTGAACATCAATCTGACACCTCTTCAGTGTCTGCAGAGACTGATATCTCCTTCTTCTGGGAGACTAATTATCTGAAAATAACTGTACACCAGCAACTATGAGATCTTGTCTCTGCAGAGGAGTCCTCTCCCCTCCCAGCAGATGATGGAGTGGGGACCCTCAGCAGGCAATTGGGGACCCCTTTGTGACGCCCCAACCTCCCCAGCTATCAGCCTGGTGCTTTCTGCTGCCACCAAACCCAGCCAAATCCCAAAAGCAATCCCCAAAAGGGCAACACAGGGAGCAGTGTGGCTGGGGCAAGGAGATGGTGACAGCTAAGGGGCAGAAATTTGCTTTGGAGGAGCTGGGGGGTTTTGCAGTTGCCCCTTCCTGTAATTGCCTCAGGGTTTATAAGCTCCATCTCGGGGGTCCCACCGCTTTGTAGCACAAGCAGGGCACCCCACAAACACCTTTCCAACTCCTGAGAGCCTTGCTGAAGCACTGGCTCCTCGGGAAACCCACGTCTGGCAATTTGTCTCCCAGACATCTTCCATGTCTCTGTATCTTCCTTCTGAGCTGACCCCTCGCTCCAGCTAAGATTTTTCTCCTCCTGAATTATATTTTATCTGTCGAATCTGGAGAGATGAGCCATGTGGAACTTTTGCAGATCTGCCTGATTTCTGCCACTTTATTCAAGCTTCACCCACTTCAAAGGGCACAAATGCAAATATTGACAAGTTCAATAAAAAGACCCATCTAGCAGGTAAACAGCTAAGCAGGCTGTCTAATGAGAGGGTGCAGGCAAGGTATTTGAAGAAAATCAGAATTTTTTACTGATTTCTACATGTTTGTCTCTTTCCTAAACCCTAAATAATCCTGAAATACGGCCAAGTGGAATTGCTACCCTGCCTCAGGCCTTCCCAGCAGCTGATCCCATCCCACGTGGGAGAGGTGGCTTTCTCCTTGGTGTTGAAAAGCCAAAATCCCCTGTGTTTACTGACCTCAGCACTTTCCATGGAGCAGCAGCAAATTGGTAACACCCCAGCTCACCCCACTGCCCCATCACTTGGCTGTGCAGCCCTGCCTGCAGCCATCCCTTGCTCCCTGGTACCTGATATCTTAATTCAGCCTCCCCTTAATAACATTTGCAAAGATTTCCACTGGTGGAGCAGGATGCTGGCCATGGTCTCCACCATGCTCCCAGCCCGTGGATGTGCTCCCCTTGTCCTGGATCAATCTCCAAATCGGAACTGGTGCTGTTTGATCTGCTCATTGCAATGCAGTGGAGGGTAGTGAGTCCAGGGAACGAGCCTCCTTGGAATTAAACCGCCCATCTAATATGATTACAAATGTCTGCTAACCCTCGTATCAGCATGAAGGAATGCTGTCTAGGGGAGGTGGGGGAGAACAAGACGTGAAAGTCCAGCCCCGCACTGCTAAATGAAAACGAGGGGTGCTCATTACCTGGAATAATTAGACTTCCCTAGCTCCCTCACAGGGGGTTAGGAGAGTTCTTTTGTATTTGAAAAGTGCTTTGAAGAAGAGAAACATGCTACAAATGCTGCAGGTGCCAGCACTGTTGCTCCAGTGCTGTTCTTGCTCAGGTGAGAGGGCTGCAGCTACGGGATTTCACAGCACATCTCCTCTGCTGAGCATATACAGAAAGTGCAAATAGTATTGTGACATTTAGGCAAATGGAGAAATGGGGATGTAGAGCACAGGGTAGGTATTGAACACCTCTCACAGAGTTGGGATTAGGAGGGAACAGTCCTTTGCTGTCATGATCTCCACTTGGGGGATACTTGGGCTTGAGGACACTGGTGTTGAGCATGAATTGACTGGCAGTGCTGCTGTAGAGGCACAATGTTCTTTTTGGAAACCAAGTTCAAAACTTGGCTTTTTCAAAACCTCCATGTGGGGATCAGGGTATTGTCTGGACCATTAGCTTTTCAGAAGGAAGCAGGGGAGACCCAAGTGCTCAGCTCTGCCTGTGTGTCTCTCCCCCAAATCAAGTCTCCATTTCCCCTCCACAGGGCTGCTCAGTGCCAGGTGGGAGGGCTGCCTGGATGCCATGCTGAACATTACACAGCAGAGTCTGATGAAAACTAATTCTCCCCCAACCTCCCCATTTTGTCCTCACAGCAGAAACGTCAGGCAGGCTGTACAGAAAAAAAGAGAGCTGTATGAGAGCAAGCTTGGCTTGGTTCCCACTGTCAGTTTGGTTCCCTCCACCAACAATCAACCAGGACAGAAGCATCTGCTTCATTTGGAAGGGCCTTTAAGCTTCATCTGTGCACCCCAACACAGCAGCCATGAGCCTTTACCCCCCAAAATTTGGTGTCTTCAACCAGAGACTGCCTGCAAGACCCCTTCTAACCTTAATTTCTACAAATGCTGCATCCTTGGCATGGTCAGTGACAGAGAGAGACACTGTCTCCTGAGCTTAGGTGGGATTACTTGCAATGCCATGGAAGATGAGCAGGTGATGGGAAGGCACCTGCCCAGGGTGGGCCATGGAGGGCAGGGACAGCAGAGGCACAGGATGTTCTCAGAACACAGACAGTAACAGCCTTGTCCATGCTTCTCCTTTCTTCCCCGTGACAGCTTGACAACCTAACAGGAAAAATGAAGTCAGTGAAGGGAGAAATGCTATCAGGAGCCCCGTGCTAAGAGGGCAGACAGGCCAGATTGGAGGAAAATGAGAAGCTGTCCGGACTAATGCAATCATTTATCACATAATCTTGCTCAGCAGTGGGGTGGGGAGCCTGGCAGTGCCTGGCACTCAGAGGAGGCTCTCTTGGCCCCTGGTATCCTGCTCCAGTTGGTGAGGCTTGTTTCTCCTGGATTCTCCAGGGCTTGAGGTTTTCCTTTCACCACCTTGTGGTGTTTGTGGTACTTGTGTCATTTTGCTCTCGCCGTTGTCCCTCACACGCTTCCCTTCAGCCCAGAGTCAGTCTGGGGCTTACTCTGCTTTGCTGTGGACCCTTTTTCAGAAAAGATGGCACCTCGTCAGGTCACTGCTTGTGCTGAGACATTTCATCACCAGGTCACTTTGGCTCCACGCTGTGTTAGCCACTTGCCTGGAGCCTGGATTTACTGCTTCCTCATCCCCGGCCATAAAATGAGGCATCACTGAAACACCACTGCACAGAGAGGTCAGCACAACAGCCTTACCAAAAGCAAGCAGCAAGGGAATTTCCCTCCCTGCTCATGTTGCATCTTAGGGTTTGCTCCGTGTTTGGGCCATATGTGATCTGCTCCCCAGGGGAACTGCCGGACATCAAAGGGTGACTTCTGGCGAGGATGAGCTCATTCGCTCCTGCTCGACCCTGCCTTCAAGGCAGAGGGGTGGGAGCTCCGTGGCCACCCAGCAGCTCTTCCCTGGCCAGGGCTGTGAGTGTTCGGGGTGGGAACCCCACCAGCTGCAGCTTCTCTGGCTCTGTCAGGATCTGCTTTTCCTTCTCTTAAGTCTGCAAACTGGAAGGAGACTTACACTTCCCTTTAGGCCCATGAATCCCCTGTGCAGCCAGCATGGCACTCATCACTGTTCAGCCTAGCAGAGCAGCATCTTGCACTGGGGAGGCGTTATCCAAAAAGTTTGCACACAGAATTTCAACACCAGGCTATGGGACTGGGATGCCCACTGACCCACCTCTCCTCTGCAGCTGATGTTCATGGGCCTTGCGGTTGACATCATCCTCTGGATCTCCAGGGCAGCGGTGAAGTGCCAAGCCATACAGCTCATTTGTACAGCCCTGTCACAGCCCAGCACTTAGCTGAGTAATTACCAGAGCTGGCCACAGGACGAGAGAGCCAATTTCAGCACCACTCTCAGATTTTGTTGTTTGTTTCTTTTCCCAGGAAAACCAAACCTTCAGGCACTGAGAGATGAGGGTTGGACTGGTGTGCAGGGCATGGCTCAGGGCCGGGGAGCAGAGCTTCAAATGCTCTCTCTGCCTAAATTATTTTCCCTCCTGGACACTTCAGCATCCCATATCCCTGATGCTCCATCTGCAGACCCTCTCCCTTGTGTCCTCTCACCTTTCCTGGCTGTGGAAACCAGCTTGTTTCCAAGAAACCTTTTGTCTGGGACAAAGCTTTCAGCAATGTTGCAGCCAGGTCCAGCAGTTACTTCTCCTTCATCCAGACTCCTGGATAGGCCCCTCCATGTGTCCAGCTTCATCGTTGTGTCCTCACCACTCTTTTTCAGAGCAGCCTCAGCTTATACTTTTGACATGGATCTGCTCTTCTCTGAAAGAGCTTGGTGCTCTCTCTATGTCCCAGCACAGCCCAAATCCATCTGGAAGAGGTGTCACAATGCTCCTGTGCCTGGTGAGACGCTCCTGAGGATGGCGGAGCCACCTCCAGCCTTTGCACTTCCCATTCACAGAGTCATTTGCCACCCAAACAGCTCCAGACCTTCCTGCTGTCTGTTGCAGAAGAATAATCAGGAGAAAGACTGGCAATTCCAAGGGAAACACAGCCCCTCTGTGTTAGTGGACAGATCTGGGTAGTACCAGTGGAGCCTTCCAGGTTTTCCAGCTCTGGCTGTCTGCCAAGGCAGTGTCAGTTCAGGTCCAAGGAAAAGAGGGAGGTTTTGTCAACATGCACTCCAGGCTGGGGACCCACCAGGCATGTAACAACACCAGTGTCTCCGTTTGAGTGGGACACAAGTGTTTTGTTGAGACCAAACCACAGGGGAGACCCAACACTCCTCCCCCTAAGCAATTACCAATCCGAAATTAATAGACTCCGATCGAGGAATAATGTGGGAAAAGAGACCAAAA
>JAWWES010000018.1:7714567-7747592 GCA_035583135.1 Lophotriccus pileatus | reverse complement strand
TCTCCTCCCCCATCTGAGCAAGGGGAAGAAAGGGACAAATTTTCCAACTTAGTTTTAAAAGCACAAAACCATGACAACCAGCCACCTATTTTCTGGCTTAGCAATGGACAAGCAAAATTTTTCAGACTGCTGCCTCCTCCAGGAATATGGAGTGTTAATTATTATTAATGACTCCCTATGACTTTTATTATTAGCAATTCTAATTAATTGGATTATTACTATTTCCTCTCCTGGAGATGCTTGGGGGTGGCACAAAGAAGTGACAGAGATTGCTTTCAATACAAAAAAGGGATAAGAGGGAACTCAGGCGGTGTTATTTGGATAATACAAAGTGGCAGAGGTGAGAGGAGATCTGGGAGACTGGTCCTGGAGGGAATAGGGATTTGCAATGCCAGCACCAAACCCTTCCACAGGCTGGAGGCTTCAATTCAATGGATTTTTTTTTCTATTTTCCAGCTATAAAGATATAAAAGACTAAAACTAGTTCTTAATCCCGAGACTCTTTAGCTCCCTATGCCTGAATCAACAGTGAATCCCTGGTGGTGGTTGGACAGGCAGTTCCCTCAAAGCTAAGGCCAGGAGAAAACTGGAAACAGATAGTCTCTGTACATGGCACGAGAGTGCCTTTGTCCCCAGACCTTTGTCCCGTCACACTCACTCAGACATCCCATGGAGATGCCCAATGCACCTGTCCATCACACCAGTTCCTCCTCGCCTTCAGCTTGAGGTGAGACAGTCTTCCTTGTGGTGAGACCCATCATTAAATGTACGGCACAGCACCAGTTCACCAGAAATAGCTCTGAAGAGAGAAAAAGAGAAGCGCCGCGCGTGCGGACACATGTGCGCGTGTGTGTGTGTGTCCACAGAGCCGTTTGCTGTTTAGGTGTCAGAAATAAATTTTACCACTGGAGTCTGCAGCATCTGATTAGTGAATTATTCAGTTTGGAGATTGCCTTCGCCATGACCTCATTAGTAACCCCGAGGTGAGCGGGACGCATTAGACTAACCACCAGGCTGTCACTGAGGAGCAGAACTGGGGCATTAAAATGGATTAAAGTGCTTTACCAAGAAGTGCGGTGGAACTCATAAAAAAATAAAGAAAAAAAAAAGAAAAGAAGAAGACAAAAGGGAAAAGAGGGGTAGATGGGGGAGAAAAGAAAGAATCAGCGATAAAATAAATAAACAAACCATGCTGTTAAGCTGGCAGCCTGAGTATAAACAAGCAAGCAGGTGGAGGGGTGCAGGGGTTCCAGTGTGCTGGCAAAGCACAAGCCCTCACTCGGAAGGCAGGGCAGATCTGTGGTTGGGAAGAGGTATCTACAGGGCTTTTCACTTCTGCTCTGCCAAGGGAGCCCAGCATCTGCTAAGTTAAACCACCCCTTAGGCTGCCAGCCAAATCCCCTGGAGAGCCTCCTTTTTGACCCCTGTTGGACTGAAACCCAATTGAGCCTTGGACCTCCTCTAGTCACAGCAGGTGATGTGGGGCTGAAAGAAGGTCCTCTCACAAATCTGACCTCTTAACACTGGAGCCCAGGTTGGGGTCCTCAGCTGTTCCATGCTGCTGGCCACAATCAGGAATCTGGTGGGAACGTGCACGTCGCCCACACTTGCCTGTGAGTGGGACTTACTCAGCTGACATGGGGAGAAAGATGTGGCCCACAATGATCATTCACAGCCCATGGTGGCATGATAGAAGGAGGGAGAGGTGAGATACCCCATTTTGTCTTTTCCTGACAGGCCTACAGAAGGGAAAGGGGGATGGGTTTGTACCACACTCCCTCAGGGTCAGCTATTCTTTCTTGGGGGGAGGCATTGGCTGATGTGAACAGCTTTCAGCTGGGGATGGGCCTGGTGACTGATGTGGTCACATTTGTTTGCTCAGCAGCAGTTGCAAATAATGGATGCTAAAAGGCTTTGTGGTTCATTGATGGCCATGCTCATAACCACACACTCTTCATCCAGTTCTGGGGGAGAAATGCAATGCTCTCCATGTAACTTCTCAGCTCCTAAGCCCTGCTTTCAACATGATGTGGCCTTGGTCCTTTGGTTGTGTGCACAGGAGACCTTGCTGGTGAGAGATGCTCCAACTTGGTGGCTGGACCCTGAGAGGAGATCAACCAAGTGTCTGTTCCTTCATTCACCACTGCAGCTGCTAGAAGCTTGGGCTTGCACCCATGGAAAGACCCAGGCCTTTATGAGGTCTCTCTGTGGCTGTGCCTGATGAATACATTTGCCTCTCCCACTTTAGTGACAATACTGGGAGCATCTTACTGTCAACTCACTTCAGGACCGATCTTCAAAAGGGGACTGTGGGATTTCTCTGTGCCATCCAGTCCTCAGAGGCATGGTGAGCTCCCAGGTAACTTCTCAAAACAGCCAGGTGTTTACTTTCCATCTGACTACATCGTTCAGCTTGTGCACACCTGTAACTGGGGAGAGTACTATTTAAGACTTTCCCCAACTGCCCCAACCCATCCATCCCAGGACACCTCTGCACCTGGGCTGATCTCTGGGCCAATGCAGGAATGGGAGCTTGCTGTGTGTCCCTTCTCCTCTGTGGAGTTTTGGACATCTGGGGCTATACAGAGAAGGGCTGACCCTGCCCCATTTAAATCCACCAGGCAGCATATCCTGGCCTCTCCTGGGAGGCTGTAAGAGGAACAAGAAAGCATAAGGAGGGTAGGACACAACTACCTGAGCTTTATTATGTTTAATTGTCTCTATTTTATTATATGTGGATGCATAAAGAATGTTAATTGAATCGATTCCAAATACCCAGAGCAAACGAGCCACTCGATAGAGACAAGCTGAGGAGGGAGCGATTCAGGCTGTCAGTTCCCTGGGCCTTTCCTGAATCCCCCCCTCCCCTACCCACCAGGCGAGTACGGGAAATTTGTTCATTTATTGCTGCTTAATAATATATATTTATGCACTGTGTATCCCAAGCTATTTGCATTGTCAAGTCATGTGCATTGACGTGGAAGCTTTGCTCTCCCCGGTGTTGCTGCCGGTGTCATCTCCGAGCGTTTGCCTAACGATGACTTGATGAAGCGAAGGCAAAGATGCAGCAGAATTGAAAAATGGCTGGGGGAACCCAACCAGGGCTCTCTGTCACCGTCCCAGGAATTGCTGGACTGTGTTAATTGAGCATCTAGCAGGGATATGCAAGTAGTACATCCTCTCCCTCCAATTAAAGCAGCCACACTGGCTTTGTTTTGAAGGCCAGCCAAATTTCACTTCACTGGTTTCCAGGATGGTTGTCCTAGTGGCATTCTCATCTCCCATGAAGAATTTTCCTTGCCTCAACTTAACCCTCTAAAAAACAATCAGCTTAAAACAGAAGAAAGTGCCATATCAGATAAACAGGACATTCCTGGAATTTCATTTTCCTTTTTCCAGCCAGCCCCCTTTGATCTGCTGTGCTGCCACAGACATGCAGAAACATGAAGGACCTTTCCCAAGATTGCCACCACTGTCTCAACAGTGCAAATGCAAATGCAACTCCCCATTGTATTTGTGTTTCTTGATATCTTCTGAACTTGGAGTCCAGGCTTGTAGTGTGAGTTTGAAGGACAGATCTGCTCCCTTATCTTATGCATGGGTTTCTTTCTTCCCTCTTGTGTTTTGTGGGGGAGCTGTTTGCAATCCATATTTTCAGTGAAAAACAGAGCTGTAGATCGTGTCTCTTCACAAAGCTTCTCCCAGCCCCTATTACTTGCTTAGGTACTTGGAAAACCCCTTCTAGCTCTCTGGACAGGGACACTGTTAGTGAGTCTCCTTTGCCCACAGCTGCCCATCACAGCTCCTGGCCTGGCAGCTCGACAGGCTGCAAGATACTGCATGTCTGTTCACAGGGCACTGCTGGGAATGTAAGTGAAGATATGGGAGCATCCCTCAGGATCTTCAGGTGCACCCTCCTTGGCACTGTATTATCCATAAGGAACTTTGCTCATCAGCACAGATGGATTATCCTCTGGACTAAAGCTGGACCTTCCTCATCCACTCACTGGAGACGGGCAATTTGCAAAGGACCAGTGTGAAAATCAACACAGGACAAGAGCCCAACCCCACATTTCCTACATCCCAGCCCAACAGGCATCAGCATCCTCCCCACACTGCTGTCCCCTTCAGCTGCAATCAGCACCCAGCTCCACAGCCAGCCCTGGAGCATCCTCCTCCCACCTTCCTGGCAGCCAGAAGGGGGTGGCATCAATCCCTGTCTGTTTTGTAAAGCAAGGCTGGAGTTTTCTCTCGGCCATTTGCTAAACAGCTGGAGTGCTCCCTGTATCCAAGGAAACCTGCCTTAACCTGCTGCTTACAGGGAGGCTTCCATTGGACAAGTTGCTCTCAGCTCCCAGTGCTCCTGGGTTAAGGTTTTGGGAGGTCTGTAAGGTGAGATGCACCTGTCTTGTTCTCGTCCTCCCAGCCTCTCGTGCTCCCCCCACCTGGAGAACTGAGCCTGTGTAGAACAGAACGGGAAAAGCCCTGGTTTCCTCATTTTTTTGCCACTTAGTTGCAGTTTCTCAGAACTGGAGGCAGAGCCTGGAGGCTGTTTTTCTGCTTCTATTTCTTTTTTCTTTCTTCCCTACTCCCAACACTTCCAGTAGGCGGAGTGCAGTGTAACCACCCACCACAGAGATGCTCTGTGCTGCATCTTTGACTGGGGTTGGGTGTGGGAGCTGAGCATCACTGGGAGAGATGGGTATGAGAAGCTGGGAGGAGGTGGAAAGACTCAAAATCCAGGAACTCTGGAGAGGCTGGGAGAAACTTGTGGGTTAGGCAGTGTCTGTGGCTCCAGCTGGGACCTTCCATTTCTCCCCCTGAGCAGGAAAGCCTGCAAGCATCAAGCAGTGCTCTCAGGTTTTTCTAAACTCTTTGTCCTCCACTGGCCAATGTTTGTTCTCCACATGTGGCTGTCAGCAGCTCCTTGCCCTGCCAAGCCACTACTGCAGCCCTGATACAGCACTTCCCAGATGCTGTATCTCTCCAAAGTGCAGCTCTCTGCCCTGCCCTTCAGCACCTGAACCTATCCCATCCATTCCATTTTATCCCATCCCATCCCATCCCATCCCATCCCATCCCATCCCATCCCATCCCATCCCATCCCATCCCATGTAATGCTGTCAGCATCCCCCACCCTGCATCGCTGCCCCTTCATTTTGTCCCTGCTGTCCCTTCTCCTCTCTAAAAGCAGCACTGATCTTACCTCTCCTTCACAAAGCTCACAGTCCAAAAAAAAAAAAAAATCCCCTTCTCCTTTCCCATTTCTTCTGCTTTTTGGGAGTTGATTGCAGGCAGAAGCATAGGAGAAAAATCATAAACCATGGGATGGATCAGAGCAACTGTGAGCTCATGAGGAGACTGCAGGATGGGCTGCAGTGGTGGGAGAAGGTGGCAAAAGCCCAGGCAACAAGCCCAGGCAGTTTTGCCCAAAGGCAATTGGGGCAGAGAAGGGCTGGGAGCCACACCAACTTTCCCCAGGCCTAGGAGCCACATTTCAAGGCAAACAAGGACAAAAGAGCTTTTGTCCTCTCCTTGTCCCCATCCAGCTTGGCTACCCGAGCCCCAACCTGCTACTGGGATCGTCCCCACTGCCCCTGTGCTGGCGGGCACGGCTCTGGTGCCTTCTTTGGCTCTGGTACCATCTCTCTCTGCACCAGCACATCCCGTTAGTGCATTCCCGAGCACCTCCGGGAGGATAAATGGTGCTCTGGGAGCCGGAGGCTGCTCCTCTCCCTCCAGCAAACCCATAATGTGTGGCACAGTAATGGCTGGGCTGTGCTAAAAGCCTCTGCCTGCCCGCTCTGGAGCGGGGCCGGCGCTTTCCCAGAGCCGGGTTAATGCAGCGGCAGCTACAGGAGCGCAGCTCGAAGCAGGGTTAACACGCTGCTCCCCCCACCACATCCCCCCGCTGCCGGGAGGTTAAACCCTCTCTTGGCCTCGCAGGAGCTGGTCTTCAAGCCAAGGCGAGAGTGCCGTCGCTTCCCGCTCTCAGGTTAAGCATTTCTTTGGCTTTCCCTAAGGTGGCAGTGCGAATCCCGGCACTGCAGCAGCCTCCCGCAACTCACGCTTCCAGCTCTGCAGCCTCCAAGGTGTCCCTCTGCTTTCCCAAAGCACCCAGAGCTGTGTATCATGGCTTCCTCCCCCTCTGTGCCATCCAGCAGCTCATCTGGGGTCCAGGGCACTGCAGCACCGGTGGCACTGCCCATGGCCATGCTGGTATACACAGGCAGGCCCAGGGAGCAGGATGTGCTGGGGGGACTGACAGTGAGGAGAAGCTTGGAGACAGAGTTGGGAAGGCTGACAATCTTCCAGGGTCTGGTCAACAGGAGGAGACATGCTGGAGAGTCAGAGAAAGCTGTCAAAAAACTTATCTCGATTTTCCACCAACAGAGAGAAATGAAAATGTTGCTTTGTGCTGGTGTGGAGAAGCTTTATAGGTGATAAGAGGGTGTCGGGAAGCCTGGGAGGCAAGGAAAGGACACTTTAAATGCCAGCCTGGTGTTTTCACTCCTGGTTTGCAGGATGTCTCCCCAGCATTGGCTGTGCAGTGCAATTTGACTCAGTCTGGCCAAGGGAATAGTGTCCTGCAAGGGCAGGTCCTGGCCATGGCAGCAGGCTGGCTCCTGTGCCTGGGGGGGCCCCACTGCCACCCTGTACCCCTGAAGCTGCTGGTATTTCCCATGGTATCTCCTCCACCTGTAGCAAAGACACAACCTCTTTTAGAAGTTTCGGTGTGCAGTCCATGGAGGGGGTTGCTGACTGTGTGATCCTCTGGCCTTCCAGGGCACGGTGACCAAAGCAGGTTAAAAACGATCGGGTTGGCAAAAATACCCAGTAATTTCCTCTCTCTCTGATCACAAAGTGCCCCCCTAGGAATGCCAGACAGCCCTGGGCAGCAGGCACAGATTTGGATTTACTTCTGTTGTTCAGACCAAACAGCTGCTAAGGGCGTCAGTTATACAGACATGATGATGTTGTCACTTTATGTATCATTTTTATTTCATTGCTCTCCAACGTTTGCAATACCCCGGAGCTCAGAAGCTTAAATAACAGCTCTCCCCATATTGATTTTATCCCTCGCCATTTGGCACTCATTCATTCCTTTCCCTTTGAGTTCCTAATAACCAGGATTTGAACGGAGCAACATCCCTCTCCTTGCCTGGGCAGCGGCTGTGGCCAGCCAGAGATGGCAGGGGAAGGGATGGCAGCAGGACAGTAGTTTTCTTGGGGTCCTCCACAGATGGGGCTGATGCACATGGGATGCTGCTGCACCTCTTGGGCTCCTCCTTACAAAAAAAGAAATAAAATTAACACCAAGACAAATGTTCTCACTCAGCTGCAGTAACTCTGAAGAAAGTTGTGTTTAGGTTCCTACTGGACCTCTCTGGTGGGATTTTGGGGATGGAACAGAGAACCAGATGGTGCAGAGGCAGATATTCCATAATATGTCTTTTCTTTCCAATGCACAGTGCCTGTGAAGTGAGCACATGCTCTTTGTGTGTATCCCCTTCATAGAGGTGTGCTGGTTGCCCAGCCTGGGGCTCCCATATCTGAGCTGTGGTACTTGGACAGTGGACCATACAGTCCCTTGTGTTCCTGCTGCTCTGGTTGGTACATGGTGGTGTGTTTCACCTGCTCTCCCTGCGGGTTTGTAGTGGTGGATCTATGTCCAGAGCACCCAGAGCTGCCAGACTCCCAGGACAGCCTGCTCTGTCCTCTCTGGCAGATCTCACCCACCAAAGCCACAGAAACACTTTGTATTGCAGATGGGGAGACAAATAGCACCAGGAGCATGTGGGGAACCTCCATGAGGACATGAGATGTATTGAAAGAGAATGAACAGGGATGGGCTGCTGGGACCAGTGAAATGGTGTGGGCTTGTGGCATGATGAGTGAGAATAGGAACTCTCCTTTCGCCAGCATTAGCAGGTGGAAATATTTATCTTAACTTTGTTAGATGCTCTGGCACGTCACTGATGGAGGTGAGGGAGTGAGGGGAGCCCTGTAGCATGATGAAACAACTGCTACTGAATGTACCTGCTCAGCACAGCACACATAGACAGATCACACTGGCACAGCCTGGTCTGAAGGCTCAACTCATCTGTTTAGTGGTAGAAGTTCCATTTGGATAATCTGCACATGCGCAGCTGACAGAGATGGCTGCTGGACCCACCTCTGTCTTGGTGGGAAGCAGAGGTCTCTATCCAGGTGCTCCTCACTACAGCAGCAGGAAGAACCTGGTGTCATTTTGTCTCTCCTTGGTAATTTCGGCCGTAGGGGCCGTCTCCAGGTTTCAGCTGTGTGCTCCGTTCTGTGCATTTGCAAAAATAAAGAGATCCTTTAATATTTAATCAGTCATTAGACACTTTTATTTATTTTACTCATCTGAACTGCATCACAAGTGTTTCACTGATAAGTGCTTCATTGTGGAAAACTCGCCAGTGTTTGAGATTTGGGACCAACTCAGCTCCATCTGACAGAGGTCTGTCTCTACCCCTCTGCAGGGCTTTCCCAGAGCCTCCCCAACTCCCCAGGAGCAGCAGGGCTGTCAGGGCTCTGGTTAATGCTGCTGCTCCATCCTCTGTTGATGCATTTGGCTATCACAAACCACAGCCTTGCCTGGCAGGGGAGTAGGTGCCAAACCAAGGGAGTGGGGAATGGGAAGATGGGCTCTAGGGATCCCATCCCACTGAGAAAGTGGGTTGTGTTTCACATTAGAGGATGCTCTTCTGTGGTTTCTAGCACTTGCCCAAATGCAGAGGCTTGTGGCAAGCCAGCTCGGATATGCAGCAGGCATAAATCATGTCAGAAAATCTTTCTCTGTGAGGATAGGGAGGGCCTCTTTTCAGACTGGTGGGGTGATGGGAGAATTGCTCAGTGTTGAGAATTGCTCAGCAATGGGCTAAAAGGTGTGGACATTTACTCTTCAGTAGAACAAAGATTTATCTGCACTGTGAGATCTTGAGCTTTGGCTTTTCCCCATTGGTATTAAAGTGTCAAAGCAGGGATGATACAGCTGCCAATGTAGAAAACTGCTACCCAGATGTCTTCAGGGCTTGCTGGTGCCCTCCTCTGCTTACCTGCCCTGCAGTGTGTCCTGGATGAGCATGGGGACCTTGGAGCTTGAGCTACTAATGCCTGTCACCAACCAAAATAACACGAGAGATCATTTCAGTTATTTGGTATGTTGAGCTTTGGACAAGTGAGTGTGAGATTGGTAAGGCTGCTTTAGGGAAGACAGTGATCTTTAGCAAGGGGCATCACTGGAGAAGGAGCGAGGCAGGAGTAAGGAACAAAACTGCTGCCTGCTCAAGGAGAAGAAAATGTCTAGACTCTTTGTTCACCTGATGGGGCAAATCTGTGGATCATCAACAGCCACAGCTGAATGGAGCCATGATGCACAGTCTTGCCTTAGTGATCCTGAGTCTGTGTGTAAGGGTTGGGGTTGAGATGAGCACTTCAATCCAGTGCCCAGCCCCTTGCCAGTGGCCAGTAGCCAACCCATCAGGAGCTGGGGCAGGCCCTGAGCACCCCTGCTCTTGGAAGAGCAAAAGGCCTAGTGGTGGGATTTCACCCACCAGGCACAGGAAGGGGTGGGGGACTGGGATGCTGATGATGTGCTCTCTCTGCACAGGTCCTTCATGATGTTCTCTCATGGCACATCCCCATCCACAGTCATGCTCTTGTCCATCACCTCCAGCTACTGCAAATGCCTGCAGCCCTCTGCTCCTTGGCCCCCAGTGGTTATCCCAGCTGGCTGCTTCCCACACATGTCCCTAATTCTGCAACTTGCCTGCCTGATAAATCTCACCCTGATCCTCCATCTTTTTCCCTAATCCACACCTCATCCTCCTGCAGCCTCTTTACAACCAGCCTCCTCCCTGCCTTGCCCCCACTTTATTCACCCCACACTTGCTTTGGAAGGCTAAAATAAGCTCTACCTGGAGTGTGTTCAAAGGCTAATGTACATTCTGCCTTAATTATTGATTTGTTTATTGCAGGCACTCTGACAGGACACTGGCCACAGCTCACACACCAGGCTCCTGCCCTCGGTTCCCCTTGCAGCTCACGGGGGCGGAGGGCAGTGTTAGAGGGGTGACCTGAGGACCATAAGCCCGCCTTGAGGACAACATCCCTCCATCCCCACCAACACACCTGTGTGCCCCAGGGTCTCCCAGGTCAACCCCATTAGCCCAGTCTGTTGGAACAACGAAGGGCTTTCCTGCAGAGCCAAAACTAAAGCCCCTCCCCAAGCCTCATCTTTCCCTCCAAGTGAGCAGAGCTCATGGAACTGTTTCCCACAGCAAGAGCCCCTCCTGCAAGGTGGTATCAACTCCCAGTGCATGCCTAGGAAGTCTGGCACAAGGGATCAAAACACAATTATGCCATTGAGCCCCAGCTGCTGTCATCCCCAGGAAGGGAGAGATTAGATGCTGCATTAGCAGGATTGTTAACAACTCTGCAAAAGCCATGTTGAGGCCCGGAGAGGAGGGCTCAGAGACATGGTCCTGCAAGTGGGGCTGCTGCCAGCCTGTCACCCTCTGCTATGAGAACTCCAGCTTTCAGGTGATGCTAGAGAGGCATCAAAGTAGAAAAACAGAGATGCCACCAGCTGCTGAGGGGGGAGAATCTGCATTTGCTGCCTTTTCTCCAGAGTGCAGTGAGGTAGCTGGGACTGAGCACTTGGGGTCCTGTTTGCTCAGCCCAGGGCTTCTGGCTCAGCCAGGATTTGTGGGTCGTGGTTCCTCAGGGTTTGACATGGTCTCTTTGCCCTGCATGGTGGGTTGGGAGTGGGACCAGCTGTCTCACTTGCATCCATCATGGGACGAGGAGACATTTTAAGTAATTCAGGGTTTTCTGAATCCTCAGATGGACCAGAAAACCACTTGAGACCTGTTGCCTCAATTGATCCTTGGGATGAAAGAGTTAGCAGAGAATTTTGAAATGATACTCCTTTAGGGCTGCAGCATCTCCCCAGTAAGTTGTGGGGGCTGCAAGTTCCTTGACACTTGGGAAGCACACTGGGTGCAAGTGATGCTGAGATGGAGCTGTATGTCCTTTCTACATTAGAAACCTAATACCCAGGTGAAAGCTGCCTTCCCTAACCTGGTGTAGATAATAACAACTTTGTCAGATTTATTTGGGAGAACAGCACCCTACAAAAAGACTTTGGTAAGTGATTCTATGAAGAGTTGGTTATATTAGTTACTTCCTTGCTTAACTCTACTCTGGCACCTCTCCCCAAAGTCAACAGAGCCCCCAAGCAGAAAGGTCAGTGACAGATCTGGAGGCATAAACAGGCTGGGGAGACTTTTCTAAAGTGATTTAACTTCCTCACAAGGGTGGATGGGGTTTATGGAGTGTGTTTCTCTGCACGTGTGCAGGGAAGGAGGAGTCAATTCGCCAGTGAGTTGAGATTCAACCTGGAGGCTTGGTAGGGGCCTGAGATGAGTGTTACTACCTCTCTGATGGGGTGTGTGTCACAGACACTGTTCCTTTTGCACAGTTTTCTCCCCACCATCTCAGCATCAGCCCAAGTTTCTGTGAACCACACAGTGGTGTGGGAAGGATGCTCCCATGGGTGCACGTACCTGGCTGGAGGATGGGGATACTCAGTTGGAGCTTCACAATGCAAGGGAACAGGACTTGGCATGGATGTAATTCTTACTTTTGTTCTTAAAAGCATGCTTGAAAAAAAGCTGAGGGCTTGTGGGCTTGCTTTTTTTTTTTTTTTTTTATTTTGATTAT
Source organism: Lophotriccus pileatus (assembly GCA_035583135.1). NCBI lineage: Eukaryota > Metazoa > Chordata > Aves > Passeriformes > Tyrannidae > Lophotriccus > Lophotriccus pileatus. Next base: position 7,735,841 of record JAWWES010000018.1, on the reverse strand, counting down.
TTTTAACATGTGGAGCAATTTTTCTTACACTAAGGTCCTGCAGTGTGGGATGTTCCAGGCACTCTGTGATCACCCTGCAGTCCCACATACTCCACTTGCTCATTCAGAGACTGAATTAGGAATGTGGGATTTATGAACCCACAGGCTTGATTTGGGGAAAATTGTAGGGGAATATGATGGAGGTTTCTGTTCCTGACTTATGCCCACAAGTGAGTGGCTCCGAGCGTGTAAAATGCCCCCAGAGATGTGCAGATGGCAGGACATCAGAGGAACAATGCTGGGACTGTAATTCCTGTTATCTGCCTGCAGCATGGCCATCTCCAGTGCCTCGTGGGACTCCTTTGCAGCTCCCTCCCCAGCTCCTCTCCCAGCAGTTGCCCTCAGGCTCTGCAGCCTGGGCCCTCTTAGAGCTTCCCCACCTGTGTCTCAGAACTGCTCCTCTGTCCTACGGGTGGAGATGGACTGGCTCTGCAGAGCATTGCTGCCAGATCAAAGCACTGCCTTGATTCCTTGACAGAGACTATAATCCACATTATTCCCCTTCCTATTCCTTGAGCTTTCCAAGACATTTGTTTAAATTTTTTTTTTTCCTTTTACCATTGCATACATCTTCCCTAAACCATCTCTTGGACATTGCAGCCATGATCAGACCTTTTTCCTGGCTAGACACATTAATTCAGGAGCTGTCTAGGTGGGACACTGGTTCATGTCCCAGCAATGAATGCAAACACGGCAATATTTGTTATCTTTGTGACAGGACTGTTTCTTTAGACCTCACTTGAATATGTTTTCTCTCAAATTTTTTGTTCCTGGTAATTTGAGCAAGCAGTTCCCATTTAGATGCTTTTCCCCACACTTTGTTATCAGCCTTGTAGAGTTTATGAACAGGACATCAGCTGGAATGGCTTCATCCTGCCCTCGTCCCCACATGCCCACAGCATGGGCAAGGTCAATCCAAGGCTGGAGTCTCCTACCACGGGCTTCTCTCCAGTGATGTCCCCCTGCTGAGACCTTCAACTTTCATTGCACAGCTGTCACTGCCCAGATGTGATTGTCCCATACACCTCTCTCTGCCCCTCTTCCTGCTCCTCTCTCTGCACGTTCCTGGGGCCATGCTGACCCATGTGCAGGATGCGACCTTCCCTGCTGCACAGGGGCTTCTCCTGCCAAGCACTTGTGAAGTAATACAGACATCAGATCAAAAGATGCTTCCAAGCACTTCCCAGGGTGGTGGGAACAAGAAGCTCTGCTTCAGGGAGCAACACTTTTGATGTTCGTGTGCCTGCATGGCTCAGGTGAGAGGCAAATGCCTTTTGGCTCCACAGGGGCTGATATTTTCCTCCTGCAGCCCAACTTAATGATGGTGGATGCTTTGCCCCCAAACCAGCCCTGACTCCCCCTCCCTGAAAGCTGGCAGCAGCTCCCAGGAATTTACCCTGCAAGTTAGACCCTCTGCAATGTGCAGATCTTGCAATCTCTCTGAAAATGGGTGCATGAATCTGCAGCCAAATCCCCTAGGCAGAGGATGAAACCCTTTCCCCTGCCTCTCCTGTGAGAGCTCACACCCCGCTCTGCTGCCCGGCATCGCTGTGTGCTGCTGGAGCAGCTCTGCCCGCCCGGGGCTGGCTGCGTGTCAGAGGTGTGCAAAGTGGTCCTGCTGCCGGCAGGTCTGCAGATCCTTCTGGACAAGAGGGGGGCTAGAAAAATGTCAGCTCATCATTTTCAGCGAGCTGGAGTGCTGTTCTGGTAATAGGGAGTGGGGTGGTGCGTGCCTCAGCGCGGGCCTGCGGATCGATACCGAGATCAGAGGCAGGAGTGGACGTCGGAGCTTGTGATGACTGAGCAGATATCGGACTGTGGATCTGTTTCTGGTCATGCCCTGAGGTGCTGTGGTGTTTGCTGGCCCCAGGAGGCAAGCAGTACGCTGGGGAACAATTACCTGGGAAGAAGGGTAGCAAGGGGAAAGATTGTCCCCAAGGGACGACCAGCCTGAGAGTGAGATGCTAAAAGCAGCTGTGTAGGTGGGAAGAGTAGAACCACAAACCAAACAGCTGCCTTCCCTTCCCCTCTGTCTGTGGCCAGAAGCCCCTTCAGCACCTCCCAGCCCCGCTCCTTTGTCTGGGATGAGTGTTTTGGTAGCAACTCCTGTCCTCATGCAGTAGACAGCTGGGGTGGAGGAGATGAGGAGGTTTCTGCCAAGGAACTGGTGTTTCCTTGTGGCTGAGTGCATCCCATGGCATTTCTGGAGTCTCTCAGAGGCCAGAGGGAACCCAGCCCCTGAGCCCCCATGGGACAGAGTTCCCATAGGAAGCCCTGATTTCATCCTTCATGGAGATGCTTCTTAAAAGAGCAATTTGCCAGCATCCCTCACAGCAATAACACAAGGCCTCTGCTTGAGATACCATCTCTGTGCTCTGACAGTCCCATCACTCATGCCCTGCTCCTGTCTCCCTCTTCCACAGGGACAGGAGTGAGGGATGGAGGAAGAGGATGGAGGCAGAGACGGTGCATTCCCACTATGGGCAGCTCCCAACTACTCCTGTCCTCTTTTGGGTCTGGGTGTGCAAATGGTAGCAGGACCAGGGGCCACCCAGCTCTGGTACAGGGGGAAGGCTGGTGGCCCATCTGCTCTCTGCTGTCATTGCAGTCTCTTCTCCCAGTGAACTCTCCAATCCCCCTGGCAGACTGTACCAGGGAGGATGAACAGCCCCACAGTTCCTTTCTTCTCCTGCCTATCTTCCGCCTGCCCTCCGGGCACCCAGCTGGATGCTCCCACTCCCCTTGCTGTGCCTGGCCACGTTTCCTCCCGAAGAGCAGCTTTATCTATTAGTGGCATAGGAAGCCGTGGCTTGGCACAAAACCTTCTCATCAGCTGCTGAAGCAGGGCCTTCCTGGCACCAGGTGGCAGAGTGGGGTGGGTGTGTCATGGGGTCGGGTGGGCTCCTTGTCCCCTGCACCCGGGACAGCTGACCCGGGAGACCTCCCCAACTTTCTGTGGGTTAAACCTTGTCTTTGCAAACAGAGTGCAGAGCTGGTAATTGCCTCAGATTGCAGATGACCCTAAAGCCTCTCTGACTGGATTTGTGCTTTGTTAGCAGTTGTACTCTGCTCCAGGCCAAGGGGTGATCCTGTGCCCTGGGAGACAGAGGGACAAGGTGCTCCATTCACACAGCCCTGATCAAGCAGCGCCACCCTGGCCCTTCCAGTGGCTTCCCCAAGATCCTGGAGCTGGTCTGCCCAGAGGAGAGCCTTGCTGTGCTGTGGGACTGCAGTCTGTGCCCAAGGTGGGTATTTGCCCCCTGAACACATCCCCCCTGTGACTGGCCCTGCAGTGACATGCCAGGGTAGGCTGATGGCCTCACACTGCTTTCACCTGTGACTGTGTGATTGATGTCAAGTACCACAAAGAGTCTGTGACTTTGCTCCAGCTCCAGGATAAAGGAAGTCCTGGTCTCATCGTGGGCACTCGTTTTGCAGCTCATGTGACATCCCTGTCCCCGGTGCTGCTGAGCCACAGGAATTACATCTTTCTCACATAGGTGAGGAAACTGAGGCACGGAGTAGAAAATATACATGGCTGTTTTCCTCCCTGGTGACTTCATACAGGTGCTTGAGGATGGGAGCTGCTTCTCATGGGAGTGGGGACCTACCAACCCCCCACTCCATGCTCCTCTTCCTTGCAGTGCCAGGCACTTCAGTGACCTCTTTTGCTCCAAGTGTTTCACTTCGGTAATTTGGAAGCAGGTGGGGCTCAGGGTGAAAGCAGCCCTCCCACCTTGATGTTGATTCTCTAGCCAAAGGCTCCAGCTTCTCCTGGGCAAGGGGAACCCTGGTGAAGCTGCCCGACGCCCCAGAAGACTCCATGGGAGCAGGACTGATGCTCCAGAACGTGCAGCCCCTTGCACATCTCTGCCATTCCCAGGGCTTCTGACGTGGCTGGGCAGCAACGGGTAAGGACTTGCCCAAGCATGATCCCTGCTTGTGTCCCGCTGGGATGGGCTCCCCGTGTGCGTGGCTGTGGACAGCCTGCTCCCCGCTGAGGGGTATGGGTTCCTGAATCCCAGTTGCAAATCCTCCCTGCAGCTGCTATTTTTCCCCTCTTCGTTGCCCTCCCCCTTCTCTTCCCTTCCCCCCGCCCCCCCCAGTCCAGTTGCCTCTTCGGGACTAGGATGATTCCGGGTGTGTAGCAGAGCCTGGAGCTGTTGGCTCAGTTCGTACTGTCTCTCCTCCCCTTGCAAAGCCCTGTGCCTGGCAGAAGTAGACCCTTGAAATATTTGGAGTCCTACACCTGTAATTCCTCCCTTCACCCGTGCTCCTGCCTGCAGCACCATCCCTTTATCACTGTGTCTCTGTGCAGAGGAGCAGAGACATGAAACTATTGGGGAGAAAAAAAAAAAAAAGGCATGCAGAAAAGCGCTGTGGAAAAGCAGAGCAAATTAAGCAGAGCTCTGATCTGCTTGGGTTTGTGCTTGCCAAAAATGCACCATGCATCTTAATTCGCTCTGCTGTTCAGCTCGCACTCACTGCTCTCCTGATGCCATTTCGGCGCTCTGAGCTCAGCCTTTTCAACACTTCAGTCTTCCTCTTTCAGGATTTTTTTTTTTTTTTGCATGTCTGATTGCAGAATCTGCTGCAGGAGGGAAGGGGGAAGCCAGGGGAGAGAGGATGGGAGCCCCGACCCTGCGTGCTCCTGCCTGCGCTTCCCGGCAGCCGGCTGGGTCCCCGATGCATTTTTTTAGGGGGTGGGAGGGTGCGTCTTTTCTAGAAAGTCCTTCCTGGGTGCTCTCCAGTCTCTTTTTTCCCCCCCAGCCGTCTGAGCTGCCTCTCGCTAGGATCCTCTCGCTAAAGAGGAAAAAAAAAATAAAAAAAAAAGATTTAAATTGCTGTAATCCACACTGGCTTTTATTCTCTTCCAGTTCAGTTTAATTTCTCTTTCCTCTCCACCCTTATGTCCGGGTTGGGGCGGGGGGGAACCCACCCAACAGCCAAGCGAAAGGCAGCATCGTCCTCCAAAAGAGCTTGAGAAAGCAGGAGCCGAGCCAGAGCCCCTCTGCTCTCCCCCACCACAAATTTAACCCCAGCTTCAACTTTTCTTCTGCTACCGGGGCTGAGCTGGGCTCCAGCAGCGCTGGGGTGGGTTTTTCCCCTCTCTCCCCCCTTCCTCCTACATTGATTTTAGAAGAGAGGGAGGGGGGTGGGGAATCCTTTTTATTGCGGAGCCCGGTTTTCTTTGCAAGCCTTCCTCCTCCTCTTCCTCCTCCTCCTCTGCTTTTTGTGCCCGCCGCAGCAGGGCTGGCCAGGCCGGGGGAGGGAAGCGATGGGAAGGGGCGATCGCCCCCTCCTCTCCCTCTGTCTGTTTTTTTTGCAGGTGTGTCAATTTTAATTCTGCCCAGTAGGTGGGACTTGGTGACTTTCGCACCGTTTTTGTTATTTATTTATTTCCCCGGCTGCTTCTCTCCCTCCCTCCCCTCCCATCCCTCCCTCCCCAGCCTCCCGTTGCGATCCTCCGGAGCGGCTGCGGGAGCGGCGGGCGGCCGGGCCGGCATGCATCCATCCCCGCCCGCGGCCGCGGCCGCTGCCCTAGCGGGAATTACAGCCTCTCCCAGCCAGCTGCCAGCATGATTTCATCTGCTGGAGGATTTTTGCATCTGATCGCTTGAGGTTTTGTTGTTGTTGTTTTTTTTTTTTTTTTTTTTTTTCCTCCCTCTGTCTTTGTTTCCTTCCCCCTTTCCCCCCCTTCCCCTCCCTCCATCCCCCCTTTCCTCCTCCTCCTCTTTTTTAGAAGCAGCAATCGGAGATGGATGTCTCTCTTTGCCCTACCAAGTGCACTTTCTGGAGGGTATTTTTGCTCTGGAGCATTTGGGGAGACTATCTGCTTTCGGTGCTGGCTTGCCCTGCTAATTGTCTTTGCAGCAAGACAGACATCAATTGCAAGAAGCCGGATGATGGGAACCTCTTCCCTCTCTTGGAAGGGCAGGATTCAGGCAGCAGCAATGGCAACACGAGCATCAATATCACGGACATCTCAAGGAACATCACTTCCATGTAAGTGGGGGTCCCCCGGGCTCCCCCTCCCGCGGCAGGGTGCGGGCTGGGTCGCCCGTGCGGGGCTCAGGTGCCCCCGGCATCGCTGCGCTGTCTGGGCTCAGTCCGGCTCCCCGGGCAGAGGACGCAGATCCGGCTTTTCCCTTATTCCATCCTCCCCAAAAAACATGAAAAGCCCAGCAACAGTTTGGCCAAGGCTTAAGAAGAATAAAGTAAATGAGATCTGATTCCTTAGCAGGAGAGAGAGCAGCAGGCAAAGATGCTAAAGCTGCTGCTTCCTTTAACTGTTTGCTTCTGCAAGGGGAGGGGGGACACTACAGCCACACATCGACACATATTTACCCAAATTGGGCAAGAAAAGCAAGTTCTGAGCTGCTTTTCCCTTCTAGAGACTTTGGATCTGGTTAGAATGTCATTATTTTTTACATCCCCACATCAGAAAATGCTCCCTTTCCCGAGTGTATCTGGGGATCTGCGGTTTTGCCTTTTTAATGGGAGGAAAAAAAAAAATAGGACAGTGAGATGTCCCTTAAGTAGCTTATTTAACTCGCATTGTTATAATTTTGCAACTTGTCGTGGTGCCGCGATAGGATTTGTGCGTTGTCGGCTCAGGGTGGTGGTGCTGGGGAGAAGCATCGGAGCAGGGAGATATTTTTAGTTGAGCACTTTGCGTTTGTTTGCATGCTTGTTTATCTGGAAAATCAACTTGAAGTTGCATTATCCTTGTTTGGAGAGGCAGTTAGCAAAGCCCATGTTAATCTCATCAGCGTGGAGTCGAGAAAGGAATATATTTCCTTCTCCTGAATCCATCATGCTGTGTGTGTGTGAAAAAAAAAAAATTCCTCATCACTTCCAATCTCTGCTCTTTATTTTCCAGTACATTTTTGGGTGAGATGAACTCTGAGCCATTTCATTATTCTAATGCTAATTGAAATGTGAGCATTTAGGGAAACGTAGCCCCCAGAGCAAGTTGCCAGTGGGAGTTGAGGAGAGAAGAGGTGGAATCCTTTATTCTGGCAGTTAAATGCAGCAAGGTTTGAAATGAGTAATGGAGGGTTATTTATTTATTTATTTTCCCCACCTCGATGGCACGGTTGCATGGAGGGTGAGGGCTTTGGGTCTCTTCCTGAGGCTGTTTTATTTGGTCACAGTGCAATTGCAGCAGAGCCATGGAGTAATTGCAGTGTCTCTTTCGCAGCTCTGCTCATCACCTTTGCTGGGTAAAGATGATGGGAGCTGCTTTTCCTGCTTGCTTACAGGTTCATCCCATGCCCAGGCAGGTTTTCAGCAGGTAGCACTGACCCTGTACACCCAGCCCTGCCTTCCCCTTGCCAGCAACCCCCTGCAAGCCCAGCAGGAATGGGGAAAGTAAGTGGGGAAAACTAATGCAATGCTCTCCTTCCAATTGCCCCATATTTGTCCTGCGTCGTGGTGGTGGAAGGTTTTCTCTGCGATGCTGGAGGGATGAAGGTGATGCTGGGGAAGTCGGAGAAACTCGTGTTTTTTCCCTGTGCTCGCTGTTTGTTGTGGTTTAGTTTTAACTCTTTGGGGGCTGGGGAGCAGCAGGAAAGGCTGGGAAGGGTTTGGAAGCCACCAGCGTAAGTGTGTGTTGTCAGATGCACAGACACATCTGAACTGCTGGGAGGGGTAGTATTACATGAGTCCTTTGTGCCCAGAAAATGTCTTTAGTGATCTGAAATTGAAAAATGTTGATAAGCGGTCCATAAAAAGGAGAGGGGCAAAAAAACCCAACCAAAATGGATAACTCCAGAAAGAAATATTTGGTATTTTTTTGAAGAGATGCTTTTCTTAAGTTGGGGAAGAAGAAGAAGGTGCCAGTTTTTCTGGAATTTGTATGCATCTCTGCTCTACACTGAGCAAAGCACATTCTCTCACCCCCCTGCATGGCTTCTGGCCCCACAGCTTCCTCCTCAGGCTTTGCTGGGGCTGAGGCATGGGACTGAGGTGAACCCCAGAATGCCATGGGGGGCTGAGACTGATCATGAGTGAAAACTTCCCCCAAGGGTCCGTGCTTACTGGGAAGGCAGCAGTGGTTTGTAGGGGATGTTTATGGGAGCAGAGGGATGGTTTGTGTGGCGGGGATGCTTCCCAGCAAAGGAGTCACTGCTGGGATCCAGGGTTGAACCATGTTCCTCCTCTTGTCTGAGAGGCATCAGGTCCTGCGTCCTTCCAGGCTGATGTCAGGCCTCTCCTTGACAGCCCTGACATCGTGGGTGCTGGGGTGAGGGGTGCCTGGAAGCCCAGCCTGGTCATCGCTGAATCACTCCCGGCATGCGAGTCTGATTCAGCTGGGCACTGAGCAGTGTTTCCTCCTGCCTGCCATGCTCACCGGGGGCTTGGCCTCCTTAGGCAGCTTGCCTTGTTTGTGGGCAGCCAGTGGGCAAAAACACCTTCTCCCACTGAGGTGGGGGGTTAGTAGGGAAGGCTAAGCCTTGTCCCTGTGGCTGGGGGATGCGATGCCCCGGATGGGTCCTCCCCGTGGGGAAGGTGGTGGTTGCTGCTCCATCTTGTTGCTGGTGAAAAAACAGATGGAGTGTGGGGTGGTGAAACAAGCCCGGGACCAAGCAGAGCCTTACTCATGTCCAAAAGACAGCTCAGCTTTGAAATCAAGGCTTGAGTGTTGCTGATGAAAGATTGCCAGAGCCCGTTCAGAGGGCTGGAAAAAGAAAACGTGAGCCATCTTGGAGGGCTTGTCTGTCTTACCCACTTGAGCCAGGGCAAGACCCCTCCATGCCAGCCCACCCCAGCCCAGCATGGGGGGGCTAAACCATCTGGAGTTTTGGGTTTTATCACTTCTCAACAGCTGATGAGAACATGGAGGCAAGGATGACAGAAGAGAAACAGGGGACACCCAGCCTGTAGTGCTGCCCACGGAGGCTGGCAGGGCAGGCCAGCCCAGTGGGTGCTCACAGGGTGGTATCCCACCATCGAGCCTCCCATTGCACCCCACAAATGAATGGCCTTTGCTTCAGTTGCTGGTGCTTCTGGCTTCCCACCCATCCTCCTTTTGGTAAAAGTGGAGCAGTCAGGGCTGGGTGGCTCCTGCCTTGGATGGGCTGGAGGGGATGGTGACACTCAACTGCTGTGGAAATCCAAGCAGTGCCAAGTTAATGGTGAAGCAGGGAAAGGGCAGGAGGTTCCTGCCCTGAGATGGAATAGGAAGTTGGGTTGGCTGATTTCCCTCTGCCCTTTCCCAGCATGCCCAGAAGTTTACCCAATTTCAGATTGCATCCCTGGAGACGTGACTCTTCACATAGATCCCTGTGAGAGCTGCCAATGGCTCTATCCAGCTGTGAGGCCAACTTGGGCCTGGCTGAGATGGCTTCAATTTGGAGTCATGCTCTATATTTCATCCTCCTGATTTTGGGAGAGGACATCATGGGGATGGGATATGTCCATGCCATTGCTTTTCTTGGTGCATCTGGGTGGCCTTTGCTGTGTCCCCAGCCAGGTGCAACTTATAAAGATGCTCAAGCTCCCCCCAGTCCATCCTCACCCCTGCAATGTGGGGCTCCATTCATTGCAAGACCTCCCTGAAAAGACCGGACGCACGTGGAGAACTTTGATCTGGGGGATCCTGCAGCGCAGAGCCCCTTGTGCCCCTGTGCACTGAGCAGCCGGGGTGTTTGTCACTCTGGGTCCCCCACCGTGGCACTGTGAGGGGCTGGCTGGCGCACGGGGAAGCCGGGCCCGGCTGTGTCGGGGTGACGGTGGGTGCCGCGTGCCAGGGGTGGGCCGGGCCGGGGAGTCACCCTTCTGGCAGCGTGGGCAGCTCCTGCGTGCGCCGGCACCGTGCGTGGGGAAGGACAGACGGAGGAGTTTGCCATCTGGGCCTCCCTACTTCTCAGCTGTTGCTATGGCACTGCAGAGATGCTGCTAGGCAGGCGATGGTGGCCTGTGTTTGTCACCCCTGGGCTCCCTCAAGGTAGGGAGATGTCCCTGGTATATAAAACCTTGCTCTTCGCCCAGCCTCACCAGGGGAGGATGGGGATTCTTGTGGCAAAATAGCCTCCGTGGGTGGATTTTCAGGGTGTATCCATGTGGTTTGTAGCTGCTTTCAAAAAGGTGAGATGAATTCAGAGCAACGCAAGAGGAGGTGGCTTATTGTGGAGCACTGTGGGGTGCAGGATACTGGGGTCTCGCAGGGCCAAGAGGAAGCATCTTGCCCCCTTCCATGGACAAGAAGAGCATCCTCATCCTTTCCTACTGGGCTGTCCCACCAGCCCACGGCAGCATCCGCTCCGTGCCGTGGGCCTGGCCGGGGGTGGGAGAGCCACGTCAGAGCTGGGTGCTGTGGGGGGAGCGGCAGCGCAGCCCCCACTCGCTGCGCGGGAGCCGGGAGCATGTGGAGAGGGGGAGAGCGAGGGGGTGCTCAGAGCAGCAGCACCCCTTCAGTGCCGGTGCAGGGAGAGCTGAGGCACCCATAATGCTCCTGCGTGCCTGCATCTGGGAACGAGGGGACAGACAAAGGGCAAGCATCTTCCTGGAAGGGCTGGAGGGAGCAGGACTTGCTTTGGTGACCCAAACAGCTGAGAAAAGTCCTCCTGTGATGCTCAAGTTAGTGACTGCTCTGCTTCAGACAACGGGCACAGACTTTTCCCCTCTCTGTGAATCAGCCACAGTGTGCCCTGTGTGCCTCGTGTACTACTCTCCAGAGATGAAGGGCCCTGCATTCCCAAAGCCTCCCATCTAGTCCCAGAGGCTTTGGCTGCTGCAGAGGCCATTCGAAAGGTCTCTAATGCCATCCAACTTGGATTTCCTGGGCTCTTGTTCATGCAGAACAGCTGTCCGGAAGGATGTTAAGGTGGGGGAAGTGGGTGCAGCACAAGGCTGTGGGGACAGAAGAGGGTGCAGAGATGTCTGGGACAAAGAGGTGGTCTGACATATATGGTTTTGATGCTCCAGAGGTGACTTAAGTCAGGAGCACTGTTACCTCTGTATCCTCCCCCTTTCCTGTGAGCTGGCTGTTGGCTCCTTGCCCTGCTCTTACAGTCTTTCTCTCTGCTGGCCAGTCCTGGAGAGAGGCACTTTCCTGGCACAGGTGATGTCAGGTGTTTCTCCAGGAAGGAGACAATTTTGGTGCCTGCCAGGACTTCACAGTATTTTTCTGAACCAAACATGGGCCCTGAACTGCTGCTGGGACAGGAGCAGCTGGTGACCCAGATGGTTTCAGGGTGCATGTGGTGTCTCCCCAGCCCTCATGTCCTGCAGTGTTTGGAGAGGTCTAAGTCAGCTCTGCTTGTTGGCTTATCTCCTTGGGATTGGAGAGGTGAGATGGAGATGCTTCAGGACTAGGATGGGTGTTTAACAGGAGTAAGGAGACTGAGGAAGGACCTGCATGCTGCCCTCAAAAGTTTGTAGGTGTGTTGCCTCTGGTTAGTGGCTTCTGTAGAGCTCTGTTAGAAAAAGCTCTCTGGGTATGCTCCACCCCATCAGCTCACCCCTGTGAAGGTAACACCTTCATGTGCTTTGGCATGAGGCTGCCTGAGGTCTCCCAAGGACCTGTGGCGACCCATGCACCCAGCAATGCTGAGTGCTTTCAGTGCACCCCCCAAATTGTCCATGAGTGCACCCCCCACACATCCCCACACCTGGGGAGCCCTGCAGAGAGATGGTGCAAGGCTTCCCAGTGCTGTCCTGCTTGTCCTGCTCAGTGGAGTGCCCCTGCTTGGTGTTGCCCATGAATTTATGGCTGGATTTGGTGCATCCCACTTAGGGAAGACTGCAGTCAAGTAGGGGGTGAACCAACCCCTAAGCCTGCCAAGCTTCCAAAGGTAGATGACAGTAGTGCTTTTAACTCACTGTGTTGTTTACCAGGCACTGTGCAATAGGAGTAGTTTTATGTTTTCTGCAGTGGGGGTTTTGACAAGATGTGTAGGTGCCTTCTAAGCAGGTGTGTTTGACAGCAGCCTGTGGGCTCTGGTCTCCCCCAAATTCTCTTACTTTTCCCTCTGCACCAAGGGATGAGCAACAAAACTGTCATCAAGGAGGTGCTGTGGGGCGAGTTTCTTGCTCAGAGGCTGCAGTTTGTGAAGTGGTTGGATATCACAGCACTTTTTGCCCCTCATATGGAGATGAAGACCCAGCAGCCTGCTCACCTCACCCCATGCTCCAGGTCCACGAGGACCACGCACACAACACGAGGACCATGGCTGCACCAGCCTGTTCCCGTTATCTCCCAGCAAGGAGATGGTCGAGAGCGAGGCTGTTCGTGCGGGAGCGCTGGCAAAGGAGCGTCCCCGTGGATGCGCCCGTAACGCCCGGCCGAGCCTCCGCCCTGCTCCGCTCTGGGGCTCGGCTCAGCCTCGGCTCCCTCTGCCCGGCGCATCCCGGCTCATCCGCTCCGCTGTTCCCGTCTAAAGGTGGCTGTGCCGCTAGAGGGCAAGCGGCAGCGCCAGACAGCCCGGCTCCGGGATGCGGGATGCGCGGGATTCGCATACACGGCTGGGATGGAGCCGCACCGGGGCGGCGGGAGTGCGAGAGAGCCGGGGGCTGCGAGGGCTCGGCGGTCGGGTCACCGCTTGCTTGCTGTCGCACTGAAGGGCCTTTACTCTGGGCTCCCATATTGCTGAACCCCTCTTGGACTGCTCCCTAATTTGGCATCCCAATCCCTGTCAGTGTCGGGTGGTCCTTGGAGATCTGAGTGGGTTGCTGGGTCAGGGTTTGCTTCTCTGTGCTGCTGTGGGAGGATGAGGTCAGTGCACCCTCAAGTACCCATAGCTCTTACACCAGTGTTGCAAGTGATGCAGCCCCAGCCTGTCTGTGAATTGAGGTGATTTGCAGCTTTTTGGAAGGTATTGACCCAACCAAAGCGGGTGCACTGAGAAGATGTTTCTGGGCAAGAGGTGCCTGATTGGGGTGGTGAACTGTCATCTGTGACCAGCTTCTGGCTGTGCATGTTCTGCAAGGAGGTCCCTAACAGCTCTCATCATTTTAATGATGGGGAAACTGAGGCACGGAGCAGTGGTGCAACTGGCCTGCAGGAAGCAGAGTGGGGATGGAAACCTTTCAGCCCAGCACCAGCCAGGGTTTAGGGAGAGGCCAAGCATGGAGGGAGGGATAAACAAGGCTGTTATATTGGACCTGTTTTATTTAGTAGCCAGGAGAGAGGTCCATGGGGAAATCCTGGAGGTAGAGCCAAGAAGGCACAGGTTGAGAGCTGTCTCTGGAGGCTTCCAAAGTAGGTGCAATGCATTTTGCTCCTCTGATTAATCCTCTGCACAGGTTGGATGAAGACTGGAGGGCTAAAGAGGCCACATGTCCTTCCCCAAGGGAGGAGGGTTGAGAAGAGCCTGCTGTGAGATAGAGTAAGGGCGACTGGGGGGCAGGAAGCTGGTCTTGACCCTGTAGGATCCTCCACATGCAGCTCCTGGAGGTCTCTCATCCTCCCTGGCAGCTGGGCCAAAGCTTGGACTGGTTATTTCCCTGCTGGCTGTTGCCAAGTGCTGCCAGCGTGATGGAAGGGCTGTGACACCCAGTGGTCCCACAATGCAACAGCAAATTGGCCCCTGGTGTCATGGCAGGGGTGACATTTGGTTGGATGTGGATGTGTGTTGAGGTGTGGGTTATGGACGTGGGTTTAGAGCCGTGATACTGCTCTGGGACTGGACTTCAGCTGAATAAAGGGAGACTAAACTCTCTCTGAACTCCCCTTGCAAGGCTCCCCTTGGAGTCAGTGCCCAGCCAGCAGGACTAATCCACCAACCTTGCTCTGTTGTGTCCTTGTGCATCCCCACCCTGATTCCAGATCCCATGGGACTGGGGGTCCTGCCCTGTTCCCCTCTGTGTAAGACCTTGCCCCTGCATGCCTGGAAGAGTAGTGCCAGGAAAATATGTGCTGTATTTTTAGCTTGTTTTCATGTGCTATAGCAGTTGAAGAGCTGAAGGAGAAGTCAGAACCATGTCTACATCCAGCTTTCCTCCAGCTGCCACCCAGTGCTTTGGTAGAGTAGATAATGGAGCCTGATAGTGACCCCCCTCCAGCATGTGACATCACCCCCACCTTCCCCTTCTCCCAGCTTTTGTCTCCCTAAACAGAAGGAAAGTTGCCTTTTTAATAAAAAACAAAAGTGCCAGTGGTGGAGCAGAGAGGTCAGGAAGGATTCCCAAGGGAGTGGGATGATGTGACAGCACAGATGTGTGACTCATGGTGCTCGTTCTGGACTCTGGTGCTTGTTGCAGTGACGACTAAGTGGTCTTGGGATCCCAGGGAGTGATTCAGGGAGATGCTGAGCCCAAGTGCTATTCCCCACAGAGGCTCTTCCCTGCAGCTCTCCTACAGCTCTGTGCTGGGGAGGGGACAGGGCACTGGTGCTTTTGCTGGCTGCCCTGCACTGTCCCTGGGGGACTGAGAAGTGGGTAGGAGCAGATGTGAGTGTGGTGGAGCCCCCATCATCCCGGGTTGTGCAAGGCTGTCCCTTAACTAGCTCTCACCAGAAGGTTCCCACTAAGAAATGTCAGTGTGGAAATGCTCAAACAGATGCTGATAATCTGAGTGCTGCTAAGGACCCTGCATGCTCAGGGCTTTGCCAGGATAAATTAGGAACATGAGTGCTCAGCTGAGCCACAGAGATGCCAGGCTCTCACTCCTGACCCTGCTGGGACATGAAGCCACATGGGGGAGAGCTCGGGTGCCTGCAGCTGCTGACTTTCCTTTTGCTTCTGGAGCAGCTCTGGCCTCATCCCCCATCCCATGCTGTCCATGGAAATGCTGTGCAGTGACCTGGGCTGGGAACAAGGAGTCTTGGCTCTCCAGTCTGCAATCCAGCTGTGCAAATGCTCCCTTGGGCTGCCTGCCCTCCTCCTGTCTGCTTCTAACCCGGGCAGACAGGGACAGCTTGGGCATCCCTCGCGTCCATCCCAGTGCAGGTGGGATTGCCTCTGGGCAGCTCTGTGACTTGTGTGGCTGGAAAAAATTCTCTTGTCCTCCAAAAGTCTTGCCACCAGGATGTGACTGGTATTCCTGGGGCAGTGATGTGGGTCCTGGCTTTGTCTGTCTCCTGCCTTGTCTGTGCTCTCCCAGCCAAAATATACCCCAGAAAAAGTAAGGCAAAAGCCATCAAATCACTTGCCTGTGGAGCAAGCACAGTTCAGTGGGACACAGGGTCAAGGATGCTGCATGTTCCCAGCTTCCCAGTCTGCCAAGAGCATCCCTTCCTCCTGAGGCACTCTCTGCGCCAGTTCAGAGAAGCTGAATGTTACTGGGGACTGTTTCCTAATTTAAGCCTCACAGGGGCTCTGAACACATCCCTACTGCCAACCATCTCACAGGCTGTCCCAGGCTCTGCAGGGGAGAGGGCAGAGTAGCACAGAGCCAGATCAGGGTTAGAGCAGCTCCCTTGGGAAGTACTGTGCTACTCACTTCGGGTTGGAGCAGATATTGAGGAGTGTCCTTGGGAGCATCAGAGCAAAGCCTGAGACTGAGGAATGCATGCAGGGCACCCATGTGGTGCAGGGATGCTGCTGGGGCAGGGAGGGGGCCTCTACAACAGGGAGCTCTGCAGCACTGGCACACCAGGGGTTAATGGTAAGGTGCATGATACAGCTGGAGCGGGTTTGGGAGAGGCAGAGCCTAATGAGGCTGAAGAGGTATCAGGTGGGAGAGCTAAGCTGTGGGCGTTGAGGGACTTGGTGTTTGTGTGTGAGGGAGGCAGCGGTTGCTGCTACTTGCAAGATGCTGCAATGGTGATTTTGAGGAGCTGGAATGGGGGTGCTCTCAGGTAGGAAGCTGTGTGGGTTGCTTGCCCTGTCTCCAGGCAGATGGGAGGGGTGTGGGTGTCTGTAGCTGGTTGCTGGAGCAGCCCTGGCTGCCTGCATGGTGGTGGGTTGTGTGATGTGGGTTGGTGCCTGTTGTTGTGTTCTTACAGTATTTTGTGGGTTGATCCTCTGGCCCTTGGGAGCACAGCCCCTTGGCTGCTTGGCTGTAGCTGAGATCCCACCTCTTTTGACAACCCTGGCTGGAAGTCATCTACTCTGTGCCTTGCCCTGCCTGTGCTCTCCTTCAGGACTTGATGGCTGAAGTGCTTGGTGCTCCCAGCCTGAGCTGTGCCTGGTGTTGCAGATAAGCCCTCCCTTCCAGGAAGGATGGTGGTGGGATTCTCAGGCTTTGCCCTAGGCTTGTGCCCAGCCCCAGGCAGACTGCCCAGCACCCAGCGTGCTGTGGGCTGCCCTGGCCCCGAGGGAAGGATCCCTGCCTTCCAAAAGGCACGGGTAACGTAGATTTATTTATTCAGAGACTTAATTAGCATCTTTAAATATTAAATAGTAAACAAACTGCGCCTAGTGGGATCAACACTTACAAGCAGGGGTTTTTATTTTTTTTTCCCCTCTCTGGGACATGCACTTGTTTTTTAAGTGTTTGGGGAGGAGCAGCTGTGTGTGGGCTCTGGTTGATGGGAGCAGGATGGACCCATAGCTCTGCTGATGAAGGAGGGGGAGAAGACAGGGATGAAGGGGCAGAAGAGCTGGGTAAAAATGAGGCAGAGAAGCAGGGCTGTGTGCTTTGAACATTGATGTAGGGAAATTGCAGAGCCAAGTGCCGGATTTTGGCACTTCCCTGCAGGATGTGCCATTCCCTCCTGCCCAGGTAGGTGGAAGGGGACAGGCAGGAGATGGAGGTTCCTGCCTCAGCACAGCTAATTGCAATCCAAGGGTGGTGGTCCCTGCAAGGGGAGGTGGTTTGCAGCTGATCTGCATCCTATTATCTCTGCAAATGGAGGCCTGCCTGGTAGCGGATTACACTAGGGGTTATTTATTGGCAAAGCACTGTACAGTTTTAATTTTTCCTTTTTGCTTATTCAGGCTTTAGCTCCAGAGGAAAATAGCCTGGGGTGGCTTTGAAATGGATTCTCTCTGCCCCATTAACTTATTCAGTGAGTTTAATGGGCCTTTTTTTCTCTGAGCCTTGAAGCCATCATTAAAAGGCAGAGATTTATAAAAGCAAAGATACTCCTGAGCTTTAGTCAAACTTTAGGGGAGTGGGAGGGGGGCAATGGTGTTGCTGCTGTTTGTGGTTCTGGTGAAGATGTGAGTTGGCTGCTGCTATTGTGCCTCTCTGGAAGTTTTACATGGATAAGAGAACCAGGTTGCTTGGGATGCTGCCCTGGTGCTGCCCGTGTGCCTCTGCTGGGGCTAAGTCCTCACCAGTGAGCAACTGAATGTTATCTGGGCTCCTCCTACACCTTGGGTTATTGTTCAGTGTGACTTGTAAGCTGTCTGTGCTGCCAGGCTGTATCTCTCCAGGCTGAAAGAGAGAAACTTGTTCTCTTATTTTATGTAGGATGCTCATGACTTTATTTTCATTTTGTTTATGGCATGCCAGGGCTGGGCAATGCTCAGTGCTTTCATGGGTGTTTGTGGTCAGTGCTTGGAGCTGTTCCCTTCCTTCCCTCTCTCTCCTAGTGGCACCTGTCCTATTGCACCCCTGTGCTAACCAACCCAGTACTGCAAGAAACTGGGTGTCCCCTGCAGGAATTGCACTTGTTTAGCATGTGGCCTCCTATATCTGTTGCAAAATAGGGTAGTGCCTGAAGAAGGAGATGGAGATTTCCTCTTTTTTTTGGCTCTTCTAGGACCAACCTCTCCAGCTTTTGTTTTGCATACCAGACCTGGTACCTTTTTGGGAAGGAAATGTAGGAGCATGCAAGGTGTGGGTTGACATCTCACCTTGGGGCACCCTCATGCTGGCATGGCTGAAGTTTTGGTCCCCAGGCCATGATGTGCTGCAAACCTCACTTCTGGATGGGCAGCTTCAACCACTGAGGGGAAGCAGTGGCAGGAAAGACCTGGGGGCAGCAGGGTGTCCTGGCTCGCTCCCAAACGTTAAGTGTCCTCCTGGGGTGGCAGAGGCCAGTCAGAGTGTGTTCCAAAGGGAGGATGTCACAGTGTGGTGGAGTTTCTGTGCTGGGACAATTTTCCCTATGTATTTCTTTACTCTTTCTCTTTCACATGCAGCTGTTCAGGTTGACCCCTGGCAGTGTGAGCAGGCAGGTGTCTCTGTGGCCAGCCTGGCACCTGCCAGCTCAGGGATGCTGCTAAGTGTGAGCCTGGGCAGGGAGCTTTGTGACAGCTGGAGACCCAAACCTGCTGCCACTCGTGTCCCACTCAGCCCTGCTGCAGTTCAGAAGTGGGAGAGGGAGAGGACCTGCCTGCCCAAACCAGTGTGTTCGGGATTGCATGTGTGGGGGTGACCTCAGTTCCTGGCTCCTGCTGGGTGCCAGGAGTGTCTGGAAAATGGGACTGGAGAGTGGGTGATGTGACTTGTGCGTGTCTGTGATGGTGGCCCTGGGGCTGGCTCACCTCCCCCGCTGTGGGATGGAGGGACAGCAGCCCGTGACCCCTGCCTGCCCATCTCCAGCCTGGCAGCCCCACCCCGGCGGCAGCAAAGAGTCTTGGCAGTGGGAGAAACGCTGCCTGTCTGCCAGCAGATGGGCTGGATCAGACCCTGGCAGGGAGGGATTGCGGGGCTTGCCAGGAGGAAGGAAGGGCCTCCAGCTCCAGGAGATGTCTGAGGGTTTGTTGTTTGTAGCCTCCCTGGAGGCAGTGACCACCAGGCCTGGCCTTGGAACACTGCCTCCGGGCAGCGGTGGGACAGGGACACACTAGAATGACCCTGAGGGTGCCGTGGCCAAGCAGAAACCAGCTGCAGCATGCAGCCATGCTGGGGCAGGGATGGTTCCCCATGATGGCCTCTCTGTGACCCCCAGAGCAAGGGAGAGGCTCCTTGCAGATCCATCAGCTCCTGTATCCCTCCCCGGGTCGCAGCGGTCAGGAGAAGGAGATGCTCACTTCCTAATAAAGACCCATAAAATGCACTTCTCCCCTGCCCCTGTAAATCCTGGCCTCTGTGCTACCTGCTGTGTAAATTGCTGCTGACCCTGTAAATCACTCTCTGCTTTGCTCTGCATTCCTTGAATCCAGCCCTTCCTTGTAAATCCTCCATCCCCATTAGTTTTCCTCTGCTGACCCCCTTGCTCTGCCTGTGCTGTAAATTCTGAGCTCTGGTGAGGCTGGGGGAATGGAGGGTGGGTGCAGTGATGGGGTGAAGGAGGGTAGCCATCCCAAGATGGGTTAATCCCTCCCGACAGCTCCCCCAGGACTCGCTCCCCAGTGGGAGCTGGTGGAGGACATTCTGCCTGGCTGCCTGTGGGGAAGGTCATCCTTGTGCTGGAAGCAGGGCTGGGCTGTCATCTTCAGCTGGGCTGCAGCCAGCTGGCTGTAAACTGGAGGGTGTTGGTATCCCAGCCCTCAGGAAGGCTCCTGGAGAGGGCTGCTCCCCCAGGACACATTTCTGAGATGTAAAAATAGCCAGAGTACAGAGAAAATCTCCCTTTATCCCTTGAGTGCTTGGGGTCATGCCGTAGCTTAGCTTTACCATGCCCCTATGTAAGCTCTCTTCAGTGAGCAGTGAAGGAGCTGCAGGCAGCAGAGGTCCCTTGTGTCGTGGACAACCATCACCTGGGCTTCTACTGGATGCTTATGTCCTGTTTCAAAGCCCTGAGTTACTGAAATGACCTGCTATGTTTTTTTTCCCCTTATGATGATGCTGGGACAGCATGTAGGAGCTGAGACAAGGGGTCTGGCAGAGACCTGACCTAATGAAGGTGTAGGAAGCCAAGCATGGGGGCATCAGCTCAGTGCCAGGACCTGGGCATGCTGAGCTGTGCCAGGGTGTGCAAGGGGAGGTGTCACTGTCTTTATGGGAAAGGCTGTGGTGTGGCTGGATCTTGTGTCTTGTTCTTGATGCAGGCTGGCAGTGCTGCTGCTTTGCTGTGGCTGGGTGGGGTGTCCTGAGGGTGTGCATTCACCTGGCACCCAGGCAGGGTGTTATTTGGTGTACAAATTACTGAGCCATTCTAAGTCTTAATGGGCAGAAACTGATGAGACTCCAACATAGCTGCCTTTTTCCTCCTAAGGAGCAGGAATGGTCATTATCCTGAAGTGCCTGAGTGGCTCTGCACTGCTCCCACAGAGGTCAGTGAGGCACACAGCAGTGGATGCACAGTTGGAGCCACAGTGGGGTCATCCATGGGAGTGTTTTGGGGTGGTGCTGTCTGAAAAGCTGCTGCAGGCACACAGGGTTTGGAGAGTTCTACTTGGCTCCCTGGGGAGGAAGATGCTGCAGGAGACCTGAGTACCTTCTAATGTGGCTTTTTGAGTGCCCTAATCCTCAATGTATGATGGGAAACTGGGGTACCAGCCTAGGGCAGGGGAGTGAAGCCTTTCCTGGCCTTTTTCTGCAAGCCCCAAGCTCCAGTGGTTCCGGCTTTGGTTTATAGTAGTGCTGGCCCTAACCCAGCATGGACCGTGTGTGTCCTCTGGAAAGGCCCTGTGTCACTTGCAGCTCAGATCAGATCTGCCTGATCACCCAGAGTGTGGTTGCCAGATTTACAAGAAGAACATGGTGATGCTCTAGGTTGGCTGATTCAGTCATTAATATTAACTGTTGTTGATACTCTGTGATGGACCTGAGCTTGACCCAGCTAGGTGTTTCCTTCAGACTTTTCTCCTGCTGCCAAACATCCCTTTTTTTATTTTTATTTTTTAATCAGTATTTCTTCTGTATCTTGTGTCTGAGCTGTGTATTAAGCTGTGGGCTTATGGTGCTGCTGTGGTCTGGCTTTTGGGAGGAGGATGCAGGAGCAGATGTGTACAGTGAGAGCATAGGGATGTTAACAGCAGTGGGAAGGCAGGGGGCAGCGGAGGAGAGCAGAGGCAGATTTTCAAAATCCATATAAATAGCAAAAATAAATTTCCAGCAAATGCTTCCAGTCCTGCAGTATTAAGAAAGTGAAGCACTAGAGGATAAGGAAAGCATGAGCAATAACAGCAGGGATTTAGAAAGAATAAATCTTGCCAGACAAACCTGATTGCTTTTTCTTTTTGATGGAATCGCAAAATTAGTGGCTGAGCAGAACGTGGAAATCCTAATATATTTGGATTTAGCAAAGCATTTGATATAGTGTCTCACCAAATCTTACTCTCAAAATTAGTTCAGTTTGCCTTGGATACAACGCTGCCAAATGGACTGAGAACTGGCTTAGAGCCCTAAACTAATAGTGATGGGCTGTGTTTGGGGAGAGGGGGAGCTGCGGGAGCCGAGCTATGACCTGGCTATTCTTACTGGAAAAAAAACCAAACACCAAAACAAACCACAAAAAACAACAACCACCCCCCCCCACCACCACCAAACAAAGAAAAAACCACCACC
>JAWWES010000018.1:7697723-7714467 GCA_035583135.1 Lophotriccus pileatus | reverse complement strand
CACCACCCAACATCCCCCTCCCCCACCAAAAAAAAACGCAACAAAACACCAAAACAACATAAACCCACCAAAATAAAAATAAACAAATTGGGAATGTGGCCTCAGTCTGAGGCACCCTATTATGGGAATATTGACAAACTGGAGAGAACCAAACAAAGGGGGAGGGGGGAGAAACATCAGAGGGGTCGGATTGCCCTCGGAGGGAGGCTGGGGGCTGAGAAAGTCCCGAGGCTGGAGGCATTTCCAGGAGGAGCAGGTGGTGCCCGGTGGGGCCGGGATGAATATTCGGGCTGTTGTTGGGACCTGGCATGGAGCACCTCAGCGCCTTCGCCCCCGCAGCGGAGACTCGCTAAGCTGCCCATTTCACGGCTCTTTCCAGATATTATCAAATAAGCGGGGGAGAGTATTCACCGTGACTGTCAGAAAGAACATCCCTGACTGGGGGAGCTGGGCACGTTTCCTCAGGGAAAATCTTGAGTCTTGGAGCAAGCATGAGACGGCCCTGGATGATTTCGGTCAGCAGATGGGGATTTTTTCCTGGGTTGTGGGCTTGGATGGGAAGTCAAGAGGTGGTTGTAGCTGTCTTAAGGTGCTGCCTCCTGCAGTATTTATCTGCACCTCACAGGCATTTATTTATCATCAGGGAAAAGGCTGGGAAACTGCTGGAGTGCAGATGTGTCCCCAAGGGAGGGTGTCCAAATCCCTTCATGTTTAAAAGCTTCTGGAAAGGTTGTGGCCCCCTGATCACTTTGCAGGGGTAGGACATGGTAGTTTGGTGCCACTAACAGGATTTTATACGAGGAGTTGCCTGTAGAGGTAAGGAAGAGTGAGTTTTACCAGCAAGTTCATCCATGAAGGTGTCTGTCCAGCATGCTGATCTCTAGGAGTCCTTCCGCACTCATTTGGAGCCTGGAAGCGATGCTGAATATGTGGAGGCTCTTGGCATAACTGCAGTGTTCCCACAAGGTGAGGAAACGTGTCTGTCAGTGATGGCTGTTCTAGATCAATTGGGTGCTACCAGGGCTATTGTCCCCCACTGCCAGTGAGGTGCCTTGGTTGAGCCAGGCTTTTTCATTTGCCCTTTAAAACACATCTGTGCCTTTTGATGTAAATGCAAAGAAGCTTTCAGTATGGAAAAGGTAGCTTGCTAGAGGGGAAGTTGCTTTGCATAGGGAGCAGCCACCTTTGTGAGTCAGCATGGTGGGTCAGGAATTATCTGGGTTGAATCAGAGTTAGGCAGAAAGCCATGGAGCAGAGCTATGAAGGGCTCCTAGAAGATGAGGTGGCTTTGTGTTGGTGTCCTGATCTCCCTGGGAAAGCACAGGGTTTCTTCACCCCCTCATGGTCCTTTAAGTGATTCCCTCCTTTTGCGTTTCTCCCTGCCTTGGGCTGAGCCTGAAGAAGGGGGGTGGGATGGGGATGAACCAGGCAAAGTTTTGGGAGGTATTTTTAGCTGTTCTAATTGTGGCAAATAAATGCCATTCTTACTTGTTGGGATTGAGCTACGGCTAAATCACAACTAGTTCTAATGATGATAATTACCGGATTTCAATATTTATAGAAACGGGTGCTTCCTTCGTATTGGCAGATGCTGCTGCGCTCTCACCTTCACAGATCGAAACCTTGGCTCATTATCGCTGCACCTATTTATTTACTTGCACATTTTTTAACCCACAGATGGCAACATACGAGAGATCTGAAAAGATGTGGGCCCGCCAGGGAGGCTGTAGTCTTTGGGCCAAGGCTGCAGGATGGATAGGGGCACATTTCTGAGGACCTGTGTGTTGGATTCTTGATTTAATTTTATTTTATTTTTTTTGGGGAATTCTTGAGAGATGTTCTCAGGGCTGCAAGCTTACCTGGTTCTGCCAGGGCTTAGCCCCCAAAGGGTGGATGTGGCTGTGCATATTTTTGCATGCATTAGCGCAGTGGCTGCTGCTTCCGACTGCTGTGTGCTCTGACACACGTGCACGCCGTAACTGGGACAGAGTTAAAGGTGAGGCAACACGAATGGCCTGAGTTCTGTGACACTAGACATAGAGGAGCTTGTGGAAAGGGCTCTGGGAAGTTCCTGCCTGCAGCAGCAGCAGCTTTGAG
This sequence comes from Lophotriccus pileatus, assembly GCA_035583135.1. Taxonomy (NCBI): domain Eukaryota; kingdom Metazoa; phylum Chordata; class Aves; order Passeriformes; family Tyrannidae; genus Lophotriccus; species Lophotriccus pileatus. The sequence continues at coordinate 7,712,370 of JAWWES010000018.1, read as the reverse complement.
GTGTCTTGATTTAGAAACATCCCTCTCCAGTCTGGTACTGCAGAAGGGGAGGCACCTTTAGGAGCATATGGGTGCAGAGCTATGTGCCCATCCCTTAAGCCTGGATGAACGTGCAGCTGCCCCTGGGCTGTATCAGACCAGCCTGCTGGGTTGATCCCAGCCTGAGGATCCTCACCAATATCCAGACCTGTACACCCTTTGGGTATGAGACTCCCTCCTTGAGCAAGGTGTAGAAAAGATTCACTTATTCAATTTGCTATCTCTCCAGTGCCACATAAGCTGTATTGATAAATTAATCTTATATTGTTGTGACTAAACAGCCCTGCAATTTTTTACACTGTGCAGTCTAATCTGTCTTGACAGCTGTATCATTAGTTTATATTTGTTGTAATCTTATTCACTGTGTTGGCTGTGGGGAGTTTTTATCTGAGGCGCTGTGCTGCTATGCAGGCGATGGGCACAGCTGGTGGCTTTCTGCTGGGCATCTCAGGGTGCTGTGGGGTGCAGCTGGGGTGTACCCAGGCAGCCACCTGGGTGCCCTCCCAGGAGCCAGCCCCAAAATGCTGCTCTGCTCCCTAGGAGCAGAATCTTCTTGGTAGCAGCATCCTCAGGGCTGACCAGGCCTCACCAAGGCATCTGTGTTGCTGAGGTTTTGATGAAGACCTCCAAGCTGGGGTAAAGACAGTGAAAAGGTGGATGTTGGAGGAATTGCATCTTAAGACACCCTGAAAGTTTTGCTGTGTGATGAAAGATAAGCTGTTTACTTGGTCTGTGTTTTAGTTTTCTGTGGTTTCTGCTCCATTGCTGAGATTGCTTCTGGGTCACAGGGAATAAAGGGACTGTGGGAACTGGGACTGCACAGTCTGTCACCCAGGCCTTTGGAGATGTTGCATGAGGGATGGTGGTATGTGCTGGCATAGTGTTGAGGTGAAGGTGACAGTGTCACAGAGTCACAGGCACCTGGCTGCTCCCCTGGCTTGAACTTGGGTTTGCTACCCCTGGTCCAAGTGGTGTGACTTGGGTCTCTCCATTGATTTTGTAGAGTCCCTCTGCCTTGCAGACAGCTCTGTATGGAACTTCTTTCAATAACATCTCCTCAAAACTGTGGAGCAAAATGATTTTGGGCTGGTGCAATGAGGTTTCTGCCAGCAGGGAGCAAGGGAGACTGTGTTCCATGGGCATGGGACAGAATGGTGGGGGTGGGAGGCATTTTGGCTGCTGCTTTCTGCTTTATGCCTTGAACTTGTTAAATCTGGGCAAGAAAGTTGTTGGAGTGCTGGCTTCTATTATTTGCAGCATCTCTGGATGGCTCAGTAACAGCTCAAGCACATCCTTCTCTCTTGAGCGCATCCTTTTGGGAAAGCATTTGGGATCTTGGCAAGATGCTCCCAAAGTAGATGTGCACCTTGCAGTCTGAATGATGCACATTGTTATCTAGCCCTTTGTATAGGGTCAGGCACCTGTAAGGACTGTCAGGGTCCAGCAATGCTCTGTGCTGTGCTCAGGTTCACCCTGGCACCAGTAACGTGTCAGCCCAGTGGATGTGCCGTTGTGTCTCATGGTGCTGTGCTGGTGCTGCCTGTGTGCTTCTCCCACTGCAGGCAGGACTGGGAGCAGAGGGTGGGATGTGCTGTGTGACAGCCTGAGGGGCTTTGTGTAGGGTTGGTGGGGGAGGATGGTAAAGCTTGGTGAGATCTGCACGGTGGCATCAGCTTCGAGTGTAGGAAAACCCCCGCTCCAGGAAACAAATGCTTGGGAAAATATCTGTAACCTGCTCATTGCCAAGCCTGTAGTGATGCTGTGAAAGGAGTTTGGCCTGTGGTGGTCCACAGTGATTGCTGATCAGGGTCTGGTGATGTGACTGTCCACCACACAGCTTGGAAACTCATTGCTAGTGGCACCAGATTGCATCCAGGTTGAACTGCCATTTGTGATCTCCAGTTGGGAATGGCTGGGGACAGCCCTGGTAGTGCCTGGGACCTGTGTTTGCATCCTGCATCTTGGAGAGCCTCCTGTTGTCACTTGTCATGAGCCACAGCTGGTGACAAGATGACAGATGCCAGTGGGTTGAATACAGCTACTCAGCATGACCAGAGGCAGGAGGCATCCATGCTATTGGCAGGGGCATCACATGTTCCCTGTCTCCCAGCTGGATGGGGTGATGGAGATGGAGGTCCCTAGCACTTGCCCTAAATCCAGGGTTGATGGCAGCTGCAGCACATCTGCCAGAAGCACCTCCCTGTGCACTGAGTGCTGCTGGCCTGCTGTCCCCTCCCACAGAGAAGATGCATTTCCCACTCAGCTGGTCTCCAATGCCTGGGGACCTTGCTCCAAGCTCTAATGGTAAATGGTAATCCATCGTCTGCAAAGACCCTGCCAGTGTTTCCAGCAAGAAATTGGCTTGCAGTATGAAATCTGAATGTTCTGCAGCCACAGCTCTCAGCTGGGAGGGGGTGACTCAGGGGGTGAAGCGGGTCCAGTGGAGCACATAGCAGTCGCACAACATGCTACTCTCTTTGCCACATGGGAAAGATTCCTGCTCTGCTGTCCAGCCCTCTTCACAGCACTTGATGGTTGCTGTTCACACCCTGATTGCTTATTAGCTTCATGTCAGAGCTGGGAGTAAAAAGCAGGCAGCAGAAGCCTCCCTGGAGAGGGAGCCTGTGGCAGGGCCAGTGACGAAACTCAGCTCTGCTTCTGGTACCCTCGTCTGTGGGCACCTCCTGCTCGAGGTGAGAGTGTTGCTGGGGCAAATTGCAGCTTTTTGCTGTTTATAACCCTCTCATCCCTTAGTCAGTGTGAGAATGTCTCAATTAGTATTTTTATCTGTTTATCCCTGGGTGAATTGCAGGTCCCTGCCCTTGTGTCCCAGATGGGTCTCACTCATCCATCAGTGCCAAGCACTCACTGTATTCCCTTGCAGTGTGGGGTAATCTCCAGTGCTGCCAGTTCCTAGGCACTGGTGTCAACTGGGATCCACAGGGAGTTTTGGCTGGTGCTGCTACACTCCACCCATACTGATGAGACTATTTCCATAGCAACTACAGGATTTTTCAAAGGGGAGATTGGGAAAAGATGTGAAAAGCCAAAAACAACCCAGCTGAAAACCATCACAGGTGGAAGTTGGTCAGTGTGGGTGAACTTTGGGTGATCATATATTGCCTCTCACCCAGAAGTTCCCTGGCTTGGTGTATTTGTGTAGGACTTGTGACCAGGCAGCCCTGATACTTTTGCCACCTAAAATCTGGAAAGGGAAGCTGGCGCTTGCATTGTACTGCTTGGGGGAACTGGGATGCCCTGGTGGGACAGCCATGCCAGGCATTTGGGGCTGGAGAAGGGGCAGGAGCACGCAGGGCTGGCTGCATGGAAATGGCATGTGCTCTTGGGGGAGTCATGGAGGACACTGCAGCTGCTGATGCACAGAGTCATTTCCCAAGCTGGTGGCGTGGCTATGCTTGTTGTCAATGAGGTGATTTCAGTGATGGTGGGGCCTGGGTCAGCTCAGATGGGAGTCAGGGCTGTCTTACATCTCTCCCTGCTTTCCTACAGGGCCCAGAACCCTGGGGAGGGAGCTGCAGCTTCTGGCCTTGGAGGATTCTAGTGCCTCTTTGGCTCTGGTCTCTGTCCTCCCCTCTGTCCTCATACTGCTGCCTCTGCTCTGCCTTCTGCCCTTACTGAGGGCCAGCAAAACATTTGGAAGGGCTGTAGATGATGATTAGGGGGCAGAAAACTTTGGTAGTCTGGTGATGGGCACAAGCCTGGCATGGTAAAACTGTGTGTCCTGTCCCAGAGGCTGAACCAAGCCTTGGCATTGCAGTAGGAGAGGTCAGAGAGTGTTTTGACCCAGTGCTGCTGGAGATAAGTGTGGTTTGATGGTGGCTTGGGTTTGGGGGGCTTTGTTTGGGTATGTGGCTGCCTGGCAAGCCTGAGGGTGTCTGAGGGGGACTGGTGGGCATCCCACAGGCTTGGTGCAAGGCTAGTGCAGAGAGGCTGAGTGAGGTCAGAGTGGGTCATGTTGATGGGGTTGGTGGCACCAGGTCCCAGCCCTCCTGCTGCTCAGGAGGAGAGAGCACGAAGGCAGCTCTTCACCCTGCTTCAGTATCCACAGCAGGAGGAGGAGCCAAGTGTGGGAGGGCTGTCCCCTGCCAGCTGCTGTCCCCTGTAAGCCCCAGCCTGGCACACGGTGCGGGTTCTTGGGCCCCAGCTGCTGCAGGCTGTGACCGAGCCAGCCCCTCCCTGGAGGGCTGCCTGTGGCCGAGGGCAGACAATGTCCGTATTCTTTGTGCAGAATGTGCTTTCCTTCACTGATAACCCTCTGGGTTGATGTAGTTTGTTCTGAGGCAGGGCTGGCGCTGGGACCCTCCTGGGTGTCCAGCTGCCCAGGAGCAGACACAAAGTTTGAGTGATTTTTTTTTTTTAATTTTTGTAAAAACAACAACAAAAAAATAAAATACAACAACAACATCTCCCTGGATCGTTTCTCTGATTATCTGCTTTTTGGCTTTGAAATTGCTCTATGGTCCTAAACATCACCAAAAAACGTGTGTCCAGTTAAATACACCTTCAGAGAAAGTGGTGAAAGGGCAGGAGGTGACTTCCTTGCTCCCTGTCTCTCCTCAGTTACTACTGAGCAGGAACTTTGGATTCCTCAAGTGCTCCTATGAGATTTTGTACCTGTCAGTGTAATGCCAGCCTCCTGGGAATCTGTCAGCAGTAGGGGGCTCATTTTCAGGAGTACCAACTATCAGGCTCACTGTGTTTATGCTCATGTCTCCTAAAAGGGGATGTGGCCTCGGGCTACGGAGAGGGGCACATGGGGCTGGCACAGCCTGTCTGGGACTGGACATCACTGTGTCCCACCACTGTGGCGTTAAACCCCCAAGCCCCAGTGATGAACAAAACCTTCAAATGGTGCAAGAAGAACCTGCTAGTGCAGGGTGGGGGTGTCAGTGCTGGGTTAATGTTTGCCACGTGTTGTCCAAGCTGCAGTAATTCACACTGTGTCCTCCTGCCTTGCTCCCGGTGTAAAATGAGTTATATTTGATTAACAACCAGCAGTGTGTTTGGATAGTGTGAGCTCAAGGGTTTCAGCCCACCTTTGGCTCTGGTGAAGGAGGTGTCTGTGCAGATTGAAGGGCTGGGTCTTGGGCAGGAGTCTGGTTTTGCTGTGCTGAGGAGCCCTGGCTGTGAGTCGAGGTGCTGGGCAAGCAAAGGCTTCTCTGTAATTCAGTTATGCCTTTATCTAGAGGAATGGCAGATCAAGCCATGAGACGAACTAGATACGGCCCCAGGATTTGTTGTTTGTGTAGCTGGATCAGCTCAAACACAACAGCCTGGTTAGCAGTGTGTCTGGCTGTCAGAGCCTTCTATAACATTTTTCTGAGGTGCTTTTTTTCCACATTTATATGAACAAAGTAGAGCACTGGGAGAGGAGCTTTTAAAGTGTCTAGTGCCTCCTTGCTCTCCTTTCTTCCCCTCCCTGCCTCCTCCTGCCTGTGTCATGTTTATAGGCATCCTGGTTAGCTTTTCTTTTTCAGAGCCAGCTGACTTCCCATGAAATACCTGTTATCCCGGGAAGCCTGGAGCTCTGAGTCACCATGTCTTAATGAGTACATCCCCCTGCCCCTGAGTGATGCTTCTGTTTATTAGCCTCATCAATAACAGCCAAGTCAGTGTGCGTGCCCCTTGTAGGAAAAGCTTGGCAGAGGGAAGGGAGGAGGTTGTTTTCATGGCTTTTCCTGGGGAAAAGAGGGTGTGAGCCCTTCTGGGTGAGGGAAGAACCCCTCCATTGCTGCTGAGGAGGGTGGGCAGAGCTGGCTGTGATTTAATTGAAGTGCAGATACAAGCCAAGGGTGGGTCATGGCAGTTGGCTCAAAAATAAAGTCTCTGGAGAACTTACCTGGCCCTTTGGCTTTATGGGGAGCAGATGGAAACTGGTCAGGCAAATCTGCCATGTTGTGTAGGTAATGGGGACCCTGGCAAGTCTCCTTTCAGGTTGGAGCTGCTCTGCCTGTGGCTGCCCTCAGCACAGCAGCTGGGAGCCTGGCCTGTGGCCAGCCCCGCTGGGCACTGCTGCCTGCTTGTTCAAGCTTCATTACATTTGAGGAGCCAAAATGCTGCAGGATCAAAGTTCAGGCTCCTTGGGAGGCATTTGGGAGGGGGAAAAAAAAAAGCGTTGTGGGAGCAGGGTCCAAGTCCAAACAAGATGTTCCTTCCCCTGCCCTTTCTTGGGCAGTGGCTTTCCCTGTGTTCAGGGTGTGTGGGAAAGCTGGAAATGGGATGAGCCACACTATGGGGGTGGTGGTGGAGCCGTGGGGGAGTGGAGGAGGTTAAAGTAGGATGGGGGACTGTGGCAGGGCACTGGATTTGACTGCTTAATTGCCATAACTGTGCAGAAGCTGAGGGACCTTTTGCCACCCACGGTTTGCGGCTCCAAGCTCTGGTTTCTGTGATGATTCCAGGACCCAGGCATGGGAGCAGTGGAAAGGATCCACCCAGAAAAGTGCAGCTGCACTGGAACAGGATTTGAGATGAAACTGATGTGGATGTAAGAAGTTCCTGAATTGAGACTACCGTGGTGGCAGTGGTTTGGGGAAGTGTGCTTGTGGGTTTGTGTGGGTGGGTGGCAGCAGGTCTGGATTAAGGACCACAGACCCTTCCCATCATGGCACTTGTTCAGCCTCATCCCTGGCTCTTGTCTCTGCTCTTGCTGGACTTCTGTTCCTGCCTCCTCATTCCCAGTGCCATATATTACAGTAGCAGCCAGTTCGTGGGAGATTTTATTTTCTCCTTTTCCTCCTCCATCCATTTTCCTGTCTTCAAGTACAGCGTGAAGTGCAACGTGTGCTTGTGGCTGGCAGGGCTCCCTTTTGGGTCCTAGCTGAGCTAATATGGTCTATCAGAATATCATCTTGACCATCTCCAAGACCCTGGGCCTTTTTGTGGGGGCTCCTTTCTGCCACGTGCTCTTGGGCACCACTCTGTACCACGAGCTATTCCTGCCAAGCTGAACTCTAGTGATCCCATACCTTTAGTACATCTCCTTGCCTTGCCAATGTGTGTAGGCACTGTGCTCTCCAGAGGAGAAACACAGCTGCCCTTGGAGCAGAGCTTGGCAGCTTTGTCTGCCCATATTAGTATATATGTATTTATGTAGTTTAGTTTCTGAAAAGCCCCAGACCTGTTTGGAGATGGGAATGTGAGGGAATCTGACTTTCAGTTTGAAGTTGCAGGGAGGGTTTAATAAGGCAGAATACGATTACTGAAGCTGATTTTGACCAGGGTACTCCTTCCTCTATAAAATGCTGTTTGATCTTTAAAGACCACAAAATGCTGCACACTGCTGGCTCTCACTGCATATGAAATCCTATGGATAAAGCACCCTTTCCTTCAGCATGGCAGGTGTTTGTAGAGCTGCCTGAAAATGGGAGCTCTTTTGCTTTACATGGGGGCAGGAGACCAAAGGGTGCTGCCTAACCCTGAGGTTTGTGTGGTGTAAACTCCCAGGAGAATGTTTTTTTTCCGTACTTGGGTTGCCCTTTCATCCTAGCTGTCTGCATGGCTAGTTTGGAGACGGGTTTTTGTGATTAGGCATGCTCAGGTTGATGTTAGCAGTCCTGAGCCAGGGGTCTCTCTTCCACATAGCCCAGATCCAGGTCTAACAGTGAAAAGAAACTGACTGGGCACAGAGGACTGGCTTTGTAGGCTCTCCTCTCAGTGAGTAATGAAAGAAATGCCCTTCAGGCAGATATCATTATTTTTGAGTCTGCAACACAGAGAAAAGGGGGAGTGAGCTTTGCCTGATGCTGCAGGTGGAGAGTGAACTCTCACTTTTACTGACACTTTACCCCAAGGTGTCTGTATTTGTGTGTTTATGTCCATGTCTGCAGGGCTTAACTGCCCATCCCATCTCATGCTTTCTCACTTTGGGTGAGATTTGGGACTGTGCAGGGGTCAGATAGTGACAGGCAACAAATAAGGAGTTAGGGAGGGAGCCTGCAGTAGCTGGGAAGTGCCAAGTTGTGGGCAGGGAGCTGGGGCTGAACTAGGAATCCAACCTGTCTGCAGAGAGGTTCAGGGGCATTGTCTTCACAAGCCTGCTCCCTGAAATGTTGCAACCCTTGGGATTTTCCTCCTGAAGCTTTTGCACTGTTGCTTGGCTCTGATAAATGAGGTTTCTTTAGCGCTGGTATGATTTTGGACACTGGAATGATTTTACTTGGGACCCCAGGGCTGCTTCCTCGCAGCACTAGCTGCGTAATAGTGATGGAATATTAAGGCAGATATTGGTTGTGTGACAGCTGCACCCACGGCACTTCTTCAGCCCTGCCATCCCACTTCCACCTATTTCTTCCTTTCTGAAATTGTGTGGCTGGGCATAATTCCCTACGCTGAAAAACTTTGGATGTAGTGGGCAATAACGAGAACATAGTGCTTGCTGCGTTCTGCAGCAATCTGTCCATGCTGGGGCCAGGCAGCCTGCTGTCCTCTAGTAACACTGACACACTGTCCCTGCGAGGGATGCGCTCTGCTCCACAAGTCACCTTCCAGAGCTGGTGGGGGATGCAGAGGCTGAGGAGATCACAGAAGGAAATCTGGTGGATGCACAAATATGGCACAGCACACCCTGTGCCTGAGAGGATCTTCTGCCCCTGGAGACAAAAGCAAAGGATGAGGTCCTGGTCACGTTGGTGCAGCTGTCTGTTTTTTAAAAGCATGTACTTTCCTTCCAGCTCCTATATATCCTTAGGGGTGCCAGGCAGGATGTCTTAAGTGCAGTACCTGGAAAAAAACCCTAATGTGTTCAGCTGAGCTTAAAGCTATTTCTTGGGGCATCTTCCACAGCTGGGTGTCTGTATATGACAATCTTGTTAGTTAGTGCAGCTGTAGCAGCTCTTCTGCACCTGGTGGTTGCTGTTGGGGTGAGCATGGAGCTCATCTGGACTAACCCAAAAGGTGTTCTGTGGGGGAGTCCTCTCTTCTGAATGCCTTGTGCCCTGTGAGTTGCTTGTGTGTACCGGTAGCGTTTCTCCAGGAGCACGACTGAGACTCTGCTGTGCAGTGCCTTGTGCGTAACGGTATCATTCCCAGATCTTCCCCAGCTGGGGATTGGGAACCTTTTCCTTTGCTCATCCTTTCTGGGAGGGTCTGGTTTGGATTGCTGGGCTGGATGTGGCTGGGCCCATGGGATGGGGACTGAGTGCATCCCTGTCTTACCCTCTGCAGCACCCGAGTGCCCCTACATGACCTTGGCAGGAGGAGCAGATCTGCCAGCTCAGAGGGAGCTGTGCCACAGTTGTGTGTTTTATGATTGTTACCTTGACGAATCACAATTACACTGTGGGGTTATGCTCATAATTGTTTCTACAAAGCTGGATTTGCTTTCTCTACCCCTCCTTTTCCCACTGACCTCAAATTATCCTTAATGATGCAAAGTTATCCACTGCTGGGTGACCTTTCCATGCTTTTTGGGAAGGGGAAGGCATGCTTTAAATGGGGAAAATATTGTCTTTGTAAGTCTCTTTGCAGCTGCACTTGACTTTAAGGTTCTGTTACGAATTCATTTTTATAACTTCCACATTGAGGGAATCAAGTCCTTTCTGCATCTGCTTATTAAATATATGTGATAAGTGCTTTATAATACTGTGAAAGGTGCCTGATTCCTTTATGACATCCTCATCCCTGCTTGGAGTGTGTAGGATGGATAAAAGAAGCTGGAAATTCCCACCATGTCTGTGCTTTGCCCTGGGATGTGGGACCGGCACCAGTGTCATAGTTTTTCCAGCCTTCAGGGCTTCCCATTAACATCTGCAGCACCTCTTCTTGGATGAGGCAGGTCTTACTGGTCAAGGGTTTGGAGATGTCTTCCCTCTATTCCCAGTGCAATCAAATTCACATTTGCATGGTCTGGAGCTGTCGTGCCAAGTGGTTTGTTTATAATGCTAAACATATCAGGTAATTGAAAGCTAATGCTTCTGTCTGGATTGCGAGGTTTAATATGCCTGGGCGACAAATCAATTTTCCTATTGCTGTACAGGAAAGAGAAGGCAAATGCTCTGCTTGCCTTCCCTATATATATATATATATATTATATAATTGTGTGTGTGTTGGGGTGCTGCCTGCTTGCTGGCATTCAACCTATTTACTGCCCAGCATCCAAACCCGAGTGGCACTTGCAAAGCGTGGCTCTAGAAGGGATGTGTCGTCTGCTCAGGCACTGATTGGAGCTGATGGCATCCTCATGAGAAGTTTTTTTCCCCTCCAGTCTAGGATAGATACAGATTTGTGTACCACATGTGTACACATGCTGTGTAATACTTAGTGCTTATCAGGTGCCTTTTTTTAGCTCTTGACCACAGTGCTTGGAAAGCTGAGAGAGATTAGATAAATATTATCCTTGTTGTATGAGGAGGGTGAAGGAAGGCCAGACACATTAAGTAGCCTCAAGCTAATCGCTTGGTAAATTGTCATGAGGCTGTTTGTTCACCTCTGCCTCATGCAAGTGGGATGAAATGAGCCTGACTGTGTTTAAATCCCAGTCTGCCATGCTGCATTGGCCCTGGGCTGGAAGGGGAGTATGTGAACCTGTGCAGGTTTGATGTGTGGTCTCAAGAAGGTGACACTGGCCTGTGTTGTCAGACACCACCTTGCATGGTGTCCTTCTGGGAATGAAAGGAATTGCTGTTCCCACAGTTTTGGTGGCTACCAGTCCCCTTGCAGCAAGTGGGGCAAGGTCCTGGCACTTCTGGAGACCAGCTTAAACCTAAACCTTGTGACCTGGTGATCTTATGGTCAGCAAGAATACTGATTTTCTGTCTGTGTGATGCAGGGGCAAAGACACCTGCTGCCTTGCTGGCTTCACATGGTGCCCTGGGATCTGAGTGTGTCGTGGTGCTTGCAGACTGCCGAGCTGGCAAACAGGGCTCCACACTTCACAAGTTTGCTATTAACTTGGACACAGCACACAAGCTCAGGGCTGACCACTGTTCTGACAGCGGTCTACAAGGCCTTCAACAAGTTGTGAAGGCATGTCTGTGGGTACATGGAGGCTGAGATGTGATTGCAAGGTTGGCCTCTTAAGGTTAACTTTTGTCAGGCTGACCTCATGCCTTCCTTTGGAAAGGCAGCTGATTTCCTCAGCGAAGAGAGGACTCTCTGATGAGAGGTTAGTTTGATGCTGTGTTACATCAGAAGTGAGTTGTTTTTCTGGAGAAGACACAGTATAGCCCAGGTGTTGCAGGTGAAGTGGGTCAGTGGTGGTGGGAGGTGTTGAAAGGTGAGGTAACTACTGAGGTTCCCTGGAGGTGATGGGTTTGTTGAGGACAGTGGCACAAAAGGTGGGAGAATGCTCATGGGCTTCGCTGTCCAAGCTGTGGGAACACAAACTGGGTTGAGGACAGCCAATGGGAAGAGCTACAGTAACAAAACCAGGAGACAGTCTGTAATGCCAAGTAGGGTGAATGTAAATGTGGGTGTAATGGGGCTTTTGCTGCCAGCTAGGAAATCATGTCCATTGGAAATGACCTGGTGAATAGAAATGCTTGATGGAATGCTTAATAAAGGGGTAAAAACAAACCTACAGGTTGATGGGGCTGTGATAAAGGCCAGTGTGACCTCAGACTGCAAGTCATGGTGTTTCCAGTTTAACTGCGGAGCTGCTCATGCTGTTATCCTGGAGACTGTTGTGTTTTTGGTCACCCTTACTCAAGAAAAAGGGACTTAAATAGGCTGATGAAGAAAGCAGAAGGCCATTTTCTGTGTGTCTGTCACAGTAGTCCTTCCTGCATAGATCACCAAGCGTGAGTGTCTGGGTCTGAAAGCAGAAGCGAAATAACCTCTCTGCCGGGACTCTGCCTGAGCAATATATCTGCATCACTTCTGGGGCTTGAGTTAGTATCACTTCAGGGCACTTGAGACAATTTGCCTTGCACTTCACTGCTACAGATGCGCTGCCTTAGAAGAGCTGGCATCATGTAGCTTATAAATGATAGTTGGGTGGGACTGGTTCCTGCTTGTAAAGGAGGGAGGAAGAAGTGCCAGGAAAGAAAAAGAGCTGCTTAAGCAAAAACAGTTTTGACATAAGAGAAAATGGATGTAAAATGCTAGTGAGTACCTTTGGGTAAGAAATGCAAAGTGCAGCGTTTCAGTCTGAGTTGGGAGAGTAAAGCCTTACCTAAACCCAGGGTAGAATTTGATTGTCTGTAGAAGGCATGGTATAATACAGCTCTGCAGAGCAAGCAAGGAGACCTGGACTAGCAGGACCCTCCAAACATACAAGAAGTATGAGAAGGAAGTGAGTATTTAAACAAACATGCCCTACCCTCCATCCTCCACCCAAAAAATAAGTGAGCTGCCTCATCTGTGTTAGCAATGTGTCTCATATGGTCTCGATTAGAAGTTGGATATGAGTCTAGGTGGATATGCACGTGGTGAGCTCTTCAGGAGTTGTGAAGTATGGTATTGCTCTTGAAGCTATTGGGTCTTGCAGAAGAGCAGTTTGCCTTAGTAATAACTGAGGAATGCCACAGGAATATGTATTAAGAGATGTTTGCAGGGAGGAATAAACTGTAGTCCACTGACTGTAATTCATACCTCAACACCTGACTGAGGAGACCAGGGCAGGGCTGGGAGCTGTCACAGCTGTATTTAGTGTGAACCCAGCACCCGCGTTCCTGCCGGGTTAATGAACCGAGGCAGAGGAGGAGGGAAGGTCTCAGTCTTTGCCAGCAAGTGGGAGGATATAAGATTTCTAGGGCAAGCAAAACCCTGGAAGGAAAAGAGAGGGAGCTAGTTGGGACATGAGAGGGACCTAACTTTCACGGGTGGAGTTTCTCTGCTTGGTTGGTTTGCTTTCCTGTGCAACCACTGCCAATTTCACAATCACAGCTTGACTCCTTCAGCTTTCAGAATAAGATGCATTTCTGTTTTGTTTTTTTAAGTGGGTTCAGGTGAACCCAGCCTGTGCAAAATTACACTATTCTTTCCAAAGCAATAGGGAACCAAAGAAAATGGTTTTCCTGGTGTATCTTTGAGGTGCCTGTAAACCAAGACCGATTTGTCACTAGAAGGAGCAAGGGTGCAATACCTGCTCAGTTGAAAAAATCAGAGGAAAAAAAGGGTAAAAGCCATTTCTGGAAATCCCTGAGAAAGGAAGGGTTTGTGTAGCTTAAAGGACTCAAAGTCCCTTGCTGACCTGTGCACCGATTTGAAGACGTTATTTCCCTGCATTGCACTCCATGTAAAGCAGCTGCTGGGCTGGGGGGATTATCCTATATGTAAGTGTGTGTGTGTATTTCCACTGCTGCTTCTCATCTCTCACTTTATGGGTATTGTATGTCTGTGTTAATTGTACCAAAGCATATCTGGCTCAGGAAGCTCATGGGCCTTGTTTAGGAGGCTGGAATACAGGTCATGGAGTTGTATTTACAATCTAGTGTAATGTCACTTCTGGTGGGGCTTGGCCATGGGGAGGCCCCCAAGTCCCCCATACCCCAGAGCTGAGTAATCAGAAATTCATGCCTAAGCATGGTGCTGGGAACAAGCTTGGATCTTTTTCTGTCTCTTCTAGAATGCTGCCCACATGGCTTTGAGTGTCAAGTCAAAAATAACCTTGACTTTTTTTAGCAAACACAATCAATAAAACAAGAGCCAATCTGGCCGCCGCCTCCTTCCCAGCTGTGGTTGCTCCATCGCTCCTGGCTTGGGACTGCTCCATCCCTCCCTGAAGGTCATTGCTTGGATGCTGTAGATTCAGCATGCCTTGGTGGTAAACCCACATCATGCCACTCCTCCTTTTTCCCTTGCCCTTTCTTTCTCTTGGAGGACCTTCACTTTGCTGTGTAGGAGTTGCAGATGGGAAGTATTTTCAGCCTGTGTTTGTAGCCTTGCTCAGTCCTGCAATCTTGTGCCCCAGGACCTGAACTGGCAGTCCTGCCCTGACTCGAAAAGGTTTCACTGAGCTGTTGGAACTCCTGACTGACTCCTCCCAGTCTGTGTTTTGTTCTGCAAATGTTCACAGGGGCCTTAGATGTTGGCAGGGAATATGAAATGGCTGCAATAATGTCCTGTTTCTCATTCTGTCTGGGGCACAGGCGATCCGAGCCGATGAGCAGGTCATTGAGGATGAACTGTGACTTACACTGTCATGCAGCAGCGGTTGGGAGCTCATGCTGTGTCCTTGCACTAACCCCTCTGGGCATGCAGGCAATTATGGAACATGTGGAAAGCAGAGGTGACTCTTGTGGGTCTCTGCTTTTCTTGGATCTGTATGGTGAGAGCAGAGAAATATGCTAAGATTTAGTCCAGGCTTTGTATTTTAATTTTTTGAGCTGGATGTTATTGGGATGTGGCTTAAGGAAGTCCACGTGCTTCTGTCACGCTAGTTCATCTGCTCTTGTGCAAGCACAAGGTGTAGCTGGGGCAGGAATGTGTGGCCCCTGCTGTAGAAGTGGTCTAAGATCCTTTTTCTGCTTATTCACCCTCTGAAACACCATGTGGGTCCTGGAACCTTCTTGCCTAGAATCACGGAATCACAGGATAGTTCTTAGTGTTTTCTCATTACTCCAACCCTGCATCACTTGGAGATGTTTCCCCTCTCCAGGGTCAAGTCCAAAGCCAACTGTTGCATCAAGGCAGATGTGAGTTTGGG
>JAWWES010000018.1:7635076-7697623 GCA_035583135.1 Lophotriccus pileatus | reverse complement strand
TTGGGCTTCTTTCACATATTGTCCAAGGGGAACAAGCAGGATGTTTTTCCCCCTTTCAGTTGATTTTCAGAGAGGACCACTTTCATCTGCTTTTCAGTGAAAACCTTCTTGAAAATATTTGTGTTTTCTGGTGGAAGGGTGTCTGAGTTTAAACTGGAGAAAGCCAGAACTGCCCAAGGACTGCCTGGGGGACGAGGACTGAACTCCTTTTACACCACCCAGCATTGCAGCCTGTTAGCAGAGGCCCATGGCAGCAGCCACACTGCTGCCAGCATCACTCCTGTGCTGCTGACAACAGGGGACTCTGTTCTCTTGGACTGCTGATCTGTCACCTTCCCCCGGCTCTAATATTTACTGAAAATGATCCTGTGGTGACAGATCTATTTCTGTTTTTGTTCTCTATAACATACCTGCCAGACTGCCCCAGGCGACTGAGGAATTTGTAATAAAGGCAATGTTTCCAAACTGAGCTTGGTGCTCTCCTGCCAGCAGCACTTGCAGCCGGCAAAGACTAGGGCCCTGTTTATCCACCCCAGTTAGAGACTGGAAAAATATGACTTTTCGAATTTAGGCCCCAAGTTTTTGTTGAGAGGTTTTGTTTGCTTTCACTATTTTGTGTAACCCATTTCAGTCGTATCTTTGTTCACTGATGTGTGCAGTGAGGGGCAATGACTTGGGCAAGGATGTTCAGTGGCTCGTTTGCGCGTTCTGTACTTGAAGCTATGGGTAAAACCACGTTATTTGACTTTACCAAAACACTGAGAAAACAGAATGGGGCTGGGTGGTAGGGCATGACATCCTCCCTCTCTGTGCCATCCCCTGCATGGGCAGAACAACCATCTGGTTGTGCCACAGCTGAGCCTTTGCTTCTTCTCCACAGACACATAGAGAACTGGAAGAACTTGCAGACACTGAATGCCGTTGACATGGAGCTGTACACAGGACTCCAGAGGCTGTGAGTATGTCCTGCACATCGGGGAGGGGAATGGATCTGGGCAGCCCCTTCCTTCCAGCAGAGCCAGGGCTTCCCTCCATCTGCAGTCTCCATGCTGTCAGTTTAACCTGCTGGATCTGCTGTGTTTTGCTATGAGATTCCACAAAATGGAGATGAAGTGCTTTTTGGTCTTTGCTGGGTCTGTGAGGAGGAAGATTGCTAGCTCCTGACAGCTCTGTCAACACACATCAGCCCTGACCTCTCCTCTCCCCTGCTGTTTTGGTTCTGGGCTTATGTGTTGTTCTGACTCATTTCAGCCCCACAATGTGAAATTCCAGCTGTCTCCACCAATCCTTCATTGCTGGGCTGTTGGTCCTCATTTAGAACAGTTACCATCACGGTGGTGCTGCACAATCAGGGAATTGCATCTCCCTGAACAGTTCTCTGAGCACAGGGAGAGGTCAACTGTGTGCGTCATGGAGGGGAAATTGAAGTCCATGAGATGGAAGGGACTTGCCAGATGCTTGGGAAGCCTGGCCAAGCAAGGATACCACCCAGTCTCTTTATTCCCCCTCCTACATACTCCTGGATCTTAGGAGTGCCCTGGGTGCTGCTTGTGTGAGATGCAGAGTGTTGCTCAGGGGTAATCAGAGACTCTAATAATGTGTTTCACTGGGAGCTTTACATTAAGTACAGCTCCCATGTGGGCTGGAGGAGGTGTATATGGCTGAGCACTCAGTAACCAAGCTCCAGCAAGCTGTACTTTTAACACACAAATGTGTTGTAAGCAGGCTTACTGCTGTTTTCATCTCCCCTAACAAAGCAGCAGTGGCAGCAGATATTGAGAGCTTTTCTAAAACAGGGTGTGAAGAAGATTCCCCCTTCAATGTCCAAAATTCCCTGCGTAAAACACCCTTCCTTTTCAGAGCTGCAAGCGGAAGGGTTTTCTCTTGGGTATAAGGAGAGGAGATGACTTTGTTGAGGGTTAGGTTTGCTTGTGGCAGTGTTGCTTGTGAAGATGGAGGGAGAGGAGCAGGAGATGGCCTGTGGCACCCCAGCAAGCCTTGGTGGATGTTGGAGCAGAGCCTTTGCTGCTCTGCACTAAGCGTGTGCTGCCACCATTTCAGATGAAGCTGAAAAGCCGAGTCTCCTCTTTGCTTGTAGCTCACAGAGGCCGCCTGGGGACAGATGTGCCTCCGGTGGGGGGGAGGGGGGAATTGAGGGATCTCGGGTGCTGAGCAGGGTTTTAGAGCAGTTGTCTGCCTTCACTCCATTGCTGCACTTCTGCATCTCTCTGCAGGACAATCAGGAACTCAGGACTACGAAACATCCAGCCACGCGCCTTTGCCAAGAACCCTCACCTGCACTACATGTGAGTGCCAGCAGCTCCTGTCCCCTTTTCCCTCTGCTCCCTGTGGAAAGGTGACTCATAAAGTGGATGCCCAAAGGGCCTGTTGGGGACAGCAAGGAGAGGGAAGCAGAATGCTGATGGGGAAAGAGAGGGAGGGGTGGGAAAGGGCAGGAGATGGAAAAGGGAATGTGCAGGGAAGTGGAATGGGCTGTGATGCAGGAATGGGGTGAGCTCCCACTGGGCAGCTGATGGGTTTGGGTTTCTGATAACTGCCTTGGCTTTGATCGCTGCTCTAAGGAGTGCTTGCATCATTATCAGCCGTGCAGTGGCTGGTGCACGTTTCCCTTTCTGCAGAGTTTGGGGGCAGTCACCAGCCCCAGCACACAGCCAGAGCCTGCCCCGCTCGTTAGTTTTTAACCAAAGGCTGCTTTTCCAATACAAATCCTGGGGTGCAGGGGCTGCCAGCTCTGCTCCTAATTATTGACTTCTTAAGCTAATATCTGCAATGGGCCTGGGGTAGGGTTGTTTTGTGCTAGAGAGGCTGGAGTCCTGTTATCATGGGACATTGCATAAGTGTCCAGCTGCTGGGGCATCATTAGCCAGCAAGTACAGTGTCACGGGGAATTTCCACATCCTTGATGCCAAGGGCACGGGTTTATTTTCTAAATGTGTATTTGCTTTTTCCAAGGTGAAAAATCAAAGCTTGAATTTCAGGCCACTCTGCAAGGTGCTCCATGGGCTTGAAATATCTTGTCCAAGTAACTGTGTCCAAGATCAAACCCCTCTCTGCTCCAGTGTAGATACAAAAGGTGAAAAGGGGTTGTTGAGAGGCTCCGTCCTTGGGCATGAGCTGATGGGTTGGATGGAGAGTGTGTGTATCCCCGCTTTTTGGAAACTGGTGCTAGTGGCTTCTTTCCTTTAAAAGTACATCAATTTGAGTGTGCAGATGCATTGGGCCATCGATACAGACTTGTTCCTGGGGCAAGTAGATAAATGCGACCTGCAGAGCAGGATAGATTTGTCTTTGATGTCTGCTCAGAGATGATGTGAACTGAAAAACCCCAAAAGCTCCCTTTTTGGAAAACCATTTACAGTTGCTAAGTGACAGTAAAGTACTTGCTAAATAGGAGATCTGCAGTACCAAAGGGCATGAATAGTTGAGGGCATTGTGAACGTGGACTGAGCTTTTTTGAGTTTAAAGAATTGCATATTTTTCATAATAAACTCTCATTAATGCTGACCACTGGGATTTTCCTGATTTCTGCCCTTTGTAATTTTGATTTGAAGCAAGGTTTTTTCTGTTTTCTGTAGTTGTTTGTTCCTGAAAAGTGTTCTCTCTGAACCACTCTCAATTGATTTTTTTTTTTTCGAGGGTTGTTTGTCAATTGTGTAGTTGCTGTTTATGTATCTAGCAGATAAAATGAATTACATTTGATACCTGATGAAATTAGTTTGGATGTCGTAGGAGTTTAAAAGGCCCCTTACACTTGCTTTGAGGCTGAATATGTCATTAATGTGTACACAGGCAATTGTTGCTGCTTTTTCCCCAAAGTGTTTGTTTTTGTCTTTTGGAATTACTTTTGGGAGTGGAAAAAACCCCACATCCATCTTGTGTCAAGAGTTAAGGTTGGTATGTGGTGATGAAATATGTGTTTGTTTACTGCTTGGGCCATGTAAGATTGATCATGTTCTTAACATCTTTCTTTCCTTGCCTTTTGGAGCTCGAGGCAAGCAAGTATATTATTTGGTTAGTGTTTGCCCGTGTGTTTTGAAGCTGTTGCTGGGACTTGGTGGCATGGATGTTTGCAGGGTGGATGTTCCCTGTAGAGGATGCTGGGCACCCAAGGGTAAGCACTAGCTTACAGGATTGGTGACTCCCTCTTGTTCCCCAGAGGCTCTCAGACCACTGTGCTACTGCTCCTTTGCAGCCAGGCTGCCTTTCCCAGGGCAGTTCCTGAGGCTTTGCACAGCCTGGCAGGTGCCTGGTGCCACCCAGGATCCCCTCATGGCCCCAGCTCTCTGCCAGTGCATCAAGGTGCCTCCTTGGCTGCTCTGCAGGCACTGCCTCCCTCGAAGGCCTGACATCTTCTGCAGCCACTGCACGTAGGAACCAGGGATAAAAGGATTAATGGAAATGTCACTCTGCTCTAAGTCTTGGGCTGCTGTAACCAGGTAGAGTAGCAGACAGGGGCGAGGGATACTATCCCAATCCCTTGTAGAAGGGCTGCCTGCAGGACTGAGGACTATGGGGTGGTGTTCAGGGCTTGTTGAATTACTGCCACATGTTTTCACTGCCACTCTGGTTTTCCTTCGCCTTTGATGACACTTTGGATGGTTGCTGGTGGAGCTGAGTCAATAAGATGGCAAATGTGCCTAACAAATGAGAAAGTGATTTCACTGCCAGTGAGGGTTGGCATGGGGAGGTGGGAACCCTGGGCCAGACCTTTGCAGGGTGCTACAAGCTGGGTCTGAGCATTTTTTCACATGAAGCTCATGTACAAATTCTGAGGTCTCAAAAGCTGATTTTTTTTTCCCCTGCCCTCTCCTTTCCCATCCTGGGTTAAATCCAAACTTCCTGCTGAACTAAGTTTTTTCGCCAGTGCCTTTCATCAAGGTTTCCTCCTCTCAAATGGGCCAGAAGGCTCTGCCTTCTCCCAGTAACATCTATTTCTGGCCCTTCCTCTGTGCACGCGCTTGTCTTCAGACCCCAGCTGTGCAATCACAAGCAGATCACTTATCCCAGCTCTAATTGCAGAAGCTCAGGTTTGTGAGGGTTTGGATGAAGTTTGGCTTGGTATTTTTCCCCCTTCCCCATCACAGAGTCAGGGAGGAAAGGCGAGAAACCCATGAAGGGGATTTTCAGCATTCAGGTGCTCAAGTGGTAGACCTCAGAGTGCTCCAAAGTATGGCTGGGCAGGGTCTGTCCTCTAAGGTTTGAAATTAGCTGTGTTAGTGTAAGGGGCTGGAGGTCAACCGGATCACTGGAGTAGCAGTGGGTGACCTGGAGCCAAAGGTTTGGATCTAGAAGTGGCTTTGGATTCCTCATCCTTCTCCTTGAATGGGGACAGTTAGGGCTCCATAGCCTTGTCTGATTGTTGGTGATGTGAAGCCTATCACTGCTACAGAGGCAAATAATCCAGAATATAACATAGATCTAGCATGGATCTGTATCTTCTGCTGGTGCTTGGACCAAGAGAATTGAGTCTTTTCAAAACAAGTACTGGCTGGATGTGGGCCTGATGTAAACTGGATATCTACCAGTGCCATTTTGTGCCACTACTTGAGATCATCTCATTGGGAGTTCCATTGGTGGGTTTCTGGTCCCATTTCCGTGCATCTTTGACAGTCCTTTGGCTGTTGCAGGAATGGTCTTGGTCAATTGTATGCACTGGATGTGAGGACTAGCAAGTCCAGGCTGTGGAAGACTTGTAGCCAAGGTTTCTGGATGTTGGTGTTAGCAGGCAATGCAGCTGAACACAGAAAATGCTTGGTATTGACAGAAAACCTGAGTCTTTGGCTTGAGGCTGTACAAGGAAACTTTAGTGTGGTATGGTTCCTAAGTTTGAGACATAAACCATCTGAATACATATTTACTATGCTGCTGTGTTTAGCACAGCTTATTAAGGGATGCCTTGCACACTCTCAAACTCTGTCCCTTCTGCTAATGACACTGGAAGTCTTTGGTTAATTTATTTGAACTTGCTAGAGGGTTACAAGTCATGAGGAGATCAACTTCCTACATGTATCATGAAAACAGGCAGAGGCATAGAAAAAAGAAGTTGTTGTAGTGCCTTGTGGGGAAGAATTTAGTCTTAACAAGTTCCTCATTAAGAACTGGGAAGTCCACAGGAAACTCAGTTTCACAGTGCACCAGGAGGGCACAACGTGTTTGCTGCTGGCCAAAGTGTGCAGCCTTCACTGGTTGTGGGACAGTAGAGCTGTGCATGTGAGGAGACTGAGCTCTCAGCAGGCTGAGCTTGACAAGTTGATATTTGCAGTGCCTGATTCCCCCTTAACTGGTAAGCAGGTACTTAAGAGACTGATTCCCTCTAAATATTTTCCTGGGCGGCTGCGTACTCAACCAGCCAGTCAGGAGGCACTGCCTTGTATTTGCAGAGGGTAATTGTGCACACCTTATTTATTGTGTAGTAAAGAAAACAAATTAAGGCTGTGTAATTACAGAGACAGGCATGCTTTTAAATAAGGCTTAAGTAGTCAGATTTCTATTTAGAAAATTAATAATTGCCATTTCTGTCTGCATTCAGAGGTTCTTCTTAAACTGTCTTCTGGAGGTTTATATGTGCTCTAAATTAGTTTGTGGGCCAGCCCAGACACAGCTTCTGTTAAAGATTGCCCTCTCAGCATTGCCTGCCAGAGTAAGGATGGGATTGAGCATCAAGCTTTCTCTTCCAGTCTTCGCCCATGGAGACCCTGGAGTGCTTTGTGCTGAGTGTAACTGGTTTTTGAGTATGGTGTGGTCAGATCACCAGCTCCATGGGCTTTTTTATCTATGTGACCATGTCGGTCCCTTTCTCCCCAAAATGAGGATTCAGAAGGTGCTGGCAGGAATGCCACAGGGACCTACTTTGCCTGGTGAAAGGCTGAGATGGCTTGTTTTCACAGGCAGACCTGAGCTGTGATTAATTTGGAGCCTTCCAGAACCTCATCTGTCAGTTGTGTTGTTTTCTGAGGACGAGATTAGCTTCAGTGTCCTGGTTGGGTTCGTGGCAGCTGTGTACTGATCATATGAACTTGGTATTGAATGTAGCTTTTTGCTTTGACATGGGAATTCCCAGAGATATGTTATGGGCTTAGACTCTGATAGGCAAGATACTAGGCTGCATCCCCTGAAAACTGAGGGGGATGAGGCAGTACAAATTTGGTGAGTTGCTCTCTGCCGCCTTCAGTGCTGCTTCAGGACAGGATTTGTAGCCCTTCAGCAGCTGAAGGCTGTGCACTTTCAAAGGGCTGCAGGCAACATTCTTGCGAGGCTAGTGAGGTTCACTTTCTTTGCCCTGTGTGTCTGGGAACTTGATGGGGATCTTACACTAAATAAAGAAATAAACAAAGTATCAGAGTACTGAATTAGTGCAAGTATAACACTGCTGCCTCTCAGTTGAGGTTTGAGGGTCACTTTCCCCTGCTCAGTGGTTAATGATCTGTCGCCTTGTTCTCTGAAAGAGCCGTTCTAAACTCTCTCTTTTGCTCTCTCCAGTAACCAGCTCCAGGCCCTGTGCCTGCCTGCAACTCTCTGCTTGATTCTGGATGTCCTATTACCCTTTCTCCTCCTTCCTAATGGTTTCTCCCTGCTTTGTCCTTTCATCACCGCACTGCTGTCATACCCATCCTGGCAGTCTCCTAACCCAAACTGGCATGTGTTAATTGCTCTTGATTTCCTATCCTTACTCTTGAGTCAATGCAACCTAACAAGCCTGTGTGTATCAGCTGGGGCACAGTATATGACTATGTGTGAGCTCTTAGCTCACTGGGAAGGTGAAGTAAAATGCATTTACCTGAGCCACCTCCTTGATAGTTAACCGTGTTTTGTTTTGCTTTGCTAAATAGGAACCAAATTTCTCCATGAATGTAGGGAAAATGAGAAGTATGAGAAAGTTCTAAACAGCCTTTAAGCTGTATGGGGTGAATGTTTCTTTAGTGTCCCTAACCAGGCAGGCAACTTGTGTACCATTCAATTCCCATTTGCACTCCAAGGGTGTTCCTGCTCCAGCCCCTTCCAGGAGCAAACCTCTGGCTGTGATTTACTCAGGGACGCGTTTCCCCCCTGTATGTCTCTAGTTCTGTAAAATACTGGGCATGCTTATGGCACAGTCACTAAAATAAACAGCTATACTATCTCCTCTGCTTCCGTAAACTTTCCTGTTCTTCTCCCCATCTGCTTTTCCCCCTGGATACCAGTGTAGTGCAGGTCCTTGCTGATATGCTAATTGGCAGCAGTGGTTTGATGGCATGTTTATTCCCCGTTTATTGCCACAGGTGACTGATAAGCAGTTAACTGCAGCTATTCCTTTTGCTGCAGTGGCAGTGGTGGGTCCCGGGTTTTACCAGCCATTGTGCACAAGGCCAGAAGAGAGACCAGTTCCCTGCTGGACTGAGACTTTCCTTCAGGCTGGGTTGAAACAATTTCACGTGCATTCAGGGGGATGGGTAACTAATTTTTGGCTGCAGGCTGCTTCACTTGGCTGTGGAGAGGGTTTGTTGCACTCTAATAGAAGGGGAGTGGTGAGCTTGTGACTGAGGTACTCTAGTGGGACCTGAGAAAGAAAGTTTCCAGCTCAAGCACTGCACGCCTTGTGGCAAGATTTGTCCTGCTTTGGTTTCCCATCAGAACACCTGGAATAACACTTGTTTCCTCTGTTTTGATCTATTTGAGGCATAACACCTTGTCTGATTTCTAATGAAGCCTGACCTTGAGTTGTGTAATGCCATTTTAACATAGGATGAGTTATAATAACTCTATCACAAATAAGGTTTGCCCACTTGGATTCTCATGTAATGCCTACCACTGTGGTACCTGGGCTCAGGACTTTACTGTGGCTTTGCCTCTCCTTCCTTCCTTTGAAATGTTGAGATGTTTTTTTTCCAGCTGCAGTATGAGACTTATTTCCCTTCCTGAAGTTTGATCAATTGTCTTTTGACTGACATGTGAAGTGAGCAGCTGTGGTTTTTGCAAAGGTTCTGTATTTTTTTTGTTTTCCCACTACCTCCTTAAAAAAGGCTGCAGATGATGCTGGGGATGTTTAAAATGAGGTTGTTCCTACATGGGTGTGTGGTTTTGTGTATTGGTGTTTTCTGGAGTTGTGTTGTGTTGGTTTTGGTTGGTGTGGGTTTTTTTTTTTTTTTTTTTTTTTTTTTTGGTTTTTTTTTTTTTGGTTTTTTTTTTTTTTTTTTTTTTTTTTTTTTGTCATGACAAGGAGTGTGTCTTGTTTGCAGATTTCTGAGGTCACTGCAGCATGGAGGTGCTCTAGAACAGCCTCCAACTCTCCCTTTTGCTTATTCCCCAGACCCTGTGGCTCAGTTGGTTAGATGTGGGGCAAAGCATTTCTTACCTCCCTATGCCAGTGTGAGAGGTGCTGCACAGGGGGAAGGAACCTCCCTGGGGGGTACCTGAGGACATGGAAAGCTTCTGGCAGAGAGAGTGAACAATCATGGCAGGATGAGTGAAAACTAAGTGACTTCACAAGTTCTCTCCTGGGATTTTTCTTACCATGGTACTGGTTTACTAACAATATGATTGCAGGGCTGGTTTTCCCTTTTTGATATACTTGGCAATAAGCACCAGGGCAGAAAAATAGAAACATTAAAATCATATGTTATTTGAGCAATAAGATACGACAGGGCATGAAAGATGGGACATTAATTCATGATGGTGTGTGACAAGTCAGGAATTTAAATGTCATAAGTTAGGCAGTCATGAATTTTATTGGAATTATAACATTTTATTGCAATACTGGTCAAGAGGTGGAGTTTCCCAGCAACCCCCTCCCCTTATTTGTATTTGGGAAGGGATGAGCTGTGAATTATGTCGGATTCAAGAGGCTGTGGAGTGTTTACAGGGCTGCAGGTGAGACCCAGGGGTGTGTCTCCCAGGGGAGCTGTGGGTACCTTTAGCCGTGCTAGTGACTGCAGATGAGCATATTCCACGCCTGCTGTCCTCCAGCATGCCTGAGGTCAAGGGTGGCCCTTCCCGGCTCTGCTGCCCAGGGAGCTCTGCCGGTGCCCACGGGTGTCCCGCGGGATGGGGCCGCGTTCAGCACCACGGACAGGGCCGGCGGCCCCTCGTCCTGCCTGCCTGCAGCCTGGCCTCTGACCCAGCCTCCCTGCCTGCACTGAAGCCGCCCGGCTTCCCCACCTCTTGCCCAGCCCAGCCTGCAGTTTGCCCCGCAGCGTGCAGCCCCTGCCTCCTTTGCCCTTCTCTTGGAACAAGCTCCTTCACCTTCCAGTCCCAGCTAGGCTTTCAGGGCAGTGAGGGATTAGTGCCTGTGCTCTCCTGCTGTGAGCAGAGTCGAAGTGTGATCCTGCCCGTGTGTTGCCCGTTCTGGTTTCACTGCCAGCGGTGCCTTTGTGCTGCTGTGAGACCAGCCTGCCCAGGTGCCTGTTTGACAGCTGCAATGCCTGCCAGATTCCTGAAAGTGTTCAAGGCCAGGCTGGATGGGTCTCTGAGCAACATGGTCTAGTGGAGGGTATCCCTGCCCATGGCAGGGGGGTTGGAACTAGATTGTCTTTAAGGTCCCTTTCCACTCTGTGATGCTGTGAATGCTAACTTTCTGAACTGCAGTGTTTCCTGGCACTGACTTTGCTCTGCAGCATGAATGGAGTTGTTTTTTGCAGCACCACTGCCTGGCTGCTGTCTGGGGGTTTCTCACATGAGTAGTTCTCTAGGACATCTGCCATCCAACCTCGCTGCAACGGCAATCCGTGGGCTTTGGCTAAATGTTTGTTGTATCCAGTTGTGCGTGTTGGTAATTGTGGGTAATTTGCTGTCTCAGAATAATGAAAGAATGCCTGCTGCACTCTGAAGCACTCAGTGCTTTGCAGTGATTAGTCTTTTCATTTGAAGATATTCCTCACACGGCCCAGCAAAAGACACTTCTTTTTAAGTGCGACATGTAGTGAGAAGAAAGGAAAAAATGTAACTTATGTGTCCAGACATTCTTGTTTGTTTTGACAGAGCTAACTGTCAAAGGCAAAAATGTGTTTCTGCTTTTGGGGTGGTTAAAAATGCGGAGAGTAGCAGGCAGGCTTTGCTGAGCTCTGGCTGTATTAAGTCACCACCAGTTCCCTGTCCCTCTCAGCCAAGCGTGCCCGGAGCTGTGAGGAGGCACATCATGCCACAGCTCAGGTGTTGCTGTAGGCAGGTCTCTGCTCAGAGTGTTACTCCTCCCTGTGTGCTCAGCTGCTGCAAACAGGCTTTTGGGAAGAAATACTCCTGTGCCCATGCTCAGGTGCACTCCAGGCATCTGCTGCCTGCTTGCTCCCCATGCCCACCTCACGGGCCCCTGGGGGGAAGCAGCAGCCTGGTGCAAGGCAGCTCCCTGCTTGGTGCTGTCTGTCTCCCAGGCTGAGTGTTTTTCTCATCATTTGATGAGGCATAGCTGGAGCATGTCAGCCTCACCTCCTGCTGCGGCCAGGAGCCTGTGCACAGCATGGGAGGTGGCAGCTGCCATCTCCACTGGCTGATGGCATGGTCCCTCTTGTTCCTTGTGTGGGCATTCCCCAGCTCTGGTCTCTCATGGTGCTCAGCTGCTGCTCCCAGGCCCCTGGTGCTGTAGGTGCAGGTAGCTCTGCTCCCCGCCGAGGTGGGGTGAGTGCTGCAGGCTAATGGCAGGCTTTCTTTTCATTAGCTGCTGTAAACACAGCTCTCTGGCAGCAGCCTGCTTTTCTGAGCCCAGGAAGACCATTTTTTCTTTTATCTATAATTTAGTGAAGTGTCAAGCCACAGAAGTTTTAATGATAATAAGCAGCAGAGGAAATTTATTTATTCGCTGCAAAGGTGGGTTTCATTCCAGGCCTGTGGATTTTTTTTTTTTATTTTTTTTTTTTACACTTCCCTCACAAGAAATGTTGGCTGCTCATGAAACCTCCCTCCCCTCCCTCCCAGTGTGTTCAAGCGACCTTCCCTGAGAAGTTCACCACTGCAGTTCCTGCTTGGCTCAGTGGCTTTCCAGCCCTCTCCCACACAGGCCCTTAGGGCCAAGTGAACTAGGAAAGGAGAAGCAAGGGAAATATAGCGAGGTGGGAGCATTCATGTGCTTGGTGAGGTGTAATGGGAGATAAGGGATTCACGAGTTTCCCGTCTTTCACTTCCTCCTGTTGCTGTGCATTGCTTACATCTGCTTCCCAGACCAGCCTCTGTGATGGATTTGACTGCTGAGGAAAAGCAGAGAAGGGCTTTTTTGGGATTACATGTAGCGCTTGCCTTCTGTCAGCCGATGAAGCTGCCAGTGATGACTGGAGATAAAAAGTGGATCAATGTCATGTGGAAGGACCAGGGCTCATTCCTGAGGAGAGAATGGAGCTTGGGGCTGGTCAAAGATGAGCAGGGGGTGGGGATGAGGCTGTGGGAGGGACAGGGACCAGTCTGGAGAGATAGAGTTGCAACAAAGTCTTGAAGCAAGGAGTCTTCTGGAAAGAAGGTTGAAATGGAGCAGAAGGAGGATGGGGTGTAAAAGAGTTGATATGGAAAATGGATCTGGTTAGGAGAGGGAGGGTTAACTGGGGTAGGGAAGAAGCATGTGTGTGTGGGAGACCTGCAGGGGGAAGCAGGGATAAGGGAGAAATGGATTTGCTAGCAAATACTTGGGAACAGTGCCTCTGAATTAACCAGAACCTTCCTCTCCTGTTTTGATGTGGCTTTGGAGGCAATATTAGAATCTTCCTAATTATTTTTCTTGGATGAGTTTTGCGATCCTGATGATATTAATTATTCTTAAAGGTCAACAGCACTCACTTGAATCCCCTTCTGTTCTATCATGTAATCAGTTAATTAATTGGAAACCATTTAGCAGAGTCTGCCGAGAGCTTACCCTGCCTTATGCCCTGTTGTTTTGCTTTTGCTGGAGATATATATATGTGTATATATATATTCATATTTATACCCCTTCCTTTCTTCAGAGGCTCTGCAGAGCTCTTGGTACCATCCCAGTCCATCTCATCCTCTGGCACCTTTCCCTGAGTCAGGCAAATTGGGGCTCAGGCCCAGCTGTTAGTTTTGTCTTTACTAATCCCCTGCAAGAGCAGTGTTTGAGATTATTCAGGGCTCATTGATTTCTGGGCATCCAAGTAGGTGGGGATGTTTAATTATTTTTTTTTTATATATAAATTTGATGCAAGAGCCCTCTATAACAGCTGAGAGCACAGCACTTGTTCCGCAGGGAGAGTGATAACTATACCCTCTCCCAGCACATCTGTTCTTGTTGTGTTGGCAGTGAGGCTCTTGTGTGGACCTTCTCCCAGTGTCTGCCTGGGCATTTGGAGTGACCTCCCATCTGGAGTGGTACCTCCTGTGCACCTGTCCTTGCTGCTTTCATGTATCCAAGGGGAGGTGGTGGGAAGTACACAGGAACCTGGAAGCCTGGTGTTCATGGAATCATAGATTCCTTGAGGTTGGAAAAGACCTTGGAGTTCATCAAATCCAATTATGACATACTTGGAGATGCTGGGGGATGTCCTGAGGGCGTGGATCTCCTTCCCATCCCATCCCATCCCCTCGAGCTGTGTCTTCCCCATAGCACTGAGTTCTCTTTTCTCACACAGAGTGATTGGGTTTGCTCTGGCATCACTGGAAACCTGTGAGCAGGAGTCATTCCCCACTCATTCTCTGTTCCCAGCTCAAAGAACAATGCAATTTGAAGTAAACAGGCAGGGTAAACCCAGCTCCTCACCTGGAGCTGTCAGCTGGCAAGCCCTTGTTCTCAGTCAGCACACATCTCCAGCATTATTTCTGCATGCAGAAGCAGGAGGAAAGCCCAGCACACAGTTATACTTTGGGCCTGGAACTACTGCAGTTTGGGACAGAAGAGAGAGGGTGGGGGCAGAGCAGCCCTGAGGACCTCTTGGCTGCAGGAGGGGAAGGGCTCTTACCCGTTGCAGGTTGATTTTTCTTCTCCTTGAGCAGAAGACTGGACTATTCCGTGAAAGCTGCTGGACTCTGCCCTGCAGGGAAGCTGGCAGGCAAAGGGAAAGCAACTGCAGGGCTGACCCAGCTTTTAACCTTTCCTTAAGTCCTCTGAGAGCCCAGATGTCTTTGGAGAAGAGCAATGGAAAGTGCACACAACAAGGGGATAAGTGTAGTCCAGAGGGTCAGATCCCTGCATCTGATGTGCCTCGAAGCACAGGGGACAATATTACCCATATCTGGTGTCGCCTTCCCATCTGTACCATGTGCTGAACCGAAACTGCGAGCAACAATGAATTCCGAAGGGTGATTTGTCTCCAAACAAAGCAGCATGCAGCTGGGAGATGCCTCAGAAGAGATGACTTAGAGGGTGTGGAAGTGTCATGGAGTAGGAGATGGCCTTAAAATAGCCCTTAAAGTAGAGGGTGGGTTGGGTTGAAGGCAGCAGCAGGACATGGCTTGCTGCATTGGCAAAGGCAGTGGGAGGAGAGGGGTGGGGCAGATGTGCTGCTGGCACTGGCCGTGGGAGCCCTGTGACAGAGGCTTAGTGCCTTCCCACTTGCTCTGCAGCTTTTGTTTTGTAATGCTGTTGTTCAAAGAACAATGAGGGAGACCAGCCCCTTCCACTTCTCTCAGCACTGTTTCAGTGGCAGCTGGGAATTTACAAATCAGGGTCCTGCAACTGAGAAATGCAGAGGGGTTGGTGGTTCCCTCTCCAGTGTCACACCTCCAGGACCTGTGCTGGGCATGTGGGATGGGAGGGTCTCTTCCTATGTGTCATCCATGATGAGATCTCGCTCCTCTCTTGTGCAGGATGCTCTGAGTTTGAGAAATTATTGCAGATGCTGACTGTAGCCCTAGAGCAAGAGACAACTTGTGGAGAAAGAGATGATAATGTGATATGGCATGTGCTGTGTGACACGTGCCTTACAAGGCACAGGACAGAACCCGTGGACAGGGGAAAGGAGTTAGTTATGCTGCCCAAACTCACAAAGGAAGATTGAACCTTGCAATCTTTTTTGCTTCTGCATGTTTGAGGTCAGTAAAGACCTAGGAGTTGCTGAGGGGTTGCTTGAGTAGCAGAACTGGGCTGTAGGTAATGCCAGACTATGACTAAGGACCTCTGTAAACTGTCTCACTCCTCCATAGCACCAGTATACACATTCTGGTGACAAGCCTGGACAGGGAGGAGATCGAGGAGAAATCCTGGCAGCTATAAAATCTGAGGCTGACCAGTTCCACAACCGGGTTCTGCTCACTCTGCTTCCTGAGTGTGCAAGGTTTGCCTGTGCTTGGCATTGCCTGGTCCTTTTTCAGGCTGTCTGAAGCACGTCCTGCTGGGGTTTGGTGCTGAGCCATCAGAGATTTCAGTTGAATCTAATATTTGCAGAGCCTGATTTGTGGGGAGACCTGTCCTGCCACAGCTTCTGGGACTTGTTGGGGTAATTTTAGCACATTCATTAAGGGAGGACAGTACATTTTTTTCCCTTAATGAGCAAAGCTGCTTACTAAACAGGAAGCAGAGGGAGGGGGACGGGGAAGGGGAGGCGGGTGATGGGGAGTGTAACATTGCTTTTAGAGGTCACTGGAGTTATCTGGCAGGGATAAGCAAGCCCCAGAGTAACTTTCCAGCATTTCTCTGGTTCAAACCCAAAGATTTAGCAGTTTACGTGCTGCAGATACGAACCCTGGATGGAGCTGCCCCTACAGCAGCATGTGAGGCTGCTGACATTCTCCTCTCCTGTGGCCACCAGCACCCAGCAAAGGCTGCAGCGAGCTGTGAGATGATGGGAAGCACCTGTTGTGCTCAGATATCAAGGGAGTTCCATGCAGTGCCATCAGCATATCCAGCCCTGGGGACCATGGCTAAGGATGTGCAATTCTCCGCGTTTCTGAGGCAGTCGCTCGTGCTCCCTCAGCCCCAGCTGCTCTGCGCAGTTAATCCTCCCCAGTCAGGCTTTTCAGAGTGGCACCATGTTATTAAAACGTGTGAAAAACTTCTCCCATGCAGAAATAAACGTGTCAGGTTGGAAACAAGGGCGAGTGGAGGATGAAACTATGTGGAGGAGGCACAGGCGTGCAGGGTCCCTCCCCAGCAGCAGCGTTTCTGCCATTGCATTGAGCTGAGCTGCATAAAATAACTTACAGTTTAATTACAGGGGCTCCTGCTTGTTGATGTCATTAATGAGGCAACTGGCTTAATTTAGCTGAATAAAAATTGCTTTAATAGTGGAAACACTTTTGGCTGCTGGCTAATTGAGGGGAAAAAAAAAACCAATCCATGCTGTCCCCTCTTCACTGAAGTCCCCTTGTTCTGGGCCACACAGATCCAGACTCCTCTTTGTCCCACACCCACACATCCCCCTTTAAACCCAGGAGCTTGTTCAGGAGATGTACCTCCATGGTCCCATCTGTCACTTGTGCTGGGACAAAATGGCAAAGGTCACCTCCCCTTTCCTGCTGGTCACCAGCACGTGCCTGCAGGAGCTGTGGGAGAGCGTGCAGGACACGGCGTGTCCCCTCCTGGAATGTAGGAGGAAGATGGAGGGAGAGAGCAAGAACCAGGATTTAGCTGTCACTCAGTGATAGCAGCCTGTGTTTGAGGTGTGGGAGGGTTGCTGGTGGAGAAGGATGGTGGGGATAGGGCGTGATGAGCCACCTGCAAAGCAGGAGCCTCAGGAGCACGGTTGCTGCAGCAGGAAGATTGTGGAGTGCTGTTGGGTCTGAGGCATGGATGGGGTGGGTGGTTGCTGCCCTGGACCTGGTCTGAGGGCCATCCAACATCCTCTCCCTCCCCAACTCCCTTAAAACCCGCTCTGGAGGCAAGAAAGACCCTGGAAGCTATTTCTAAAGACTGTCTCTGTGAAAAAGAGCATCTTGTGAGTGATGGAGAAAATGTCCCATGGCAAAGAAGCGGTTTGAATATGTTCCAGGAGCACTGATGGCAGGTCTGTCCTGAAAGAGACTTGTTCATCACTGAGAAATACGCAGGGAAGGCATTTTGCTTCCCTCTGCCTGTGTTTCCTCGACGTGTGATATGCCATATTTTATTACAGGTGGAACTGATGCATAGGCTGTTATAAAGGTTGTCTGGCACGCTTTGCTGCAGGACTGTTTCCACTTTCCTATAACTCTGCCAAATTTTAATTGCTCAGGCTGAAGTTTTCTGTGTTGGGTGTCTGCTCCTGGCTGAATTCTACATTTTATTGTTATTTCTTTCTAGTTTCACATAAGAACTTTCTCAAATGCTTGAGGTAGTGGAAGAGAGGGGGGAAAACCAGCTGTTTTGCTCAAACTAGAAAATACTGGTGATGCTCCTATTACAGAGCAGCTGCATCCTCCCTTTGTTTAGGGGAAGAAAGTTTGTCAAAGGGCAGATTTTTCTTGGAATACTTGATTTTTCTCTGGGACATCTTATGTCAGCAGAATGGCCTTTGATCCAGTTGGAGGAAGAAGTTGGAGGAAGGATGTTTGGGAGCAGATAGGGCAGAGGAGGAGCAACAGTTCTTGTTGAGACAGTGGGGTTGGGCTGGGAGGATGTAAAAGTAGGGAAGATCATAGGAAATTTGGACATGGATAAGGAAATTGAGGCTGAGAAGTATTTGGGAGTGGCTGGAGAGCAAAGAGTAATGTGATCCAACTTGCTGGGAGGGGGAAGCAACCAGGTCAGGAAGGAGAGAGCTGGCACTGCCCAGCTGTGACACAGAAGGATGGGGGTCCTTGTCACTGCAAACAAGAGGGATTTGGAGGTGGCAACAGACTGTCAGCCTTGGAAACGGCTGCCAAAAGGCAGAATGGGCACCTGCAACTGGGAGAGAACTAGCCCTGGCTGAGAGTGCCTTGATTTTTCCCAGTCCTCCCTGTTTATGCTGTACAGAACACTGGGAAAATTGGTGTGGCCAAGGTTTGAGCATGGGGGGAACCTTGCAAACACCCAACAGGATTTACAAAGTGCTGGAGCCTCAGAGGTTCACCTGTAGAGCTGTAATTTAATCTCCTCCTGTGAATGTACTGTGATTCCATCTCTAATTACAGAATCACATGCTACCTTCCCTGTGAAACCTGCCCCATCCAGCATGTGGGGATGGATCTGTTCTGGGGAGAAATCAGTGCTGTGCTATGAGGTTTCTCCAGAGGAGCTCTATCTTTTGCAACAAAAGGCAGTAGCTGTACGCTTTGTGGAATCCCAATCCTGGCATCTCTGACCTTTGGAGTTTTTGTGACTGAAATAATGTATTTTTAATGTGTGTTTGTGTGCAACCCCTTTCTGTTTCTGTGCTGAGGTCTGTCTCTGAGGCTGAGGAAGGACCTTTCTGACATTTTGAATGTCCAAGGTGTCTGTTTCCAGTGATAAACATGCTCTTCCCCATGTGTGTCCTGAGTGATCTGAAATCAGCTGTGGGTCTGTGTGCCCTGACCAGCCCTGCAGAAGTTGATGGTCAGGTCAGATTGAACAGCAGCTTTGCCATTTGAGAGCAGAGTCTCCTGCCAGATGTGTGCAAGGGAAGACCCATCTCCTCTTTGCCTAAAGCTGTTGTGGGTTGTTGTCTGGGGGAGGGAGGAGGTGGAAAGAGTTGGTTTCCAAGGACTGCAGGAGATGAGAAGCGGAGCACATCTGCCTGGCAAAGCTCCTTACATTAGTGGGGTTGTATCCTTTCTCCATCTCTCTGTGTCCTAAATTGTAATAACACGATCATGCTATTTTTGATTCCCTTATTTGCGTGGAAAGCCTGTTGTTTTTTCTCTTCTCTTTCAGAATCCAATTTTCTCTTGACATTTCTGCCTAATGTAGCAAAACATGACCTTTGAGAAAGGACATTCCAGTGAGATTCACTCCCTCCTCTGCATCTCTGCCTCTCTCCCACATCTTGCTGTCTCTCATGCATCCCCTTTACGCTTCCTTCTTCTCCCTGGGCTGGGGGAGGGAGTTTACTGTCTCACTTTTCAGTAACAGTGAGCTGCTCCTTCCCCTCCTACTTTTCATCTGTCTTTGCAAAGTTTCCAGGTGCTCAGCGCTTTGGGGTGGATAAAAGGGGGACTCTTGTAATATTTTTATTCCTCCCTGCTTGGCTTCACCTGCCATTTTTGCCACCTTTATCAGAGGCTGGAAGCAGTTTTCCTACAGCCATAGGAAATGGTGGGATCATAGTCATGTGAAATGAGGTACCTGTGGTTTGCCGTGGTTTCCGCAGCGGGGTAGTCTGATGTGAAGCAGAGCCAGAATTTAATGAGGCAGTGCTGTGCCATCGTGGAGTTTGGGATTATTCTTCTGCCAGGCTCGTGGAGAGCCTTTGGGACGATGCTTTGCTGTGTGAACAGCTTCTCTATTCCTAATTGCAGAGTTCTGGGCTTTGCAGCATTGCTTGTGCAGGTGGGACAGGACAGAATTGCTTTTCCCTTGATGCAACCTGGTGTAAGGCAACAAATAAATCTGTCATCCTAAATCCTCATGATCTGTGCCAGCAGGAGCTATTCAAGGGTTTGCTCTCTTGGTTTTAGCATGTTTCTGTGAATTAAACAGGGACTGAGGGCTGAGTTGGGCACAATTGGGCTGTCCACTGTCACTGCTGTGCCACCTTGTCTCATACCTCCTGCCTGGCCAGCCCAGAGTTGAATGAACCTCCAGGTGTTTGGTGCCTCTGACCCTTCCTTGTTCTTCCCAGCAGGCAGGGCTGAGGCAGAAGGGTATCTGCAACCTTACACTGAACTGCCCTGCCTGTGGCTCACAGTGGGGGTGGATTCAGTGAAGGGTGTGAGGCAGCACCTCCTGCATGTTCTGGAGGCCAGCAGAGATTGGAACATTTGGTTTTGTCCCAGAGCTTGCGACCACCCATCCCTCTGCTTCCCCCAAGGGCTGGTCACTCGGTCAGGGGCTCCCAGGCTGGCTGGGTGTCCCTGGGAAGTTTGTCCACCACAGAATGTGCTTTATTACCATCTTATGCTGTTGGAAACCCAGTGCTTTCCTCTTACTGTTTTCCTGCCCCAAACACCTTTTTTTTTTTTTTTTTTTTTTTTTTTTTTTTTTTTTTTTTTTTTTTTTTTTTTTTTTTTTTGGTTAATTCAGTTGCTTTTCACTCTTTCATCCTCTCTGGCTTTCAGCTGAAGAGATGTCTACTGGGTTGCAAAGCTCTCCCAGGTAGATGAGATTTATGTTTTTGCAAGTTTGGGCAGATGGAGAGAGGGATGGGGAGCTGTTGGCTGCTGTAGCAGTGGTACCCCTGGGTGCAAGCAACACACAGTCATACCGGGACACCTGGAGCTTACAGCTACTGCAGATCATTTGATAACACCTTGGGTAATCATCGTGCTGTCATTTGAACCTGGCTGTTACTATTTTTAACACGAGGTTTGTACTTAATTTTTTGTTCAAGTTCTGAAATTAGACTTGTTCTTTTTGCTTATGGTTGGTTGAACTCCAGATTCATGGGCAAGAATCAGACACCGGGCTTGTTTTTTTCTTAACACTGCAGCAGGATATAAATCACTTTTCTCCTTAAAAAGAAAAAAATAAATTAAAATGAGAAACTTTCATTTAGGTTTGTCCTCATTAAAATCTCTCATTATTAAATCTAAACTTGCATGCTGAACTGCCTGATGGCATCCCTGTTGAGGGGGACGATGAGATCTGTGGAGGTGGTATGGCCACGTGCAGGAAGAACTATTTACTGTGACTACTTCTTTTTTTTTTTTTTTTTTTCTTTTTTTCTTCTTGTTAATTTTCAGAGACCTCTCCGGGAACCGCCTCACCACTCTGTCATGGCAACTCTTCCAGACCCTGCGGCTCTTTGAACTGTAAGTCCTGCCCTGAGGGTATCTCCTGGGAGAAGAGGGGAGGCTGAGAGGAGGAATGATATCCAAATAAAGCTATTTTGAAGCCTGTGAATGATTACCTAAAACTCCAGTGGGCAGCACCATCCTTGGAAGGGTTTCCTGGGTACAGGAGCACCAGAGCAGAACTGCTTCTCTTTTAACTTCACAGCAGCTGGCTAATTAATGTCGGGATGATGAACATGCTTGGGGTAGTAAACAGTTGACTAACTCTGGGATCACGTTAGAAATACTTGCTAGGGCAGATTTTGAGTGAATCTCTTCAAATACTTGCTTTTCATCTGTTGCAGGGTAGGAATAACTGTTTTTCTTTAGTTGGTAGACATGCCTTGTAAGATGCCCAGGGTTTTTAGGCGAATGATTCCCTTGCTCTCTAACAACAGAGGCACCTCCCAGCTCTGATGTGGGAGATGGTGAGATAGTGACTCTCCTGGGGCACTGGTGGCCTTCAGCCTGCTGAATTATTGATAGAGCATTCAGCATCGTGCTTGAAGAATAAGTGGACACGAAATCAATGGAACGTTGCCCCGATGACCTGTTT
The DNA here is from genome assembly GCA_035583135.1 of Lophotriccus pileatus. Taxonomy (NCBI): domain Eukaryota; kingdom Metazoa; phylum Chordata; class Aves; order Passeriformes; family Tyrannidae; genus Lophotriccus; species Lophotriccus pileatus. The sequence continues at coordinate 7,676,334 of JAWWES010000018.1, read as the reverse complement.
TGTTGAATTTTAGAAATAGTTGTTTGGTGGGTATAAAAAAATATATATGTAGGATTTGTCCCAGAGGATCCTGGGAAGCTCCATTCATCCTCACCAATGATCAATAGAGCTGTAAGCTAGAAGTGACTTATGAAAGAATAAAGACGGTCTTTCAAGTGGGAGTAAGTGTGTTATCACCGGTGTTACTGCAGTGTATTTTATTTCTGTCAAATTGTTAAATGAAAAATACTAATAGTGATATTAGAAAATAGAGAAACGCCCTTCTGATGGGAAAATTTGGCTTGCAGAGTTAAAATGCTGAATTTGGAATTTGTCTCCTCACTGATTACAGCTCTAAATATTTTTCAAGTCTGGCTCGGGTTTCAAGTTTAATAGCATGAGTCATTTGTATTCTTAGACCTTTACTTATTGTCATTGTGCTGTCTGGCAAAACTCAGATTGATGGTTGTTACCCAAGAGAGACCCAAGAGTGGAGGAGCAAATGGGGCTGCAGTCCTGAGCTAGTGGCACTGGCAGGGCCTGGGGTAATGGTGAGCCTGCAGATTAATGGGAATATTTCCAGTGGAGCTCATTTTTATGTGCCTTTGCTCCATTTGCTCATATTTTGTTTCTTCAGGCATGTCCCAGGTCTGCCAGCCCCCATCAGGCTCAAAAGACCAATACCAAGCAAAAAGGGAATTGAGAAGCTGCTTTTGGGGCAGCAAAGTGTACTTTACCTGATGAAGAATACATCTGTGTTGTCCTGATATGATGGTCCTGGCAGGGAGCTGGTGTGCTTGGGGTGGCTTTGGTTGCTGTCAGCAGGGTCACTTGGGGCCAGCACTCCACAGCATGGCAAGCGGGAAGGAGCTGAATTACTTGGCTCCAGTTGAAGCTGTGCTCAGAGCTGTTTTCTTGGAGATAACAAGCCCCAATGAACAAGAGAAATAATGCCTGTAGAACTGTGGGAGATCACAAGGCTGGTTGGTAGGAAGTTGTGATGGGGTGGGAAAGCAACACCGATGTTGTATGTGTTGTCTGTGGTATCCCATAGGGACATTTGGCATGGTGTGGGGCAGGAGCCTCAGCTGAATCTCTCCTGCTCCAACTTGTGAAAGGGGTCTTGGCAAACCCTTCCTGGCACCAGCTCCAGTGAGCAATTTAGACCTACAAATGTGCCTGCCCACAGGGACTGCCTTGCTGTTGGCTGAGCTGGAGTAAAAGCCTGGTCAACTTTATTTTTCCTGAAGAATTACTTTGTCACTGGTGCTTCCTGATAAATGTTCCTCTCTGAGCTCCTTGTCATTAAGGATCCTCCATTTATGTAAGCACAGCTAGAATGGAACCTAGCAGAATGATGTGATGATGGTGTTCCCCAAATATGACAGGAGAGGGATATTTTACCTGATACCCACAGGGACCTCAGTGTTTAAGGACCAGAGGGATGTGCCTGCAGTGTCCTTCCTTGTCCTTCCTGGGACCATGAAACTGTTCTGCTAAACCTTGGATTTGCTGGAAAGAAGGCAGCACAGAGTGTAGTCTGAGAGGTGTAGCCTGAGCTATGGACTCTGAATAATCATTCACTTAAAGTTGGAAAATAAGGTAAAGGCATATGTTGTCTACATGGTGCTAGAAGGATGGGACCTGTTGGTGAGAAAAAGCAATTCTCCAAAGTAGTGAGGAATTACTAACGGATGTGTAAAAGTGGGAAATAAGTTGGTGGTTTTTTTGGTTGTGTTTTTTTTTTTTTTTTTTTTTTTTTTTAAGAAATGCAGAGGATGGGTGGGTAAGAGACAGTTTTTTGGCACACTGAGCTCCAAAGAGGCTTCCAGAACCAGGAAGGAGATGGAATATACATGGCCCACAGAAAGTGACTGTGAAACACTGGTGAAAGCTAGAAAAGGAGTTGCAGATTGACATCAGCCAAGGACTTGAAGCTGAGCCAAAACTCTCTGGAAAGGGAGAAGGTGGTGAGCAGCAGAGACCAATAGAGAGGCAGTAAGCCTGAGAAAGGCAGGCTGAGGAGCAGTGTTTGGGCACAGCAGTGGAGAGGCCAGAAGACTCCAGGGACACATAGGTGCTGGCAAGAGTCTGCTCTTCTCCAGAGGGTTAGGGCAGTGTGGAGGGTTGTGGGACAAGCAGATTTGCAGTGGCTCACCAGAGGCACCTTGTATTGGGTGTCAGTGCCCCTGTGCTACCAGGCAATTGTGGATCCAGAGGGAGGATAATCATCAAAGCTGAAATTGTGACTTAAAACAAGGCAGCTTGGAGCAGTGGAGCATGTGGTGAGGGAACTGATGGGAGGATTGTATCCAGGAGAGTGTTGGGATGAGAGGAGCTACAACTGTGACATGGAGATTGCCAGGGAACATGAGACCTGATAAAGCCACTCAGAGTGAACAATGAGAAGGAAAGAGCAGAAGACTAATAGGAAGACCAGACAGGTGGATGGGAACTTGAGGTTTGAAACTGTTGCTTGGCTGCAACCAAGGCATCACACGCTCATGAAGGTGGTATTGCTTTAAAGAAGAGTTTCGTGTTCAACATAGCTGAGATTTTCCCCTGCTGACTCATTGAAGAAAGGATGGCAAAAATGAGGCACCCTTCCAGAGAATATTATCTCTTGCTCTTTCTGGCCAGAAACAAGGCTTGGAATGGTTTCCAGTAACTCCAGCCCTAATTCCCACAGCACGGGCTGACCTTGACCAGCAGGGCTCAGGCTAATGAGCACAGAACTCTCCTAAGTCTGAAGCTGAGTGTGTGCAGGGAAGCATCTGACACATGCAACAGCTCATAAACATTGGACTTAGAGCCTTTCTTATCCAGAAGTCACAGCTGGTTTCCTCTGTCATGTCCTTGGCTTCCTTTGTCATGTCCTCAGAGAGCTTCGGGCTGACATTTCAAGAAATTCCTTCCCGGAAAGACCTAAGACTCTGGATCCAATTACGCCTTTGGTTGTATAAAACCTTGTAGTCCTGAACAACTTGCCACTCTGCCTGGCCCATCAGCATTTCTAATACCAGCAGTCCCTGCCAGCTTGCCCCGCAGTGTACTTCTGCAGTGCTCCAAGAAGAGGCTTTGGTGGGGATGGGGCACAGCAGCGTCTCTGTTAATGTTTTGAGTCCAATTTAACATCGCCTGTGCCTCTAGCTTAGAAACTTCCTGCTGCCAACAGTCACACTAATAGAGCTGTAGCTAAACAGTGGGTACTTGCCTGCTCTCTGCATTAGCTAATCCAGCTGTCAGACACCAGCCATCACTCCGTGTTTGAGTCCTTCCCTTTCTGTTCCATCCCCTTTCTGGCAGGGGTTTGGAAGCAACGGTTCTGGTTGGAACATCAAGAGAGGCCCTGGTCCTGGGAAAGAAATAGAAATGAAAAACAAAATTAGATTTTGTTCTCTCTGCTGAGTGCTCTCTGGTTCTCAAGCTTAGGCAAGTGGCCTCAGTCCCAAGGTAGGAAGAGTGTTTTAATTGCAAGTGTACAAAAGCTTGGCAGCAGTTTTATGTGAATTGAAACAGACAGGAGAAGTGTGGCAAGGATCTCTGCTGCCCTCTGAGAGGCTTTAGCTGCAGACAGCTTTGCTTTAGCTGATGAGTGGGGAGGCATGGGACAGGGCATGTGTCTCATTTAGCTGCCTAGTCTGGGGAAAAACTGCTCAGTGTGTGTGAAGTTCTGTCTGTTTCAGTACATACTGGAATGCTGATGGCATCTCTCTCCCACACTGGTTCACTCTGGTGTAGGCTGCCCAGGCAGTTTTGGGAGACAGTGGGTACAGCTTTCTGTAGGGAGCACAAAGGTGAGTTCAGCCAGACACCTGCAGGATCACTGTTGCTGATGAGCTGACTTGGTGCCTGTATGGCTCTAGAGTTTCAGCTTTGATGGGTCATTGTCCCATCAAATGACAGTTCAGGGCATGGTTGTCATGGTTTTCCTCTTTCCCAAGCACAGTGTGTCTGTTTTGAGAAGGGGCTATGCCCAGAACACACCCTACTGAAGCCTTTTCTTTGCTTGGGGCTGGTGGATGGCTCAGGCTCATGTGCAGATTTCATCTCTTTTTGGGCCAACTCCTTGAGTCACAGAGCAGCTCTGATTGTGCAGAGAGAGCCCAGGGTGCTTGTGGCTGTGATACTTGCTATTTCTTACAGGCATTTTCAGTTTTAAGGAGGCTTGAAGAGGGTGTGGGAGTGTGCACCACTCCTAAGCACTTGCAACCAAGCAATGCTTTGGCAATAATTGCAAGCTACATGCAAAAATAAAGCTCTTTGGGTTTATTTGTCTGCTCCAGGAGTAAGTTGTGCTATATACATCCCACGAAAAGGAGCCTGCCTTAATTCTCACTGCAGTGCCACTCCACCCATGGGATGAGAGATGTTTCTGCAGCACATGGTGATGTGTTTTGGCCCAACAGTGGGTTTTGTCACCTCGTGGTTCCCAAGGCAGAGAAGAGAAGGTGAATTTTATCTCCACAAGCAGAGGGTTGTAGGCAGTGGAGATGTGTTACAGAAATGTGGGAGGAAGAGTTGGAAGGAACCACAGCTCCTAATGATCCGTGCAAGGGATGAGGTCTGAGCAGAGAGGTCCAGGTTTTTGAGCAGGTGCAGAACAGTGAAAACATGGGAATCCCTACACACCCCTCTGGAGAGCCGGCTGGCATGGCAGGGCAGGCACCAGGCAAGGAGGGAGGGCCCCTTCCACATGTCAGGAGTGCTTTTGCAGTGCGTGTTTGGGAAAACGGGTGCACACATCTGTGCCCCTTCTACCCGCGGTGCTGTGCCAGCTGCCAGTGGCACTTGGTGCATCCAGCCTGTGATGGGAGTTAATTTGTGCAAAAGCCCCTGTGGGGGTCTCGATTAGAGCGAGTTACATCGCTGACGTTGGGGCAGGTTGTGGGGAAGTTCTGCCCTGAAGCCCGCAGCTCCTGTATTATTCATGGCTGTTCATGAATTAGCAATGGGCCGGGAAAGCTGCTGTCTGTTACTTACAGAGCTGCCCTTAAGTGCTAGGACAGCAGCTCTCCCAGCAGCCTCGTTTCGTGAGGATATTTGCAGCAGAGCAGAATTTCTCCCCCATTGCATCTGAGCTCTCCCATCTCCCCACCAGGTCCCAGGGTATGTCCCTGGTTACCTGATCTGCCATTAGCCAAGTCCATGGCTCTTACCCACATGCATGTCCTGCTGGCAGCAGTGATCATGGGAGGATCCTGAAAGGAAAGTGGATTCATGGCCGTGTAGAAGAGGTTGTGAAGCCTGTGCAAACCACTGGCAGTACCTGTCATAGCACTCAGGGAATGTCTCATCACTCAAATCCCACCAAATCACTGAGCTAATCTGCTCTGGTCTGTTAAATTTAGTGCTTTGGCCTTTGAGTTGCTTGTCTGAGCCATGTACCTGGGTCACAGAGGTTTATGTGCTTTTGGTGGGAAAGAAATTAACTGATGAAAAACCAGAGTGAATTTCAACTCAGTATTCATTCTGGGGGAAAAAAAAATTGAGATGACATCTTGATGTATGAGAAGATTAGGGTTCAGTTTTAACAACCTTGGGTGCTACCAGAAGATCCCTTCCTTTCTTCCTCCTTTTGCAGCACAGTATTGACAAAACAGCAGCTGCAGATGTTTGGAAGGTTGTTTCCAAATCCTGTTACTCGGTGAAATTAATTTTGTAAAAGCAAGCATGAATTTTGCAGTAACACACGGAACAGAGCAGGAAAAAAAGCTTTTCCCGCTATGATGGGGGATCTAGATATCACGTGAAGGTTTGACCTTTGGAGATGACCTTCTGCTTTGGGGTGACTGTGCTCATCTTTGGCACTGCTGGCTCCACTGATCCCTAGTTTCTTTGCTTTATAGTTATGTAGGGAGATATTTTGTTTCTTCAGGCTGTGTCTCCTGTTTTGCTCAAGTTATTATTGCCACCTGCTTTGATAACTCAGTCTGCCCTGGCTGAACACTGGACTCTTCTCCTGGCTGGGACTTGCCTTCCCTGCATATCCACAGAGAGCTGCAGAGCTCTAAAAATGTAAATGAAATGGTTAATAGGTTGGAAAATCAATTATAATAAACATTCCTGGTATATAAACTGCGTGTAAGTGTGGTTTAAATGAAGTACATTAAAGGCAGTGCTTTTCTCCATTTCTCCTGGCCAGGTCAGCAGGGTCTCAGTGCAGTGCTGATTGATTTGATTAAAATGCATGTTACCTTGCACATTAGCTCATGTTCTGGGTCACCAGGAGCCTGTGTCCGTACAAGGAACTTGGGAGAAGAGCTGCCAGCTTCTCTGAGTGCTTGTGGGAGCTGGAGGTGTGCTTTGCCCAGCAGGGGCTTGGACTACTGCTGAAGTGGGATTTGAAGGTGTGAATCAATATGTTAGGGCAGTGGGAAGCTGCCTGCTCCTTTGCTGAGGGGTGACTCTTCTGGCTGTCCAGATGACTCTGGGACTGAACCACAGCTGAGCAGATCTTGCGGTGAAAGACATGGTGTGTATCCGTGTGCTGCCCTGTAAAGCCTTGTGTGCACACGTGAAGGAGACTGTGAATGCATGGATGTGTAAGTGTAGAAAAGACAGGAATAATAAGTGCCACAATACCCCAGGCAAATAACATGGAGATGATGCTGCCTTAGCTCTTAACCTGTGTGGTAGCTGTCCTCCTCTCGGAACCTGGAGCCAGGCAATGGCTCTGCTCATTCTTCGCCATCTCACCATCCTCTCTCACCTCTCTCTCCCCACAGGAGACTAGAGAGGAACCTTTTTAACTGCAGCTGTGACATTCGCTGGATCCAGCTCTGGCAGGAGAAGGGCGAGGCAAACCTGCAGCACCAGGGGCTCTACTGCATGACCATGGACGCAGCCATCATCCGTTTGCAGGATATGAACATCACCCAGTGTGGTAAGAATCCTGGGGCTGCACATGAGGGGGGCTAAGAGGGTGCCAGGAGGGCTCCCTCTGCTATCCAGCACTGCTGTTTCAGTTATTTGCTGGTGTAGCAGAATCCCATCATGTGCTTGAGAACAAGAAAACTGAAGCTGATTGTGGTAGTTCGTGGGTTATAAATAGAGTATCTGGGTAAATGTGAGACTGCTATTAGTGTGTGTGTATGAAAGATATTGGGTGATCTGGGGCATTTTCTTCACTGCAATGCTGCTGCTTGACAAAGTGTCTGTGGTGAGTCTGTGATGTCTTGAAAAGGGTTGTTTCATGTTGATCTTCCTCTGTCTAACAAATCCTAGAAACAGCATATTCTTAAAAGACACTGCCACTGTATCTTTTATAATTACTCTTAGGAAATGCATGTGTCTATTCGTTTTCCTTTGTTTTATTTTTTCAATTGAAATCCCGTATCTGTAGGGAAGAGCCAGGAGTGACTTTATATCTCTTTCTGTTTCCTGCTGGTGTTTAAAAGAGTCCAGCAGCCCCAGGAGCAACATGAGGCATGTTCAGTAGTTATCCCTTTTTCCTTCACCTTGTTCACACATCAACTGCCTGTTCGGTGTCAGTTTTTGCTCTGCTATTGCCATTACTGGAAAGCATCCCTTGCAGAGTAAGGAGAAAGAGATGTACATTCTGCAGAGCAATTAAACTGCCTGTACACAAGCAGCTGTCAAACTCACAGGCTGAAAAAAGGATGAAAACCAGAGGATTTCTTTTTTTGATGATCATGCTCTATACTAGGACTTTGGGTTTGTTTCTTGTATCAGTAGTAGATAAACAGCATGCGCATTTGGATTTGCATGACTTGGGTTTTTTTGTTGTTTTGTTTTGTTTTTCAAGTTCATGATGGCCCATTACACTCTGGAAACTGGCCAAAGCGTGCCTTCCTGTGGATGAACTAAAAAAGATTTGAGAGTGCTGCAATTTCCGCCCCACATGGGAAGAATAAGCTTCAGGGACTGGAAATTAAAAAAAAAAATCCTTAGGGATCAGGGACATGAGGAGACATGGCTCCATCAGTGGTGGTATTAGACTCTAGGAGACTCTATCGGGATGCTGATTTGGGAACACAAATGGTCTGGTGTCCAGTATGAGCACCTCCTCTAACCATGCAATCTCCTGGAAGGGCAGGGATCCACACTGGTCTGCTTTTATCCAGAGGAGAGTTTTTCTGTTCAAGCATTAAGACTTAAGGGATATTGTAACAATATTTGTCTTTGTCCTTTGGTGCTGAGGACTGGCGTGGCTTGATAATACCAGCGTGGTTTGACACCAGCTCAACCTTGAGAAGACCATACATGCCCCTTCCATCTCCCTCTCCACTGATTTCTACCATGTGTGCAGCTTTGCCAGGCCTTGACCACTGCCTCCTTTCTTCTGGCATGCCCCCAATCAGTGCAGTGTTCCTTCCCTCCTTGTGTCCTCCCTGATGCAACAAAAGAATGTGTGTCCCCAATCTATGGCTTTGCATTCATGTGATGGATGCTCCTGCCCTATGATGGGATGGGACGGGACCATTGGTCAGTCCCTTCTGCCCTGCCTCCCCAGTTTTCCTCTGAAAACATCCCAGAAAACCTCCCCTATGCAAGAAGGTTATTTGCCCTTCTAGCAACCAGTGCTGTCTTGTTTCATGTTGCAAGGGTATTCGGTGCCTGTGGCAGCGAGTAAGGAAGTGGTGTAAATCAGAACCGCCATAAATCAGTGAATCCCTCTGCTACCACCAAGGAAGAGCAAGGGCACCTTTTACTAGGAGAGCTGCAGTTAATATGAGGACACATCCTTGGTCATCTTCTCTTGATAGTTGCAAATTAGAGTGACACTTTCCTCACCTGCAGTGCTGGGTGCTCTGTGCCTTATCCCTGGAGATGGGGATGCTTTGGATCTTCTCACAGTACATGGTTTTCTCATTCCAGGTTACTGCCATTGTGAGCAGCTTCTGTGGGAGTAGTGAGATGGGGATAGGGGTTATGTGAAGGGAAGGGTGGAAGAACTGGGCACCAACTTTTGGATTCAGAGATGATCAGAGGGTCTGCTCAGCTGGCATGTTTCCAGTGTCTACATTTCACCCTGTCTCCAACATCCCTCTTTCCCTTGGTAGAGCAAGGCCATGCTGTTACCTCTGGCTACTTATCCCAGGGTGCTGGAGGCTGATTTGGGAAACAGCTTGGTGGGATCTGAGTCCGCACGATTGTTCTGTGTCTGGCTATAGCAAAAGCTGCACCACACCTGAGCACTTTGGTGTTTGGCTCCTCTAGACCTTCCTGAGATCAGTGTGAGCCACGTGAACCTGACGGTGCGGGAAGGGGAGAACGCCGTCATCACCTGTAATGGCTCGGGATCGCCGCTGCCGGACGTCGACTGGACAGTGGCTGAACTCCACTCCATCAACACCCACCAGGTAGGGGCCACAGGACCTCAGTGCTGCCTGTGCCCCATGTGGCAGGGGCAAAGCAGCTGCCAGGGTTTCCCCAGGTCTGTGTGTGCAGGGCAGGGGATCCGGGTAGATGGTAGAGACTGCTGTGAAAAATGTAAAATGGTTCTATCAGCCATTACTTTCCCCCATGAGAACCTGGGGGCTACCAGAAGGGAGCAAACCCTTCCCTCTGTGTGTCTGGAAAGGGAAGAGGAGAGAGCTTTGCATTTCAGTGATGCCTAATTGAATTAACTCATGTCTCCTCTAATGAAACCAACTGTTTGCAGAGGTGCCTACAGTAGCTGTGGCTGAATTAGGCAGCTAAGCAAGATTTTCTAGAGGCAAAACACATTTATCAATGCTACAATGCTATGGCTCTCCCCTTCCAGTAGTTTCTCTTATAAGATGTGGTGTGTTTGATCAGGTGAGGGAAAACCTCCTTTCACACAGATCCTACTTATCCGTGGCTTTTTGAGACCTTCTCACATCTCACATGGAAAGTGTGATCCTCTTCTTCTGGGGGTCGTAGCAGGGAACCAAGGAGCCACCAGACACCCACTTCTGCCTGTATTTCTCTTTGGGATTTTTAGACCAACCTCAACTGGACCAACGTTCATGCCATCAATTTGACCTTGGTGAACGTCACCAGTGAGGACAACGGGTTCCTGCTCACCTGCATCGCCGAGAACGTGGTGGGGATGAGCAATGCCAGTGTGCTGCTCACCGTCTACTGTAAGTACCACTGGAGAGACCCTGTCCATACAGAGACTGGAGGGGCTGCCTTGGGACCTGTTTGAGTACACAGCCACTTGCTACCTGTGACATATTGGGTTTGTGGGTGAGGATTAGGGGGAGCTGAGAACAGTGAGGAGGAGGTGGATCCTCACACACCTCTCTCTCAAGTGTCAGTAATTTTGCTTTCCTGACACTTCCATTAATCCAGAAATGAGCACTAGAGCAGGGGAGGAGCATCAGTACCCCACTGGTGGTGGGCGTCTCTCCACCCATCTCTTGGAAGATCCAGTAGAGTAAGAAAAAGCCATAAAGGGACTAAAAATCTATTTAAAAGCACAGAGTTGATTGCCCTGATGCCATGTGAGAGGTTCAGTGACACCTTTGCTAAAGACACTGATTTCAGGGATATTAGTGCTTCCCCCAGGCCCATTCCTATAAAGTTGGACTGCAAATGCCTTGTAAATGTGCACATGTAAAATTTCAACTGTTCACTTTTATCTGCAAGTAGCTCAACTTTCTTTGTGCTTTCTAATATAACGTAACACAAACCTGACCTTAAGAGGAAGTTTACACAGCTTTGTGGTCTCAAGCAGCTGAGATTTACTATATTTTGCTGTGTCTGTAATATTTGCCCTCACTTTGTAGTTTGAAAATCTGTCCCCCACCCCCAACCTTGCCAGGTAGAGTGGAGACCCATGTGGGATTCTGACCAGTCTTGGTGAACCCATGCATGCTGCGTGATGCTTTACTACTTTCATCTTCCTCCCAGTAAGTGCTATTGATGGATTGAAGAATGGAGGTGATTAAAGCTCAGCTCAGAGGTGACTGGTCAGCAGGCAGGGTTTTTTTTTGCACTGTGTTTTAGCATCTTTTCCTCCACACCTTAAACAGCACCATGCCCATGCCTATTTTCACCCGTGAAATCCTCTAAGCTGCTGACAGTTTCTGCTACCCCTGCTCTTATTGCCCAGACCCATCACTCAAGGCTGTAATTTCACACTGAAAAGATCTGGGTGTGTGCATGTAGGTGGCTGCCTGTTTTGAATCCTCTGTGCCAGGAAGATGTGAACAAGCCACATGCAGATCTAGGCTTGCGAGTGAAAGAAGGTGGCTGGGACACGACTGTGTGGTTCAGGGTAGATGGGTGCTGGTGGTGGGAGATTTTTGCTCATCTCCAACCAGCTCTGCATCTTCTTTTCTTCTGCAACATTCACTGCCTGAAAAATTCAGGGTTTTTTCCAAAAGATGTGTCTAAGTTGGTGTGTTGTTTTTCTTCACTGTGGATGCCCCATGGATTGCCTTTGCAGCTGGATGGTACCAGGAAAAGGAGAGTTTTAGGGAAGAGTTATATCTTTGTGTCCTTTATCTTTGCACAAAACTTGCTCTTCTAGTTCAGGCCTTGCCAGCCTTGGGGTTTGGGACCTTACATGTAGGCGTTGTAAATGGGGTTTCAGAAGTGATAGCAGAGCAACATTTGAATTCTTGGGGTGTCTCAGAGGGAAGACAATGCATATGCAATAAATTGCAGGTGGAGCCTCTGCTTTTCGTATCCCTCTCCCACTATACTCCCTTTAATTAAAACACCCCTGGAGGCTGTTCGGCGAGTGAGAACTCCTTTGGGATGTTCAGGCAGTCAAAACCCCCAAGGACAGGCAGTCACTGAGGGATGTTTGCTTCCACAGCTGTGCAATCCAAAATTGCTTGGTGTGACTGGAGAGCTCCCATGGGCACCTTGCACTTGTATAATGTAACAGGGCTACATTGTGGTGTCCTTAAGGGGAACAGGCGCCCTCCCTGTGATCCCTTGGGAAGAGGAGAGCAGCAGTAGGTGTGTGGACTGGGCAGCTGTTCCTGGGCTGGGCCATCCCTGCCATTAATTTGTACCCCTGTTCAGAAGACCAGGACAGCTGGCTGTGGTTCAGATCCTCCTTTCAGGGAGTGTGGAGTGGTTCTTGCGACAGCGCTCCTTCTCTGCAGGCATCCATTGGGAAGAGAAGGAACGAGGGATTTTGGAGATTGTCAATAATTAGTATCCACGGTGCACAGAGACATGACGTGGGGTGGAGGTGTGCTGTGAGCCTGCCATATTTCTCTCTGCCAGATCCCCCTCGCATCCTTACTCTGGAGGAGCCGGTGCTACACCTGGAGCACTGCATTGCATTTGCAGTGCATGGGAACCCAGCTCCCACCCTCCACTGGCTGCACAACGGCCAGGTCCTCCGGGAGACAGAGATCATCCACATGGAGTTTTACCAACAAGGGGAAGTGTCTGAGGGTTGCCTGCTCTTCAACAAACCCACTCACTACAACAATGGCAACTACACGATTGTGGCCACCAACCAGCTGGGCTCAGCCAACCAAACTATCAAAGGACACTTCCTTGAAAAGCCCTTTCCAGGTAGGATATTCAGTTTATCTTATTAGGGTTCCTTGCAATCCGAAGGTCTTACTGTGGCCCTGCCAGTAATCCTTACATCTAAACAAGGCCTTATCCCAAGCTGGCCTTTGTTAGAGCATCAGGTTGGAAGAGGTGAACTCTGGAAGCCTCTTGTGACTAGTGTGGTTTTCCTACTGAAGTATACTTTGGTGTCATATCAAATCTTTAATGCTGGGAGAGATACTGATTGGTTTAGATAAATTTGTTTTTGTAATATATTCTGCAGTGTATTTATTTATTTATTTATTTATTTTAAAGATCTTTAGGAATTTCAGTGGGAATAGGATGTAAGTTTGGCCAATTATTTTGGATCTGCTCTTAGGTGTCCCAGAGAAGTTGCTCAATTTTTTTTGAGAGAAAGTATTCTGCTACATGGTAGTTATAAGCTGTAGAAAGGAAAGCCCTTTGAAGTCATGCAGCTCTTCCATTTTTTTACTTCTAGCTTGCATTTGTGAAATGATTAAAGCTGGATGTAGCAGTGTCAGGATTGTTTTCTTTCTGAATGCGGTATGTGCAATTCCAGGATGACAGGTCTACAAAAGATGCAACGGCTCAATTAGTCACTTTGCATCAGTTTGCTGGCATTTCTTAACTGATTGCTTGGAATTCCCTGTTGTACTCCCTGGTGATTCAGAGCTTTAGCTGAGGAAAAAAAAAAAAAAAAAAAAAGCATTTGAGGACATAAAGATCCAGCTCTGGGGAGTGCAGCAGAGACTTTTGTGGTGGCCTGTCTGCTTTATAGGAACATCTTGGTCTGCTCTCTGACATTGCAACGTCCCACTGGCCATCATGGAGTTAAGATCTGTGCTGCCTTCAGGAATGATGCCATGAGAAAGTGGCAGCTCTAAATTGGCCCCTGCAGCCCAAGAAAATCCAGCAAAATAGGGCGTTTGCTAAATATAGAAAAATACCAACGGTACTCTCATTTATTATTTATATCACACCATATATGTACACAGAGTTTTCCCGCAGGTCAAATATCATAAATGCAAACCCAAATCTCTGCCTTGAAGATCTGACAATTGAACAAATGAGCTGATATGGATGGGAGTGGAAAATTTGTATTCTGACTTCAAGGATGCTGCCCTGTTTGGATATCTGACCTATTTATGTTTCCTTCCGTCAGGGCAGAGGAGCAGCTTATCAAATGTAGGTGGGTGCGGAGAAGCAGACAGGTTTGCAGTCTCAGCTCTCTCAGGTCCCACCTTTGTGACTCAATTTCCCCCATCTGTAAAATGGGAACAGCTCTTAAGTAGGTGCTGGATCTCCAGAAAAGAGAGGCAGATATGCCATTCTGGAGAGCTGATTTTGGAAATGGATCTGAGCCGTGCTGTGATGTGGGAAAGCACGATGATGTTTGAAGACCATCTCATGTTAGAGGCTCTGGGAGAATGAGATTGCATGAAACAAATGTAAAATACTGCTCTTGTGAGTGCACCTTCACCCGTGCCTTGTGTGTACTGTTGGTATGGAGTGCTTACTGCCCCTGAACCATCTCTCAGCAGGAGCTGACCCATTTCTTTTATTTCTTCTGATCCAAAGTCCCAAGCCATTCCTCACCCTGGCAGCCCCTGTCAGCCCAATGCAGGATGTAATTTACTTTCCTTGAAGCTTGTTGCTTCGTCCACTACCACAGCTGACATATACACTCAATGCAGTTGACGTTTATAATTTCCCATTTGAAGGTAGATTCCTTCAGAAAATGCCACACATTGAAGGTTCCCCAGTGTGATTCATTGAAGCCCTCATTGCCTACAGCAATTCAAATGCGCAAGGACTTTGCCGTCAGTACCCAGGATGAGGTTATTAGTCTTAATTAATTAATGAAAGCGTAGTGCTTGGAAGATTTCTATCAGCATAGAAAACGACCTGTGACCATGTATTTTAGAACCCCCTAGTTGAAAACCTCTCATTGGTACCATGCCACACTGTGTTTTCCAGGCCAAGAGGAGCAAGGTACGGTTAGAAGCTGGGTGGAAGCTGGGAGATATATGCTACATGTCGTATGCCCCTGCTCTCTGATGCTGTGTATGTAGGAGAAAGAGCAGTGGCTCCCAGAACAGATTTGTGTCATACCCTGTAAAAATCTTGTTGCTTTTTGTCATTGGTATCCCTGCCATAGGCTACCATCTCCCTATTTAATCCACAAAGGTCAGTGTACCTGTGGTGAGTGTTCAGTACTTTGGGAACTTCCCACAGAACTCATGTTGTCAGAAATTGCTTTGTAATTTTTTATACTTTGAAAAATAGGGTTTACTGGAGAAAAAAACCAAACAAACCATTTTTGTGGGTTTCTGTTGAATTTGCTTAGTCCAGCAGAGAAAAAATGGAAAGAGGAAAATATAGGAGCAGCAAGAATTTTATGACTAGACTCTGTCTGCCTTAATAGGGAAAAAAAGCCTCCAAATAAAATATTTCTTCCTTTTTTTTTCTCCTCCCCTCTTGCTAGAAAAAGCCAAGGAAAGTTACACTTCTTCTTAACTTGAAACAAAAATATTTTTTCAGGTTTTTCCCCCTGGTTTGCAAAGCTGTGTTTGTCACGCGGGGATTGTTTTATGCTTCCCTTCCAAAACTCACCCAATGCTTCAGCATGAACATTTCAGCATCCTTCCAGGAGCCCTCTTGCCAGCAAAGCTGTGTAAACTCCAGTTAATATCGGGCTCAGTTTCTTACACGGGCGAGTGAATTGAAAGCTGACGTTATTCTCACACTATGTAAACTGAGTGTCACCGAGGGCTTTAGACCTCATTGTCTGGGGCCTCGGCCACCTTCGGAGCTGAAGGAGCTTTCCTGGATAGACTGGAGCAGTCAAGAGGCTGACAGCAGGGACTGGCATGGTTGTCTGGGGCAAGAGGCAGCTCTAGGACAGCCGCAGCCTCCGTGTCTGGTTCATATGCCATTGGCTGCTATGAATGCCTCAGGAAAAGGGGGTCAGAGGTCTCCTCTAAGCCACAAGCTGGGCTCTCCTCCATGGGAGTGGGTCCTTGTAGGACTTTGTCCATGTGTGAACACTGCCATATAAGGCAAAATCTGCTTCTCTCCCCTCCACCTCCATCCTGCCCAGCCCTGTTTCTGTTGAGCTTTGCTCGCCTGCTGAAAGCAGGGCTGTTTGACAGTCATTCGGAAGAATGGTTAGTGTGCTGCCACTTGTGCTCCTTGTTGGCCTCACAGTAGTATCCTTCCCCTCTTCTTTCAGCCCAGGGTTCTCCATCCTGACCTCCAGCATGTCCTGCTGGCACATGCACTGCAGTTTCCAGTTACAGTTGCCCAAGAGATAAAAATATGACAAGTTGGTTTTCTGGTCTCTTTGGGGTGGTGAAATGTGTCTGAGGTGGGTTGGGAATGAGACCCCTCTCCCTTTGCTCTGCTGCTGACTATGTTGCTTCTCTCTTTGTCCTTTCCACAGAGAGTACGGATAACTTTGTCTCAAGTAAGTGTCTTATTGCCTTTTGCATACTGTGGCTAGTTTGTTTGTTTTTCTCCTGCCCCTCTGTGATTTATGTATTCCTGGAGGAAAAATCAGGAAGCCAGAAGCAGTTTGGTGGAGGTTGCACAAAGCCCTGGCTTCCCCATGAATGAGCAAGGTGTCTGGGGAGCTTTTGATGAGCTGAGTAGTCTCTAGAGACCAGGAGATGCTCATTTCCATCTAGTGATGTCCTGAAGAAGGTCCTGTGAAGGAAATGGTGGTTGGTTGTGGTGTAGCAAAGGGGTCTTAACTAGATGCAGGCTGGCCAGTGCCCAGTGACAACTTTCTAGGGTGGACTGGGACAAGAAACAGGAATCAACTTCTGTAGTGTTTCCACAAGACATTCTTCCCACATCTCCCCGCAAAAAAGCAAGCCCCCAAAAAATTCCAAAAGCATCCAAGGGACTGTTTCTTCTGATCAAGTTCTGCTGGAGGCACTCTTGTGTTTTAATCCTACTTAGCCCAGTAGATATTTGAAAACTAGGAGATGGCTCAAGGGTGGAGGGTACCCACTCTGAGACACAAAGCTCCCACGTTTCCCATTTGTAAATCTGGAGCGACATCAGCACAGTGCTAGTCTGTGTTTTCTCTGCTGATGTGTATAGGGAACTCTCTGATGGTTGATTTGTGCCTTCTGAAAAAGAAAGTTGCAGCCTCTGTTAGGGGTGAACTGGACCTCCTTAGGTCGGGCCATTGGAATGTGCTGGGTGCCTTGGGAGCCCCCAGGGAGCCACGCTGAATCTTCTGTCTTTGGTGTTTTGGTTTCAGTTGGGGATTATGAAGTGAGTCCCACCCCACCGATCACTGTGACCCACAAACCAGAAGAGGACACTTTTGGGGTGAGTCCTGCCCTCTGCTCCACAGAACTGTTTTGCATGCATTCCTTGTCATTGATGACTCAATACTTGCGCTCCTCTGCTGTTTTGAGTGTTTGCAAGGAAAATCTCTTCCTTTATGACTCAAGGCAGCAATCAGAAGGATTTTGGGGCTTGTGTGTCAGACAGGTAAAATACTGACATGAACCCTCTGATCCTCTTGGGTCTGCAGTGTGGGACCTGGGAGCTCTTTCAAAACAAGGCATCCTATGAAGTCACTGCTGGCAGGGTCAGAAATTCTCACTCTAAAAAAGCAGCACCCAGAGAACAAACAAACAGGCAATCATGTGTTTCACACTGTTATTGATCTGTTAAGTTTAGTGGGGTGAGAGACTCAGATTTAGGTTGGTTCAGTTCTGTCAGTGCCTGTTTGCCCTCCCTCCTGCTGTGCAGAGCATGCCTAAAATGAAAAGGGAAAGAAAGCCTGGGGCTTATCAGATCTCAACAATGTCTTCTGCAAAATCCAGGTAGAAAAAGAAAAATTAGCATGTTACACAATTGTTCTAATTATGTGAAAGTTTTAAGATACTGAAAGCCACCAGAACAAACAAAACTCAGTCCACAGTGGTTTCAATTCTCATCCAGCTGAAAACCTCCTATAACTGAAGTGAGAGCTTTGAAGAGTAAGGCTGGAGTAATAATGTGCATTGATTATTAAATATAAAACACAGAAAACAAGCTGGGGATGAAAATAGAGTGTGCTAAAATAAAAATTTAAAAATATCATAACAAATGTACCAAGAACAGGGGAAAGGGTTGCAAAATGAAATTACTTTTTCTTGGTTAAATGATGTATTTTCTATTATAGCAGAATGCAGTTTTGTAAAAGGAAGCAAAATCTAAATGCATCACAAGACCCAGTACAGAACAATTGGACAAATGCCAGAGAAATTGTTGTTTATATCAATGCAATAAAAGTATCTCGAGCAAAGACTTGAAGGAATAAATATTCATAAATATTAAAATAAGCCTGAGATTGTAAACCCTTTAGGGCAAGGAGGTTTTCTTTCCTCTGCTTGCACACTGCCACAGTGGAATCACAGTTCCAGTGAAGGGCTTGGACAATGCTGTAGTATCAATATTTACTACTAAAAATTACAATAAATAGGGAACCATTAGAGGCTTTTGGAAACCCAGGTGTTCTAGGGGGGAAAAAAACTCCGTACTACTTAATTTTTTCTGTTTTCTTTTTGTGGTGTGTTATTTTCCCTCACTCTTTGTCCTGAGGGATGTTTGGATGGAGACAGAATTGCTCTTTCTAAAGAATTTTCTGCTGCCCCTGTGTGTTCCCAGCTGAGGTTTGTATAGCTTTGGTGCTGTAAGGTTGTGGCACAGTGCTGATGTCAGAAATGGAGGCTTGGGATGTGATGAGCACAGGCACTGGAGCAGAGGTCCTTCTTCCCTGCAGATATATGGATGGAGGGTCTGGGGAGAACTGCTACTGAACAGCATAACTGATGGGAAGATCCCAGACCTTCCAGTCCTGAAAACAGCCTGTGATCCTAACAAGCTGTGCCAGAGCCCTCTGCTTTAGCTTGTGTTTTTCTCCATAGCTGGGCTGCAGCTGGTGGTATGAGCCTACAGAATTAACTGGGCAAGGAGGTGCTGTTTCCCAGCTTAGACTCCTAAATTCCTCTGTCTTGACTCTAAGGCTTTTTCCTTCCAGGTTTCCATAGCGGTTGGGCTGGCAGCTTTTGCTTGTGTCCTCTTGGTCGTCCTCTTTATTATGATCAACAAGTATGGCCGGCGGTCCAAGTTTGGGATGAAAGGTAGGTGCAGTCACTTTCCTCTTGCAGGAGGCACCTTCCAGGATTGCCCGGCTCTTAGAGCACACATGGAAAGGTGTTGTGGTTTTATTCCTACATTGCCAGTGTTGGTGCAAAGCCTCCTAACCAGAACGTAGCCTTCTTCAGTTTGTTGAGAGAGTAACGGAGATAAGCGGGCTGGTGGGTCTCACCTGTATGTGCTTCTGTGGGCAGAAGTGTGCATGTGTGTTCCTTACCAGTACATAACTGCATCTACAGGCTGCTCAGAAGAGCTTTGAGCCTGCTCCCTCCAGCCATGTGTTGAGGGAGTTGGACTCAGGGGAGGATGCTCTTGGGTGAAACCTTTTTTGTGGACTTGGTGCTGTGTGGGCTTCCCCTGCACTGGCTCCAGAGCACAGTGTGTGAAGGGGGGGATAGAAGGATATGAAATTGTTTTGGGTTCTGTTGAAAGGGCAAGTGGACACACTCTGTGACTGTCTGTGAGTGGGGACAGAGATGCTGCTGTCAGTTTGTAATGTCCTTACTGGGAAGGCAGTGGTGTGGAAGGTCTCTTTCTTGCCTCTCTGATGAAATGTTTCCTTCTCTGCGTCATGCATAATGACTTTAAAAACTTATTCAAGTGTTCTTGATAGTGACTGGAAAGTGAGGAGGCATCTGATATTTGCTGGGCAGAACTGGTCTCTGTCCTACTGACACCATCTCTGTGATGTGACAGAGCTAATGCCAGAGTGGATGATTCTGTGCCATCTGCTTTCTGTGACTCTGCTGGTATCTCCAGTTGGGCAGCGTTGGTGGTGCCCAGTGAAGGCTGGAGGAAGAGCCTTCACATGACGAAGTAGTTCCCAGCCTAATTGGTGGCTCATGCATACACTGTTTGAAGCCAGGCTTCGACAAACACGAGCTTCTCCCAAGGCTCCCGAGTCAGAGCCTGTTTCCTGGCCTTGCTGTGGTCTGTGCTGCAGGGCAGGTTGATAGGTTTGGGAATGTTCCTTGTGCTTGCCCAGGGCTTTGTTTGCTTTACGTAGACATTTCCTGAGTGGGTCCAGATGAGATTCTGGCTGGAGTTTCTCCTATGCATCCTATGGAGATAGAAGACAGGACATTTAATTAAGTAGTGAATCCTCTACACCAACTTAGTAATATTTAGTCCATATGTCCAATGATAAGAACCATCTGGTGGGGTGTACTGACTAGCGGGTGGAGTACAGGAATGGAAGACAGGGTTCCTGGGATCAATTCCCAGCTCTTCTACTGACTCAGTGTCCACAGGCAATTAGCTCTCTTAACCTCTGTCTCTGCTTTAATTTCCCCATCTGTAAAACTGGGATGATGTTACGTGCCTTCTGGAGGGATTTGTCAGAACACTTTGGAAGTGCTTAGGCCACTGATGGAGCTTAGAGATACAAATATAAAAAGGAAAAGTAACATCTGACCCTAATGGAAGAATCAAAGAGGAGTGAAGCGAGCCTGATGTGAGTAATGAGTCTTGGTGAACAGATGTGTGTATGTGTTTAGAGGTGTTTGGATAAGCATGTCAGCGGATATTCTGCATTCCCAGAAACCAGAGGGGTGCCGTGATGGGCCCTTTTATGTATGTTTTTGGGAGGCAAAATTGTTTAACCAGAAAAGCCTGCTTTCATCCTCATTATTTTGTGTTTCTTCCAATTCTGATATGAAACCGCAACCCTGCAAAGTTTCTACAAGTTTTATTGACATTGCATGAAGAGATGGAGTTGACAGAAACTAAGTATGTTTTTAAAAAACAGGGAGATAACTCTTTAATGAGTTACAAATGTCATATGCACCACCATGAACAGCCTACTGACACTGCCCAAACTCTGCTTCCCGTTGGAGGTTGAGAATTCTCGTGCCCTGTGGACAGTCTCTCTAGCACATGATCTTACCAACTCTGAGCCTCTTGTTTTTCCCCAGCATCTCTTCTACCTTCACTGTTTTCTTTAGCCCTAATATCATTGATAGCTACTATACCACCAGGCTTTACCTGTCTCCCTTTTTTCCATCAGGCTTTCCTCAGGGTCCCTCATTACCAGTCAATTCTTGGGCAGGAGCTGTCCTTTATGGCACCCAGCATGTTATCGTTTACTAAGGAAAAAAAATTCCAAACCCTGAGTCTTTTTGGGAAAGTGCATCATTGCCTGATTCAGGAGCTGTTCACTGCCAGCTGATATGTTGCCACTTGTTGAAATCCCAGCTTGGCAGGCCTGCAGGAGCAGGTTTTTCCTGTTGTTTTTTTGTCACGGATGCAGAACATTGTGTACTTGCGCTGGACACGTTACCCACAGCACCTCATGAGTCTTTCTGAGAACATCTTTTTCCTTCTGTTTCTCCTAGTGTTCAGCAGATGGTTTATTACCTAGAGACAGGTGAACTTGGACTGACAAGGTTGGATGTCACATTGGGTTTGGAAGGCCCCCTGGGCCAACCTGCTGGGTTGCCCACCAGCCTTAGAAGCAGACTAATGCGCTGCCAAGTGTCCAACATCCCCGTTGCCTTCACCGCAAAGAAAGTTGTTGTGTCTTGAGGCACATGTGCTGGGGGGGGACTGTGAGAGGACAGTGTGTCCACATTTGTCCTCTTCTGGCTGGTAGCACACCCTCGGGATGTCACACCAGAGACCTGTCATTGCCACCGCTCTGCTCACGACCCAGTTGCCGATCCAGCAGCAGCCAAGCGGTGGGAAAGCCTGCGGTGCCAAGTGTGCCGACGACGGGCTGGAGCGGTGGCACCAACAAAAGCTCCTTTGAAAGGGGCTCTGACGCGCTGTGCTCCTCAGCTGAGCCCACGGAGGCTGGCTGAGCGCCATCCCCCTCGCCTTCCCCTGCTCCCCCCGGAGAGGGCATTCATTAGCACGGAACGGCGGAGGTCAGATCCCCTTTCTGGCCGCCTGTCGGCTTTGGCTCCCGTAGCTGGGAGGGAACGGGGGGCGGGCTGGGGCAGCTGGGGGGAGCTGGGAGATCGCTGGAGCTGGGCTGGTGGAGGCAGCAGGGAAATGGCAAACAAAGCTCCTCTTTGTGAAAAGTGGTGTTACATGGGCAACACAGAGGCAGTGGAGGGAAAGCCACTGGGAAAAGTGAATGTTAAAACTGAGACACATTGAAGTTGCAGAAATGGACTGCAACTGCTTGCTGAAGGGTGATGTGTTCTGGGGGTGGGGCGGGGGAGGGGGGGCTGAGATGCTTTTAAAAGCCTCGTATTACTGTGGGAAAAAGAAAAGGGTATTGCCAAACACGAAATTGGGAGTTGGAATCCTTTGGTTTACTGTGTGTCCCAGGGGATTTGGTTTTTTTTTTTTCAAGTGGGATATACTGCATGGGAGGAAGGAGCCTGACATCCTGATTGCTCCAGCTCTGGGCTCGGTGTCCCACGTTCCCTGACTGCCCACCCAACGTGAAGGGATTTACACCTCACCTTCTGGGGTCAGGCTTGTCACTGCAAGCCTTGTAAACTGTGTCTTCCAATCAAAGTTTAATCCCAGCAGATGACAGGAAATTAAATTTTGTAATATAATAAAAAAACTGCATGCAAGTCTCGGGACTAACAGAAATTAGATTTCATAAAAGAACAACAATGGCACAGACAAATTCTGTGACATACAAAACATTTGGATGGCACAGCTATGGAAGCAGTGTAAATGCTGAGGGTGATGGACTCAATATATTCTCCTTTTACTTGTGTTCTCTTATATTTGCAAGTGCCTCGGGATAAAGAACGTGTGCTCATGCATATATGTGTGATGTATTCCTGGTGTTGCACAACTTCAATAAAAAACAAATTGAGTTAGCTGAGATATGCAGAGAAAGGTGCTAGAGAAAATCCAGAGACAAGAGCACTTGTTTTGTTGAGATGAACTGCTTTCCAGGCTCTGAGATTAAAAACTACTTGCATTCTCCAAAAGAGGTTTTCTTCATCGGGTGGAGCCAGCGCCAGCTAATGGTTCAGACTTGGTTACAGTTGGCAAAGGGTCAATTGATTTTTAATCTGATTTCCTAAAGAAATAAGGCGTGTGATCATGCTGCCTCTTTGTGCACATGCAGGCATGTGTGTACAGCTCTGCCTGCCTGGATTTTCCTTTTCTTTTGGATCTCTGTTTCACCCAGAGGAGAGGGGAGAGAATTAGAGATGCCTTTTCAACCACCATGGAAATAAGGGAGCTAAACAGAATGACAACTCAGGTGATGCTGCACCAATAAAAATGCCTTAAGCTTTTCTGGCCATCACAGAATTTGTATGGAATTTCTGCCTTGGACAGAAAAACTAAACACAGGGGATAAAGCTTTCATGGGGTCTTCTGTGGTGAGTAGTGTGTACATCTGTACACATGCATATATCTGTTTTGTTTTTGAATAAGCACAAACAGCAAGGAGATGGAGAAATGAACGACAGTAAATAAATACTGCCCACGCTTTCTGTAATGTCTGAGAAATCACATCACTATCAGTTCATTTGATATTTGCTCTAATAGCCCTGATCAAAGTGCTGGCACTGCTGATGTGCCTGTGGATGTCAGAAGTACTTGCAGAGCTGTTCCATTGTAATTTAGTGTTAGTTAAAAGGTACTTAAAGCAGTTGCCCATTTGATTTTGATTGGGGGTTATTAACATTTTTTTCCATAAACAGATGGCAACTGTCCACTGAGTCGGTTGCAGAACAATTCTAGAGTTCTGATTCAAGAGGACCAGCAAAGATATCTTGGGTGCCTGTCTTTTTGCTTTTGTTGATTTGGGGTTTTTGTTGGGTTTTGTGTTTGGGTTTTTTTTTTTGTTTGGTTTGGTTTGGTTGGTTTGTTTTTTTTTTGTTTTTTTTTTTTTCCTCCTTCATCATGCAATTATCACTTCAGCTTTAAATGGAAAATATATATATATATATATATATATATGAAAGCCCTGACCTGCTTTCAGATGAGGCTTAATTCTGTCCCATGTTGTCGTGGCTAAACCTGGCTATAATCATATGCTGATTTTATTTCCCCCCAGTTATTTGTTTGCAGTTGTATGGGCATGAAAAAAACCCTCTGCAAGTTGGATGACCTGCACAGTAAGGGTTATTTGCTCAGGAGAAATCTGTGATCAGGGCTCTTTCATTCCTTCCTCCTGGGAGCTTGCCATGTACCAGGAGCAGGAAGAAAGAGCAAAGTACTATCAGTCTGGCACAGCTACAGGAGGGAAGCAGCCATGCATTAGCAGCCACGGCTAACCACAGGGACTCCAGGATGTATGGCTCACCATATTAATGACCTGGAAATGGGAACCCATTGCTGTTGTGTTCTTTAAGTTCAGGAGTGTGATGCACAGAGCTCAGCAATGCTGAGGGGCTGAGCTTCCTGAAATGCCCAAGCAGTGGCTGTGTGGGACTGGTGGAGCTCAGGGCTTCTTCTCCTTGCTGGTATCCTTCTGTTTGTTTGAAAATACCCTTGATATACTTCTAGTCCTCAATATTACTTGCGTTTATTTGTCTGGGAAGTGGATTGAAAGGGCATGTGGTTTCACTGGGGCTTCCTTCTATAAATACCTGTTTATACTCTGCTGAAGTGCAAGCTGTGCTATTTTTATATTTATTTATTTAATGCCTTCAAGGTGATAAAGCAATGATGAATATTGCTTTCTACAACTACCTGAAAGTAGGTTCTAGACAGGGGGAGGTCAATCCCTTCTCTCAGGTAACAAGAAACAGGACAAGAGGACATGGTTTAGATTGGGTATTGGGAAAAATTTCTTCCCTGACACAGTGGTCACACATTGGAACTGGCTGTCCAAGGAAGTGGTGGAATCACCATTTCTGGAAGCATTCAAAATACATGTAGATGGGCCACTTAGGGACATGGTTTAGGTAGACCCAGCAGTGTTAGGTTAATGGTTGGACTCAGTTGATCCTAGGTGTCTTTTCCAACCTTAATGATTCTATGATAAGTACCTTGCCCTCTGCTACACTGTGCAGTCTGTAACAGGCATGCTGGCAGCAAGGGAAAGCTGCTATGAAGTCTTGGACTCCTTGGCAAACCTTTGAGATGCCATCTGTCTCCTGAAGTGCTGTGACAAGGCTTCTGCTTCTGCCTCCCCTCTCTGTGAAGGCAGATCTGCTCTCACTCCAGCAGTTAAATGATCACATCCCTTGTCCTTTGGTCTCAGGTGGTATTGGTCAGCTGAAGGCTTGAAAAGATGGGGTAATGCTGTTGCTTGTTGCTGCCTGAAGGAGCAGGGAGCCACCCTTGGCTGGGGAGATGCATCCAGTGGGGCTGGAGGGATGCATCAAATGACCCTGAAAAAGAACTGGTTAGCACAAGGTCAGGATTTATTTAGATCTAAAAATAAAGCATTTTCCCACTCCCAGAAGTATTAATAGGTTACTTATAAAGGAAATGTAAAGTGCACTGACCAGCCATTATTTATTCCAGTGGCTTTTGCAAAACCCAGGTGCCTATTTTAAGCAACTACTAAAAGCAGTTAAAAAAAAAAAAAGGCATATCAGTAGTTTTCAGGTGACCCTAGAAGTCCCAAGCCTCCTTCATGCTGTGCTCCTGCAGGCATTCCCTCCCCGTGTGTGACCTCCTTCACTCACAGGTGCTCGTGTTTTGCTCCAGCCTGCAGGCGGGTGCTTGACCCCAGGTGCACCCCTGGCCCCGAGGGAGCCCCGCAGCACAGTCGGTGTTTGCCCTGGGGCAGTTCAGCATTACCAGGTGTCTCACCACTGACTTTCACAACTGCTGCTCCCGTTGTGGTGTCAAAAGCTGTGAGAGTGACCCTCGTCTTACCTGTGACTCTGTGTCATGTGAACTGCCAGCCGAGGTGCTGGAAACAGGTTGACATTAATTTATTTAATTTTTTAACTTTTTTTTTTTTTTTTTTTGAAGCTGTCCCTGTTCTGGGCTCAGAGCATCAGCTTTTCTACCAGCAAAGCATTAACAAATGGCATTGCTGGGGACACTGCTGCCTGAAGCACCATGGTGGCTTCTGTACATGCTGGGCACAACCTGGAGGAGGGAGAGGGTGAGAATGAGCTGTGGCTGCTTCCCTTGGACTGCAGGGCTGGGAAGAAGATGTCCTTCACCATTCAGGAGCAACTGAATCGCCTCAGTTCCTCATATAACTTCTTGCATCCATCTTTGCCACAGCTGTGGGACAGCCCAGGCTCAGTCACCTCAACAGCCTCCTCAGGGGACCATGCAGAGGTGCTAACCCCCACACAGCAGTGATGCTCCTGCCTGCCCATTCCATGCCTCTGTGGCTCCAGCCTCTGTTTGCTGCTTGTTCTGATGGTATCTGTCTGTCTTCACATGACTTTGCTTTAGTGAAACATGCTGAAATGACAGCACAGAGCCAGAACAGTTCTTGTTGGTCTCCAGAACAGGCACCACATACAGCAACAGGATAAGCTATTTATTTTTAACTAGTCTGATGAAGACCCACCAAATCTTCAGGCCTTGTGTCCTGTGCACTCTTTTGTGCTTCTCTAAAAGCAACCAACAACCAGACAACTAAATGCTAACTTTGATGTGGCTTTAATAAGGTGCAGGGCGGTGTGGGAAGAAGCAAAAGGCTTTAATTAATATTTTAATTGTAGTTTGTCTGTACTGCAGCTATCCAATTATTCTTTGACAAAGATTTTGCTACTGCTAATGCTGATAAATGGTCCTCTGGGAGGATGTCCCTGGTGAGTTTATCACCTCTTCCTCCTCGTGAATTGCTGTAGCATTGTCATTCATTTATGTGGTGTTTAGCCAGGGATGCAGAGATCTGTCACTCTGTCCTTCAGTGCTGGGGCAGGAGAACTTTGTGCTTTGCTAAGGGACGGGTGACTGCAATGTAAGTGGCAGGATTGGCAAGGGAAACATTTGGGTGAAGGCAAATGGAGAGAGGAAAGAGAATGGTGCTGTTTGGTTTTGAACCTGGCTTGAATGTGCTTGAAGCAGTGCCTAGAAATCTGGAGGCAAGAGAATAACCTCCGAAGGGAACAGATGAGAGCTGTCACCTGGGCTGTTCAAGTTTCGACTGGTGAAATCACTGAAGAAGCAAATTGTAGAGTGCACTGGAGCATCTGATGATCTAATGGGCTTGTTCCATCTCCAGCTTCTAGTTCTTGTGGTGCAGTAATGAGCCTGTCTGTGTCCAGGACAGTTCCAAAAATCTCCATGAGCAGCACCAGTATTTAGCATCTGTTGATGAAAGTGAGATGCTCAGGCGTCTAATTTCAATCTACAACCATGCTATTAAAAATCAATGGACCAGAAGGTAATGCCTGTACACAAAAGCAGCTGGGTAGTATTTTGTGCACGGGAGGAATAAATCACATTTGAATTCTCATATTTTGTGTTTGAGGAGAAGGGTTATAACACTGTTTCTGTTTGGGACAGTGGTCTTCAGTCTGTGCTGTGGCCTTGGATAATGGAGGATAATAGAGGGGATACTCTGTTACCCTGAACCCGGCTTGTGGCTCAGGAAAAGGACTTAGGAGGTCTGTTTGCCTTTGCCCACAGGTTTCCCTTTGGGCTCTGTGTATGACACATGGCTGCCATCAGGGTGCATTGAGTGGCACCATGCTGGGAATGATGGCCAGCGCACCCACAAAAACTCATCCCAGCCCAGTCATCAGCCATCCTTGTGCTCTGCTTCACATTCAGGCCCTGAATCCTTTGCAGGATCTCCCGCTGCTCAGGCTTGTGGTGTGAGAAGAACATGGAGCTCATGTTCGTGGACATCATCTGTGTCTCATGGCCTCTCTGCTCCCTGTATCTACTGGAACCCAGTAGCTCCAGAAAAGCTGTTCTTAATTGTTTTTGTCTTGGCCCAGCATCTGCAGGAGTTACCAGCCTCTTCTGGAGGGGACTGATTCACATCAGGAGCCTTACACTGCAGCCATGCATCCCATGCACCCTGATGTGGGGGAGGTTTTGTGGCTCTGCTGATGGCCCTGTGAACGTGCTGAAAGACCTCACTTTGTGACCAGCAAGGGGCTTTCCCTACCAAAACCAGGAAAAAGCCATTTTGAATGAGATGCCTATTGAGAAGAATAGTCTCTGGCCAGGTGGCTTTGCCACATCTGCCTTTGATGCCACTCAAACCAAAGTAATGCACAGCTTCAAAAACTGCAGAAGGTGAAAAAACATACAATTACAGCAAAGAAAAGGGATACGTCTGCTTCGATTTTGGATTAAAAACTCTGGCTCTCTTCTCATTCCACCTGAACAAGCTATAGGAGGAGCTGATGCTGTTTAACCTGCATTTCTACCTTCTCTCTGTCCCAGTGCATGCTTCATCCTCCCCAGCAAACTGCAAGCTCTTCCCAGCCTAATGCAGTCAAGAGTCAGACGAGAGGCTGTGCATTAGTGTGAGAGGAAAACCATTGTTTTCCTTCACCCTGTTTTTGTTTTATTGTAAGGTTCACACAGCATGGGCTGAGATGCTGGTGCTACAGTAGCTCCAGGGTGGGCAGTGTGCCAGTGAGGGTCCCCAGCACTGATGGCATCCATGTCCTGATGAAATGCTCATGTGGGTGCCTGTGGTGCTGAGACAGCTGCTGGGATTGGGGCAGGGGAGAGCTGGCCTTTTTGTTGCTGACAAGATGATTTCATCTGGATGCTCTGAAAACTCTTGTGACATCCACAATTTTCCAGATGGATAATGAAAACCTGCAAGCAGGGGCGTCTCGGCGGCTCTCGAAGCACTTGCCTGTGGAGCTGCGTCCATTGGTTTCATATCTGCTGACAGGGCTTAATAATCATTACACTAAGTGGAGCTGGCACTCAGGGAGGCAGGTAAAGGCACTGCTGCCCTTGGGCTCAGACACGTTTCTCACTGTGCAGCGCAAAGATGTGAACTGGAGCTGCAGATTCTCCTCCTGATGGGCCGATTGCTGCCTCTCCTCCTCCCAGGCTGTGGAACAATGCAGGAGCTGCTGGCCAGATCTGCTCACCCCTTGCTTGGGAGTCTCTTGCCACCTTCTTCTGGCATCCAGGCATGCTCCTAGGTTCAACCTAGGGGCTGTGGTGCTTCCAGTGGGCTCCAGCTTTGGGAAGAGAGCTCCTGCTTTGGGAAGAGAAAAGCAGAGCTGAGTTTGCCACAGTCAGCAGGTGCATGGTCTGTGCAAAAAAAGCAAAGCATGGCTTTATCCAAAGTGCTCGTAGGAATGATGTGAAAGAAAATCATAATTTTGAGGCAACAATGGTCTAGGATCAATATTTATTCTTATTGATTTCTTAATCAATTTCTGTAACTTTTTTGCAGTTGGGTTTTGGGTAAATTCCCATGCCCATCCCTGTGCACACAGCAGGAATGCTGCAGCAGGCCTGAGCAACCAGTGAGGGACTCTGGTGCAGCAGGAAAGGGCAGACAGCCTTTCCACTGGTGAGGTGCAAAGGTGGGAAACCAGCTGCTGAGAGCTGTCAGGAGGACGTGTAGGGTCCCTGTGCTGGTCTGTTGTGGTCGCAAAAAGGGCTCTGGGGCTGGACTGAGGGGCAG
The DNA here is from genome assembly GCA_035583135.1 of Lophotriccus pileatus. Lineage (NCBI taxonomy): Eukaryota > Metazoa > Chordata > Aves > Passeriformes > Tyrannidae > Lophotriccus > Lophotriccus pileatus. The sequence continues at coordinate 7,647,263 of JAWWES010000018.1, read as the reverse complement.
GGCAGGCTACAGCCAGAGAAGTGCCCAGTCTGTTTATTTAACAACTTAATTCATTGCATGCTTTTACACCCCATCCCCCGGCTGTTTGTCCCCAGGGCCACTGCAGTTGGCTTTCCTCCCACAGTGCTAAGCAAGGGCATAGATGCAAACCCTCTTTCATCCCAGATCACTCCTTCCAGCATCATCATCGTGGTTCTTTTGCCCTTTGCTGAAGTTCCTTGGGGTCTGGGAGGCTCCTGGCCCTGTATCCAGAAGGGTTGAGGATTACCCCAGGTTTGCTCCCCCTGGTGCTGGATGGGGACACCTTTTCCTTGTGGAGAGCATGGTCCTGCTGTCCTGCTCCCTCGCAGGCTCGTAACCCATTTGCAGTCTGGGATCACCACCAGCCCATCTGGAAGTTTAACTGTTTTCCAGGTTTCTGCCTCCCAGTAAATTGGTGATTTATTGCCAAAACTGGGTGGTTTTTTTTAATATTTTTGAAGTTTACATCTTGGTTTTCCTTTTTTAATATTTTTGAAGTTTACATCTTGGTTTTCGTATTTCTGCCCATGTTTTCTACCTAAGGGATGCACTGCCCCTCTGTGACTTTGTGCCTTTGGTGTGTCTTGACTTAGGGGAAGGCAGCCAAGCTGGTGAGAAGGAACCAGCTCAGTCCAGTTACTGAGCCTCCATAAGAGTAGTGGCTTCAGAAATTATTATGATCCCACCTGACCCCCTAAATAGACACACATCACCACAGGAACTGGCTTAAAGCCTTGCTATAGTAATGCCACCCAGACTGGCACTAGGAGAGAAGAGCCATGTAAATCAAATTTACTGTTATTAGTATGACAGTGCTCATATCCAAGCCAGTTTGAATTAATTTTTCAAGAAATTTTCTTTTCTGAGATACCATCAAATATATTGCAGTCTTCATTGACTAATTTTGTAATTCAATCAGGGGAAAATAAGGCATTGAAGGTAGTTCAGCATGATTTGTTTTTATAGACCAACTGCTTCATCCTCTTGATTCCACTATCATTTAGGCTCTTAAATAATTTTTCTAAATATTTCCTTTGATTTTTCACTATAAATTTAAAGTTAGGTTTATTAATTTCTTCTGCACACCAGCCAGGAAAGCAAATACAAGCTGTGTGGATATATTTGTATATAAAGGGAAGAGTCTTTGCAGATTTAAAGAGCTTCTACCTTCCTGACAAGTTTTTCAGCCTGGAATTAAATTGGTATCAGCATCTGGTAATGAGACTTCATGCCTTTTGGGCTGCTGAGTGCTTTTGCTGAGTCTCCTGCTCTGGTCTGTCCCCTGATATGTGGGACCAAAAGAGGAAATATTGCTCAATTTTCCAGTAAGAATTTTCTTAGCTTTTTTGACCATTCTTTAATTTTATTCCTTTCTGGGTTTTTTTTGTTTTGTTCAGTTTTATGCTTTATTTATATTTAAAGAGTCTTAATTCTTCTATCTCCTGTTTGCTCTCAATCTCCTTTGATCTAAGGAATTGTGATAGAAATTGAAATTAGATACAGCCTTTTACTTCTGCGTGTCGGCAGAAATCCCTTTCCACTCTGCTGCTTCAGGGCGGCTGGATTTTAGATTTTTTTTCCCCCTTTTTTATATTGTTATTTAATTCCTAATAACAAAACATATTGTCTGCACTATGTTTCTCTTCTCTCTAAATTTATTATGCTGCTGGTGTATTTAGAAGTGATTTGGGCTTATTCTCTCTGTTTAAAGATTTCAAGTAATGCTTCTTGGCTGCTTCTGTCTGTTAATATGATATCGGAGTTAATGGGATGTCAGCATGTGCCAAAACCCCTCATCAGCAAAGCACATGTATTCCACCCTGGCATATTAAAACTGAAGTTGTAAGGGTAAAGCAAGGAACCTTCCTAGCTTTTGATATGTATAGGTAAAGGCATTGATTTAAGGTCTGCTGAACTCACTGTGATCAGGTTGTACCAAAAAAAGTCACTACCTCTTAAGTGCATCCCAAGAGAGGAGCTGGGATCCGTGTTGGGTTCTGGGATGCTTCAGCAAAGGGTGTCTCACTTGTGTTTGCTCCTGCCAGAGCTTTGCCAGAGTTTCAGATGGTGGTTTTGGGACCAGTCATATGGGCAGGCTTTGTGTTAATCTGCCAAAAAAGAATGAGGTTCTGCTTTTCTGCTAAAAGAGGAGAGGTGTTATTAAATACAGTTGACTGAGTCTTTTGCTAATGTGTGCTACTAGGCCTTTGAATGTCTGCCAGGTGCCTCTCTTTTTTTAATTTAATACTTTATTTTATTATTTGAGTGAGACAAAATCTGGCATTTATTTACTCACTATGAGACAGTTTGCAGGAAGCTGTGTAAGCTCTCTTTTTGCAAAAGGTACATCAGTTCAAATTCCTGGTTGCTGTGCTGCTCTGCTTTGATACCTACCTTTGGAAGCCTTCCTGGATGCAGGCAGGGAAACTGGATGGTGCCTGAAACTGTGCCTTGAAGATGAATCCTGGTTTCCAATCATTGGTAAAAATCTAGGCATTACTCCTGGATCAGGCTTTACCTTTACATTTTTGTTTTTACTCATCTGTGGTTTTCAAAGCCGTCCGGCTTTTGTGCAAATTCAGGATAACATAGAGGTCTTCTAACATTCTCCATTCTTAGCAGAGAACCTTCAGTCTTGAACTCAGCTCTTGAGTGCTTTTCCCTGGAGCCATTTCCAAGTATTTTACTTTCAGATGTCTGTGCTAAGCTGGCATGTGCATACAAAGCCCCACGTGCTTTGGGACCTACGAGCTCTCTTCTAAGGCGTGCGTGTCTTCTGAAAATTTTATGGCCCTTGCGCCATCACTGTCTACAGGGTATTATGACATACAGAGATGTTGTGAAGTTTGCAGTTGGGAGATGAGAAGAAATGAGGACGTGGAAGGATGAGGGAGAGATGATGCAGCAGTCCAGGCATGTATTTAACAGCCTAATGCTTCATGTCACCCTTACCAAACAGGTGGGGAAGGAGGGAACTCCAATCTCTTCTACCATGGAGCATAGGCATTGAAGAGCAGGGATAAAGGTGGGGAGATGCTTTATGAGGCTGTTGGTAGCTGGTGGTAAGTGCTTATTTATCTACATGATGCTGCAGAGGCCAGGAATGGCTGGAGGGAGACTTGCCGTAAGGCAGGCTCTGTAAGGATAGATAATCTTGGCTGGAATTTGCGCTAATGATTTCCCGAGTGTGCTGGCACGTCTTGATCAGTGGAGGAGGAGGGAAAGCAGAGCTTCTGGCTTTTTTTGGGGTGTGAATGGGGAAGGCAGGAGGAGGCTGGAGAGAGGAGGGAGCAGCAAGCATTTCCCATTTTGGTTAGTGGTGTGGGAGATAGAAGGTTGGTGGCTGAATTTGGATTTCTTTTATTGGTCTAGTACGACAGTAACTATGGGAGATGTGTTACCCATGGATGTGGCTCCACTGTACACACTGGAGCCCTTGAAACTTTCTACTGAAAGATGTTGTCTTGAAATAGACATTCGGTTGATACAGAATCCAGCACAGTTCTGTCAGTTTAAATTATTGAGAAGGTACATACAACTGTCTTGATTAAGAAGGGATAAAACAAATGCAAAATACACAAACCTGTGCTGGTGCAGAGCTGGGGGAACTGCGTGGAAGCCTGCAGTTATTAACCTCATGTCTCCATCACACTCAGAGCAGATTCAACAAAACTACCTCAATACCTTCCTGAATTATTACAGGTTTGAAGATTTGAATTTGGACTTAACACATTGAGAGTCTGAAAATTGGTGTGCACACTCCTGCACGTGTTTTGAGCAAACAGGAGCACTGCAGGCTCTGTGCTCATGCTGCAGCTGTTGAAGCGCGGGGGGTAAAACACATCTTGGTACCAAATAAAACTGTCAGGTTATCAAGCTGTAATTTCCTAGAAGTTGTAGGCTGAGGGAAATGTTTCTAGTAAATATTGGCTCCTAGAGGATAAAGAAACTATCAGTCCTCATCTGTTTGAGGTTGTTCATTCTTATTTCTGGGTTTTATCATAAATGCACAGATCAGGCTTTTGCTGTGTTTGTGCCTTTCCTTCTGCTTCAAGCATGGGAAATGCAGGCTGGGAGGTGGGAAGTGCTGTGTGTGCACTTATAGAGGAGTGAGGACCCAGGGATGCACCCCTATTCCAGCCTTCCAGCCTCCCTCAGCTGTGACAGCAGCTCTGAGCCCCACCATCTCAGTGGTACCTTTTTGGGGATATCTGCTCCTCTTACCAGATTAGCTGAGCTTTACTGAGAAAGCAGCTGGTAGATAATTTCATTAGTGGCCACCTGTTGAGAAGGACATGTGTGCCAGCATTTTCTAAGCATAGGAGTTTAAAAAGTAGCAAAGGGAATTAATAGACAAATCCTACTGAAATTCCTCTAACATCCTTCGTCAATCCTGGGTTTAATGTCTAACGAGCGCTGAGGTATGTATGATGGGAGCAACGGATGGTACTTAATAAAATGTTTCATTGGAGCAAATGGGCTTTACTCACACTCAGAGTGGGTAAGTTTGCATGGTCTCTATGAGAAGACCAGGACTGAGATGGGCTTGGGGACTGAAACAGGATTGGAGACTGTGACAGGCTCCCTACTCTGACTGGCAGACATATGAGCCATCTGGAGCATCCAAGGGGTTAAGGGCCATCCAGGTAGAAATGACACCTGTAGACTGTTAAAATACCACAGCTGGATTTTCATATGACAAGGCTGTCTTGGACAGTTCATTAGTTTGATGCTAGAGTAGCTTTTGCAGAGGCTTAATGAGACTAATCACTGCAGACTCTGTCCACTGCCATCCAGGAAGGGGAGGTTCCTTACTGAGCAATGGCCTGAACTTCAGGAAGATTTATAGATGGGTTAGGAAAGTTTTGGGAGCATAGAGGAGGATGGTGTCCAGCATGGGGTGATTTAGGGCCTAGATGGGAGAAGTGGATCCAGGTTTCCGAGAAGTTTTCTGTGAGATGACCCCAAGGACACAACTCTCTTAACATTCTTCTGCTGTGAAGGACAAACTCCCTGAAAAAGCTGCCAGAGGCGCTTATATGGACTGTATTGCTGGCCATGGGGCAGAGTGGCCATGGTTGCTCCTGCCTGCACTCTCCTCCATCCCCTCTTTCTTCTGGGCTTGCCTTGCTGGCTGCTTCACCCTCCTTCCCTGCTTCCCGCTGGTGTTAGGCACCACATCCCTCACCAGGGGAATCAGCCAACACCCTTCAGCACAAGCACAGAGCTGCATCCCTGCACTGGGAGGCTCACACAGCACATTGTTGGCAGCTGAGCCACAGCCCCTTGGATGTTTTTCTCCTGACAAGAGCAGCATGTACGGATTTTCTGCTTACCACCCTGCGTGCTCTGGTTGTTCCCTGAGCCCGAGTTAGTTACGGCAGCTTCCAGCACGCCCTGTGTCGATCATCGCACTGGTGGACACGGGTATTTCATGAAGGAAAAGCTCTCTTTTTTCTTTCTTTTTTTTCCTTTCTTTTTTTTTTTTCTTTTCCCTGCAGAATGAGTGAATTAAGCCATGTGTTTACTACCACTTGAGCAAAGCGCTCCCAGGCTGGGCCACAAGATATACGATTGGTGTTTAAAATTAAGAGAGCAAACATCAACACAGAAAACTAGGAGAGGGGAGAGGAGCCTGGGTAATGGAATTACATTACTTCCACGCTAATATGACCTTGGAGATGGTCTACTGCTCTGCAGGGATTTGGGGGAGTAATGCATTTGATAACATCATCTGAGAGGTTGTGCATTTGTCTGCGCATATTTATATCCAAGCTTACATATTTGTGTGTATGTGCATAGTGTTTATTCTTTCAGTTTATTCTGGAGTGTTTTACCTATACATCGTCAGCTCTGCGGGACCCAGGGATGTGATGCAGGCAATGCTGTGATGTCCTTCTGTGGTGGGTTTAGATGGTGTGTAAGGGGTTAATGCCGTCTCTTTTAAACTGCCACCTGAAAAGCCTAAATAAAAAGCATTGCACCCCTAAAAGTCAGTACACAGTAGCAACGTCCCCAGGGAATAGATCTTGACTCCTTAGTCTCTGTTGGAGGCAGGAGGGCAGGGGGACATCAAAGGAAGAAGCTGCTGTCTGCTAATATGCCCTCTTTGTGCCATTAGTAGTGTGGAGAGGAGCAGCAGCATCTGTTTTTATTTCAGCTTTTGGGGTACCACACCGAGGCACATCGATTGCTGAGGTATCTGAGGCTCTGGCTCCGAAGGGGGCAATTTCCAGCTCAAAACCAGCAGTTTTGGTACCTGTTGGTGGTTAGAGTGCTGCAGTGCTGGGCAGGCTATAAATTATTAAAATCAATTTTTTATAATCAGCAGCCACAGTAGAAGTGGGTTATAATGAAACGGGTCCAGCTGTTTACAGGCAGGCAGCATAGGCAGGGTGGGAGAAGAGCAGGATTTTCCCTGTACAAAATTATCTTTGGGGGGCTGCTTCTCTGGGTCAGGATAACCAGAAATATGTTTGTGTCAAGGGGAGCTCACCGTTCTCTCCGGACTCTGCAGCGTTTAGCTTTGTTTTAGACAAGAGCAGTGATTATTTTTTGTCTTTTCACCTTTATTTTTTTATGCCACTTTTCATTCTAGAGGATATGTGCAAATAGCATTTATGGATCAAAAGCAAAAAGAGACAAGTTCATGTTTTAGAGGGAGAGACAGCCTTGGGTAATGTGGGAGCTCTCTGTAAAAAAAAAAGGCAACTGCTCAAGGAGAGGAGGTAGCCCTTCCCAGTATTCCTTGGAAGTAAACTGGTATGAAGGAAACAGGATTACAAGAATGAATGCTTTAATGGCTTAAGTTGCTATTGAAGCTGTGGAGTAGATGTAGTTTCTGCTGGGGCTGCTCTAGCCACTTTTTGGGGCTGTCTGCTGATGGAGATCTTTCTTTGAGAGTGGTTGGTTAAACCCCACCCAGCATCCTCACTGCAGCTGAATTCTCTCTAGTCACTCCTCATCTCTGCACATCACAACCTCCTGACCAGCTCTCAGTCCCACAGGTCTGTCCTTGTGAAATGAAGCTTCTTGCCTTTTATTTTGACATAGTTTTTGTGGAAGAAGGTTGTGTATTTAATATTATGTTTGATGCTGGACTATTACAATATATGCTTCTGTTGTGTCCTGAATCCTTGGGCAATGGTACCATCTGCACCAGGCAGGTCACTCTGCCCTGACATTGTAGATGGAGATGTCTTCCTGCCCCTTAACCACAGAGATGGCCTAATTCAGTGAGATGAACATGTGTCTGAATTCTTATTTCCTTATTCACCATGGCATGTACCTGGGCTGCTGATGCTGAGGGAACACTGTGGTTTTGTGGGACAATGTGACCTGCCGGAGATGAACTGGCTTGGGGTTTGAGAAGGTAATAGCCCCAATAAGCCTCTGCAGAAGGGGCTTTGAAGGAGGTGGGTTGGGGCTGCTGGATAACCTTGAACTGGTTGTACCTCCTGAAGGCAGGTGTGAGGCAGCACACACAGATGAATCTTTGCTTGAAGTTTATAAAACAGACAATAGAAGTTGCTATCCACATCCAGGCAATTAAAATGTCTACTCTGTGCATAAAAAGAATCTAATAATAATAATAATGGTGAAGTTAATGAGATTTTAGATGTCTTTGCAGACTGGCTTAGGTTTTGTAAGTTCAAAGATGCATCGTGTTGCAGCCCCTGTGAGTTTGGGGAGTTTTTCTCCCCCAGGTGCTTCAGGCTGTGATGAAGGTTGAGCATCCCTGATCAGGCAGCCTGTAGTGGGGTATGTCTCATCCCAAGGGAAAGAGGCATTAGTCAAAATGCAGCCTGGAAGGGGTGAGAGCAAATTTGTAAAACACTCTGCCTGATGCCTTTTGGACGGAATTCAGAGAAGAGCAACTAAAATGATTAAGGTCCTGCAGGGAATGTATTGTAAGAAAAGATTAAGAGAAAGAAAAGCTAAATACATAAAATATAGCTAGACCAGAGTGAAGGGAAGTGATCCCCAGCGGTGCATATTTAGAAGAGTTTAACAATGAAGAATTAAAAAGGCTATTTAGGATGCTGGAAGGAAAACATGGGGTGTATAGAATCAATTAAGCAATCAAAAACCTGTGGGTTGAATATCTAGATGCCTTTTCCAAAGGAAAGAGGCTTTTCCCTCTTTGAGGCATGGAAGAGTCTCTGAAATGGATGCCTCAGCCTTTGGAAACTTTTGAGTTGGGCTGTGGGGGCAGATGCTCACCCCATGGCATGTGGGTGGAGTTGTTCTCACTGAGGTCCCTGCATGGTGGGATGGGGGTATGGAAACCTCTGGCCAAGTTAGGCTTCTGCTTTCTGCTTAGTGTGGAGGGGTGGCTGGGTATCCCCCTCACCCTGGACTGCCTTTTCCCTTCCCTTCTGCTGTGCCAGTGCATGAAATAGCAACCTGAAAAGTCTGATAGGGACGACTGGCTGCAGTCTCCCTGCCTTGACTGATTAATTAACTCTTCAGATTAATTTCCTTTCTGATTACTGCTTGATTAATTCCTCCTAACTCTGTGAGACCTCCTCACCACTTAATCCTCTTTATAAGCCCTCAGAGTGTGATGCTTGAAGTAAACATCAAACAATAAAATGAAAAAAAAAAAAAGGCAAACACTCTGAAATGCAAACACAACACCACTGCCAGCAGGACCCCTTCCTGTGCCAGGACCCAGCACCCCTGGGCTGCCCCTTGGCACCCAAAGGCTCTCCACACTCCCCTCTCCTCCAAGCCCCACTTTTCGCATCGTTTCTCTGGCGTGTCTGTAGCAAATTGCACAATTTCACTTGTTGAGCCTGATAATTAGTGACAATATCCCGGTAATTTGCAAAGGGGGCAGGAGGAGGGAGCTGTGCTCGGCTGTGTTCAGCAGCAGGAGAGGAGGATTTTTTTTTTTTTCTCATTGCTTATTTAAAGGGAGCATCTAAAGTCATGAAGCAAGCTTTTGGTGTATGCAAGAGCACAAAATACCGTGCTGGGCATCGGGGCTCATGCTGTCTCACTGCTCAGACCTGTGGTGTGGGGCAGGTCCGAGAGGCCACCAGCTCAGAGGAGGGGCGTGCTGGGTGAGGAGGACACCAATTTGCAGATGCCCAGCTATGCAGGTGAAGGCAATGGGCTGAGGGAGAGGGGTGATCAGGCTGAGCCTTGCCTTGAGTCTGAACAGAATCCCCAGGCAGAAGGCAGCAATCCTGATCATGCTGGGGATTTTTAATTTAGTTTTAATTTTTTTCCCCCTATTTCTGGGCATCTGTTCCCAAAGGCCTCTAGATGCTTTAATAAAATAGAAGTAAAAATACAACTTATGATGAGGAAAGAAATGTAGCCAAATGAATCCCCAGACAGGAACAAAAGCTTTTCCCAATCTTCCCTGCACTCAATAACCCAACACTTACCCCTGGGAAATGAAACAGTTCAAGAGCAACAGCACTTTCTTGGACATTGTTTTTGAGGAATGTTTTGTGGTTGGAAACAAAGCTATAGTATGCACCAGCTAAGTCCTAGTGAATTTGTTCTTGTGACCTCAGCTGCAATGGACACAGAATATTTTGCACCCAAGAGCCAAGCTTTCTTTTTGTTTTGTGGCTGTGCAGCATGTGTCATCCATAAACGTGACCTAAACTAATGAATTTGGCTGGATTTGAACTAGCAAGTGGAAGAAAATAAGAAAGATGGTGTGTGGATAGAGGGACAGGGTATGATTTATTTTTGTGTTGACAGTCAACATAAGCAGCTCTTGGAGGTTTTTGGAACTGATGCTGTTCCCAGCCTGCAGTCTTTGCTGTTTGTGCTGCCTTGTGCTCCCTGGTGGAACACCACAGTCATGATATTTGAATCTGTCTTTAGATCTGTTGGAACCAAATGACTCTGGTGAAGGAGACTGAGCTGCACACAGAGAATCTGCTGTTCTTGTATACACAGCTTTAAGCACAGCCCTTCAATGTTATTGTGGTGCAGTGCACAGACCAGGCAGGCTGCAGCCAGTAATCTTTGGCCATGAAGTCACTTGGGCCTGAGCTTGTTTTCCTTTATGTCACTGCCTCTAAAAAATATTCATCTTGGCTGTGCAAACCATGTTCTAGGTGGCATATGACAAATTACAGCTGTGCTCTGCTGCCTTAGCTTGCACAAGTCTGCAAGCTAACCTGGGGTTCCCTTTGGTCCAGTGTCCCAGCTCCCAAATTGCAGGAAAAGGTTAATGGTCCATTTTGGTTGTTTCTGAACTGTGATGATATTCCTGCTCTGCTGGGATGGGATGAGGAAAGGTTGGAGTCATTGCTATAGCCTGCACCCTTGGGAGTTGGCAGCACCAGAGCTGTGCATGGCTGAGGTTTCTGGTCTGGAAGTCCCTTGTCCAAGGAAATGCAGGTGGAGGTGGATTAGAAAACCTGAATTAGGCCCCTAGCCTTGCAGCTGACCCAGCTTTCAAGCCTCCTTGTCACCCATGTGTAGTAGAAGCAAAGGGCACCTACAGTCCCCACAAACCTCTCTGTTTTGTGGGTACCAGAGCTGCTGCCATGGCCTGGGCACAGATTATTGTTATGTCTGAGATCTGCAGAAACCTCCTTTTGGATATCAGCAGGCAGGGTCACACGTGTGTGATTTTGTATGTTTGTCACATTGTTAATTGTGAAAAATATTCCCTTTATTTGCCTCTTAATACCTACTATTAAAGTTTTACTGCCAGCCAATCTCCAATTCCTACAAAGAAGAATGGGGGAGAGTAAATTGGAATCTTTGATCCCTTTGCTCTACTTCCTCTGTCCTTGCATCCTCTTTAGGGCTATGTTTCCTCAGCCACAAAAAAGTCAATATGAAAGTAAGAGGGCAGGGAGAAAAAAAAAAAGCAGAAATTATTTTTGTCATGGTGAAGGGAGCATACCAGCAGCAGCAGTAGGAGCCTGGCATCAAAAAATCATGCACAGTGTCTCTGGATCAGAAGCGTTGGCGGTTGCATGAGAAGGGGAGACTGTTTTCTCTCACACCCAAAATGCCAGCTGTTTGTCAGACTTGGAAAGGGGGGGATATTTGTGGGGCAGCTCTATGGGTCCAGTTCAATATAGGGTAGAGGTCATGCCTGTGGACATGCTGCTGTTAAAAATAGGCAGAACCTCTTCCAAATCCATTTGAAACCTTGGCATCACCTTGGTATCATCCTGTCAGATGGGTTTGTGATGAGTCATGAACTGAGTTCAGAGCTCCTGACCCCTTTGGAGGTGCAGCATCTCTCTCATGGTCAAAGCTTCCCAGGACAGGGCCACTTCCCCCAGGCTGGCAGGGAAGCAATGCTCTCTCCATCTGTCATTCCTGGAGGATGACGGAGTAGCTCTGGGGTCACCTTTGGACCTTGTCCCATGGCTTGTTCCACACTTGGCACACGTGTTCAGGCATTACTGCATGAGGAGCTTAGCAGGGCTTCAGCCTGTCCTAAATCAAGGCAAGCATGAAGCCTGGAAGAGGGCAGCTAATGGTTGGGAAGTTCCCCAACAGTTTGTCTGGGCTGAGGGTGTTGTCTGGATCAGAGGAAATTAACTTCTGAAAAGGGGAAAAAGGTAAAAAAATATATTCTTACTATTTCCCTAAAATCTAGCCAGAAGCAGCCAGAGTAGGGCTTGGTGGAGCTGGCACACTTTTTTTGGTTTCCTATGCAGCTTGGAAACAGGAGCAAGAAGAGAGCTGAAAGGCAGATTTGCAAGGAAGGTGCTAAGTCTGGGAGAGAGGGGAAATAACAGACTGAAAAGGATGGCTGGATTTCTAGCTCTTGCAGAGGATCCAGATATGCACATAAATTATTCTTGAGGGATGGAACTGTATTTTTAAAAGATGCTGCTGCCAAAAATCAACAGAAAGGTGCTTTGGTGCCGAAGAAAATTTTTCATTTTGTAAGGTGACCAGAGGGTGAATGCACAATCCTTTGGGTACCACATTGTATCAGAGCCTCCCTCCATGCACCCCTCTCCCTCCATCCCTTGCCCTCAGGCCACGTCACCTCTGTAAAGATGACTTAGCACATGAAGGATGTGGAGGGATTGGATCCTAATCAGATCATTACTGCAGCTGTGAAGGAATATAATTTTCCATCCACAAGCCATCACATCTTTCAGCATCTTCTTTATTTATTTCTAAATAACATATATATCTTCTTCCCCACCACCCCCCCGCC
>JAWWES010000018.1:7475814-7634976 GCA_035583135.1 Lophotriccus pileatus | reverse complement strand
CCCCCCCCCCCCCCCCCCCCGCGTGATCAAAAATGAAATCACTCTGTGTAAAAGGCAAGAAGAGATGTAAGCCAGGTTTAGACAGCATGGAAAATGCGCTTTTCTTCAGAACCAATCCCATGCAAAGACCCCAGATGATTTGAAATCTAGTGCTGAGATAGACACACACATAAACATCTTCACTGACAACCAAATAATATTCTGTTGTGTCCAGATTCCAGCTACTGGACTTGTCTGTTTAGCACAGAGGGCTTGTGTGGCCAAAAGCTACGGAACAGAAGGGATGGGAGGAAGTGAATCTATAGAAAAAAACCCCAAATGCATCAAATCCCAACACCATTGCTGCTGTAGCAGGATGGGTTAAGACATGTACTTGGGGTATTGCATGTTCAGCATCAGCTTTAGCACTGAGTTTGGGCCAGTGGTCTGCAGTGCTCCAGTGTTGGTGAGATACGTACAAGGGACTCAGGAAAGATGATGGTTTATGACCAGAGTGTGCAACAGGAACCTTGAGCACCTGTAGGGCTCCTTGAGTTATGACAGAGAGTAAAGCCTTTGATCAGTGTGGTGGCCTTCTGTTCTTCATGTCTGGTAAATTATGGCTTCCAGCCGTGGTTTGCTGTGCTGATAAAGATGCTGGCACTGGAGAGTCTCAGTTCCCAGATATCAGCTCTCTGAGGGATGTGGGCTGGTTTGTTTGGCTCTCTCGTGCCTTTGATTTGCAGGTAATCCCTGTGTGGTTTCATCAGCCACCCTGGAAAACATTTTAGCTGCAATATTGTACTAATTCCATAAATAGAAGATAAAAGCTGCATGTATGTCTAAGGAACATTGTATGGCGTGATTTGTAGTCTTGATGAAGCAGTTGAAACACGGCATATGCACCCTTTTTAGCAGACAGTGGGGTGCTACTATAACCCAGTTTTGGGGAAAAACTCTGGTTTCCCACACAGACTCAGGAAAGAAAGTTTTGATGTGATGCTGGAGAAACTCTAGAGCAGCCAAAACTTGGCAGAACTCTATGGGTTAGTCTTGGGCTATCAAATCACAAGCTCTTCTCTGTGGAAGCCTGTGTGCACAGAGCAGTGCATGTGTGTGTACTATAATTGTGCTGGAAGGTCACTGTCCTGCTAATGGAAATACGGATTTCTGTGTCTTAAAACATCAGCTAGACAAGGTTATGGTTTTGTTTGTGTGTTTTCAGAGGACTGGAGGAGGAGGCTGGAGCAGGGAGATCCTGCTGAGTGGCTCAGGAGTGCTCTGCCTACATAAAGCTATCTCAGCAACATCACCATTCCCCACTTGAAATGCTAAATTATTCTTCTCCTCTCTTGTGCGATTGTTTTATGTGCTTTTCTCAGCAAAATCAATCAAGAATTGATAATTTATAAGCTCTTATTTGCATTTTTCACTCTTCAAGGGGAAAGAAGAGAAGGATAAAGCAGAAGATACTGCCACAAGTAAAGGAGTGGGAGGGATGCAGAGCTGAACACCACCTCTCTTGTCTGTGGGGTCTCAGGGTGCAGATTTCTCATGCTGGTGAGGGGGTTGGTCTCTGCTGCTGACTCCTTAAAGATCTGCCCTTGCTGCCCACTGAAGGAATGATGATATAAGAGGTGTTGATATGAGGTGTGAGCTTGCCTGTGGGGCAAAACAGGGGCTCAGCCTTGAGAGGTGCCAGGCATGGTCATCCCCAGCAAAGTTATGTGAGCATGGGTGAAAGCAGAGCACTGCCAGGTTTGTGCATTCCTGTGTTTACAGAGTGCCATGGAAAGAGAGAGATTCGACCAGGCAGGTAGAAGGAGAAAGCTGGGTCAGCTGCCATCCCAGCTTACACCGAAAAAGAAATACCCTGTGGCAGCATATTCCACACTTCTAAGCTTGAACCCTGCCTGCTGTCACACACATCCCCACGCACGCTGGGATGAGTCCTCCTGCCTGCCCACCTTCCCAACAGCCACTGCTGCCCTGTGGGCACATGTCCCATCTGCATCCCACCCCACCAGCCCCACGCGATCCTCCCTGAACCGTTGTGAGGACATGGGAGGAAGGAGCCATGTCCCCTGGGAACTGCCCTACTTGGGGAATTTTGTGGAAGAAAGAAGTGTTATTGTCTTAAAATAGAGACAAATATTATAGCTTTGTAGAAAGAGAAATAGAATAAGTGAGAGACTGCTTAGAAAAATAAGTGGATAAATACTTTGATACTGTAAATAATTATGTAGACATATGGGTGCACAACCAGTCCACAGATGTGGATGATATCGGGATGCTTTTGCAGAATAGGAAATACACAGTAGCTGCCCTGATCTTGCTCTGAACTATTTGTCCCCTTCACTGATGCTCCTGCCAGGCAGCCATTTGTGTGGTGAGCTGCTGCTTTTTCTTGAGAAGGCTTGATTGCCAGTCTGTACTCCAGAGATTTCCAAATATTGCATCTCCAATTTGGAGAGCAGGTTTAGAAGAAAGAGCTTAATAAAGTCAGGGAAATCCATTTATGAAAACAGCCCAACTTGGACCTGCCTCTAGTTTTGCTCCTGGTTTCTGATCCAGCATGATGAGGGTAGCTGAGCTGTGGGTAACACAGGTGTGGGTGAAACAGCTTTGGCAGCTCTTTGTGCCCTTCCAGTGCTTGGGTACTTGCTGGGTGCAATGACATCAATGACATCTGTTTTGCTGCCTCTTCTGCCTAGTGGGGTTTCATCCTTGAGCAAATTGTCTAGGCACGCAAAACAAAGTGTCAGAGTGGACTGTTGACAACGTTTCTTTGTAGGATGTTAGGATTTTTTTTCAAACAGTCTGTATTTGTCCTGGGATTTTCAAACTATGCTCTGGATAATTTGGCTGGGAAAGTCTGGAGACCTGGCTGGTTCCCAATGCTTTCATGTTATAGATACTCCTGCCTCAGTTTTCAGCTCTTATTTTTCCATTCATGACCTGAAGCAGGAGTACATTAGTTGCTTAAATGGAGAGATGTGAGATTCTTGTGGTTTCCTAGAAAGACTTGGGTGTTCAGCTTGTCTTTAGAAATGGCAGGATTGGTGTGGGTGATGCGTCTTCTAAGTAATTCTGTGTTCTTTCCAGCAGAATGACCCTTTGTCTGCCCTGGATTCCCAGTATAACCAGCACTGATCTATCCCACTTGACTCAGTCTCTTGGAAAATAGGTGTTATCAGATGGGTCAATAGCTGATACAAAGGGTAACCTGCGGTGTGGTGAGTGATTCTGACTGGTTGCGATTTAGGCAATGGTCTAGTTCTGCAAATTAATTTGTTTTGTATCAGTCTCTTCTTGTGCAAGAAACTTTCTATTCTCACCAACTGATGCCCATTTCAAAGGAAAGCCAGCAGGATTTTGTTACTGTTTTACCAGCCACCTGCTTGTTAGCAGGGAGGGCCAAGACTTGACTATACTATCAAGAACAGACTCTACTCCCACCTTCCAAGTTCGGAGTAAAGGGTGAAAAATACTCCCAATTCCTGCTTTCCAAGCCTTCCTCTGACAGGCTACTGGCAAAGATATGTTACTTCATTGCACTACCAGAGAAAGCACTGAGAGCTTTGTTAAATATAGCAGAGCCAAGCAACACCCTCATGTGCCGGACGTTCAGTCTGTTCCTCGCTGTTTGCTGAGCGAGGAAAGTAGTGAAGCAGCTTGCTCTTGCCATCGTTTGGTAGAAACTTGCTATCTTTGTAGTCTTTTTGGGGGCTGGACAGCATGCATCCATGCCCTGGTGAAGATTCCTCTCAGCCATGGGAGAAAAGACTGGGCTGATTCATTTGGGAATGACCAGAAGATGGGTTTTCTCTACAGTGCCCTCAAATGGGCACTGCAGGAGTCCATCTGGATGCACATCTTAGTTTATATGGGTCCTTTGGCCATTCTCATTAGGAAATATGCTTTTGAAGAACTTGGTGTTTCCCATGATATGTCCTGGGGGTCTTCTGGTCCCATTTTTTCATGACTTTCCTCCCCCAACATCCCACGCTTCTCCAAACTCTCATTGTAGCCCAGCTGCAGATGAAAAGAGCAGCTCCCTGCACTGCCACTAACGGAGCTGCAGATTGATAGCTCCTGGTTGTAGAAACACTCGTCACAGGCTTGACAAGCTGCTCAAGGTTGCCTGATGTTGCAGGCTGGAGGGAGGGAGCCAGTGAGCTCTGTGCTCATGTTTTACAGCCCTCCTGGTGGGACTGGTAGGAAGCCTGACATAGCAACTGCTCAGGGCATTTACTAAGAGATTTATGAATTTGTAATTTTCAGAGGCCCTGAAGCAAAGGTGTCTTTAATTAAATTTTGATTCTCTCCCCTCTCCCCTCTTCCTCACTCCCCTGCCTTTCCCTTCCCTATTCTCATCCCTTCCTGTGGTTTGTTTACTGAGACCCAACAAAGCTTTTGGAGAACAGGTAGGAGTCTGTGAGCGTAGCCAGGAGGAGCAGAGGATGGCAAAACAAACAAGCAGATGGCAGATATGATAAAGCAGCCCCCAGCCGCTCTGCCAAGCTCAGAGAGGGCTCTGCAGTGCAGTTCAAGGGTCCCACAGTAAGAGCTTCCTGCATCCCTCTGCTCCGGACACGGACTTGGCAAAGTGACCGGGAGACTGATGGCCAAGCTGTGCTCCTCTGCTCTCATTTGCCAGGTGCTCGGATCCTGGCGTTGTTTAGGGCTACCTGGAACGTAGAGGTGCTGGGGAGGAGACAGCCTTATGTTACTCTGCATTGCCCTGTTGCCTCTGACATTCATATGCAGCCACCGATCTCCGAGTGGTGGTCCTTTCCAGAGGGAGAGCATATGAACTAAAGGAAAGCAGGTAGCTCCCAGGTATTACTATTATTTTGGGTTCTTTTGAAAGAAAGTTCTAGAAGAATAAAATGAGAAATCGGGGTCTCTGAGGAGACACTGCCTTGGCACTGCCTAGAATGTCCCCCATTGCCAGTCTTATTTTGTGATCCCTCCCCAGCCACTGACTCAGTGGCAGTGTCCTTACCCAGCCAAGCAATGTCAGCCCTGTGAATAGATTTCTATCAACCCACTCATCCCTAAAGAGCTGTAGTTAAAAGGCTCTGGAGACATAATTGTGTCTGCGTAACAGCAGTGATGATTTCCTTGAGAGGTAGGATGAAAAGTGGCTCCATTCCACTACTTCTGCAGAGACTTGATAGCTGCTTCTAGGAAGGGGCTTGGTTGTGGTCCAGGAGCCCCCGCCACCGCAGCTTTCCCTCCCTTGTCCTGCTTTCCAGCTGCACGCTTGTGCTGTCTGCACACTTGAGCCTTGGTCTGCAGGAGTTACTGGTCTAATGGGTGCCTCCAAGCAGGTGAATTTGGGAGTGGGTCTGGCAGGGTCTGCTGCGGGATGCTCTGGCAGCCTGAAGTGGGCTTTGTGCAAGGGACACTTGGCCTGATGCTCGGCAAACATGTGTTGCTCCCAGCTAGAAAGCCAACAGCCTTGTGTAAGATATTTCATTCCCCCCTCCCACCCCCGCCCCAGCATGCTGTGGGTGAGGATGCTGTTTATTCCACTTACTCCTTCCTTCTCCCTTGAGGGTGCAGATGGAGAAGTCACTCGACCTCCACGAGTCTTCAGGTCTGGTTTCCCAGTGTGGATGTGTTGTTGTGTCACTTGTCGTGAGCTACAAAGCTGTCAAGCAAGGGATGTGTTTTGGGGGCATGGGGTGTGGAGCAGGGAGACAGCGCTTAGTCACGGAGGTAAATACTGAACGCCCCGTCTTTCTCTGCCCTCGTGGCTCACAGGCTAATGTGAGGCAGTTTCCCTCCCACCTGCCTTTGGGACTTTGATGAAATAGCTTGGGAGAAAAATGTGAAATATGTGTAGGGAGACAGGGATTTGGCTGGTGATGTTTCTTATACTCTCATGCTTTAAAAGCTGGTGACTGAGGTTGCAAGAATCAGCAGAATCAAAGAGACTCTGAAGATCCTTCCTTAATGTCCCTTAGTATTGCCAGGCCACTACTTGTGCCAGCTGTGCCCAGGACAACTGTTGTGATGCCCAATCTGTTGCATCCAATCAAAAGTCCTCTGTGGTGTGTTTTCCCCCTTCTTCATGCCTCTGTCATGTCCAGAGGAAGAGGCTTGTTTTGATTTCCCTGCCTCCAGGGCTGGCACCACGTTCAGGTGCTTCTGGTCTCACATGCAGCTTCATATGACTTGTCCTTATTCCTCAACCACCCACTGCAACATGTCCATCTGGTTGACTCCCACCTTTGTTTTCTTTTTCCAAGGCTGCTCTATTTCACTGGTGTCTTCCAGCCAGAAGGCAGTGTCTTGGTTATCTCCTGATGTTGTCAAGGACAGATCCGGGAGTGATTCCTCTTGGGGGAGCTGGGAGATGATATGTGCTCTGCCCAAACCCCCATACTCACACTGGGCACCACATGTTTGTTTCTCAATCAGAATCATTAGATGCTTCATTTCTGCTTGTTTTAATTGATTATTTAGACTCCTGGTCTAGAAAAGCCGGTCATGAAAGACATTGGTGTTGGGCTGATGGGGGGCCAAGAGTTTCTAGCTGGGCACTGGAGGACTTGTAGAGCAGGGAGGCACTGGGAGGTAACAAGGCAAGCTCCTTGCAAGGTCCATGGAACAAGTTTTACCTCAGGACTTCCAGCCAGTGATGATGTGACAGGCGATGCATTTATGAGCATCTGTATTGAGATGTGAGCGGTGTTCCTCGCTGACCTCGAATGGGAGCCACGTCCATGCCTGTGGCTCACCGGTGGGGAGGGAAGTGTGCTGTGCTCTTTAGAAAGGGAAATTTCCCCAGGCCTTGGAGGAATTAATTATTTTATATGCTGGACTCTTGCCTTCTGACAGATTCATCTGAATTACAGATTAACTGTCAGTGTGGGGACAGAGGAAGCCATTTCAATGAATAGCTCTCTAATTTATTAAAGGGGTTGTTTGGGCTGGTGGATAGGCAATGCAGCAAGTTCTCTGAGCAGGAAAATGTTTTCTGCCCTTCTCCACATCTCCCAGTCTTTTATTCTCCACTTGTTTTATCTCCCTGTTCACAGGATCCCTCTCAATACTGGTGAGGGTCCCAGCAAGGCCAGTGGAAACCCCAAACCTGCAACACTTTACAATGAGCTGTCAGCCTCCAAAAAGCTCTAATTTCAGAGCCTTTCTCTAGGGGCCACTTCTGTGACTTTTAAACAAAACCATCACTTTTATGACCAAGAACTATAAATTTTGAAGAAATGCATAACAACCTAGAAAACACCAGTGTATCAATGCAACAGTAAGTATTAGTCGAGCCAAAAAGCATCAGTTCCTTTCCAATGAGTTCTGCCTGATAGACTTACTCTGTAAGTGTACAAAGGTTTTTGTAAAATGCTTCGAAACCTCATTTCTTGTTGCATCTAGGGCTTGCAGCAAAGCTTAACACACCCAACAAACTGTTATTGATATGAGCATCATGGGCTGTAGAGTAGCAAGGCTGCCCAAACCCCAGCCCTGCTTCCTCTCCCAATTGCTCAGCATGGACGAGAAAAGATTTGTTTATTTGTTCATGGATATTTCTGACATGGACTTCATACTCCAGAAGAGTCTCATAATGTTACGGGACCAGATTCAGGATTTAAACTATTATAAAAGTTAAATACGCTTTGATTCTGTAAGCAACACACTATTTATTTTGGGATAGAATAAATCTGAAAGACTGATATCACTGCTGGAGATCATCTCAAGGAGGGCTGTGGAGGTGAAAAAAAAAAAAAAAAGGACATTTCCTTTTTGAGAAGCAGAAGTTTTAAATTTTCATTACCCTCACGCATGAACAGACACAAACTATGACTGCAAGGATTTATTATGTTTTTGACCATGTAAGGATTTATCTTTTGGCCTGGAAGCAAACATCACGAGTCTGATTTTAAGTTTGGGTCTACAAATCTGCACCCTGAGCAAATGCAGCCGCTTGCTAGCTGGCAGGGACTGGGCATGTGAGGTGTCTGCTGGAAGTGAACCCACTGGCATTTGCAGCCCTGAGGCAGCTCAGTGTTTTCATAAAAATCCCATTTAAAAACACAAAGGTCAAAAGTTGACCAAAAAAGCAACAACCGAAGATTATTTTTGCTTGAAAAATTACAAGCGCTGTTAATTACTGCATGAGAACCAGATGGTACTGACCAGTTTCTTTTCATGGTCCAAGCGGGATCTTGAAAGAAAACCAAGAAGAAAAACACAGAGCAAAGACAAAACATGTGCTGTGCCAGGTACTTCACATTTTGAGCACTCCTTCCATTTGAAACCTCTGAGCAATGCAGAGTAAGGCATTCATTTATTTTTTCTAAAGTCTGATTTTTTTTTTTTAACTTGACAGAATATTAAACCAAAAAAAGGAGGCCTGAAAATTAATGTCCTGTAATGACTGCAAAATCCTTCAGTGTCTTGGGAGTCTCATAAGTTGGATATTTGGAGAGGGGATGTGCAGCTCCCTGGGCTTGGAGGGACTCCGGTTACCACTGGAGAAAATAAACCACCTCGGTGCAGGGGCGGCCTGGCTCCAGGGAGAAGGAGCTGGTGTCAGCATGAAGTGATGTGGCTGGAAGATAGCCTTGTCAGGCTAATTGATCTGGAGCCTTTGCCTTTCCTGCCAGGGCTGCCTGTCTCCTTACCCATAATCCCCACCCCTTTGATGGCCTGTCAGGAATATGGGACTTGGCCCAGTTTTACATCTATCCAATAACATTATGAAATTGATAGTGACACTTCCATTGGCACTAATTTCAGTAATAGATTGGAGCCAGAGGACAAGCGTTTTGCTCTCATGGCGGCTAAGCTTTCCAAGTAGATCAAGATGACCCAAGACTGATCTTGCAGTGGCCAAGGCATGGGAAGGGAAGTGGAGGGAGGGGGATTGAGGTGGCTGTTGGACACGGAGCTAATGAGAAACATGCCTAATGCTTGCCCTCACCCTGTGATTGTCCTGGCTGGTGGGAATCATATTCTGCTGCTGCTGGCAGGTCTTTTGCTCCATGGATGGTGTTTATTAGGCAGCATTGGGCACCAGTCTCTGCAAAGGTCAGGAAAAGCCTCAGGCAGGAGGGCAGTAGTGGTCCCAGCTGTTGACTTTCAGACCTTCAGTAGTTCTCACTGTTTTAAGCGTTTCCTGGCACAGTCACAGGCTCTTGGCTCAGGTCAGTGATCCAGCACCAGGCTGGACATGCTGGTGGTGGAGCTGCCAACAGACCCCTCAGCAAATATCACTGGTGGCCTTCTTGCGCTAAGGGAGCTCCACACTGAGCCGGTTAGATAAGATTTCCCAAAGCTTTCACCCAGTGCTGGCCACACTGTTGAAAGTGAGGTAGTTGCCATGGCCTTGATCCAGAACACGTGCATGTTCTTTGCACACTGAATTGCAGAATAGATGGAGGTGTACCTTTTCCTCTGGAAGTGTTTAAGGCCGGATTGGGTAGGGCCTCAGAAATATGGTCTAGTGGAAGGTGTCCCTGCCCATGGTGGGAAGTCAGAACTAGATGAACTTTAAGATCCCTTCTGACCCAAACCATTCTGTGATTCGATGATTAAACCACTTCTGCTTTCCTCTCCACCTGGCAGCTATTCAGCCAAGGCCTGGTTTTGAGATGGGGGAGAGCTATAGCCTCGATGCTGAGCTAGAGTTTGCAGATGACACCTTGTTGCTGCCTCCTTGTCACACAGCTCTTTCCCCATTCTCACGCTGCATTTGCATGTCCACCCGAGGAAAGGGTCAGGGAGAGTGTTTATCAGTTTGTCACAGTCTTCCTCTACAGTGTCTGGAGGCCAGGAGAGAGGCTAAAAAGCCTTGGGCTAATGATACATTGGAAATGCAGAAAGGAAAAGTGCTCAGTGCTGAGCAGTCAGCCTTGCTCTGGGTTTGGGTCTTTGGTGTCACTCATCCTCCGGATGGTGCTCATGAGGAGGTAAAATGCAATCAGGGCCACGTATGGTAGATCCAGCCATGGGGTCCTGAAGTCGTGGGGAAAGTGGATGGCACTGCTGCCTTTCCCATGTCCCTGTGTCGGTGGGACCATCCCCCTCTGTGTGCTTGGCAGCAGATCTGTGCATGCCTGGGTGCCCATCAGTGCTGAGCAAGCCACCATCCATGGTGAAAGGGTGTGAGCAGGGGAGCATCTCCCTTTTAACAAGTGCTAACACTGCCCAGGGCTCAGCAATCGCATGTTAGCGCTGCTCCTGTGCGGCTGAGGCGCGCTGCTTTGGGAGACCTCTTGGCACCTCCTGCATGGAGCAGGGGGAGAGCTGAGGTTTGGATCTGCAGATCCTGAAGCTTGTCACCAGAGGGGCTGAGAGCGAGGAAGTGACTGCAAAAGCAGGGGCTGGGGCTTGTAGAGGTGCTGGAACCTCCTGTAGGCAAGCTGTAGGAAACGCTGCAGTATATAAAGTGAACAGAAGAGATTAGAAAGCTGATATGATGTTATTCCGATTGATTTTGCTGTTGTATTTATACCTGGAGGTAAAGAGCAGACATACTGGAAATCAATTGGCCCCATGCTCTTCCCCACTCTCTCTGCAGCGCTGTTTGAATGAAATGCTTATATCATTTTTATGGTGTGTCTGTGATAGGGATGAGTGAGCCAAGAGATTAATAGGTGCTGCTGAGGCCGTTGCCCAGCCATTGCCTGGCTCTTGTCTTGTAAAGCCTGCACTGCTCCAGAGTTCAAGGTGCCCCTGAGGTGACAGCTTGGCGACTTTGGTTGGAAAAAAACAAGAGGCATATCTAGTCAAGAGGAAGAATGCTGGAAAAAGGTGATTGGCAATAAGCAGATGATTTGGGACAGGCAGGATGGTGCCCAGCTCTGGACCTGGGGGCTGGGTGCAGTGGAATGATGGAGACCTGGGGGAAGAAAATGAGGTTTTGGCTTCAAATGGGGATGATCCCCTAAAGAGGGATGAAAATGATGGTCTTGTGCATTTAAGATAAGGCAATATGAATGTCATTTTGATGTATCATGGTTCATACAGTACCCAGCAGCCAGCCATCCTGCCCCACCAATCCTTTCTGGACCTTGACCTTGGGGCTGGGGCAGGGGGGCTGCAGTGGGGCCATACAAGGAGGTTGGCCATGCTCACTCCTTCTGCCCTATCCAGGTGTGTGTTTCTCTGCTGCTGCTGGCTCTGCCATGCCGAGATGCAATCACAGGAGGTTTCTCTGCAAGGGTGGATATTTGGTTCTCCCGGCTCCTCCTCACACCCCACAGGGAGCATACATACCCAGCAATGGGAAAAATTGGCTTGTTACCAGGAAATGGGGGAAGCTATGTGGGAGGAATTGTGGAAGGTGACTGGGGATGGTCTGAATGCCAGCACTGGCATTGCCAGATTAAATACTGTCTCCCTCCCTGCAGTGGCCTTTGAATAGAACAGTTTTCTTCCTCTCCTGTTGCCTGCACTATTCACTAGTTGTTTCACTTGATCTCAGCAGTGAAAACCTTTTCCTCTTGGCAAATGAACTGACTTCCCAGTATACATATGTTATTACCTGCGGGAAGGCATTGGCTTGTCGATCCCTCAGGAGTCAGCAGATACCTGGATTCCAGCATTGCAGGATCTAAGATATTCTCCTGGTTACACTGTGGCCTGTTTGCAGTCCCTTTGCTGGTTAGACACTTTTTGAGTCAAAGTTGTTTGGCAACACTGGGGTTGGAAGCTTCATGCCTAGATGTAAAAATTCCTGCCCTGCCTTCCTTTGGCTGCTGGCTGGCTTTGCTGTCACACATGGCTCTGGCTTGTCAGATCCTACCCTTTTTAATTATCAGACTGTATCACCATTTTTACTGTAAGCATTTTCTGTTTCTTGTTCTGCTGGATTTATGCATTTGTGCTGTCATAAGCATTGACTTTATATTTTATATGATTTGATCTTAATGTTTCCATTCCTGAGTGTGAGTGCTCAGAGGATTGGTGTCTAAGCTCAATAAATAAGCTTAGGGGAGAGTGGGAAAGCAAAGGACACGGGAGGAGTGAGGGAGGTTTGGACATCCTCTACACCAGATGGAGTTGGAGTGATGCTCCAAACAGGAATGCCAGGGTGGCTGGAGGCTGGAAAGGGTGAAGGGAGGATTAACAGGGCCCTCCACAAGAGCTGCCTACTCCCCACTGCAAACACCTGAAAAAAATCAGAGAGGGAAGGAAATGTCGATACATAAAGAGGGAAAGGGGCTTTTGTAAATTGCGGTATTTTGGCAGAATGTTGCATCAGGAAAGAAAGTGCTTTGAGGATTGCCTGTGTAGGGATCGCCCACTGACAACAGATCTGACAGCTTTTTTTTATATGATAATGCATCTGCAATGGATAAGAGGGTGGAAGTGGGGGAAGAGCCACGTGTCCAACCCAAGTGGTGGTGGGTGCAGAGATCCTGGGTCTGTTCCTCACTTCCTTTTACCTCAGAGTTCACAGGGATCTTCATCTCCTTGAAATTATCAGGGCCTCAAAGTGATGATCTCATTGAGGATAAGGGAAAATGGATTGCTGCTTAGCTGTTCTCTCTTGCTTTTGTTATTGGAGGGGCTGGAAGCTGAGGATTTGGAATACATCCCTTTCAGAGCTCAGATTTGTGTTCTTGATGTCTTCATCTGCCTGCAAAGCTCAAGGATATGACTTTTTATTTGTGCTTTTTCCCCAAAAAGCTGATGGAAGAGACTGTGACCAGTGGGCTGTGGTAGAGAAGGGATTGTCACCTTCAGAGGCTCCGCAGGCAGGCACAGTGGGGTTTGAGCAAGGGCTGGGCTGTACAGGCCAGCCTCTGCAGCAATGCCCTCCAGATCCCTTGGCATGATGTGGGGATAACTCGGGGTGAATTTGGGACATGGAGACGGAATTAAGCTTTATGGGTGTGGGAAATGCCGCTTGGACATGGTTGAGGTGGTGATGACAAAGCAGGCGCCGAGAGCTGAAATTAGGGGACATCTCTGGATAAAGCCCAGTGTTCTGTGCAAGTGAGGGGTCTGCTGCGGGTCAGGGGAGGAGATGCCACATGATGGACCATCCTGTGGTTGGGATTGGTGACTCTGGGGACAAGAAGTGGCTGCTCCCCATTGTAGGAGGGCAGGGAACAAGCTGGAGCCCACGGCAGACTGGCTCCAAACAGGGCCCTCATAGGCACCAAGCACTGCCTTGGCCCCATGCCCACATCTGCCAATAAAAATTAAGAAATTGATTTCCTTTTGTTTGCCTGAAAGGACGAGGCTCTCTTTATGAGACAGTAAATGCAATCTTGCTCTGAGCATGGCTGGATTTTTAATTGTATTTGTTGTGCTTTCACTCATTGTTTTATGAGTTTCAGTTCCCCTTCTTCCTGGTGCAGAGATCAGCCCTGGGGGGGTGGTTTGATTTCAGCTCCAACAAAAGGTTGGAATTTTTTTTAAGTTTATTTTAAAGTTGTTTGTTTTCCTGACAAGCTGAGGTTTGAGGTTATGTTTCTGTCCGTTTGTGTGTGTGTGCATAGCTCTGAGTTGTTAAGCTGGGCTGAGAGATCTGGCCTTGGAATTATCTACTTGCCAGTTGGTGATATGACCCTTTGAAGAACAGCATTTAAGATGATGATTGGGGAAATGTGGTAGTGCCAACAGGGGTTTGGAGTCAGAGGAGAAAGGGATTTTATATACAATATATGTTGGAACTTAATGAGGTCTGCTTCAGTGCTTGCTATACAATGCATGGTGACCCACTTTACTAGGAGAGCATTTTTTTTTTGCTAGTTATGGGTCATATACAGTTCCTAATTAAGTAGGTTAATTATATGGCTCCTTTATATTACAAAGGAGAATGGGGATGGCACAATTAGCTCTTGCAGTGATCATTTTTGATCAAAAAACGATGTTCTGCACGACAGCTCCCAGAGGCGTGGGTGGTGAGAGGGGATTGCCCTGCAGCCTTGAGCACTCTCCTCACTATTCTCTGCCTCAGCAAACTTGATTTCTGTCCTGAGCACGTGGCCTGGGATGTGGATGGAGTTGTGTTTCCTGAAACCACACTGGAGGGACGATGGCCCCATCCTAGTCCAGTGCTGTGCCCACAGTGCCTCTGATGCTACCCAAACCTGGTCTGCAGGGTTGGAGAGGTCCCTGCTTGGAGTTTCTTTGGAAGTATCAGAAAGGGAAGATGCTGAAGGCTTTTTGGTCACAGGTGAAAAGTGCTGCAGCCTCTGAGGGCTCTGAGCAGCATCATTCTCTGTAGCCAAACTGTCCTTGAAAGAAATTTCTTTAACCTTTCCCTTCCCAGCCTGGCAGAGGCTGAGCCCCCACAGCATTGCAGGGTTATCTGTTCCAGATAAACCCAACCAGCCATACCGCCAGGCATTAGGGAGAACATTCAAACTCTAATCTCCCTCAGTGCAATTTAAACCTATTATTTCTTGTTTTATCCCCAGTGGATGTGGAGAACAGCTATTATATTTCTCTTTGCTGCAACCTTTTACATATTTGAAGTCTGTTATCACGTGTCCCTTCAGTCTTCTCCTCTCAACACAAAGCATAATTCTTTCAGGTTTCCCTTAGAGGTCATGTTTTCTCCACCTTCAATCATTTTTGTTGCTTTGGAGAGGCTACTGTGATACCAAGCTGGAGCTTTTGTTGTTTCTTTATGTGTTTGCCTTGGGGCATTCATTATGTTATGGATGTGTATGAAGTGACTATTATCTTCTCTAATCTGTGGTTATTTATAAAGTACCCTATATTCTTGAGCCTATGTTTTATTATACAGTATAGCTCTTAGCCTTGATAAATAATTTACCATTGTGATATGATCTCACAAACAGGGGTCCCTAAGCTATTTATTATTATTATTTGCTTTATTTTTTATAAGTAACAAGTTGTCCATGTAGCAGTGTGAATGAACTAGGCGATTCACAGACAGGGACTGAAAGCTATGCCCTGTTCACAAAGCTTCCAGATAAACAAGGAGGTGAAGGTAAAAACCAAGCCAAACTTCAGTTTAGCCACAGGGAACAGTGCTGAGTAGAGAATGATAGATTTTCTGAAAAGCAGAGATTTGGGAATAATCTGTAGGAGTATTTGCAGAGATGATATTACCGGAATGGATGCAAAGTGAGAAGAGTTGGGACGTTGCTGGGATGGATGGACTATAGCCTGACTGGGAGATTGAGGGAGAACAGAGGGTGGAGATGAGACTGGGAATGGTGGTGTTTGAGTGAGGTGTCTTTCTTGGGAAAGAGGACTTGGCTGTAGAGATGATGTGGGAGGGAAGGAGGAACAGCATTGCTGCTTGTGACATTTCCAAAAGTATAATTTTCAAGCTGCCTTGCTGCTCTTTGGATAGTATCAGATTAATTTGATCCTGATTGTCTGGTCATTGTGGTTGACTCTCCCACTGGCTGGCAGAGGCTGTAGTGCTGGGCTGGACCAGGGGCTGCCTGATTCTTCATTGAGGGGTAGCCCTGGGCAGCTCTAATATCTCCTCAGCCTTTCCCCATAGAGAAGGGGAGTGATGGAGGGCCTTCATCACTGTTGCTGACAGTGTTTCCTTGTCAGAAAAACTGCATGGAGTTGGTATGGAGAACAGCTCAACTCTGTCCTTGCAGACAGTGTGGATGCTGATGGTTGATGAGACTCCTGCTTGGAAGGAAGGAGAGCCATGGGAGAGCCTTTCAGAGTATAGATGCAACTTGTTCAATGCTCAGAATGGGCATAGACTTCTTAACTATTAACAAATAGGCTCTTTTTATAGTTAATATCCATGATAAGTTTGTCCATAGCACAGCTGAGTTATTCACAGAAACAGCCACTACATCACTGTTCAGAAGAGCTCCAAAGTATTTTTTGTAATGTTTTAAGATCACAGGATAGTAGGTTAGGAATTACCCCAAGTTACCCTTGACTATTATTCTGCATTTTTACTGTACAAAACTGTCTTCTTTTCTATATCTCTCTGCCCATTTCCCTGTCAAATGGAAAGTAAACCTAAATCTTATAATCTATACTCTCCTTTTCTTTTGCTCCATTTTTTTTGCTTTAACCTTACCTGGAAAATGCACTGGTGAAAACAGTGGGAATTCTTCCAAATAAAGCCATTAACCAGCATTATACATCAGAAAACTCAACCTCTTCGCCTCGAACTTAACAGCAAAAAATATGTACTACATATAGTACTATGTACAATATGTACAAGATAGATTTAAAAAGTTGAAGTCTGGATAGCTGCTTCATTCCCAGGAGTGGCTAATGGCAGTGTATATTTTAAATCAGAGCAATAGTCACTCCTATAAAAGTGATCAGTGCCTGCTTGATATCCATCATGTTTTTTAAGTTTGTCTCAGGCTTGTGCAGTGAGTCCAGCACTCATCTGACTCTCAGAGTGGCAACAGAGTGGCTGTGGGCTTAGAGGGAATTGGATCTCAGCTGTGACCAGCCAGAAGAGATGGGAGTGAGAGAATGAAAGTGATAGAGAGCCATGACTGTGCTGTAGGAATTAATGTTGTCCAGATTTCTACTTACCCACACCCCTTTCCTAAAAAAAAAATAAAAAAATAATAGGAGAAACTTGGGGAAGTCCACAACTGAAAACTGTGTCTTTTATCCAATTATGTCCTGTGGAAGATATTGGGATGAATTGGCTGAATAGCATGTTCTAGTCCATGTCAGGTCTGGGCCTACTGTCATCAGAAATGTTCTGGAAAGCTGGAAATCTAGTGCAGCATGTCCATCGTGTGTGTTCCTTAGGACTCCGGAGAATGGGATTTTATTTTTTTTTTCCTAGACCTGGAAATTTATCTGGAGGCAATAAATTGTCCCTGTCTTATTACAAGGGTTGAATATTCTTTCTGAGTTGTGCTATCCCTGTGGTGTCAGAACTGCCACTGGAAGTTCTTGGGGTTTCCCACTTTTGCAGAAGTGGGAAGGGGTTGAGATAGTCATGAAGCATCAGAGCTCAGCTCTGAAGCTTTTGAGGGTTGGTAGATCTTGCACAGGGATAAGCTTGGCAGCACTGACTTGAGCTGGATGACTAAGAGGCTGATCACACCACAGCTGGGCCAGCCAGTTGGTGCAGGACACAGATGAAGGAACGTGGACACCACACAAACCCCACTCCTCCTGGTTTGCCTGCAGAGAATTGACATCACAAAAGAACAAAAGTCATTCAAACCAAAATTGCCTGTTTGCTTTTTGTGTTTGGAGAAGTGCAGTGTGCACAGTCCCAACAGAGGCATCTTGCACAAGAGCTGAATTTTGCCTTTGCATCTCGAAAGCTGGAAGTCACACGGGCCCAAGGAGTAACGTTAAAAAAGCCAGAACCTGCCAAAAGGAATTCACAATAAAGGGAGAGACTTTTCTTTCCTCGTGACTAAAACACCTGTCACAGCTGCCAGGACTGTGCTAATTACACAATAACTTCATTATATCCCACTTGGAAGAACAAACAATACTTGAAGCTCCAAAAATGAGCAGCCTTTAGACTAAATTAATGCAGGCAGAATGACTGCATGGAGCCCTGTCCTCCCAGTAGCTCCAGAGAGTAAAATGGCTTGAAGACTCCCCTCTTCTTTGCTAGTGCTACATAATAAAGTAATTGTGCAATTAGAGGTAGATTACTGATGGTAGATGAGCATTTTCTATGCAATGTAGGTAAAAGACAGGCTTCTCTGAATAGGTTTGATACCTCAATGCAACATCTCTGCTCCTTTGTACTTGAACTTCTGTCAGCCCCTGGTAGCATCCAGACATGAGAAGAGGAACATCACTAGTTGAATGTGGTTTCTCTTCCTGTGTGAATATATTAAGGAGGTATCATGGAGGATTTCACTGTGGTCTCTACTATGTCAAACACCAATGCAGCAAGAATGGCTGCCACGTGGATTAGAGGGTCTAAAAATAAAACATAACCCCAAAATTGAGATACAGCTGAATATTGTGAAATACCAAGACATAGCATGGGGATCAATGCAGAGGGACCACCTTGAGCCATCCACCAGGTCCCTCTCAGCCTGGTAGGGATTGATAACAAGTCCCATGAGCAAGGAGCAGATGGGGAATTGGGAGTTAACACACACTTGAGATGGTGGCAGATGAGTTAGAGGTGACAAGGAGGGGGGAGTTAGGTTCGTTGCAGCTCAGCCTAAAGGTTGTGGGACTGTCTTCACCATATCTTGCTGGGTGCTCTCTTCTCTGCCATCCTTGGGTGACTGTGGCCTCCAAGGGATGCCAGAGTGGCAGAGGGGTCCTGAGGGAAACTGCCTCTGTGCCCTTGCTCCAGTGAGAGCAATTAATGCACACCAGAGAGGCTGTGGAGGAATAGGAGTCTTCCATTGCTCCCATCTTGGGGGTCTTGCCTCATTTTCTTGCCTGTTTGATGGTGGTGCCAACTTTGGGGGGTCAGAAGGGTAAGAGGGAGGTGTTGCCAGTTGTGGTGGTGGTGGGAGGCAGCATGAGCTGGGCTGGATCTGCTCCAGTACCCTGTGGGTCCCTGTATGTATCAGCCTGACTGAGGGGCTGTGTGTGCACAGATGAAACTGGAAGAGAGGAAACAATATGGGCAACACGTTGGGCAACAGAAATGGCATGAATATGGTTTTGGGGTGAAATAACTTTTTGGGAGTGATATTTCTCCAGTCGAAGCTTGGTCATAATTCTGACAGGATATACAAGCACCACAGTGACTGATTTCTCTTGTGACAGCCCTAGGTGAGGACTTTGTGGATGACTCACCTCTGATGTGGTGTCACCTGTAGCTACTTAACCCTTCAAGATTGTTAGTCTGGTATCCCAAACCCAGGAAAGAAAACTTGTAGCATCTTCCCTGCCTTGTGAGCTGCCTGGAGAAATCAGCCCTGGGGACAGGACAACTGCTAGGACAGGCGTCCTGTCCAGGGGCTGGTGGTGATCCACTGCCAACCTGCAGCAATTCCTGCCCATGTGGTCAGCAGGTCTGGTTGGTCCCTTTCCCCCTGTTGTACCTGAGAGATGTGTGTGCTGTTTGCAGGTCCCGTGGCAGTGATCAGCGGAGAGGAGGATTCAGCCAGTCCTCTCCACCACATCAACCATGGCATCACGACACCCTCGTCCCTGGATGCTGGCCCGGACACCGTGGTGATCGGCATGACCCGCATTCCCGTCATCGAGAACCCCCAGTACTTCCGACAAGGTCACAACTGCCACAAGCCAGACACATGTGAGTGCCCGATCCGGAGCCCCCCGTGAGGATCAAGGGATGGGCTGGGGGGATAGGGGGAAGGAGGACGAGGAGGAAGAGGTTAAGAGGATGAGGAAGAAGAGAAGGAGGTTTTTGAGGAGAGTGGGTCTTGGTATGGTCCAGAAACCAAAGTGAATCTCAGGTCTCAGAAATCACAACATACATGTAGATGCTTCCAGAGAAGACTTTCCACTCTCACCTTCACCTCCCTTCACCCTCCCTCCGCCACCCACCCGTCACCTTCCCCCCTTGCCTGAAAGTGCCATTCCAAGCCAGGCTCTTCCTCATCAGCTCCAAGCATGAGGTCCCAGGCGTGAGCAAGAGCCACCTGAGAGCATGGGGATGGACATGACCCCTGCTTGGCTGGGGAAATGACCTGCCTCCCCTTCCTCCTCCAGCAGTTTCCCAGCCATAGGGCTGCCTCTTTGGCTCCCCGATGGGCCAGGGAGAAGCTCAGGACACATGGGCATAGGTGGGGCAGATGTGTGGAGATATCTTTATCTCCAGGGGTTTTAGGTGCTGGATGTCTTGTTTTTACAGGCTTCTGTAAAGCTTTTGCACCTTTCCTGTATAAATCTGGCTCGTGAACTGGGCTCCTTAGACTATCAGGTGGTGATCAAATGGTCCTCTCCAGTTTATGTTTCTAAATTCTGAGTATAAAAGTGCTGTGTAAAAGGATGCTTTTCTGGGAGTCCTGCACCACTTCCCACATGAGTGGTGGGATGCAGCCCTTCCCAGCATGCAGCTCACAGGTGGTAGTTGAGTTCTCCCAGGCCTCTTGCCAGCTCTGAGATTCAAGCCAAGCAATGCAGGGGGTTTGGATAATGGTCCTCTCTTGCTATTGCTCATCCTTTTAGTCTGTCTTGGTTCCAGGCAGAACTGGAAAAATAAAAGGCTTGGAAAAAAAACCCAGGTGAATAAGTCTCAATTTGGGCTAACTCTGTGGCTCAACCAGAAGCAGGGAGTGCTGTGCTGGCCCCCCTGTTCATCCCATGGTTTCTGCTGATTCACGGATGTAGGAGACATAACTCGGCTCTTGGAAAGGCTGATCTCCCAACCTGTGGGAACCCATTTGGTACTAACTGCTCAGTAGGAGCACACTGCTCCTGTTCTCCACTACCCTCTCAGGGGAAGGGGAGCTGCAGCTGCTGCTCCCATGGAGGTGTCTGTGGTGCAGTCCCTGCTGTTGTACCCTCCTGGGTCCTGCTGACCTGTGCCCAAACCCTTATCACCATCCTTCACTTGCCAGAGCAATGGGATGTACTCAATGAATGTGCCTGGCTTTCCCCTTGGTTTTCATTTTAATGTGCTAAATTTGGTCTGTTTGTAGAGAGGAGAGGATGAGGGCGGTGATTAGGCAGGAGCGGAGAAGCCGAATGTAGCGTGGTTTTTCTGTGCCGTTAATTATATATTTTACATTTCTTATAGCACCTCATCTCAGAATGATTTACAAACTCTGATGGCTTGTGAGGGGGGGCTCCCCCCCTTTACTGTTTTTTTCTCCTTTGCCTCCTGTGCTGTCTCAAATCTCTTTAATCTCTGTGCCGACCATTTCAAGATGTGGGTGCTGTTGAGGCTGTGCAGTAGCAGAGCTTAAACCTCAAAGGATTAAGTTTTGCTCTGAGTGTTTGCCCCGTGGGGCTTGTCAGAGCTGGGTGGGTTGCAGGGGAAGTTGCTCCCAGCAGGATTTGGTTCACAGAGATGACAAGGATCGCATCTGGAGGTGTTTCTCCTATGGAAGATGCCACAGGAGGGAATGCTCCAGGTTTTCCAGGGCTGCAAGACAGTGGGGCTGAAACAAACCCCACAACAGTGGCATTCCTTTGGGTAATAACAAGAGGCAAACCACAGCTGGATGTTGGCAGGCTGAAAGCCCTAATTTTTTAGATTTCTTTGTCATTCATGGGGCAAAACCCTTCAGCCCTCAGGCAGAGTTGAATTTGGTGTGTGCTTTATGTTTTAGTCCCCAAGACTTGTCTTGGACAAAATTTCTGACTTCACTGGTGGCTTTGCTTGAGGCTGGAAAATTTCATAATTCACCTTTTAAATTAACCATGCTTTGGGGAGCTTTTGCTGTAAGGGGTTTGTTTGATCTGATGCGCTCTACTCAACTTAAGCCTGAGCTGGAGAATATTTGTTGCTCCTGTTCTCCCCATGGTTGTCATGCTGGAGGGTTTTTCTCTCCTCCTGTGTAGAGCTTGGACACAAACAGTTTTTGCTGTCAGTTGTGAGAACTCCTGTGGGGTGGGGAGCGCCTCAATGCCCAGCTGAGCTCCTGCCACCCACCTCCCACAGAGCTGCTGCCCAGCTGTGAGCAAAGGTGCTCCATGAGACCCAGCATCTTCCCTTTGCACTGAGTTGCATCCTCATCAAGCATTTTCCTCTCTCCATCATGGAGCTTTTCTCCTTCCTTCCTCCCGCCAGCATCTCTGCGCTCTTGGACGTTGTCTGGGTGGAGGACATGCCGATACCCATTGCCAGGCTGCAATGAGGAGAGCAAACTCTATATGCTTAATGCAGTATTAATAGTACATTGATGTGATATAGATTTCTGTCACCCTCTATACTAGCAAGCATCACTTATCACGCAGGGATGACGGATGTTTATTCCCAGCCACTTAGCTCTGCATAATGGAATTGCAGCTGAAATATGGAGAGCAGCTCCCTGCCTGTGGAGCCACAGCCCCTCTTGCTCCTGCTGTGCATTGCTGTCCCATGGGATCTTCTTGTTAATGTGTCCTCAAGGAGACAGAGATGTGTTCTTCACTGGGAATGTGCTGTCCTCATGACAATGAGATGAAGGGCGCAGGAGCCAGTTCTCATTTCTGACTTTCTGGGATTTTTACGATTGTCTCTTACCCCCTTTCTGCTACTGCTCGTTTTAGAGGAGCAGGTGGGACAAATATGACTTAAAATTCTGTATCCTTTCCTGGATGAGGGATTCTCGAAGAGCCATGGAAGAAACCAGCACCACCCTGTTTTCTTGTGATGAAGCACTGAGTCTTTGAGAAGACGTTTCCCCGGCTTTATGCTGTAACTCCATGACATGCTGGGCAGCACTGGGCAGACATCCAGTCCTTGTCTCAGCTGTCCTCAGCCCTGCCTCGGGATAGTTAAGCAAAGAGTTTGGCAATGTGGACAGTCCAGCCATGAGTCAAATTCAGAAGAATAAGTTAAAACTTCTCTTTCTCCTGACCTTTTGCACACTGAAGAGAAACCAAGTGGATTTCTTCTTGGCAGACATCAGCAGGAGGAGCGACAGGTTGTGAGGAGTTTGCACCTCTCTGTATTTGGAAATAGATGAGAGGAGAAGAACGGGACTTGTGGCGAGCACTGTGGTCAGAGAAAGTGATGAGGATGATGATGTAGAACCACGTAACATCAGCCTATGGTCAGAGGTTTTAGTAGTGCAGAACATACCCTCATTGGTGTCCAGAAGGTGACTATTAGTCCTTCTGGGCAGGATTGGCAGTAGCAGCAGCTTCATACCTTATCTCCATCTCTTGAAGTTCGGGATTTTAATTTCTAAAACACAAGTTTTTTAATTATGAGTAGCTGGAGATTTCTGTGGTGAAATATTGGTAATGTTTCAGAAGAAACATTTTGGAAGGTGGTTTTACTTTAATAATAGTAATTAAGTAGTCATTAATTCTAAGCACAATGCATCAGATGCAGATTAGTTCTTGGATCTGATCTCTCGAGCTTTACTCAAATGTCACAGCACAGTTTTGGAGTTGTTCAGTTCCCTTGTATTTCTCATCTGACAAAACAGGTCTTCTGGAGAATGACACAAATCGGCAAGAAAAATCCAAACCTCAGTGGAGGAAAGTAATCTGGGGGGGGCAGGTCCCCATCTGCGTCCCAGCAGTGGATGTTCAGTTCCCACAAGCACTGTGAAGCTAAACTTTTGGGGCGAATGATTTGATTTTGGGGGAGGATTTTGCCAGCCACGATCGGAGCTGGCTGTGTGTTCCAGGACTGGCGCGGTCTGGGGACTGGGATGCATTCTCCACGCGGGTGGAGCAGCCGTCCTTTCGTACACTCCTAATGAGGGTTTTTTTTCAACCTCGTTTATTACAGGCTGCCCTGACATAATTACATATTCGAAGTTAGTAATTACACGTATTCATGCTAATTAAGTAATTAGATATAATTACACCAACTGTAAATACATGGTAATCGGCTAAAAAGAAGTACTTCAGAAAAAAACAAGGCAAATCACACAATAAAGGCGCCATCAGCACTCTTTCACTCAGTACCCTGCCTTTATCTTGTATTTCAGTGCAGCTTAAAAGGAACATTGTGGTCATTTCAGAAATCATATTTCTTAAACAAATAGATTTCCTTACCTCTGGTTCTAATAGGTCTTGAAAACAAAAATGAAAAAGATATTTACCCTTACCACTGTTAATTTGTTTTGTTTGCCTAGTATGTTCTGTTCACACTGGGCATGGGAAGATAAAAAGTATGCAGCATTTCTATTTTTGGTCACTTCATGTTCCCATTTTTGTCAAAAACAACAACATGAAACTAAAGTCATAAGTGCTTTTAGTTTTATTTGCCTAAAAAAGAAAACTGAAATAGTTGGTAGGAGAAGTTTCTCCTTTTCTCCTTTTTTTTTTTTTTTTCTTTTTTTTTTTCTGTCAAGGATAAGAGAATTTGTCAAATATTCTTTTCATGCAATATAAATGTGGAGCCCAGTGTGAAGTGACTGCAGCATTCTGCTGCCCCATGGCCAGCCTGGGGCTGGGCTATGCAGGTCTCAGCTCCTCCCACAGAGCTCTGCTGTTTCTCCAAACTTCTCTTTTCCTCTCCTCTAAGATTAAAGCCCCAGGCTCCAGCAGAACCCAGCTCCCATTGCTCTTCTGAAGTAGGCACTTGTGGGTCAAGAGTCTTCTGCACTGGAGTTCCCACTGTCTTACAGCCTTGTCCTTCTCACTCAGCCCATGTAAGATACTTTTAAGGGTTTTGACAAAGACCTGTGAGTAGCTACATACTCATTTATGTGTTTTTTGCTTCTCTGTTCTGTGTCTCCTTATTGGTCCTAACAAAGCCTGGGTTTGTGTCTTGGTTCTGTGGAAGAGCCCTGACCAACTGCACTGCTCAGCTTTTAACATGCTAACGGCATTGGAGGTCTCTGCAATGACCTTCTGCTCCAAATTTCTCTTCTTTCTGGTTTGCTATTGACTCTCATAGAAAGTGCTCTGAGCTTCAAATGTTGATTTGAAAGTCCTGCAGAAGATTTGTACATTGAAGAAGCCCCGCAGGCTCTGGCTGGCTGTTTGCAGAGCAGATGTTGTTGGTATCTGAAGAAACGTCAGCAACAAAAATTACTGCTTCTGCCCCTCACTGGAGCACAACAGAACTTCCCTTGTGCCCAGCATCACCTTCTTGTCCCTTGCCCAGACTGCAACATCTGACTAACAGGAGACATACCCTGGACAGTGGGACTTGATTCAATCTGCTCACCTCTCAGGTGATTTTTCTTACCTGTGGTTATTTTCTGCTCTGTGTCATTTCATCCAGTCCTGAAAGAGCAAGTGGAAGAAATGTCCACATTTTCCAGAAGTCCAGCCTTCATTTGCAGATGTGGAGTGCCCATCCCACCTATTACCCCTGCACTTGGAGTTTCAACCTCACGCTTACTGAGTCACATTTCAGACCTTCCTGCAGTGATGGTGCTACAGAAATGAGGGGTTTTTGGGATGTCTTGGAAAGGCTGGCAAAATCCACTGCATAAAGCTTCCCTCTCAGCCAGCTCTGCAAATGCTGTCTGTGTGGATTAACCATGAGAAAGAAAAGCAGCATGGCTCTGCCTGACCCCTGCCTGCTTTAGGAGGAGCTGCTGTGGCCAGCAGTGCAGCCCTGCTTGCACCCAACTTGGTTTGAACACAACCTGAGCACCTTCTGCTGCTGTTTGGATTTTAGATCCAATCTCTGTTGCTTTATCTTGTATTTACTGGAGATATTTGTAACAACACCCAGGATCAAAGGGGTCTAAGCAGGCTCCAGCCCCGGCATGGGGAAGTGATGCTGGCAGCACAGCTGGGTGATGATACATTGGGCAGAGTTGTTCCTGGTGATGGGGATCCACAAGGAAGAGAAACCTTAAATCAAGCAGAACTTGGTTTTGGGCTGCTAATGGGGACCTGCCTGCAGAGAGACTGCCTTAGTGATGGAAATACTGCAGGATACAGACATCAAGGAGTTGACAGGGAAGTATTTCCTCATACAAAACTCTGCCTGCTCCTCTGCCTAAAAGCATTTCCACTGAACTGTTTAATCTTGGTATCTGTGGGGCCAGCAAGCAGGGTTGGCTCGCCTGGGGTGGTTTCAGTAAGGAAGCCCTTGATGTGTGAACTGTCAAGCACTTAACAAGCCAGATGAGAGGAGGTCCTGACCTGGTTTCCTCCTGGATTTGGAGTGGCTCTAGCACAGCAGGCTGCTCTTGCTGCCTGGCAGCCTCATCCCTGCAGCAGTTGGGTTGGACCGAACTGCCCAAAACATGAAGTATCTCATGGAGGATATGTCTGTACACCCTGATATTCTGCCTTGCATCCAGTCCCCTGCTCACCTCATAGAGGGGCTCACACACCCTCTCACTCCTCTTGCAGCATTCCCTGACATCCACACACACACCCCATTGTCCCTGTGTTTGTGGGTGTGTGTTCCTCTTCCACTCACCCACACGCCGTGAGATGGGCATGGTGTAAAACACTTGCTGAGTCAGCAACTCTTCTCTTCACATGGCTCAGCTCCCTGCACAGTGACACCCACACACCGACCCCCTCTGCCTCACGAGTGCCGCTGCTGCCGAAGCACACGTGGATTTCTGCTGAGCACCCTCAAGCTCTGCCTTTCCTCAGCAAAGCCAGGGATGCCACGATGCTCCCAACCAGGCAGTTCCCCCACCAGGGATTGCCCTAAGCCAGCAACAATGGTTGTGTCTTCAATTTCTAGTGGGTGTTCTGAGCTTGGAAGGACAGGTGTGATTTTCATGGTCTGGCATGAGTCCAGTCTCACTGTAGCAGGATGAGAGGAGTGGGACAAAATGGGGATAAAATAGGTTTACATTCCCAGTGTTACTAGCTGCATGCCTGGGTTGGTGCCTTTCCCTATCCATATCCACTTGTACTGTGCTTAAACCTGAAGGAGTTGTCCATGCCAGAGAGAGCAGGGCTCTGTTCACCAGCCAATGCTCCTCATGCCTGTGGTTTCATCCCTGCAAGACAACAGGTAGCAAGCAACACAGTGCATGACCTGAGGCTATTCCACACTCAGGCAGCCCTGGTGTCAAGGATAATGAAGGGAGTTCAAGAGTGTTCTCCTTATGCCTCATTGATTGTTCGAATTTTGCTGTGGGTCGCTGTAAAAATAGCTGGTATGTGTGTGTGGGCAGAGTTGTGGTATTGATTTCCTTTGGTCCTCATTTAAACATTTGTCTTGCTTCTGAATGAGTTTATTGTGGCTTATAATGCTTAGCTGTTGGGAAAGTGTCTGGAGGCGGGAGTACCTCTTCGTTCCTGGGACAAGGGGGATGAGCCTGTGGTACCCCGGAAGGCACCAGGAGCTCCCAGAGTTTGCAAGGGCATTGTGTTGTGACTTTTTTAGTCTAACCAGGCTGTTTTTCAGGTTTAACATCTCTCAGAAGTGCAAGGGGCCACATCGTGATCAGACAGGAGATGTCTCTCTGGTTCAGAGATTGCAGGCTCTCATTGTTTGTTCACTGTCTGGTTAAATTGTGATTCCTAATTAAAAATAGCTGCTATTGTTTAGGAGTTGGAGCAGTTTTGCACGACCGCACACACAGCAGGAACATTATTAGTAGTGCTGCCTTGTGGGACAAGAAGTACAGCCCAAAATGTAGCAGAGAAGCTACAGAAATACGTCAGTAGAGGATAAAAAAAACCCCAAACTTGCCCTTAGTGCAGCTTTTGGGCTAGACAGCCCAAAACACCCTGTTCAGTCCTGAAAGCTGGGGAACGACCCATGTAAAATATTATTCTGCCTGAAGAGTTTATTGTGTAAAAGGAGGGTTTTGTTTCCCAGCCTCATGTGGTGCCTGGCTCTCGGGAGACAGGGTGGGCAGGCAGGAATGGCTTGTGCTTCCCAACAACATGGGACAGGTGTAGCAGAGCACGATGGCTTCATATAACAAAAATGCAGAAATTGTCGTTCTTGGGTGCTGAACATTTCCAGTCTGCCTCAGCATCCTTCTGGCTGCCTTGCTCTTGTTGGTGGGTGCAGACAGGGAGAGGGGTCAGCGGGATGAAGGAAGATGCTGCTGCTAATGGAAGCACCACTTCTGCTAGTGTGCTCCTGAAGCAGCTGTCTTGCACCGTGCTTAAGTGCAAAGCACTGGCCTTGTTGAACAAGATGTGATTTACTGAAGTGAACATATCCGTTTGAGAACTCAACAATCCCATTTCCATGTGTAGCCGATGTAAGATTTGTATGCAAGTGTCTTGAGGTGAAAAGTACATTGAATTCACAGCATGTGAGGATTGCTCTCAATGCCTGGGCTTGTCTCCCATTAAGAAAGGGTTTATTGCAT
This sequence comes from Lophotriccus pileatus, assembly GCA_035583135.1. Lineage (NCBI taxonomy): Eukaryota > Metazoa > Chordata > Aves > Passeriformes > Tyrannidae > Lophotriccus > Lophotriccus pileatus. The sequence continues at coordinate 7,607,263 of JAWWES010000018.1, read as the reverse complement.
AATCCATTTTTGGAATCCTGCACACTCATTCCTAAACACGCTGCAACTTACCTAATGCTGAACCTTGCTTGAATCTGTTCAAGCCCTCTCTCCCTGCCCCTCCCTGAATAGATCTGTTTAAGAGATGGGAACAAACTGAGGCTTGGTAAAAGCATGAAAATTTTTGTGTGTACCACATCAAAGATCAGGCTGTCCTGCCATCTGCAGCCAAGCGTGGTCAATATGGGATTCAGTACTCAAATTAAGTGATGATTTACAGCTTCATGTAGACTCAGCTTTTCCTGATGGTAGTTCCAAGTTCATGTGCTGATGTTGCAGCTGTTCCTGAAGTTTTCTGTCACAGCTCTGGGTCTGTAAAAATGTCACACCTTTATTTCAGCCCTACTAACCTATTTTTCCTCTAAGAATTGGAGCACTGAGTCTGAAGGTTACTAAACCTCTCTATTTTTATATATAAATCTCATATATATATATATATGTTTGACCTATTTTAAACATACTGGTTTATAGTGTGTGGACAGCTGTTCTTACTAATACATTTTAACAGATTTTACGTCATTCTTCACTGTCCCACCACCATACCTCCTTTTTTCCCTTTCAGAGGCAAAAGGGATCTTTTTTCCCCCCCTTTAAAAGCATCTTTTAAATTCAGGACAAGCAGTTTCTCTGGCTCCCATAAGTGTGACAGGAGACAAGGCAGCTAAGTCTCCTAAGTATATATGGCAAATTGCAATTAGAAGAAAACACTGGAACAAAATTACTTCAGTCCTTGTCATCCTTCTCCCAGCCCTTCTCACCCCTCCACCTCCCTCTTGCAGGATTAAGCCTAGCTAATCCTCAGATGAGCAAGATCTTTGGGAAAGCAAAGAGGCAAAGTAAAACCAAGGGAAGAGAAAGAAAAATCCTTCACACTCAACACTAATAAGGAAATTACAGGCGTCCTACATTATGAATTGGATGAATTTTTAATGGTTAGAAATGCAGTTGATTTATAATGCATCCATCCTAGACTGCAGGGCCTGTCGCCAGCTAATAAATAAATGACAGGCCCTTTGTATTAAAAGTATCAGTCATTTTACATCTCTGCACTGTAATTGATGAGGAGCATTGAGCAAGGGAGGTGGTGGCCATCAGGTGTATACCAAAGCAAAGGACCTTGTGCTTCAAGCCATATCTGAGGTCTTGACTTACCAAGAAGCTGCAGCCCAATCTTCAAGGCTTCTCTCAGATAGGCCACAGCTTCTGCTCCATCCCATTGCCCACAGTTCAGAACCAAAAAGAAATAAAGAGCTTGGCAAAGGGCTACATGATTTTGAAAGGTCATTTTAAGCTCAGCTTCGGGCCTTGTTTAATATGCGTTATGCTCTAGGACCAGCTTAGTTACCCCTGGAGAGCAGGAGTATCTCCATCTGAGGTGGCTGCCCAAAGATTCTTTCCTGCACGTGGAATGAGACAGGACACTTTGGGTCTGTATCGTGTTAGACTCCTTGTCAAGGGTGGGGGAGATTGTGCCGTCTGTTCTCTTGATAGTCCTGGCTATTGGCACAGTCAGGGTGAGACGAGCTCAGAGTCAGAGATCAGCCCGAATTCATACCAATCCCACCACAAATGTTCACACTGAGTCTGTGCTAAAAATAAATTCTGGGCAAATTCCAGAGATGGGGTGGGGTGGGACTGTTCTGTTCTTGTGCCAGGTCCCAGCAGAGCCCAAATGTCAGGGGAACCTTACTGAGAGCACAGCAGGCAGCTGAGTATTTGAGGGATGGGGTGTATTTTATCCTCTTCTTAATGAGGAGAAGTAACTCAGCATCTTGTATTTCCACTATTTCCTGGAAAGAGGCATTTTTCCTTCAAGCCCATCAAGACGCTGTCAAGCATCTTGACATCGCTTTGTCTCCATTTTGTGGATGAGGAGAGGCAGCTGGAAAGACATCAGTTTGCTCAAGGTCACACCAGGTTGCTGACAGCTAGTAGCCTGGCCCACGTTCAGCCCACTGGACCATGCTGCGTGTTTACGAGTCCCCACCTGAAGTTCTTTCACAGCCAGTCTTTTGGAGTCAGAGGTTTGGATGGACAAGGGGTTCTTGAAGCTGTCAGCTGTATATTATGATCCCAGAAAATGCCTATTCTGGGCTTTTCCTGCTCCTTTCCAGATAGCTTAGATCAAACTCTCCACCTTCATGGGGTCAAGCTACAGTCTAATATGTTTCTGCTTTGTTCTCTTGACTGCTTCTGATGAGGCCTCTCCTTGCTCATCTCATCTCACCTGGGCATTGCCTCCCTCATTGGAGTGGGTTGGAAGCTGAGTGCTGGGCTCAGAGGAAGAGCAGTTATTTTTTGCCTTGGCTTTAGCTGCTGGCTGAAGGAATTAAACAGGGAGGCTGGGATATGAGCCTGGCTGCCCAAGGAAAGCGCCTCTCTCTAAGATGCAGACTTTCATCTTGACCTGGAGGAAGGAAACACTTATTGCCTTATTTATTACATTTCCCCATAGCAGTGTAAATACTATATCCATGATAGATATAGATCTTATGAATAATATAGGGATTTGAGCTAAGTAATTGCTGTGCTTTTTTAATACAAAAGATCCTCAGCATCAGGTAGTATAAATGATCTGTCTTGACATGAGCTCTGCAGAGGGTGATTGCAAACCCCAGTTCCGTGAGAATTTGAGAAATTGGGGGAGAAATCCTAATGTGCTGTTCATCCCCTCTGTTCCCTGTGGGACACTTCAGAAAGAGTATCCTGTCTGCTGATTTTTCTCAGCTTTCCCTAGACCCTCTGAGGACAGGAAGGCTAAGTGAGTTTTGGGAAAACAAATCCCTTTTGTAGGCAGGCTGGGCTGGGCTGTCAGAGGAGGCAACTTTGGGAGGAAATGTAATACAAAGATCCTAGCAGCTCCCTGTGGTCACTAACAGTTCTCCAGACATTTCTGGGAGAGAAAAATGATTAGTTACAATGAAATTGCTAAATTCAGGCAGAGGTAGTGATACTTTGTCTCTGCCGATCCGAGTCTTGTCTCTTCTCTGTAAGCTTTAATATGAAGCTCTCCTTTCCACTTGCTCTCTGAAACCCATGTGCAGCTTTTCTGCTGTGTCCTGTTGAACAGGTGGTTATGTTATTATGAGAAATTCTCTATAAAGTCCACTGTTTAATGCCTTAGAATCTTTGGGGATGAATTTAAGGAGTATTGAGATTTAACACCTTCTTTGCAGTGACATCATTTTGGGGGAAGGGATAAGGGGATAGTAATGGCAGGGTGTGATGTGGGCCACTTTGTGCCTTGCATCACTGGTGGGAGAGAGTTGGTAGCCCAACTGGCTGGTCTGTCTTACTCCCTGCCATAGAGGTGCTGAGTGCTGATGTTATAGCTGCAGAGCTCTACGGCCTTTTTAAATTAATGGAGCTGTCTGAGAAGGTTATGAATGCCTTCTCAAGTTTCTTTTTTCTTCCCCAAACATAGCACCTCAAGCCTGAATCAGGCTTTTGAACTTTTTCATTCCTTTCTTTCTAGCCACGTCCTCTTTCAGGCTGTTTCTTTTCGTGCTGACCTCTGTGGGCTGTGTGGAGCAGGGACCGTGGGCTCAGGTGTTCCTTTGCTACAGGAATGGTAGCTCATTAACACTCTGTGCCCTGCAGATAACTTTTATTGATCGTCAGCTGCTTAATCAAAAACTCTATCACAGTTTGTTTTGATTATTTTTTCCATCTCTTCATCTCTGGAGAATCAGCTTAGCCAAAGTTAATGTACTCATTATGCAGTGGGGAAACCACTGCCACAGACTGGTATGTAAATCAAGGTTTCAGGAAGGTTTGTGTCCTCCTTCCTGCATGGATCAGGATGAATGTATCAGCTGAATATTCCCCTGCTTGATGGGGTAAAAGAGGAACTGGGGAAGTTGTGCTGAGCTGGGTTTTGGCTTGCCTGGGATGGCAGTACTCACCTCCCAGGTTATGCAGAGCCCAGGCTCCACACCTGCATCCTCACAGTCCTGGTACAGTGATGAACAGCACTGATCCTACACCCAGTGCCAACCCACCCGTGCCTTTCCAGAGGTGTGGGGGCCTCCACATCACCATAAATACCTACCAACATGGGCATCTGGACTGCTGGGGACCTCCCTCCCTTCTCATAGAGGGATGTTTGGGAAACTCAGCAGCTGGGTGATGAAGTGGGTGACCAAGTGCTTGGAGTATAAGAGAGGTGGGGTGGGGGGATTATCTGTGTAGGGGTACACTGAGGAAGGGGGCATGGACAGTGGTGTTTGAGAGGTGTGAGCTGGGCAAGGGAGATGGGAAGACAACTGAGTGCCAAACCAATAATGGCAAAAGTCTGTGCAGCTGGACCACACATTTATTTTTTATATTCTGGTGATCTGTGTGCAATGTATATATAAACTCAGAAGTGGTGACTTAACAGCAAAAGTAGGGCATTAAGTCCCCTATCTAAACAGATCCGAGCACTCCTGAAATCAGCACCTTGGATATGTTGCTCTTGGGCATTTTGCTGATGCAGTGAGGGCCAAGGCTGCAAACTCTGTAAATAGTGGCTTTACTCCTCTGGAAACTGTCAGAGCTCCAGAGAGGGGAAGCAAGGAAGCTGTGCAGTGAGTGGCAAAGGTATTTCCCAACTTTTGCCATGTCTTAGTGACCAGTTCTGAGGAGTGTCCAGCCAGTTTGACTGGGGACACAAGAAGGGTTTGGGAGGAAAGCCCCAAGACAGGACTGCTGCTTGTCCTTAACTCCAAACATATTTCTCACTCTGGCTATGCTGAAAGTCCTGATATGATTAATTTTCCTTTTGTCTTCTGATGTTTACTGCATAAAATCATTCTCCTTCATCCTATAACCTATCAGGCTACATATTCCATGCTGGTTATGGTGTTGCAATGACCTAATTTGATTGCAGAGGGTCGTGTCCCGTATAATGTTGCTTCGTTTTCTCAGTAGTCAATACAAACTCAATTTTATTTTCTTTGAAAAGAAGGGGAGGCAGGAGCTCAGCATCCACAGCCACACTTATACCTGCACTCTTACCTTGTTGCCTGGCTGTGAGGCTGCAATAGCACATGTAGTTCAGCTTGAGTGGGACCTGCAGGCTTGTTTTATTTATTTATTTTCCTGATGGTACTGAACGGGAAAAAGGATGGAAGCTACAACAAAGGCCCTCATTTGTAGCTGCTGGCACCTTTAATTTGCCTCAAGGAGCCATTAATCCAACAGGCTGGATGGTGTCTTGATGGAGCTTATCTCAGGAGGGGAGGGTTAGCTGTGTCTCCCTGTGGGACCTGGGTGAGTGTTCAGCTTTCTTCTCTTGCCTCCAATTAGATGCTCAGTCCTTTTTACCGCCGTGTTTCACCTGCCTCAAAGACCCTTCACCTGCCTCCCGCCTCTGTAATTTATGAGTAGCTTAGAGGGGAAAAGGCGGGTTTGGTCTCAATTTGTGTGGCTCATTTGCATGTGAAATAAGCATGTCGTTTCAGCAGCAGCGCCAGTCTCCTGGCCCTGCTGGTCTCGTTCAGGGCGGCTTTGACAGTTCCAAGGCTGTGGCTCTGTGAGCAGTGGCAGGGCTTGCTCATAAACTGGAAGTGTCACTGTGTTTTTGCAGAGCTCGTTCAGAAAAGGGTGTTTTTCTGCAGCTCATAAAGGAGGTGTCAGCCCAGGGTTTGGCCTGTAGAAAGAGAACCTGCTTTTTCAAACTGCAGAGTGCACGAGCTCTCAGCAATGGCTCATAGGCTATTTCTGCTGGCTGGGATTGCTGCTGGGGCAAATTATTCAGCTGATGGTTTCATTGCCATTTTCCTCATAGGTCCTGGACCTTCTGACTTTGTTCTCAGGGTATTCCTCATTCTCAGCCTTGCCTTTTCATGTCCTGTTGGATGTTCAGGGGGCTTTCAATTAGAATGGGTCTGTTGTGGTGACAGAGCAGGAGACAGAGAGGTGCTGGCAGGCAAAATGGATCATGATTTTGCAGCTTTAGCTGTGTGTAGGAGTTGAATGAATGAGTCAGCGGGTCACCTGGTATGCCACCAAGTGGGGCCAAGGATTTAGTGGGAAGAGGCCAGGCAGTGGAGTAGCAGTGGTCTGTGTGGCTAGGTGAGGACTAATGGAATAGGATTCTAAACCTTGAGGACAGGAAGAGAGGCAGGAGATTAGACCTGGGTCACTCACAGGATGCTACTTGGCAGAATACCAGGTCTTCATGAAGCAAGAACAGATTGAGCCCTGATTTGTTCTCAGTTTGGAAATATTTAATCAGAGAATCAAATATGAAGTCTCTTTAAGAAGAGACTGGCACATGGCAGCTGGCTGAGTGTTGCAATCAATGTATCCGCTGTGAAATGTTTCCTGCAGAAATATTACATCCTCTCTCATTTACTTGATGATCTTTATGGTGAATCAATCAAAAGATGCCGAACACAAATAGTTCAGCCTGTGATCCTGTGGGTGTCCATTAGAGAGGCATTTGCTTCATGTTAATGGACCTGTTGATTAACAAAAAAAACATTGCTTTTTAAATAGAAAGCTGTGACTTGATGGTAATTGTTAGCATTGGCTGTTCTGCTGCCCCCCCTCTCTGGTACAGCTCTCACTCTGTGCCAATGCATGTACTTGCCACAAAACCCAGGGAGAAGAGCACTAGTATCTCGCCCAAGCACTTATCCGAGGAGAACCTTCACCTGGAGGCTTTGGGAAGGGCAGAGAGAGACTTTTCTGTACTCAGCATGTGATTTCACCACTTTCTGCCTTACTCTGTTAATTGGGTTTCTGTGCCCATCTGCCTTGTCATGTGATGTCCTGTTGGACTCCAGCTATGTCCAAGGAAGAGCTTCCCCTGAAATCCCCAGGAGGCCGAGGCTTAGTAGCTCCTTGAGGAGTCTTGATTGTGTTTTACAGTAGCTGAGTGCATGGAGTTTTTATTTCGGTCTGTAAAACCTCTAGTCTGTTGGAGCAACAATGTTCATTTCCTTTCCTTACAACATGGACATATGCCAAGTCTCCACATTTCTGGGTGAAAATTTGCCCATGCTGTGATATTAGTTCTTGCTTTTCTGATGCTGGCATGGCAAGAGCCCCAGCTGGCATTTTAAGCATTAGAAGAACAGGATGTTGCTCACTGCACGAAGATGTCCTTACCTTTGAAAGCCCCTTCACCAACCTGAGTGGACCCAACCCAGCGATGACTGAAGCTGTGAAAACAAGGAAGCAGCATATTCAGTGCTGCCAGAGCTCTAGTGTGGCCCTGGAAACATATCCCAGAAGAGACCACTGTGCTGAGCTGTGTAACACAGCTCATTTGCAGAAGCAGTCACACAGCAGGGTGACTGGTCCAGAGGGACCAGGCTTGTGGCTGTGGGTTATGTTCAGCTCATGCTGGTAGTTGCCAGCAGCTGTTCTGCTTTTTGGGAAGCATGTTGGGATCCTTACCATCCGCTGGAGGCTGTGGGAGCATTTGGTCCTCTCCCAGGCTGCTGGTGCAAAGCAGCCAGTGTTCAGTTTGGCAGGCCAAGCATCGCTTCAGCCCACTGCAGAGGGGACCAACCCCCCCGTGTCACTTGTTTATTTCTGTCATTTATTGCTACAAACCAACTCACCCAGAGCCGTCCTTCCCGCAGCTGGTGGGAGTCAAAGTGCCGAGGCAGTTAGTGGATTAGGGCAGCAGAGTGAAAACCATTTGGCGTTTCTATCCTGATTCTTCTGGGTGCCTTTAATTAGCATGATTGCTCAGCACGGATTTTGCCATGTTCTTTAGCTCCCCTGGTTAGAATAATTATTCCCCCAGCTCCTTTTGTTCCAATTCCTGATCGCTTACAAAGTCTCCCGTTAAAAGCCATTAAATCCGTAATGCGAGAGTAAATGTTCAGCAGCGTTCTGCTCTCAGCTCCACACGTGTGTGCTCGTGCTCTCCAGCCCCTCTCCCTCACTCCTCTGCTCCCTGCCACGTGCTCCGTGCCGCAGCATCGCTCCCTGCTTTCCTCTCACACGCTTCCCCACCGGCCATCCCACGTGTCCCACACGCAGCAGGTTGTGTGCACGCTCTCCCTGCTTTCTGCTGCCACTTTGGCACCGCCCCGCTGGGTTTCCTCTGTGCAAAGGCTGGTTTTGACAGCAAGGTTGAATTCAGGGCTGTGGACTGTGATCTCTCACATTTACATGCATGTTGCAAATATGAAAGTGCCATTAGAAGTGTATGTTCTTGCATGATTTTGCCCTGGTGTGGGTAGTTCTTGCTTTGAGGAGCAGCTTACGTAGAGTGAAAAATGTCGCAGCTGGGGCAGAAGGCAGGACTTCTGAGGATAGGTGATGGAGAAGAAGGGAGTCTTATTTGCCTTATTTTTAAAGTAAATCTGTTTTCCTCTTTCTCAAGCACAAAAGCGTCTGGCAGAGGGAAAATGGGTTTTGGATAGCTGTGTTCCCATGGGTTTCCGTGTTGCAGTGCCTCCCCACCCAGAGGCCTGTGAGCTCAGCCCCTTCACTGTCTCTCGTCTCTGCTGATGTTTGATCAGCACGTGCCAATGGCTCGAGTGGGGCAGACACACAAAGGCTTGCACAGAATGATGTGGTGTGAAATAAGATTGGGCTGAAGTGCTTTAAATGCCTTGTGCACTTAGGTGACTTGATGTGAGAGGGAGAAGGGAGAGAGGGAGACTTATTTTCAGACCCAGAATGAAACTGGGTCAGAGAAGGGTCTGGCAGACATGTAGTGGGTTAAGCTCAGAGCTGATTGCTGGAGCAAAAATTCACAGCTAGACCACTTGCTGGAAAAAACTTGTAGGAAAGAAACCCTGGTCCTTCCTCTCTCATTTGAATGAAGACTCCTAATTGACAGCAGCCACACATTTTGGACTTAGGTCTTAAGCTGCTGCCTTGTCATGCTGTGCCAGACCTTCCCTGCTCTGCAAAGCTCACCCTCTGCTGTGGGGTGGAGTGAGGGTCTCCTTGCACAGCAGCAGCCCCCCAGTGCACTGCTTGGAGGGCTCCCCACTCGCCTTATCTGTGCTTTGCTGGCTGAAAGGAGCTTTACAGGCATTTCATATGTTCTCGTGCAGAACCATACCAGGTTTCATGTGTGTTTTGTGGGAGCAAAGCCCCTTCTCCTGCAGAATGAAGGCCACTGCAAATACCTGTCACTCATTTGGCACTATCCAAATGAACCCATAGGAGCTTCATGATCTCAGCATAGACACGTTTCTCTGTCTTCAGCTGGGAGAGCACAGCCTTTCTTGTACTCTGGGGTGTGTGTTTTAGAGTTTGTGAATTGCTGGGAGGTACCAAGACATGGTCTTGAAACAAAATCTGGAGCCAGGAGCTCTCCTTTGGGAAGTGTAATGATACTCTTCTGATGTATTTTGGTGCAGAAGGCAACTTATTTTGAGAACCATCCAATGGGGCAATTGTCAAGAGCCAAAGAGCTGTGGGGACAGCCTTCATTTCCAAAACAGTCTACATTGGAGACTCACAGATGAAGAACAATAATTCCAGACAAGACAGCATCCAAACAGCCTTAAAAATCAACAAAACCTTGTTCCTCAAGGCTCCCTGCTGCTCTCGATCTGTTTTAGCCCTCAGCTCTTCCTGTTCCCATTTACAGCTCCTCTGTAGTGCTCGGTGCCTCCTTGCCTGCAGAGATCTCCTGCACTCCTCAGTTTCCATCCTCGGCTTGTAAACTCCATGAAACCATGTTTTCCCACAGGATGTTCTTCCTGACACTTCAGACTCTCGGGCTTGTACTGCTCCTGGGCTTCCTGGAGGGCAGCTCTGGCCTTTCTAGACGACATAAGGTGTTGCTGGAGCAGATGGCAGAGTAAAGAGACTTGAACAAGCAAGGATTTATTCTGGGACTTGATCAGTTCTTCCACCAGCCTCCTCCCATCCTTTGAAGAGCAGGAGAACATCACTGACATTGCCTGGGCTGGGAAGGCCCCAGCTGTAGATTGAAGCAGTTGTGTGCACTCCTATCCACCATCTGTGTTTCTTCTTGGTGTCTGCTCTCATATCCCAGCCCGCTGGCCTTACCAAGCACTTGTGTCCCCTTCTGGACTCCAGAACTCCTGGAGAGGATGGGAGTCTGGAAGATGGGGCTATTCACTGTTGAATGTTCACAACTGTCACTGGTTCCTTCGGAGACCTTGGAGAAAACATGGTCCTACTTTGTGCCACCGTTTTGCCATCTGCATAAAGAATATAACAGCTCCTTCCTCCCCAGGGAATGAGCAAGGCGTAACAAATTAATGTTTATGAAGCACTTTCCAGCTCAAAAGAAGTTTGCAACAGGGCTGTTGCTGTTCTAACTCAGGGGCTTCCTTTGCTGGTTGGCCCTTTGATGTGGCGATCTGTGGTACTGGTGGATCAGCTGTACCATAATTGGAATTAATCAGCAATTAAGGAACATGAGCCCAACCAGATTCTTTCCCAGTGGATATTAATTTCTGGGCACATTAGTCAGTGGTTTCAGTAACTGTAAAATGCTTAGGGTAACTATTGCTATCTGAAGCAGCTGGGGAACAGAGGTAGTGTCAGAGGGACACGAATACCTGTCAGGCAAAGTGGAAATGAGGAGCTCTTGTAGCACTTACACAGTGCTTAAATCGGCAGCACTCCGAGGGCTGACTTGAAAAAAAAAATAAATTAAAAATTGACAAAAGAATATATTTGAATACCAAAGTGATGAAAATGATGCATTACTTGTTTGGATGGGATCTTTCATGCTGGGTCCCTTGGGCTTTGTGTAGTGCAGAGGCAGCGAGAGTGCAGAGTGGTGAGAATTGGGGATTCGTGAAGGCAGGGAGACATGTTTTTTTTTTCCTCTGGGTGGTGAGAATGATAGAGGAGAAGGCTCCTGGATGTGTCAGTGCAAGAACACAGAGGGACAGAGGGAGGGCAGCAGCTGGATAACACCCAGGATTATCAGCTACCACCAAACTTCGCAAACACTTTCCTGCAGCTTGTTCTCATGGCTGACCTGCAAACCCCAAGAGTTTTGCCACGTGTCTTTGCTGTTGAGAGGGACAAAAGAGCCATTCTCTTTGGCCAGGGACCTTCTCTCTGACCCAGTACCACTTAAATGAGGCAGAGACTAAGCTCTGAGTGAAGTGGGTGAAACTGCTGGGTGCCCAGTTCTTCCCCTTCCCTGGTCCTCTTACAAGTCATTTCACACACTCTGGCTTCAATCTAACAAAAACAAAACCGATGAGGCCCAACTGATCTGGCTGCTTTCCATCATGGGCCTCCGAGTGACTTTAAATAGCTGCACCTCCGTGCAACCCAGAGAAAAGCACTGGCTGTGCCTCTGGATAAGCTTTGGCTCAAATCACAGGCCATCTCAGACCTGAAAATAGTAGATTTTTTTTTCCTTGGTCTTAAATAGATTTTTTTTTTCCCTTCCTATTTTTTCATTTTTGTACCCTGTTAAGTGCTTTCCTACTTTGGGGCTTTTCCTAAGGGGGATCGGTGGGGAATCTTGGAGTTCTGCCTCCTGGGCTATCAGGCTACATCATTTAGTATCTTGGAACTACTCCATCCATGAAAGAGTTCCAGAGAAAACAAACTTGTGATCCCAGCTAATATGGACATGGCCTACATTAGTGGCGGCAACAGTAGAAACACAATGGATACTGGAATTCCTCCGACCAAAGGTTTAATGAATCTTACAGAGTCTTCAAGAGTTCACTGCGTGGAAAGCTGCGAATGCTGCCTTTTCTCAAGGAACATTGTTTGGCTGTTGAGTGCCTGCAGAATTCTCCTACTCCTTCCTCTGCTCTAGTTAAGCACTCGAGAAATTTATGTGGAAATGAGATTGTCTGGATCCATTTGCTTCCTCTCTTTCTCTTGCTTTCAGTCCATCTCTTCCCTTTCCTGCCCTCAAAAACACACGTGGTGCTGCGATCCCCTGCTCGTGATTTTTGGTTGTGGAGAAGATGAAGATGCCTCAAACCTAGAGCTCCATCTAGCACATTCCCAAGAGGTTTCCAGTGACACCAAGTCTCACTGATTAAAGTGGGAGACTCTTATGCCTGAGGTTAAACCATGGTAAATGAAAAATGAAACAAGGTGAGCTGCTGTGGAGGATAATAAAGACCCTGTCTCCCTGAAAATGAATGATTATAAGCATTTCTCTAACTCTTGGAGCTTTTCTGTGAATCTAAAAAGAGGTGTTATCGACTTGGAGATCTGCTTGAGCTCTGTGTATTGGTGTGAAATTCATCTATGGACTGAATTTACTTGCTGTTCTCCATTGCGGGCAACAGTGTTGGGTTGGTGTAAGTGAGAGGAGACCTAGGCTCTCTGACTTTACCTTGGACAGGAGAGGAGGTGCTGTGCTTCTCTGCAGTTGAGAGCATCAGGGAGAACCTCCCAGTGTGTTGCTGCTGAGCTTCTGTGACCTGCTTTGTTGAGGCAAGTGAGGCCTCAGGTTGGGTTGCATCTTGCCCTGCTATATGGTGGGAGGAGAAGAAAAAAAAAGAAGAGGGTTTTCTTTCCTAGCCCTGCAGATGAACCCATCCATGACAGGAAACCTGGATCATTGTGTTGCTCTCCCCTCAGATACAGACGTATCAGTGCTGACTTTGACTAGACGGATGGCTGTTTCCTTCGCTCTGGATGCAGGCCAGGCTTGATGGTTTTCATGCCTTCTTTGATGCTATTCATACTTCATATCTGTGCATAGAGAAAGATAAAATGTACACTGTTGTTGGAGTCTCCTATTGCTTTTCCTTTATATCATAAATTCTGCTGTAACACCGAGGAGAGCTCAAAGCTCTGTTGCCTAACGTGAGCTGTGTGGATAGCTGTGTTATGTTTGGCCAGCTTGTTGCCCTTAATTTGCTATTTTTGTTTAACCCATTTTTGCCAGGCATTACATGGCATCCCGTTGCTTTTCTCATCCATTCCCACAGCAATTTATATTGCTGTTTCAGAAGCAGATTCTATGCCTGGGTTTCAAGACTGATCTGCACCACTCCTGCTGTGGCAGATAGGGATGGCGTGAGGAGCTGTGCATCATTTTCTGTGTCATTCCCTCGCCTCCCTGTGTCACATTCCCTGCTGCTCTTCTCAGGTGATGTGGAGCAGCCTCTGGTCTCCAAAGTCCTAGAATCATGCTGGATTGAATGGTAGCAATTTTACCAGAAGGCAAACAGTGAAGACACAGCGAAATTATCTGGTTTGTCTCATTAGTCTTGCTCTGAGTCAGAGGAGGAAGTGTGCTCCTGGCAGGCTACTGTCTGTAGGCTGGATTGGTATGGGCATGGGGCAGAGTAGCCAAGACCCAGTAACCAGGGTGTTGGGAAACACAAGACAGCTCTGGAGGACTAAGTGGATGGCCAGGGTTGAGGACAAAAACTGAATGTATGATTTGGTTGCCTTCAGGTTTCTTGTCCTTTCATTGCCACATCCATCCAGCCTGCTTAGAGAAATACCCCATCTGCCCTCTCCATCTCAGCCTGTTAGAGCTGCACAGCAAGTCTGAACTCATTCCTCCTTCCCTATTCTCCAACACTTTCCATACATTTATTCCACTACCATACCATGGCTATTAGTAGAGGCAATATTATGTTTTAGTTTAAAAAGTGATCCCAGTAGAACAGGGAGAAGAAAAAAAGTTTAGTCTGTCAGACCCTTCCCAGTTTCATAGGTCTATGGAGATGCTTTTGATTTGAATCTACAGCGTGGGGATTTTTTACCTCTTTACTATTTTCAGGCTTGTATAATGGAGTTTCCTTCTAAATCTACAACCAATGTCAAAAATAGTATTTTTCCTCCCATTTTCCAGCTGGCACTGACAAATGTGAAACTCCACAAAAGGGACTGTTTATTTCCCCAACTCTTTCTAGGAAGTTGAACATTTCTAGTTCTCTTTTTTTATTTTTTTTCTTCTCCTTTGGAATAAAGGGAAAAAAGTAGAACCAAACCCCCACATTTTTTTAAGACATTTCCAAGCCAGTTTTTCAGAAGCTAATAGCTTGGATGGTGGATGACATTTGTCATAGCAGCATCCAAACTCTTAACCTGTTGAGATTCACCCATTTTAACCCTTGACATCTCAGTGAGCATCATCCATCTCACATCTGACAGTAAAGACACAAACGTAGCAAGAGCCTTGCTGGTTTCTGCTCCATACAAGAGAACGGGGTTGAAGGTAGCAGTGCAGTGTGGGACACAGCAGTGAGGAAGAGAGAGGAAACCAGTCAGGAGAGAAGCATGCTTTTTTTTTCAGATTCTTTGGGGACTTTGATAAATCAGAAGGAGAGGATGCCAAAATGACCGATGCTGCATTGCATTCCCAAGTCAGTGGTATGTGTGTTCAGCCCCTGAGCTTCAGAAATGCAGGCTGTCCTCCTGCCACACTCCCAGTAGTCCCTCAGCAGTGGCTGCATGTCTGCTGTGGGATAACTCCTCCTGCAGCCCCGTTCTGCAAAGACCCTGCTGTTACTGGAGGTCCCTGCAGCTGCAATTCACAGCATAGAGCTGATGGCAAAGAGCAGAGCCCTTGGTGTCCCCAGCCTTAACTCTTGCTGATCTTTCACATGTCCCTTTGCTGGGGCTGCGTGTCTCCAGTGGGTTTTTAAGTCTGTTGGATGTGGTCTGGCAGAAGTTAAATTGCCTTAATTTAGCAGAGCTAAGAAATGAAAAGAAAATAAAGCAGACTGGAGTTCTCCTTGGAGATACTCGGTATTGTTGAGGATAGACTTTCCCAGCCATCCTTTGGTGGCCATAAAATATATTTATATTATGAAAAACAAAACACGATAAATAGTGATGTTCAGGGATGCTGTATTTATTTGCGTCCCAGTGCATCTGATAAGAAATGGACTTAGTTTACATACACATTTCCAAACTTCAGCACTTTAAACCGTGAGAGTTGAGCTAGGCTCTTTCTCACTACTAATGATATTTCAATGCTTGGAATTTGCCTATGAATATTGTTTATGGCACATGAACCGAAGCTGAGCCTGGCTTATTCTCCCATGTGGATCAATCCTTAAGGGCCACTGAGAATAACAGATAGCTTCCCCCAAACAAGTTTAAGCAGTTCCAAAGCAAACAAACAGCTTTTGTCTGCATTCGCAAGTCCATCAAAGGAGGCATGTGTTTGATAAGCAGATGGAGTAAGATAGTGCAGGGAAGAAATATAAATAGATATAAAAGAAAAAAAATAGAAAGAAGAAACAGGAAAACAAAACCTTCTGGCTGGTGTAGATTTGGTGTGGGAAAATTTCTTAGCCTATTGGAAAGCACCTTTCCTACTGAACTCAATTCTTAATGGCATCCAAGCTGCTCTATGCTGCTCTAGTGATGCCAGGCTTGGGAAAACTTAGCAGATTGTTGAGGATTCTGTGAGGAGCATGTGCATTTTCCAAACCTTAGAGCAATTACGTAGCCAAGACATCACAGTAATTTTCTTGGAAAAACCTGTTGGACCCATGAGAATTTGGAATAGATTAGAGCAATCCCCAGGATCCTGCCATGCATGTCTCGGTCGTGGCAATTCGGTGCATTTGTATCGGGGGTTTTGGTAACGTGGCATAGAAGCCTCTTATGTCCAAATACTTGATCTGAGCAAAGAGCAATTTCATTCTTAGCAGCTACCTTCAATGCCCTATGCTATTTCTGCCATGTCTCTTTCCAGTCCCTTGGGATGGCTTCATTTCTAGAAATACCATTACAGATGGGTGTCTGAGAAAGTAATATAAGAAATGGTGACACCTGAGGACAAACTCATGAGTCTCTTCTGCAAGAACTTGTTGGACTTAGCACAAAAGATGATAGAAAATGAGAGGGTTGAGTCAGGAAGAAGGGAAATGTAGGGTAAACATCAGGAACAGTGAACCAGAATGTGCCCTCCTTTAGACAGACCTTGAGGAGAGGGCTGAGGGACTGGATGTCTTAGTAGAAGGATTCCCTCCTGGAGCTCACACCCAGTGCTCCATAACAGGTTTGCTTCCTGCAGTTAGAGAATTCCCTGACAAGTCCTTGAATATTTGCAGTTATTTGACTTCTGACAATAACGTTCCTCTTGTCGTGCCTGGACTTCCCACATGGATGGAGAATCCATAGCACAGGAGGATGGGTAGTTAATATAGTAGCACTGAGTTTGCCTGGCTGGGGCATCCCAAGGCAGGAACATTCTGAAGAGGTATTTCATACAGTCCTTGAAAATATTGTATTTGCCCAGTAAGTTTGTTGGACTGAAGGAAGGAGCTTGCCTAAGTTCTCTGCTCCTGTTATTTTTCTTTCTCATCTGGCCAGTATTTCTGGCAAATCCTAAACCTTCAAATAACTTTTTTTGGGGGGAGGGCTGTTTAAAGAGAAGATGCCTCCAGCATGCAGGGTTCAATGTAGATGGGACAGCTGGGATTAAGAGAGGCCCACGGGGTTAGGAGAGTCAAGACTCCCCAGCCTTGCAATGGTACTCTTTGGCTTCAGAAATGTTAAGACAGATTAGGTAAATCATGAGAGAAAAGTATACATAGGAAGAAGTATCCATTTTCCTCAGTGTCTGCCTAGGGGAAGGTGGACTAGATAGTCATTTGGTCTTAGAGGGAACACGTAGAAAAGAGTTGTTCCTGGTTCTGAGTCCAGACCTCTTGCATGCCCTTGTCCTCAGAGCACTTGTGCCTGCACGCTCCACATAAAATGATTGCCTGTTCTTTATGGAGAGACAGAGCGAGGTAGCCCTGCCTGCAGGAGACCTTTTGGCTTTAATTTAATGGCAGCTGTTTGCTAGTTATTCATTTGGTTCTTTTTTATATAATTACATGTGTGTCGATATCTCTCTTTTTTTCTAGTTTTGCTCTTTTTTGTTTTTTCGTTTACTTTATTTTGCTTTTTTCTTTTTTCTGTTTTTTTTCCCCCTTTAGGTTTCAGAGAAATTATGTTGAATCCAATAAGCCTCCCTGGACATTCCAAACCTCTTAACCAAGGCATTTATGTTGAGGATGTCAGTGTTTATTTCAGCAAAGGACGTCATGGCTTTTAAAAACTCCTTAAAAGTCCCTGTTCTGATGTCAAGTTTATAGGCTGTGCCCTCAAAATGGTGGGAAGCAGTAAGCGTGGTCTGTATGGATTGAGGTCTCCTCCTAATAGGACTCTACAGCCCTGCCTGTACACACGTTAAAGCCAACTGAAACTGTGGTTTTCTGTCACCAGATAACAGGGTTGTTCTTTTCCTCCAATGGTCACTGTGTTCGTTAAATATTCCTGCAAGGCACAACAGCAGCAATGAGAGCAAATAAAGAGAATTAAAACCCAATTGAAAGGAGTCATCCTAATAACACAGTAAATAATTGTACTTTTGCTTTAAAATAAAACACAAAACAAAAAAAAACCAACCAAGCCAACCAAACTGACACCTTTAGTCATGTCCTCCCTGCTTGGAGTTTTCCTTGTAAGCTTGTGTCTTCGCAACACCCAGTGAATGCTGCCATCACCTCTTACGTGGCACCGCCATGGGAGGTCTCCCAGAGCGAGCCGAGGCCTGGAAGAAACTAAAGCAGAGTGAAGACTTTTGGTAAGAACAAAGGCAGCCCTGCTCCCAGTTCTTGCACAGAAAATAATGTTGGAAGGAATGAGGATGGAAAGAAAAAAAAAAAAGAAAATCTTACCTTCTCTGACAGGAAGAGAGTGTGGTTATCTTTGAAGTGCACATATTCTAGGAGGCTTTTTTGTCTGTCTGTATGTCTGTCTGTGTTAGAGCGGCTTGTTGGATCTGACTACATCATTGTCGTACTCTGGTCTCTCCCTGCTGCTTAAATGATGAGCTTTATCTGAGGAGTTGCCTGGACTTCCCACATGGATGGAGAATCCATAGCGCAGGAGGGTCGGTGTCCTTGCCAGAACTAGAGCAGTAAGCAAAGTGGAAAAGCATATCAGACGCACACAGGTCCCAGTTGCTGGGCCTTTTCCAGCCCCCTTGAGCTCTTCCCTGTATTCCCACCCCGCTAGAGATTGATTGTAACCCAGTCACGTACACAGAACCATCAGCTCGAGGCTGGCTGACTGAAGGAGAGGAAAAAAAAAGTATTCCATTGCTTCTTCTCTGGCAAAAACAGGGGTATCAATCTTGTTCTGGCCAATATTCGTATTGTCTCCCCCTCTCCCATCCCACTTTTGTCTTTATTCATCCAAAGCCTCTCAGATGGAAAAGTAAACCCTTTTATCCTGTCCTCAAGAGAAGCCAGATGCCCTTGTGGCAACTTGCAGGGCTTTCCTTGGACTCTCTGGATGTCATGTGTACGGGAAATACAGATTTGCTCACACATATCAATCAAAACCTATAAACAAAGTAGATTTTCTCTAGAGGGCAAAAAACCTGCCAAAAGCTTCAGGTGTGGCCAGATCCTTTTGAGAGGAATATTGGACCAGGAGCTTGCTCACCAGCCACTCAGCTTTGCTTGCCTTCTTGGTGGCCCGAGATGACCTTATCACATCAGGGGTGTCTCTAAATCACCAGCCCTCAAGGGTCACTGCCACTGGAAAAAGTCACGGTCCCTCTCCACCAGAACTGGGCAGAAGCCTCAGAATGGGATGTTCTGCTTCATTCTGCCTTTACAGGTGACCTGCGTGAACCAACCTGGAGATTGCCAGGAGGTTTTAGTATCAGCTGTTCCATGGGGGTGTTCCTGGGAATATTCCATTCTCTCGCTTCTTCTGGTTCATTTGCATAAAAAGGTAAAGTGCAATAGAAGAGTACTGGAGAGATGGTGGCAGATTGCTTTAAGTTAACGGACATGCCTTAGGCGGGCATCTGTGTTAGTACGAGGAGACCTGGCTCAGGTTGGATGGCTTCAGAAACCATGACCAAATCTCCCAACAACGTTTCCTGCCCGCATCGGAGCTGGAAATGCAAGAGGTGCACTGCCAGAGAGGACCTACGGCCGTGTGTTGTTGACACCTCAATTCTGCAGATTCACAGAGTGAGGAGGAGCTTCACCGAGCGTGTGAATCACTGGGTGCTTGTCTGAACTGAATTCCCCCATCTCCTGGAAGTCACCCACCTGACCTGGGGATGTCTTGTCCATCTGAACTGTCTCCTCTCCCTAGCACTGTTCAGGGGACTCTGCTTTCAACCGTGTGTATCAGTTGTAGAGATACATCTGTGGGCCTGGACCAGAAGCCTATACCCAAACACCTTAGCAGAGGAAGGGTTGAATTTTGCAGCTCAGGTCTATCTCTGCTTAGAAGAAATCCTCCGGACCGTACAACGTAATTAAAAGCAGTTCTCCCCACTGTGATAGATGTCTCAATTTGTTTAACACCAATTAAAGTCTCTGGTTCCTCACTGCTGAAAACGAAAGCCAGTCGTGGCTGTTTGCGATTGGTGGCTTTAAGTAGCAAGTCTAAAGATGGGTTCTTTTTAAATTTTATTTTATTTTTAATTATTGTAAATCATTACCTCATTTTCTGTCAATGAGATTCCTCCATCTTTGAGCATTCTTATCTTGCCATAACTATCATCCTGTGCTAATGGGAAATGGGACGGTCCCTTTTCACAGAGACTATAGGGGTGTTCAATGTCTAGTTTCTTAATAAACACTTTATTTTCTAACGAAACAGCTGCACCAGGCCTCTTCTTTGAAGACAAAATAAATAAACATTCAGAACGACATGTCCTATAGTCTACTTCTTCGTGAGATGGTCCATGTGTGGGGATTTTGGTTTGTTTTCTTCTTTGGTGGGTGCGGAGGGTGGGATTTACTTTTGCCATGGGAACATTGCTCAGGTGTAGCTCTTGCTTCTGTCACTCTTATCGGGCACAAAGATGTTTTCTTGCCTGAGAGCTTAGCTGCTGATGATCTCAGTTGACAACCTGCTGGGTTTTGTAGTTCAAAATGGTCATACTCTCAGGGATGAGCTGCTACTGCAGGGAGATTGTGTCAGAGTTTGCTAAGATGAGTTTCTATACTTAGTGGAAAAAGTTTTATTAGAACCTTATGTCTCAGGGAGGTTGACATTAAAAGATTGTTCTGGCTGCAGTGCTTTTGTTTCAGGACATGTTGTTGCTTCAGACCTCCTTGCTTGCCTGTGCAAATTGACCACCTGTTGGGTGTTGGATTGTTGTCTCCTCCTCAGGAACAATTAGCATCCTGTTAACTAGCAGGGATGTGTTTGATGTAGAGGCAGCAGGGTACAGGTGAGCGCTGCACTCAGGTTCCTCATCAGGAGTTCATGTCCAGATTGCTGGATGCTCCAGGAGGAGAAAGGAACCATTCTGCAGCATGCAGGGCTTGGCTTGAAGTGTCTTAGTGGTTGTGTCTTAGAACTGTAAACGGGAGATGTCATTCAGGTAACTGAAAGCCTCTGTGCCAACCTGCAGGTGACTGTGAGCACGAGGCCGGGGGTGTGTTTGAGCAGATATTGGTGGATGGTGCTGGAACCCTCTTAGAAAACCTGGTAAGAGTTTTGATGAGCAAATTAAAAACATGTTTTCCAGCATCCTTCTGTTCCTATAACTTTCTGGCATGACTTTCAAGCAAATGTCTCAAAATGATGCTATGAGTGGATTTCTGCATGCCATTCCCTTCTAATGACTATGTCTCTAGAAGTGATTGGATGCTGTGGTTTTCAGGATTAGGTGATGGCTAATGTCCTTTCCAGGAATGTCTTCAATGCCTGAGTCAAATGGTTGTCCCCTGACATAACCTTACACAAGGGATGAGCAGCTGAGCTGCATTGGATTTCACCCCTGATTCCTTTTCCTTTCTGAGGTGTGGGAAAAAAGTGTGGGTGTTGAAAGCTCTGCCTCTTCCTCCCCACTATTCCAGGGTCTGTTATCAGATTTCACAGACCAGAAACATTGCAAACGATGGTTGATTAGCCAATTACTTCTGCTGTGGCATGGTGGTCAGCTTTGGTTCACTTGCTTTGTGTTTCAGGGCAACTGACTCCTTGCATAAGAATTCCTAAAATGTTTTTGATGCTGCCAGTTCCAAAGGAGCTGGTTTAACTATGCCCACAGGCATTATGCCCAACATGCATTGCAGAGGGATTGGGCACTTGTTTCTCGTTGTTCTTACTTCTTGGTCATGTCTGTTGCCTGAATTACCCATGTGAAGGCTCTGTCTTCTTCATGAGAGTGGACCATGAGTTGATGCTGCTGTCCTGCTCTCCCTCCCAATGCTGTCTTCAAATGACTCTTGAGCTGATTTCAGAGCTTGCTCCTGAAGAAGCTCAGGGTACTGGTTTTGTAGGGTGGAGGCAGTGGTTCATATCAGCTCCTTCTCAGTTCTTGTAGAATGTGGAGCCTGTGTGTGAATAAGCAAAGAAACAAAGTTTTGGTTTGCTGTATTTTGACTCTAAAAAGATGGAGTTATGTTTCTCCTAGTTTACATTTGGAGTGAGAACGATGGGCACATTATGTTTCTGGCACTGTAGCTTTCTGCAGGATGGAATCAGTGGGGTGGAATCAGTGGGAATCAGTGAGGAATCACCTCAGCCTAGTGGGACCTTGGGCTCAGTCTTGCTGCAGGGCAGTGTCTGATGTGTGTGATCCTGCAGGTCATGACTGGGGTATATCGAGTCTCCACAGCTGCTTATGCACATTGCACAAACCGAGTCCTGATGCTGTTTGCTGCTCTTTTCTTTATTTAGATGTGCTTTTAAGGAGTTATCCCTTCTTTCCAAAGAGTCTGGAGCTTCTTTTGAAGGTGGTAGTTTTATCTACCAGCAGGTCTTTGCTGTTTTCCCATATCTGTGTCCTGCTGTCCAGGGAGGCAGAATTCCTGGGAGCTGTGGGCAGGCAGGGGGAGCTGCTTCTGCTGATTCAGCAAACTGCAGCAGTGCATCACTGCTTTGCTCTGACTTGTACCCAGAACAAGCTGCAGATCCTCAGGGTTAAGCTCTGGCATTAGCAGAGGATAAAGAGGCCTAGACACAGGAGTAAAGCTGAAAACCATGGGTTTGGAGGAGCAACAGCAAGGGACCATACAAGAAATCAATGCTGAGTGACTTCATTTTTCGTAACATTTGGAAGCGCTTTTGGTGCAGTTTGTGCAATGAGCCAAGGAGTCCTTATTAACCGTGTACTTACCAGTGCCTGCAGGGCCTGAGCAATTGGAAGAAAAGTCCATACAGCTGCTTTGAAGGGAAGAAAGTGTGACAGGAGACCAGCACACACACAGCTAGAAAATGTGCTTTACCTGGTGAAGTGACGATGTATCTTCTGCTGTTGTGGTGAATTTTGCTTTGCCTGTCTCTTTTGTGGTTTCTCCAGTGTCGTCCCCTCTGCATTCCTTGTGGCAGACAGTCTCCTTGGTGGTGCCAGCATGTAGTCTGATGCCACAGAGCTAGAATAAATCCCAACCCACACTCCCACACTGGTAAATAACTGCAGGAGGATTCCTTCATAATGAAGATAGTCTCTCCAGCAGTAAAGCAGAGTGCAAGTACAGGACAACTACATTTGAATTTATATTAATTTTGAACTCATGAGTGTAACTGCTGACTAATCAGCAGGAATAAATTTTGGTTGTTCTATCCAAAGTGGAGGGATTTGTTCCAAGCACTGGTTAAATGACGTGCTCAGTGAGTCATTTGTGACCTGTGTTTGATTCCTGCAGAGAAGTTGGCTTTTTGTAAGGATTTGCTTATGATTTCAGAATATTTAGCCTTTTTTTGGTCAAAGGTTTTGCTTCAAATATTCATGTTGTGTGATGGGTGCTGGTTTTTCTCTCAGGTTGGATGAGTGAATGTTTCAGACAAGCAGCAAGAAATGTAATATGCAGAGATGCCCTTCAGTCATCTGGTATTTGGGGTTGTCCTTAACCCCATGTTTCTGTTTTGTATCTTGGGACTGGTACCATCCCAAGAGATGTGTCTGCAGGCAAGAAAAACTACTTTTGGCTGGGCCTTTGGAGTAGTTAAGAGCTTGTTTTCAGAGTAAGTAGCTTTCATGGCTCCAGCCTGAATTCTGGGAGCAGGCAGTGTCTGGCCTGTGTGTGGGTCTCCATTCGCTGATGGCAGTGCAGCCACTGCTGGAGGTCAGCCTTGTCCGTGAGGAGTCAGGCAGAGCCACACTGGAGTTGCATTAGGCTTGGTAAACTGCCAGGATGTCTGAACAGACATTGTGGCCAGGTCATCATTATCTTAAGTGAGTCAGAGATGTGTCCAGGCTGTTTATTAAGATAACTGGGAGAGGGAGGGAAGGATGTTTGCTGTCCATGGACAAGGCCAGTGAGGTGGTGGAGTATACTGCAACATCTGATACAAGAGAGAAGGAGCTCATGGTCTTGCAAGCTGATGTATCCAAGTCCTGGTCCTGCCAGGATTCAGCTCCTGATGCCAATAACAGGCATGTAAGGTGACATCATGATAATACAGAGCACACATTTCAAACATCACTGTTGTGAGCTTGTCTTGCCAGGCTAAAGAGTTGTACCTTTGCTCAGGTTTCCTTATGAGGACTTGTTGCCTGGCAATTTTAGAGATATTCTGGATCAACAGAGCATTTTGGGTTTGCTGTATCAATGTCAGACAATATTTGGGGATGATAGGAACAGCTGTGCAGTCACTTCTTCCTTGATAGTGCCTGATCCGGTCCCCAACAGACTCCTGAAGGTGGCTGCAGGTTTGCTTTGTGTATTCTGAGAGTCATTTTTCATCGGATGGTCCCAGAGGGTTTGAAAGTTTCAGAGTGTTTAAGCTCCAGTCACATGCTCAGCACTGCTAGAACAACTCCAGAGACACCCGTCCCCCAAAGCCACCACGTCCCACGGTGCACAGATGTTGCAGGCGACTGAGAAGGGACTCACTTAAAGACAGGTAAGTGTCATTTTTTTCCTTTCAGGGAGCTGTTGTGTGTAATGGATTGAATTCAGACCTCTAGCAGCAATTATTTTGATGGATCTGCTCTAAATGCATAAATGATAACTGACTGCATTAGACAGTATCAGTGAGAATCTATCAGTCCCTGCTCAGGAGATAGCAAGGGCTTTTCTGGCTGGAAATGCTGCAGATTTGTCACTGTGTGGGAGTGGAAAACGAGAAGAGCCAAGTGCTGCTGGAGACCAGGGTTAACACCCACGTCTGCTCCTGTTCGACCACCGGGGTCAGGTCTGGCGACTGGAGGATGCAGCCGGAGTGCCAGCAGGTATGGCAGAGCTGTGGGAGGTGATTGGCATAGCTGTTCACTCCTTTAGAAAACTTGGGAGCGCAGAACTGCCAGGGTGACTCCTTGATGATAGTGCCAGCCTCTCATTTTCATTAGCAATAAGCTAAAAAAGGCTGTGCTGGGCCTTAACCTGCCTGCCTGGGGCCAGCAGAGCATCCATCGCAGATGGAAAGCCTGTTTTGCGGCCATATGACACGCTTGCCACTCAATCCCAACAGAAGACCTGTACAGCCATGGCTTCAGAAGAAGGTAACAAAATCCCTGACGGTGTATCTTGGATGAAGGTACCATCCTATGACTAGTCTGAGTTCAATTTAATCCTGTTAACCTCAGTGGGGACTCCTGGGAGCTGGGTACTGTTCTCTGTAGGTCCTTAAGCTTCTCTTCACGGTTGTGATGTGTGAAGCACCTAATGTTGTGCCAGATTTCCTTCTCTGGATTCAGCAGTGCTGGCCTGAACCTCAAAAAAGCCGAGCAGATTGATATCAATAGCAGTCTCACCAGGGAAGAAGAATATCTCTCACCAAAAAGACAGAGTCATCCTTAGAAAATAAAGAAGACTCCTGAGCATAAAAGATGCCATCAGGAATACCCAAATAGGTAAGGGTCGACAACATCCTTTCTAAGGAAGATCTCTAAGATTCAAAGGAGCAAGGAAATGTGGTGATCATGAGCTGTAGATACAGCACAGACTGAAACCTGGCTCTTTGATCCCCAAAAGACCACTGTAAACAAAGAGCTGCACAGGAATCTATTTGGATGATCCCTTGAAGGGATGGTTCAACCTTTTGGAGCATGTCTGTGCGCTTAGTTTATAGCACTGTGAAGCTCAGTCTGCCATATACCTGAGCTGTCAGTGTGCTACACAGGGAGGGAAGCATCCCAAGCTTCCTGGACACGAGCCACAGAGAATTTTACTGACAAACCATCCCTGTCTGAGATCTCTCCATCTCTTGCCTGCCCATTTCCCTGTGCTCCCTTCTGAGTAAGAACACACCCTCATGTGTTGGAGCTTTCACCAGATCTTACCCAGCTCCATGCTTAGGTCCCTCAACTAGAAATCAGAAGATCACAATCTCTTCAGTTGTTTTCTTTGACATAACAGCCCTGGAATTGCCCAAAGTGGTGTTCTTGTCTGGAGAAGTAAGTAGATGTTCTCTGATCATGGTGCAGGGGTGTGTATATGTTTGTGTTTGTATGCATAGAAGGAATCAAATATTAGTAATGGGAAGGTGGTGTTGGATTTCCAAGGGAAGAGACACATTCATTAAATGTGATCTGCAGCCCAAGGCAGAGAACTGGAAGTTGAGATGGTAACGCCTTCAGGGGCTGTGACATGGAGGTAAGTTTTTGCTGCAGCTTCCCCATCTGCAGTTCTGCACAAATGACTGAAGTCCCCCACAGTGCACTGATGGAGAGAAGAGCCTGGCTCTGAGCTCGTTCTGGGTGTGATCCAGCAGCTCTTGAGACCCTCAGTAGCAAGCATGTCCCTGTGTCACAGCGCTGGTGTCTCCCACAGAGCTCAGCTTCAAGCTCAGAACAGCTTCTTGGGTTTGGAAAGAAGCAGGGAACCACAAGGGTCCTTTCCCAAGGGACATCCAAGCCCAAGTGCAGGCATCACACATACTGCTCCCTGCTCCCTCACAACCCCCTGAAAAAAAAAGACTCTTTGTTCTAGGAGATATAGATTATATATATTTTAAGGCTTCATGAATCATTCATAGCCCAAAGATGAAACTGAGCATCAGAGCTAAGAAAAGGCTGAGGTTGTGAGGCAAGGAGCCTTCCATTATTTATTGTACTAAATCCTGACCTGGTAGTACCTCCTTGAAATCTTGCCTTTGCTTTGGGAAACCCTCTTTTTCTCCTAAAAATCTGAACTATTCTCCTGCACTCAGTAGATAATTGTAGTAAGAACCTAATCAAATCCCACATTGTGCAGCTTGATGATTGGCTTTCAAAGAAGTGTATGTCCTAATGAGCATGTGAGAGCACAGTAGGGCTGTTGAGAAAATCATGGACGTGTTGGCTTGGAATGAGAATGAAAGAGTGCTAGTGATGCTATGGGATCAAGTAGGATTGAGGGGTTAACACTCAATCTGGCAAACAGTGGCAGGTGGGGATACTTGAATGGTTTGGGAAGAGAGGCTGGGTGCTTTCTAACTGAGCCAGGCAATTCCAGGCTCAGTGGGGCACAAACCAGCTGTGAATAAGGGCTCCTGTTCACTTGTGGTCACTTGGTGGTCAGCATGAAATAAGTTTGTGGGTGTCAGCCTTGTTCCTGACAGCCAGATGTCCATACAAGCAAATGCCAATGATTAAATCCAGAACGTGGCTCTGTGATGCTGGTTTGTGGTGTCCTGACCTCTTGGCAGAACGAAATAGTCAACACAACCTTTCTGGAGAGCAGCAGAACTCTGAGCCAACAAAGTGGAAAGGGAGGAACGGGAAAAGGGAAAGGGCTGTGTAGTTGTTTGCATTTTCTTTCTGTTTTGTTGTTGTTTGTTTGATTCTGTAATCTAAGAGAAGGGCTGGAAGTTGAGCTTTCACTGTATAAGATCATGGTTTTTCTTCTTACATCAGTTGTATTACAGCAAAAATTCAGGTTCTGCTTGTCCTGATTAAATGTCAAAATGTTGTACCACAGCAATAGGAAACTTATCATGTTGCTTTGCTATTGCCTTTTTAATTACTGTCACCAATTCATTGGCAAGAGTAATGTTACTGCTAGAGGCTGGAGACACCTTCCCTTTCCACCACTATACAGCCCCAGGGCTTGTAAGATGCACTTTTGGCAGTAAGATGAAATAAAAAGAACTTTAATTATTTGCTGCTCTTCATTTGTGCTGGCACAAGAGCTTATGAGGCCACAGTCTAACCTGGGTGCCTAATATGGTTCAAGTTAAAAATAACCCCACTTCCACCCCTGCATCCTCAAAGGTTATTTTACACCCAGAACCTTTCAGGGCACTGCTCTGCCAACCAGCAGTGACAGAACAAGGGAGAGGATGACCAGTGGTGGGGTGGGGTGGGGTGACAGGCACCCACAGAGTCAGGAGGGTGGCCAAACCCCCAGCAGGTTTCACCATCACAGCTGGCAGCTGATCGTTTGCAGCAAGCAAACACCGCGACACCCAAGACGCTGCTGCAAAAACTGGGAGAGAAATGAGTTGGAAATGTGCTCTTTCTAAAGCCTTTATTTTTTAATAGAGAAAACCTTTCAGGCCCCTTTTTAATTCATAATAAAGAGCAGGTTGAAAAGAAGGAGAGGGCAAATGAAGACAGTGAGGCTTGCTAACTTCCTTTAAAGTTGGAAGGTCACCTTTAAAAATGGATGAAGGCAGCATTTGGAGGAAGCTCCAAGGCAGCAGGCCTGGGGTTCAGCACTAGAATAGGAGGCAGAACAAAGATGAAAAGAAGAATCCAGTTGGGATCTAGGAATAGCTGCAGAACTGCAAATCCCCGTGGTGGACTTGGGTGGAGGCGGTGTTTAAGGGAGCTTCTCTGCCCGCTCTCTGAAAGCTGCAGTTGTGCGTGGTGATGTGCTGGGGAAAGTTAAATTTGGAGCTGGATAGCCAGCTGGACTCTGCACAGGGACACATGGACTGGTGGTATCAGTGTAGGAGTAAACTGGGATTTGGGATAAAATTAAAGCACTGACTGCCCATTTGCATTGAGGACACTGAGTAACCCTACAGTTGTCTCACCTGTTTTGGTTGTGTTCCTGGTGATTTTTCCCCTTTTCTGGGACTCCTTGGGGAGTGGGAAAAGGCATACTCATAGAGTCCTGGTGATGATTTGCTGGACAGAAATCTTTTGGTCTCTATTTTGGATACTTTCCTGGCTGTGGCTACTTTGATCCTCTTTGTGAGCTGGTGAAATCCAGGGCATGGTAGCGCTGCTGTGTTATATGGAGTTATGTGAATATACTCCCTTCTCCTTACCCCACCCAAATCAATATACTGGATGCTAAGATACAGCCATATACTTCACACTCCTCAGTTACCTGCTTCAGAAATCAGGTAATTCCTCCCCAGAATACTCCAAAGATGAGATGTCCCAGGGGAAGAGGCCTAACATTTGAAAAGGTAACCCACCCTGTGTTCAACATGGTGCTTTCTCTCCTGTGCCAGCCCTTCCCACCTTTCCTTGAAAACCCCAGGAGCAGCCTGGGAGCTGTGGACAGCTGGGGAGGAGTGGGAACTGTGACAGGAGAAACCTGTGACCCTGGCGCTCATCTCAGCTCTGTTTGCCCTGGGCAGAAGTTCCCTCTGTCGGGGGAACAGTTCTTAGGATTCACCTGAACTCATTTCATATTTAAGCACTTGCCTGTCTTTCCCTCTGAGCCAAGACGCAGGGGCATCAGACATGTGCTATCTGGTGCTTATTAAGTGGTTTAACAAGCCCAGCTAATTACAATGTGCTCAAGGATTTTGTAGCTTATGAAAGCAGTCCCTGTTTGTTTGTGTCAGTGCTTTAATACATTAATACACCAATTAAACCTCGGGAGGTGTGCGTGCTCACACAGCTGAACATACGGGGAGGCACGTTGATGGTTCTCATGTCAACTGGGGCTTCTCTGGCTGTTTCAGCTCCAGCTCTGAAGGGATGCTTGTGGTTTTCCACTCAGCCTTGTCAGTGAAGGGACATGCATCCCCTACATAAAAACATCGTTCTCCCTGCCCAGAATTATGTTGTTTTACAAGACTCAGGCAGACATGGGCACTCTGTTGTTAAGGTTTAAGTCTCTCAGACAGGCTTGGGAGAGTTTCTCGTTCTTTCTTTCCATCTCGGTGCTGATGATACAGGCCATTTGTGCATGAAAGGGTTATCTTCTCTCCCTCAATTAGTCCCAAGGGGTCACCAGTGGGAGCATGCGGTCTGTGACATAAGTATTTGTGTGCAAAGGGCCCAGCACATTCATTAAGCCACACAGTAACGAGCAATAATCAGTGCACAAGGCACCCAGCGTGAGCCGGTGCAGGGATGGGGCTGGAGCAGGCAGGGAGGGTCAGAGGTAAAAACTTCCTCCAGCACACTCATAGCTCAATGAAAAGAAACCAATCGTGGGGGGAGGAGAAGGAGAAATGACAGATTAAAGGAAATTGAGCAGCTGTAATAAATACACTTGAAATTGAAGTGATTATATTCCCTGCGGAGCTGAAGTGCTGAGGAGGGTCTGCAGAAAGGGCAGCTGCACAAAACCAGTGGCCTTTCAGTGAACAGGCTTACAGGGAATACAAAATGAGTTGAAGAAATCTGGCTGGGCTTTAGTGCAGGTCTTTCAGATACAGTTGGGAAGGCTGCCCTAAATATTCAGTCCAGTAAAAATAAAGATAATAAAAAAAGGGATGAAGGGACTGACATACACCAGACTGGCTAAGCAAGAGACTGAGACTGTGGTGGGGCACTGCTGAAGTATCACAGTGGAAGGAGAGGGGAGGGAGAAGAATTTAGGAGAAAGCAAAGGGACGTAAAGCAGCAGCAAGGTGTATTTCATACAGCATGGTGCTTTTGCACATAAGCATCTCTGAGACAACAAAACTGGCCTCACAGAGAAGAGGATTTTGGAGTTTTGAGGAAAACAGCGAGCTGGTATAGAGGATATGGAAGAGAAGGTGCTTATCTTGAGAGTGATATATGGAAAACTTGGACTGATGACAGAACGAAAGCCAGCTTGAATCAACAATAAGAGAAGGATTATTAAATATTTTTCATCTGCCAAAATTGCATCCAACTTTGTAGAGGATGAAGAGAAAGATCTCCCCATATGAGTGGCCAGCTGTTCAAGGGCATGGGACAAGGTGAGCATCCTCTACAGATGGAGAGCACATCCCATAATGTTCACCTGAGGGCATGAGTTGCAAAGCTCTTTGCTGACATTTTAAATTGCCTATTTGAAATGGGGCAGCTGGATGAGAGCTGGAAGGGTTGGAAGGTGGTGGACATAATGGAGACAAGAGACAGACCAGTAAGTTTAATGTTTGCTCTGGGAAATTCTTTGAAAGCTTCCTAAACTTTAAGGGATGTTGTGAGAGAACACCTGGAAAGCAATGGTCTGTTAAGGCCAAACATACGTGGCTTGAAGTTGTAGGAGGTCACACTCGACTAATCTGCTGGCATTCCCTGAGGATCTCACTGACACTATATCTAAGGGAAATTCAGTGGATATTGTACACTGAGATGTTGCACAAGTATTTGACAAGGACCAGCACCTGAGATTAATGGCTGGGGGTAGAAGCATCAGTGTAGGATTTAAAATAAGAGCCTCTGTAGAAATCTGCCCTAAGAGCAAAGGACAGAAAAGAGCTATGGCTAAACGTGTTTCCAATTGGAAAGGGTTGAAAGTTATGTGTCATGAAGGTCACTCTTAATCACCTGTGTTTTTCATGATGTCTGCTAACAAACTGCAAAGAGAACACTGAAGGAGGAATCAAAGTCCTCCCTTTTGTGTCACCATGGACTGAGGGATTTTTTACCAGTGCTGATTATGGCCAAGGCCCCAAAAATAGCCAGTGCCTCTTGTGATTTGGGATGTGTTTGAGAGAGAGGGATCCCAAGAGAGAGAAGAGAACCAGAGAGAGAACACCACTTTGACCGTCCTGCAACACTGTGAGGAGTGCTGGGAATGTACCCACACATAGCAGGGGGAAACTGCAATTTATGCCACAGAGACACGGTGCTATCCATTAAGGAAGGATAAATGAAGCAAGCTGGGCAGCACTAAAATTTGTTGTTCATTGATCTCCTTCCAGAAATGAAGATGTGATTTTTGACAGCTCTGCAATTATTTATCCCTTCATTATTTTTTATTTTTGTCTGCTTTCTCTACAATTCCAGTTTCTAACCTGGGGACCTCAGATGACTTGATGTGAGCTCTGTTTGCAGGAGAATTGCAGCCGACTGTGTAAATGCAAGAAGTCTGAGTGAAGTTTTGAACTTTGGGTGTTCATATGCACTCAGATATTGATCTGGGTAGGTTTTCCCACTACCTGCTTGAAAAATCTCTGCCCTGGGAAAAGGTTAAGAGACTTGATTTAAACTCTGATTGATAAAGAAAAGACATCAAGGTGACCTTTTTAATACAAGCTGAATTTGGGGTCACTTTACAAGCTCAGATTGCAATAAGGAAACAGGATTTGCAGTCAGACTGATGGATTGGATTATGGACACTGGCCTCTGATTTTTCCATGTTACCATTCCAGTATCTGGTGATGGCCCTCCAATTAAGGCAGTTCAGGAAAGCAACATATATAGTCTTGTTCAAGGTATTTTCTGATGAAATGAGACCTGTCCTAGGCTAGTGAGGAAAAACAGCTAAAGGCATATTGAAGATCTTTCCACCATTATACTTCACTCTGTGCTTTTCAGCATCACCCACATATATTGATCTACAAATCACAATTGCCAGCTTTGGGAGGTTCTTTTTATGCCTGTGCATCCTCACCTAACTGCAAAACAGTATTACCCTTTCCCACTTTTCCCAGCAATCTTGCTGATTTTTCTCCTTTCCACTAGCAGTGTGTTCTTGCTGTAAAACTTCAGAATGCATATTTAAATTTAAGCTGTTAAGCCATATATGATACATATATAGAAATATATATGTATAATCTTGGGTTTGTAGCTGAAGTTCTTAAAGGGTTGCCTTCCCCATGTGACTTGAATACCAACTTAACAATCATCCAGTCCTCACGCATAGTTCAGTTAAAGCTGAACATGCACCTTTTCACCATCTGCAATTAATCATGTCTTCTGAAGCTACCAGCACTGCAGAATGTTTTCTTGAGTCTCACCAGGACCTTTGAGAAGAATTAACTGGCTGTTTTTCCCCTGGTGCAGGCACTGATGTTTGGCCACAGGAGAAAACTGTAGGATTCTTTTTCTTTTTCCTTTTTTTTTTTCCCCCTCTTGCACTCAGTGAAGTTTGTGCTGTTTTTTGTGAAAATTCACCCAAACCAGGTGGCTCATAATAGTGTGAGACACTGCTGAAAGATGACAGACAGACAAATGGACAGATATATATTGTTTTATCATCACATTGTCTCCACACGCTGGGAGTGTGAGAGACAATAAAACAAGATGGATTCTCATCACAATAAATGCAGGACACAGCAGGGATATGGTGAAGCAGTGCCATCAGGGAAGGATGCCTGTGGTTCTTTCAGTAGCACTGAACTCCCAGTGATGAGGGATTTCCAAAGCCTTACCCAAGGAGACCTTTTTCTGGGTCACCTCTCATTCCTCAAAGAGCTCTGTTCCTGCCAAGGAGAGGAAGGTGGTGTTGACTGGACAATGCTCTGCTCAGCCAGTGCCTGTGAAACAAGTCTGATTCCACCATGGAGCAGCTCTGGAGTCAACGCATGGCTGAGTTACAGCCTTTCAGGGATCCTCTTCTGTGGGATGGACCCAGGGTACTGGTGGGCTCCTTTCTCTCATCTGGAGCTGCCTTGCTGTTACCGTCTTTCTTTTTCAGCAGTGAGGGGAACCTTAGAGAAAGATTCCCCTCCTTCTGTTGGTGTGCAGAATCACATTAACACCAGTACAACATTCATTGTATCCTACTTGTGACTCAGACATAGGCCAAAGGAGCACGGGAAGCCCCAGTCATGCACACACCTGGAGGGTTAAATGAGGACCAGCTGTTATCCCCATCAGATTAACTAATTCCTTTGTAAGATCCTCCTCCTCTTTATCCCCCTCTGCATAATTTGCTGCCTCTTAACAATAGGCTAAATCACCCAAACCACAGTAATTTTAGAGCCCAGCAGGCAGAGCTGTCTCACATTACTCCTCCTTCAGGGGTTTCCTTTTGCAGGAGAAGTTGGAAAGATGGAAAAAGGGATGTGCAGAGAGAAAGCCAAGGAAACCTCAGGCAGAAACAAAGACAGAACAAGGTCCATTTGCGGTGTTAGGAAAACGTGAGTCTGAGGGAACACCTCATCAAGCCACAGACATAAGCACAATTCCTGTGCCAGTCCTGTGAGAAAGGGAGTCACAGAAGGTGGGAAGGAAGGGGAGAGATGGAAATTGGGCAAATTGGAGGGAGACTTTCTAATGAAATTCTAACTTGAGCCTGAGATCTGTCTTTCAACACTTCATGTTTTTACTCCATATGGCCCCACTTCTGGAATTTTCTCGTTCCGTGGGTTTGGCTGAATTAGCCACTTGTTTAATGACCACCAGAGGAAGCTGGTGGTGGCAAAATGACTGGGAATGGGGCAAGAAAAGACATTGCTACCAGTGTTCACAGTTGGGGGGGAAAAAAAAAAAAGCACATGGTGCTGTTTTTTCCTAAATTGTCTTTTCCTTTTGTGATGATGCTGAGGATGGGAGGATGGCAACAATCAGAAGCATTTCCAAACTTCCTGGAGCTCTAGCTGGAAAATACAGAAGACAAGACCCTCTCACCAAATTTCCTGCTTTGAGGTGACTCAGAAATTCTGTCACAACAGATTTTTCTTAAAATCTTTATGCACTTCCGTATCTGGAGGGAACTGCACTTTGTCTAAAGATCCCTCTTCGTTTTGCACCCAACTTTGGGGCCAGGTCTTACTCTGCTCAGAGTAAGGGACCACAGTTGTAGTACAGCACTTCCAAACCATACCTCTTTTTTTAATGCCACCCTTCTAATAGTCACATAGTTTCTGGAACATATTCAATATATCTGAAATTTTTGTGGTGGGGGCTAGATCCTTCAAACTGTGGATCAGGAAAAAGACTGAACAGCATTGAAATAGTGGTATTAAAACCCCCTAAGAATCCTCAAAATTACAAGGAAAAGCTTAATGCTGTGACCTGAAGCCTGTGCTGCAGTATCTACCTGGCTATGTCAGCAACTGCAGCATGGCACTGAGGCTGATGGCTAGGATGGGGATGACACCAGCAGGATCTGGCTGGTGAGGCTAAAAAGGGCGATGATTAACCGTGGGATGTCTGCTGGTCAGACACACACCCTGCTGTGAGGGTCACTACTGCCTGGGCTGAGCTCTCCTGGGTGCTAGCAGTGGTGGTGCACGACACACTTTGTGTCTGGCTGTCACTCCAGGGAAGAAATGACGTTTAATTGAGGCTGTTGCAAAGATGAGGGAGTGTTTCAGTGCTGCTCCCAAATTAAGGAGTGCAGGGATGAGGGTTGGGAGAAAGGCTCATGTGGCATGAGCCAGTTAACCCAGCCCTGTGTGACATCCTCCTTCTGGGATGTGGAGGTGCCATAACCCAGAGGACCACAAAGGCAAAAATTTAGGCTGAGTTTACTGAGAGCAAACTCCTTCCTACAAAGCACCCAACATCTCATTTCTGGCCTTGCAACAGCTCAGCACAGTTCACATGCAGCCACAGAGGGGCTGCTTCCTGCACCAGGCACTGGAGTCTGCTCCTGTCTCTGCAGTGAATCTTTGGGGCAGTATGAGGCTCAACACTGCCTGAAAGCAGGTGCTGCTGGGCTCCTGGCCCCGCTGGAGCAGGCAGAGCTATGGCAGCGAGCTCACAGGCTGGGGGAGCCGACAGCCAAGAACCCCTGGGACCTTGGGGTAGAAGGTAAGCCTCTGCATTCCTGCTGGGAGACATTCTCAATGCTGGGAGGCCGCTGCTGAGACCCGGTCACTTCCAGCTTTCTTGTGATTATCCATCTCAGCAATGGGATGCTGTTAAGTGTCTGATTACTGTGTGGGTAAAGACTTAA
This sequence comes from Lophotriccus pileatus, assembly GCA_035583135.1. Taxonomy (NCBI): domain Eukaryota; kingdom Metazoa; phylum Chordata; class Aves; order Passeriformes; family Tyrannidae; genus Lophotriccus; species Lophotriccus pileatus. The sequence continues at coordinate 7,572,476 of JAWWES010000018.1, read as the reverse complement.
GCCTGAAATCTGACTATCACATGGCCCCTTGAGGGGCAGCCGATCCTGCTCCATCCCTCCACCAGTAATCCTTCCTTTCCCTTGGAAAAATAATAAAAAAGAAAGACAAGTGGTATCTGTCTGCAGCAGCACTTTCCAATCAAGTGAAAACTAGCTGGAAAATCAAATCAACTGGTAAGTTCCTGCAAAACAGAACTCTATATCTTTAAAATCTCCCATTTTGAAGGGATGAGCTGAACAGCAATAGCTGCTGATGTAAAACAAACCATTATTCCTTGTATCTCTTCTCCAAGCTCCCCTCCCTGCAGATGCATGAGTCTGAGGGAGGCAATGCTCTCTGAAGACTATTTTCCTCCATTAAATAAATTCACTTTCGAATAATGTGTAATTAAATGTGTGGTATTGAATTAATGTTTTATTCTGAGTGCTTTGGCAGCAGGGGACCTAGGGGCCTGGCTGGTGGAAAGAAAACATGCTCACCAGAAAGACTCCCTTCTCCTCTCTCTTTCCCTTTTCCTACCACCCTGCCAAGAATCCCAATCCCTATTTCCAAGAGCTGCTGGAGTGTATCAGTGAGCCCATGAGGAGGATGCTTTGTGTAAGATCCCTTTTGTGATACGTTTCCATGGGGCTCTCGGGCATTTGTGGAAAGATCTCTGCAGCCCACTCCTGTCCCTCCTCTACCTGTCTTCTGATGGTCCTCGTCTTCCTCTTCAGAAGAGTCCAGCTGTGTTAACCCTTATATACAAAAAGTAGAGCCTGAGTGTCCCTTTGGGATGTGAAACTGGTGCTGGATGCCTAAAGATACAGACTGCTGAAGCTGGAGAGGCAGTTTATCTTTCCAGCCTAGTGCCAGCCAGAAATTATTTGAGAAGGTGCATAATATGTTGGTAATCACTGGATGTTTTTTAGGTCTTTTGTCTGGAATGTTAATAATAAGGTTTTGGTCCCATCAGCAGTATTTTGTGTTCCTGTGGGAGCCAGCTGAGGAGGAGTTGGTGCATACAGAGGCATTGGCAAGCATGGGGTGAACCTTTGCTTTTTCCAGGGATCTCCCTGGAATGGCTGTTGGTTCTTCAGGACTACGCATGTTGTTCATCCCAGCTGAGACTGCTCAGCACCCAGTAGCCATGGGACACTTTGCATTGCTCTCTTCATAAAGTAATTACCAAGTGATTTGTACTCAGATTTATGTGGCTGAAATGGATGAGAAAGGTTTGAAGTTGTGTTTGTTTTTATAGGAGTGTCAGGTGGTTTAAGCTGGGACAGACATTTCTGCTTAGTGTCTGTGGAGTGGTGCCAAGTGCATTCTAACTGTATCTTTTTCCAGGGTTTTTTCATTAAGAAAATGAGACTTTGCTTCGGTTTGGGTTTGAACTTTCCAGGTATGTCAGTCCAGGTAATGTCACCCTCTTCAAAATGGTTTTCAGCATGATGTAGTGAGGGAGCCTGGCAGGTTCTGTACTTGCATCTGGTGAGTTGTTGGTTTAAGGTGTGATTGTGCTTCGCCTTTCTCTCATCTCCTTTACACGGACACACTTACTCCCTTTCCACTTGCCTTCAGCTCTGAGAGCACTGTACATGTGGACTGTTGGTGGTCGCTGTGTGGCTGCTTTTGGAGGTGGTGCTGCAGCTCAGGTTACGGCAGCTCAGCGGGTGCTAATCCAGTCACTCCGTGCTGCAAATCACATCCCTCTGTGGAGGTTGAGGGCTGCTCAGCAGAAAGGCAGCTCTTCCTGGAATCAGTTCTGGCTGGAGCTAGCTGAAAGGCAGCCCTTTGGGTCAGGGCTCCCTCTCCATCTGCTATTGCAACAGCAAAAGCCAGAGGAGCTGATGATGTCCTGATTGCCAGAGGTACGCTTGGAAGTGGTGGATGTAAGGTATTTACAAAGCATCAGAGGTTGGTCTGTTTTTCTGAGCCTGATTACACTGACAGCTCCTGGTTTAGACTGGCATTCCTGGATAATTTTTTTAACCTAGATTGCCCAGCTAAATGCGTCAAGGCTTGTTATTTTTTACCGAGGTTCATTTAGCAGCACGTAGCGCATTAGCTCTGGGTCTGCTGGGTCAGCTGGGCAGTAATGCCTCCTTCCCACCTGGGACCTGCACTCTTGCCTTGCACTGCTCACAAGGAATGAAGCTGATGGTAAGAAAATGAAAAGAACTATAGAAACATAAAATAGTTATCTTTTAAGGTCTTTATGAAGGAGTGTGATCCTTGACTGAGCCAAGGACTGTAGTTGCTCCACCAAGTTCCCAAAGATTCAGATATGCTTTGCATAAACCTCTATGATTTGTGTCAGAACTGCTTGGTACTTATAATCAACGACTCTTTTGAATCCAAGTCCTTGAAGGGTGTCTTACAGAAGAAATTGGCAAAGAACCAGTGTCTGGGCGCAGCGCCGAGTTGCTGAAGCGTGTACTCAGGCCCTTTCCCAGAGGTGGCTCATGTCAGAGCTGGGAGAGAAGCCACCACAAGTGGAGGGCTACCTACTCAGAGTCCATGCAGAGATAAGAACCAGCCTGTTTATGTCTCCATTTTTTAAAATGATGTGGGACTGATTCTGCCTTTGTTTACACGTACTTCACAGGAGCCATTGACTGAAATCAATATCCTTCATTGACTTTGATGGATTTGCACCAGGCCAGGAGGGAGACTCCACCTCTGTGCAGCCTGCCTATGCATCATCTTCTCTCACTATGAGACAAGTCTGTGAGAGAATGACTTGCCAGCCCTCCAGTGGCAAGGCTTTTTGATCTGGTCCTACCTGATGTGCACGCTTTGCTCTGATCAGGTACATCGGATAACTCATCAACGTGTTTCATTGACATCCAGGCTGTAATTGACTGCCTGACATGAAAGGCACTCTGCTTGGTACTTACATGGCTTAATAAGAAGATTTCCAGTATAAATTATAAGCTTTGATTGTTAGGTTTTAATTGTCATGGAGCAGCAAAGCTATGCAGCATTTATTCGTGAGAGTTATTTCAGCAGTATCAAGAAAGAAATGAGTGAATCATATTGACTAAGTGAGAACTTTGCTATCTTTTTGTGGACAACTTAGGTATAAAGAAAAGAGACAATTCTTTGGCATAAATTAGTTGTTACAGCAAATGACTCAGCCACTACTAAAAATGTCATTGTTGTTATCATTTATAAAGTGCTGTTGATGCAAATGAGGCTTTAGAAGCTTATGAAAATCAAGGCCATATCTACAAAGAGGCCAGGATCAGACTCAAATCAGGATACCCTAGAAACAGATCTAAAATAAGTCAGTTTTAAAACAGGGCTTGAACAGCAAGAGGAGCAAAAATAGAGAAGAAGAAAAAGAGAGAAAAAAATGCCATGATTTGAAAAAGCTGAGGGAGGGAGGAACTGGTGATGGAGAGGTACAGGAAAGGACCTACCTTTAGGGAAAACAGAGCCACATGTGAGGAGGAAAGAAAAAAAAATATAGAAAGTTGGTATTTTCTCAGATAGAATAGAAATCTTCTGATAAAGAGGGGGACAAAAGTAAATGGAGAAATTTCTATAACTTTTTTCTGTTCAGCCAGCAAGCCACATGTTGTTTGTGAATTAATAATCAAAGATCAGGAAACCCACTAACAATACAATGAGACAGACTGTTTGCTGGTTGGGAGTTTGAAAGAAGGAGGTGTGAAGAACTAACTGAAATTAATTAATCTAACAATTGAAATTGACTTGGTGTAAATGATCCAGCATTAGTAGTTTTGCATTTTACTGTAACTTAAGTACTGGTGCTGCTCATGGTTTACTCTGCTTGGAGTTTGATTTGTCCATTTACCTCCTCCTGTAGTCATCTGTGTCCAAACACAATCGTGTATCCAGGTTTCAACTGTATTATCAAACCATAGTTTTAAGGATTCTGGCTGTGATGGGAATCTGAAATGCAGAATTTGCAGTGTCACTGAACCCATCTCTTCTTTATCTGATGCTCAGGACTGATTTAGAAATGAGACAGTAATTGCAAAATTAGATTCATGAAATGTACCAGTGTGACATCCCAATATCCGCTCGTGATTGAAATCTGGTGGTTATTCAAAACAAGTTGTTTTCATTGCACACAGTCTGTTACCAGCTCCATATGCTCTTCCTGGGATTTGGAGGTTGAGTTGGGGTCTTTTTGCCTTGACCTTACCATAAGCTATAGAGACTCTGCAATATGAGCATAAAAGATGGGAGAAGAGTCATTGAATCAGTGATACAAGTGGAAAAGTTCTTGCTTTTCCAGGCTCAATCACAAGGGCCAGTGCAGAAGTGACCCATCAGAAAATGGTAGATTGATGTATGAGAGAAGCAGAATTAACCTTGTTCCCTCTTCTTCTTCCCCTGTATCTCATGGCTGTGATGGGTTTGCAAGTTTAGCAAACTAGAATGTGTTTGTGTTGTGGAGAGGAAGAGACATGACTAAGGACATACGGGAGCAATGATGGGGAGGAAGAAGTTTCTGGTTTTTGTCAGCCACTTTTCTGATTAAATTCACTTTAAGCAGAGATCAAGTCAGCTGTCCCGCAGAAAGGTTCAGAGGTGGTTAGGTAAGATCCCTTTGCAGATCTGAAGCTCCCACTCTTCTGCCTCGGCTCTTCCAGTGAAAGGGAAAGCTTTCTGCTTTGGAAGCTATTTGTAAAGGTGGGTGCAGTGTCCAAGACTTATTCTTGTTAATGCTGTAACTTACCCTCCTGCTCCCATCACAGAACTGAAGTCACAGGCCAGCTGCAGGTTGGGTGCTTTCTGGTGTGGTTAATGGGCTATTCACAACAAGAGTTTGGAAATACTTTCTCCGTGTGTTAAATCTTGATGGGATAAGAAGGAAGGTGGAGAATCTGCCCAACTTTCCTTCTGTGTCATGCAGCAACATAGTAATCCCAAAACAAGGACTAAAAGATGTTTCATTTTAAACTGGAATTATTTCGGTGCCGTGCGCTCACATCCTTCCTGCAGATACAGCCCAGCTTTGAATGAGTTCCCATCATGCTGTCAAGTCTGCTTATTTTCCTGTCAGGCCTTGATGTGGCTCCTGCAAAGGTTCTTCTTTTGAATTGTCTTGTTGGCTTGTTTTTATAAGTTAATGGTACAAGGGGAGAAAAAAACCCGAACGAGTGGTACTTAGGGGAAGGCAGTTTGCATACACCTTGTCTACAGGGCTGACTGCAACACAGCCGAGACAGATTAGCACACCACTGCCTGCCTAAAACAAATAAACACCAGCTGTTTATCAGACAGGGCTCAGCTTTCTCCAGGAGGAGGTAAACAGATTTATGCAGATGAACCTCTGAGGTGCCCTTGCAGCAGAGCATCCTTCATGGCTACTCTGCCTTCCTTATGAGTTACAGCCAGGACGGACGAGCACAGAGGTGCAGGGTTAGCACAATAACACAGCCATCTGCACTCTGCCGGGGTGGTTTGTCACTGCTTTATGGCCAAAGCCCATCTTTAATGGTAATTTAGAATTAATCATAGTGCTGATCTCTCTGTGAATGGAAGAATTTGGTGTAAAATTCACTATTTTAGGCCTATAGCATGTGAAAAAGCAATTTATTATAACTCACTTATTATTCCATTTGTGTCTAAAATGATGTGAAGCAAAATTTATGGCCAATTGATGTTGAGAGAAATTGTGATCAGCAAAAGTATTTTTCTGATTCTGCATTAAGATTGTCCAGTTGCTGTCAAACTACTTAACTTCATGACCCTTTTATTTTTATAACCACACAAGTTTATTTTAAATCCAGCTACATTTATTTTAAATCCAGTGCTACATACATCCACCACTGCAAAAAGATTTCTCCTCTCTCAGTTCAACTCTGCCTGCTCCAATAGCACCTTTAATTCTTCATATAAATTTTCCCCGAAGCTTCTCAGGTGAATTTAACAACTTGCTGGTCTTGAACACAGATGGGATATTATTTTAATAATGTAGACATAATTACACAGTTTGGGTGCCAGCTCTTAGAAATGTCTGATCATTTATTAGGGTGTTGTTGGGAGGAAAAACTGGGAGCTGAACGTTTTGGGCAAGACCCTGGAGACTTCAGAAAGAGAAGTTTGCTTCAGTTCTCATGGTGTTGCTCACAAGAAGTGTAAACGTTCTCAAATAGTATTGCCGGCTATTCTGAGACAATTTCCTTTTTAACTTTATCTCACACCAAACGGGGCAATCAGATTGCAATTGCTACATTTCTGAGTTTTTTGAAGTGTCCTTGGGCTCCTCTTAGCACAAGATCATTCCCCTGCAGCTTTCTTGACTGCTGCTATTCAGGAGACCAACAATGCAAATATGTGGTTTGTCAATACAGTAAGTCCAAGGTACTATAGTGATGAGTGTTACAGTAATGCTTGCCAAGAGAAAGAGGAAACAAATCCTTTCTCTCTACTCTGTGAAGTAAATTGGTGCCATTTGAGCTTTTCTTAGATTAGGACTTTCCTCACCCAAGTGCACCACTTAACATTTCAACACATAATATCTCAGATTTCTCAAGGTACTCCTTAAACACTCAGCTAAACCAGGTGGAGAAGGCAAAGTCCACATGTGATTTGTTCTCCCTGGCTGTCACTGCAGGTTTAAAGCCAGAATAATTTTGGATGTGCCTACCACCCTGTGCGTTAATGTTACAAATATTATTAATATTGGTAAGTAATATTTTTCAATCTGTGGAACAATTAGCAAAAAGGTCAATGGGAATTCCCCAGAGAGGTATCTTTCATTACAAGGCCCATTGCTTATGCAGTCTCACGACATCTATCTTCCCAAACAAGCCCAAGGACCAGAGATGGCAGCTCCTTAAACCTGCCTCTGAGCAACTAATTAAAAAGCTTAATTGTACAAAATCCATTAGAATGCTTGTCTTCTAACCCTTTGGAGTTTTGATGCATTGTGTTACCTATGTTGGTGTGGGGCACCTGCCCCCTAGGGTCGATACAGATGCCTGTTTGGACACGTGGGTGGCAGGAGCTGGTGGCAGATCGTGATCTCTGTAAGTGACGTGTCCCTGCAGCCAGTCTGAAACCTGGAGTTAAGCCACTTCCACCACCTAGATCTGCAGTGTCCCAGGGGAGATGCACCTGAGCTAAGGGGTGCATACCTGTTCCAGATGGAAGAGATGGAAAAGACTCAAAAGTGGTCCAGTTCGTGAGCAGACATATTCAGGGTTGTGAACGCTGCAGGGTAGGAGTGGAAAGAGAGCACTGTCCCATGTAATGCCTCTGCTTGGGGAGACCTGTCATGCATCAGCTTTTGCTCAGCAGGCACTGGAGAAAAGTGTACAGTGCTCCACTGCCCTGCCATGGCCTTCAGGCTGAAGCTGGTCTGTGCTCCCAGAGTTCTCAAGGGAGGCAGTAAACCTCACTGAAGGGCAGTTTAGTGAGATGAAGTTTTGGGTACTGTGCCTCCAGAAAATGCTGGGGTGGCTTTGCATCTGTAGCTGCTTCCACAGTTTATTATAGGCATTAAAAAGCCTCTTTGTATTGCTGAGGAGCTGCAGGGGTGCTGTGATGTCAGAAAGGTGCTTGGAGGTTTGGTATCAATTAGTTGTGCCCTAGTATTGTTTCCAGAAGAGAATGTGGAGACCCACAACTTCTCCCAGCAGCCAGTGGCATTTAATCATGCCACAACATTAGTGAATATCCCATAGTTACTTACCTACCCTTTTAGGTGCCTGATCCCTGGGCATATCCAGCCCTTAGGAATGACCTGTTAGCTGAGCAGACCAATTTTCATCGGCCTCTGTACCTTTGGTAAATTAATAGCAACTGCTCTTCTGATTCTTCCTGAAACCTTGGGTGCTATTCTCTGTCAGTCCTCGCCGTCCTAAATGTCAGTGGAAAGGATCATTGAAACTAATGGATTCAGTTTGTCTGCTGTGCCAGTGATTGTATCCTGGGATGACCTTCTTTCTGAGGTAACAGTTGAGTAGAAGGCTGTAGGGTCAGGATCCTGCTGCAGGACAGTATTCGGTGCTTCCAGCTGGCTCCTGCTCATTCCCTACCGTGCGTGGGGGGTCAGTGGTCCTCCCTGCCTTGGGAGTGATTTGAGTTGCCAAGGTTCAACCTCAAAAATCTGCAGTGTTTGAGTTTAAACTAATCCCATTTGAAATGCAAAACTCAACAGGATCTTCTAATCTCACACGGCCTGGCATCGGAAGTGTGTGACCTTTGCTACGCCTCACAGGAGATGGATTATTTCCAGGATCATTCCAAAGAGACTCAGGTCTTTGTAGCAGAACTTGCCCCAAAGGTTCCTCTCCCCGTGGACAAGCTTGCCACGAGCTTGTCATGAGAATGTGATACACCTCAAGTATTTTCCTCACAGATGTTTTGCATGAGACTAGCTCCATCCCAGAGATGGCTGCGTTCTGTGGGTGGGTAAAAAGATCCCTGTAGATATTTTTGCAAAGCAATTTCAGATCCCTTGCAGCTTGCAAGAAAATTGAATTAGTTGTTTTCCATTCCCTGAATTAACCCTGATTCATTCTTCCCTCAACCCTCTCCCTCTTCCTCCCCTCCCTCCAACAGACGTCCAGCATATTAAGAGGAGAGACATCGTTTTGAAGAGGGAGCTGGGAGAAGGTGCCTTTGGGAAGGTGTTCTTGGCCGAGTGTTACAACCTCAGCCCCACCAACGACAAAATGCTGGTGGCAGTGAAGGTAAATGCCAAGGGTGAATGGCAGAGAGTAGGGCAGGGGCTGGCTGGCAAAGTGAGACTGGATGAGCCTGCATGGGAAAGGGAAGCGGGGGAGGGCTGGGGGCCACGGTCGGAAATTTATTTGATGCTGGAGATTGTGGTAAATCCACTTAGTCACACAAAGTTTCAGTGTTTCACTTCAAGGTTGTCTGCTCTCACCAATGCCAAAACCTCCCTTCCTGCTGGCGCAGCCAGGAGACAGACAGGGAGGAGAAGCTGGTCTGGAAGCCGTGAGCTCCTGTGCAGCTGAAGCAGCACAGTGTGAATCCACCTCCCTCTGTGAGACACTGGGGCCCTGCTCCTTCTGGATTTTATCTTTTTGTGTAACATGCAGAAGCTGAAACAAAAAAAAAGGACTCAGCAAAAATAAGTACTTAAAAGCTAAGCACGATGAACCAATTTTCTGGGATCAATTTGCCGCAAGATGGGCGAAACAGCTCGGCTCAGCTCCACTCAGCTCCTGCTTGCCCAGCCACAGGTCGCTCCTGTTTTGCTTATTTTGAGCCAACACAGGTTCATCTTGGCTTGTGCTGTGCTGCTTGCATCCTTGTGATAGTCCCCATGTGAGCTGTGCCCCTTCAGCGGGGCTCTGGGCAGGGGAGACCCCTCAGTGCAGAACTGTGCTCTCCTCTCAAGTGGCACCAGTTGGCAGACACACACTGTCTAATCCCTTGGATTTTAACCAATGCCTCCTAACTCCTTGGAACAAGTTCTGCATTAGACCCAATGCTCTACAGGGGGAAAGGTTCCAGCACTCTCTTCAGGATGCTGGAGGCAACCAGTTACTTGAGAGTTGTTCTAATCACTGGCAGCTCAAGTCTTTTTTATTTTTAAGTTCATGTGTCCCCTTTTGCTCCGGCAGTGAAGTGCAAGACTGCACCTTTCACCTCTGAGACTGGTTAAAGCTGAGGCAGCAAAGACACCCATATGATTAATTGCTTGATTACAGGGCTGGTACTGCCTGTCAGTGTCAACCATCCCTTAGCAAGCCTGGCTCTCGAGTCTCTTCTGAGTTGCATTTGCATGTAGGCAGAAACAGCATCTGAACTTGTTTCTGTTAATTGCTACTATGAGCTTACATCTCCAAAATGCCTTTCATCCTGCAAGATCATACAGTTCCAGCTGTATGGAGCAGGGCCTTGGAATCTGGCTCCTTGCCAGCTCTGGGAGTGGCAGGAAAAAGAATCCCTCTAATTTGGGCCACATTAAAAGTCTGAGGTAAAATAAAATAAAAAAAAGTAGAAAGGCTTTACATATTAAGTTGAGATTTGGCTGCATTTCCTGAAGATCCTATGCTCCTGATAGAGGCTGAGAACTACCTCCCAATCACTGCAGCTCAGGGCAGCAGCAGGATATGCTGTCTAAGGGCAGCTGAGTCCACAGCCCAGAGCCTGCCTCTGCCCTGCTCTCAGGGACTCTCTCCCAGGGCCAAAGAAAGTGGCTGTGTTACTCACTTGGTTAAATGGACTGAGATTTTCAGTGAATCTAGAGGTTGCAGCCCCGCAGATAAGCTGAGTTTTGAAGTGATGACATGGAAAAGCTTCCTGTTTTATTCAGCTTGCTTCTAAAAGCATGCTAAGAAATGCACAAAAACTATATCCAGTGAAGAGTGTTGAGGTGATAAAGTCAAGTACTAGAAATGCTGGGGGGGCTGTGTTCAGGGCATGTCCTTTGAACACATATTTTTCATTTCTCTGTGAGTTGCTCTGTTGTGATGATCACTCCTGTGCTGAGAGCTCCCTAGATGTGAGTGTGCCTGTTTTCACAGCTTCCCAGCAAGTTGCTGAAGTTGTATCATCACCATTTTGCAGGGGATGGAGGGCAGATGGAGAAGCAGGAAAACTGAGCTGAAGGGATCCACTTAGGTGGAAGAAGTTACTAACCTTCCTTTCCAGCCCCATGGACAGCAGGTACCAGACTCAGAGTCAGCCCTGCTGCAGCAATAAACACACAGTGCTTGTGGAGACCTGGCCATGATGCCACATAAGGGGGGATTTTCCAGGGAATATTGAAACAACTGGCACTTCATGACAACAGCTGCAACCTTGCAGATGCTCGGGGACTTGCCAGAAATTATGGAGGAATCGTGTGATGGAGGCATTAAAAAATCCACCCCAAATCTTCCTGGGAGAGTGATTCCAGTGATTTTACCGAGTCATCCCTTCTCTTCCTCTGGTTCTGGTCTTCTTTTCCTGTTCTATCCTGCCCAGCTCCTGTTTTCCTCATTTCTAAATGCTTGGCTGTTCAACCTTAGTAATGTGAGGGGGTTTAATAACTTCTTTTTGATGTGTCATATTTACAAACTTACGTTCCTAACACCTTGTAGAAATGACTGTGTGTGAAGGAGAGGAAACCTAAACTCACTGCAGCTTGAAATACTGTGTGCAACCACAGGAAAAAGGGGGAGAAAAGAGTGATGGGGGAAGGGACTATTTCCCTGCAGAAAAATAGGGTAGCATCAACATTATGAAGATATTAAATGCCTAAAAGGAATTGGGTGCCTGAGAAAAGGATGGATGCTTTGCCATCTGCACCGTGTAGCTAACATTCATCTAAATATCTCTAGTCAAGCTATCCCAAAGGACATAGAATTAAAATAGATATACGCCATGTGTCTAGTAGTTTGGGGGCACAAGAAGAAGAAGTAGTGTCCTAAGGCTTGGGGAGAAACCTTGCAGCAGAGCTGCTCCAAGGGGAAAAGCACCTACTCTGAAGAACTCGCTCCATCCAGCAGTACCATGGGCCAGCCAAGGTGCAGTAACTGTGTGCTGGGTCCTGTCCTTCAAGCACGGCTTTCTGATGCTTAACATCTCTTTAAAAGCATATATTGCAGCCTGCACCTGCTCCTGCCACTTCTCCTGTCTGTATGGGGAGATTGAAGGCGTGGGGAAAAAGGAGAAGGTATATTTGTGTGGAGGTAAGGGGAGAGCTACCTGGTGAGGGGGAACTGGTGCGCATCAGACTGACTCAGGACAACTGGAACAAGTTACCTTGAGTCTTTTACGGCTCCTGTTAGACTGCACAGTCAAAGCCAGAATTTGTCCTAAACAGTCCTGGCATGTGGAGGAGGAGGAGAAAGTCACTGAGACACAACAACTCAAAACCAGATTTACCTCTAATTTCCTTGAATGTTTGCAAAGGCCATGCTGATTCTCATGACCATTCCATCTTGTCAAATGGTCTGGACTTCAACTTTTTTATCAAGTTCCCTCCCTTGATACCCTGAGATAACAATAAGCTGCTTTCAAACCAACTCTCCAATGCAACTGCAGAATAATGCACAGACAAGACAGACTCCAACTCTGGGAATTCCTCCCTGATCACCAGTTGCACCCACAGCAACATCTTCATGGCAACTCTGCAATGTCAGGCTGGTCCTCACCACCTGGAGCCTGCAAGCTGCCCTACAATGGCAAAGTGGCATGCTCAAATTGTGGAAGATGAGATATTCTCAATAAGGATACCAATTTCAGCATCAGTCTTCCAGGGGAGCTGCTATAAACAGCAGAGAATAAAAACATGATTTTAAAAATTATGAGAAAAGACTTGACAATGTCCTTCTTCGGAGGCAGTTTGAAAAATCCACACAATAACTGCACAGCCAGGCAAATCCATCTTCTGAATAAAGGCAGTATAGTCAGCTATTTCAAAATAAAAGACAGATAGCAAGGACTGGCTGGCTCAGGAATTTAATAATAATGAGATATGAAGCCATTCACCCCTAGGTCACCAGTACAAATTCTGCCCAAGCTGGGAATAATTGGAAGCTATTACCCTCTGAGGCATGTTTGCTGCTGCCTAAGAAATAATCTGGGGAACCCACTGGGCCAGTAACTACATGAATGAAACGCTTAGGTGGTGCCACCAGCCCTCCCAGCGCAGCGGGGCCAGCGGCAGCGGTTCCTCTCCCCTCCCTTCCTGACCAGCTCCTCAGTCATGCTGTGACCCATTTGTTCTGCTTTTCCCTCGCCCGAGCCCACCCTGTGCGTGTCTGTGTCCCTCATTTCAGGCCCTGAAAGACCCCACATTGGCAGCCCGCAAGGATTTCCAGCGGGAGGCAGAGCTGCTCACCAACCTGCAGCACGAGCACATCGTCAAGTTCTACGGCGTGTGCGGGGACGGAGACCCGCTCATCATGGTCTTTGAGTACATGAAGCACGGTGACCTGAACAAGTTCCTGAGGTGAGTGTGAAGGAGGGCGTGGCAATTGCTGTACAGCCACCCCAGGGTCAGTTCTGGCTCAGTGACATCATTCAGTGAGCTGAGGAATGAGAGATGGCTGTTCCAAGGACAGCTTGTAGGAGATGATGGTCCTCAACAGATCTGATGCTTTATTGGCCCTGTCCCAACATTTCCTCTTGGGTAATCTCAATAGTGGTCCCTGTGAGCTGTCGAAACCAGGGGTTTCTTCTCCCACCTCAGCAAGTTTGAAGCTGCAGGAGGTGTGTCTGCAGTCCTCTGTGCTTTGGGGATAGAAAGATATGATACCACAGCTGTCAGCAGCTCCAAGTCCTGTACACCCAGCAAAGCCATGTCCTGCTGAAGCAGGAAGGCTACTTGCCATCACTCCTTCAGTCACCCAGCTCCTGCTTTGACAGCACAAGAACCAAAATATTCCTTTCAGAAACTTGCTGGAGTCCTGGTTGGTATCCTGAGCATTTACCAGTTTCTAGTTCTTATTCCTGTATTCATAAAAGACCTGAGAAATGTTGGAGGGGCCTCAGGCAGTGACTGTGGAGTCCATCCCTGATCCCTGGTCCCCATGCCTCATCAGAGAGAGATCCCTTAACCTGTGGCACCACACTACTCAAGAAGCCTGGCAAGGCCTGAAAAAGTGCCGTAATTGCCTTTTCTGTCTCTAGAGAGATGTAAATTGCTGGAGCCCCCATTGCCCCTCATCATTCAACCATTTCCTCAGCCTGAGGCAGATCATTTGTGTGCCCTGCATCCACCAGCAGCAAGGGGCAGGGAGCAGCTGTGGGAGGATGTTTACGGTGCTCTTCTCCCAGAAATTCCACTCTGAAACCTGCATGCAAGTGGAGTGGTACTTACCTCTTGAAATAATTAGTAGTTTTATTTCCCAATATTTAGAAAATTGGACCCTTGATATTTTCCTGTTTTGACTGCTAAGTGTGAATATGATTGCAGGAGGAACAAGAAGCTTGTGTGCTGCAGGTCTAGATCTGGGGTTGGGATACACTCAGTATTTTTCTACCATTACAGTCAGTTTCTGACCAGGAGACGCTGGTTTCCCCCTGAGGTTTTCACTTCTAAGCAATCACCTAGACTAGAAGAGATCTGAAGAAGGATCCTAGAGGTTTCTTCTTTCGTCTGTCAAGTAGTGAGAACCTGTCTGCAGCTCCACTGGGGCATTCGCACGGCAGTGAACGAGCTGAGAACATTCCTGCATTGGTTTTCCTCCTCATTTTCCTCAGCTATGGGTAGAACGAATATGATTTTATAGCTCAGTCCCTGTCTCAGGCTCTGGATAGATCAAAGACATCTGTGGCAAGGTAGGATGAATGAAGGCTGCCGCTACACGGGCTTTACAGAGCTCCTCAGACCCACATTCAAGGGGGAGCAGCCTTGGTTACCCTGGGACCCTCTCTTGTGGTAACTGCAAGGGTTCAACAACCTCCCAGCTGCAGCAGATTGTTGAACTCTGCCTACTGGCATGAAACCATGAGTTGGACTGAAACGTTGTTTTAGCACAGATTGGTGATGCAGTGATAAGGACAGTGGCTCAGCCTTGTGACTGGAGGAAGGCAGTCTGAAAAAGAGCATGAGATCCAGTGTTCTTCAAGTGCCTCACAAAGAAGAGTGGAAAATTGACCCATCATTTTTCCTGGCAGAACCAGCAACCTTAATTCCCTTAGAGGAGGGAGATATTACGGTTGAGGCACAACCTCTCACTTCTCTAGCTGACCTCGCAAACAATATAGTCCAAAACAGGCTCTCACTGTCTCAGAAAGATGTCTTGTGCCCACTGCCAAAGCCTCATGGATTTGCGTCACACAATAGTGTGTCCCTAAGGCTGATATCATGCTGGAGCCATGGACACCCTCATCCCTGTCCCAACCTTTCCTCGGGACGTCTGAGAAACACTCATGCCTGATGAAATTCATCTCCAGTTTCACTGGAGAAAAAAGCTCATTGTATTATCTTTGGCTTTTATGAAGGAAAAGAAACTTTCCAGATGTGTGGTCCCTGGGATTGCAGCTCCTCACCTTCCAGCTGCATTTAGCTGCCAGCTTCTCCTTCCTGTGCAGGCTTTGAGAAAACCAGTTACATGCTCCCTTCTCTGCATGCTGGTGTGTGGTAGGCAGTGAAACCCCTTTGTGTCCCAAAGGAAGCTGGCTTTGGGAGCAAGGGAGCTTATACCCAGCAAACAGGAACTCAAAATGCCTAGGGGGACATATGGAAAGAGAGTTGTGGGTTTGTTTGTCAGGTCAGGTCTCTGCTGGTGGGAACCTGTGGAAGGGGGAGTGCAAGGGGATAAGAAAGGGTTGATGGTGCAGGGCTGCCTTGCATCCCTCAGCAAGCAGCAGTTTTTATAGTGTGATGATTCACCCAGCCCGCAGCAGGAGACACTGACTCCCAGACACTGGAGGCTAGGGATGCTGTGAGTCTGTAACAGACACTCAGATGGACTTTTCCCAGTTTAACTGCAGAAATTGGAAAAGCAGTAAAATGGAAGAGGCTCACTTTAGACTCAGTTTCCTAGAGAAAAGCACAATAAATAAATTCCCCTAAGCTTTTTTAGACCTTTGTGTGCTTCCTAGAGAACAGAGAGTTTTACTGGTCTGTAATATTGACTGGTGTGGCAAAAGGAAGCACTAGGATCAACACCTACCTGCTGGGTTAGTGGTGGCATGTGCTGGGATGGCTCTACACACCTCCCAGGGCCCCTCTGTGTAAGACTGTTGATGGGGGTGCAACAACAAACCCTGCTGTCTGCACCAGGGGAGGCTGCAATTGTGGTGTCCTGCCTAATAGAAAAGACCAACAGACATGATCTTGATGTGGAGATATACCAGGCATTCCTCTCCAGGGAGCACAGCAGCCCTAGGAATGGTGTGCACAGGGGCTGGAGTCTGCCAGGCAAGGCTGGGTATTCCCAGCATACACACATGCTGCTCAGGGGTCTGCAGTGAGCACATCACTCTCTGCTCACCAGGGGTGTCCATCACTTCCCCCTCTTCCCTTTTGTCACTGGGTTGCTGGCTTTTATTTTCTGTCTGGGACAAAAGCAATTTTGAAGTTGGGATAATTGGACAGTGCCATTACAGACCCTCTCTGCGATCTGTAATAAGTCGTTGCCACTCAGATAGGAAATAGGTTTTGTTAGAAAAGTTGCAAAGTTCTGGTGTTTTTGTGTCAGCCCTTCTGGTGAAGCAGCCCCACAGTCAGACTGTCTTGGGACAGAAGAGAAATTTCAGAAGAGGAAGTTAGAAGGGTGATTTTTTTCCCCCAAGCCTCCACCACTCCATAATGGAAAAAAACCTCCAATAGTTCTTTAACAGGGAATCCACCCAATTTTATGGCCTCTCTCTAAAGCTGAATTAAACCTCTTTCCCCAAGAAAAGATGGACATACCCTTCTCATATACCCTTCTCAAGGCTTCTTGACACAACTAAATGTACTAATATCCTTCCTGTTTATATCATGAATGTGTTGGTTCTTCTTTCCGTTGCAATATAACCATATGGGAGGGAGAAAGGGAGGGAGGGAGGGAGGGACATGTACGTAGTAGAGAGGACATACTGAGAAATGTCCTGTATAGTAGATTGTACAAAGAGCTAGTGAATTAAAGGTGTTGGCTGACCATTTTTTAAACACCACCTGTTCCCTTTAGACACAGACACTTCTTTGGGGGCCATTATTGTATTTAAAAAAAGTGGCAGTAATGAGATAGTAATACATCCTTCGCTTCTCACCTGGGAATGTTTACATTTGATGACAATCAGCTGTAGCTAAATATGGTGTAACTGCAAGGCATGATTGGCACAAACTGTCCAAAACAGTTTTAGAAGCTATTGTTTGTTCTGCTTTGCTGTTTTTACTAACCTGCTCAGTCCTGGCTCAGCTTCACCTGCTGTCACCATTTGTTGTCACCACCAAGTAGTTTCCTGGGGTAAACATGTCTGTGGGCTATTTAAATAAGACATCAAACAGTCATTTCTGCATGCACTCTTCTGCAGCTCCTTCAGCAGTTCTTCAGTGTGCTGCTGCTCCCACCATACCCACAGGGCTCCAAGATGCCTCTGGCAGCCCCAGCTCTGCTACTCACACTGCTGCTCCCAGACAACTCATCCCACATTCAGCAGCACCACCCACTCGTGGCTCCCAAAAAACACTCCTGGCTCCTCAGCAGTTATTTCTGCAGTTTCTCTCCTCTTCCAGTTGTCCTTTCTATCAGGAGAGGATCTTCAGAGACATGTTCCCCGTGGTAGGGCAGCAGAAGGTAGCTGAAGAGGGGGGCATTTGAAAAATTGGTGCTTGAACACCAAACATTTGGATGTTCGTTTCTTTGGTGCACCCTCAAACCCAACACAATTCAGGAGCAGAGATAAAGGTGGGAAACAGTTTGGATCTTGTGGTTTGTTGTTCAGTCCCATGTCAAGGAGGAGGGAAAGCTCTGAACGTGCAGTTTCCATTTGCTGTCTCTCTGTGGGGTTACTGCTGATGACAGGGGTAAAATGCCAAGAATAATTTCAAAGAGAACAGTATGAAAACCTCAGAGGAAATGCTGTACTGTGTCATAGTCACAAAAAGGAAGGTCACAGCAACATTTCTTGCATTTCCCTAAATACAAGGGCTTCTGTTATTCTGCCTTCACACAGGTTACCACAGGGTGAGCTCTATCAGAGGAAGAGACATCACAGAGGGAGTATGGCAGTGAAGGGGACAAAAAAGGGACAGAACAGGAATAAGACTGACCTAAAGTTCTGCATTTACAATGTACCTGGTTCAGCAAAATATTTCCTTTTGTTGCACAGGATGTTCTCCACATCTGCTGACAGCCAGGGCTAAACTTTGCACCTGTGCTCGTGCTGTCACAGCTCACAGTACCTGTGTTACCTTTGGGATAGTTCAGGATATAAAAGGGATTTTCCAGGGATGAAGCTGCTAGTGTTCCTCTGAAACATTTTCTGTGATCTCTGGCTGTATTGATATCAATCAAGGGGTGGTTGGTTGGTGATATGGAAGAAAGAAAAGGAGGCTGTTTGGGATTCATTAAAAAATTGATACTATGTTGCATCAAGCCAGTAGTGCCACTGTTCTGGCATTCTGTCTCCATCTGCGGCCACAAGAGGTTGTGTGCAGTACACCAAGGATAGGATAAGGATGTATGTCACCCACTCACCCACCAAATGTCCCCCCAACTTCCTGTTCTCTTAAGCTTTTTGTTCTTCCTTTCCACTGGAGCTGTGTTTGCATCCTCACAGTGCAGAGCTGGGGTCTAGTCCCCACTCCAGCAGGAACGGCGACCGTGTGGGATTCCCACCTCCTTGGTCACTTCTGAGGTGCAACTCTATGCTTTTTGCTTCTTCCTCCCTGTAGGGCACATGGCCCAGACGCTATGATCCTCGTGGATGGGCAGCCTCGACAAGCCAAAGGGGAGCTAGGGCTATCCCAGATGCTCCACATCGCCAGCCAGATCGCCTCTGGAATGGTGTACCTTGCCTCCCAGCACTTTGTCCACAGAGACCTGGCCACCAGGAACTGCTTGGTTGGAGCCAACCTGCTGGTGAAGATTGGAGACTTTGGGATGTCAAGAGATGTCTACAGCACTGATTACTACAGGGTAAGGCAGCTCCAGCAGCAGGCTGATGCTCGGAGCAAGGGAAACTAGGAAATGTTACAGTAAATCAGATTTTGGAGACCTTGGGCTCACTTGCTTTGTTATTTCCTCATTGAAATATGTGCACAGATGTTGATCAGGCATCCCTAAACACTGTCCTTACTCCTGTTCAGTCCTGGCCATGCTTGTAGTTCAGACATCCACGCAGATGCCTACACAGACTCTCTGTGATACCCAAGCACACAGTCACATGCTTTGGGATGGCTCTGAAGTCATCCCATACTTACTGCCTATTTTTAATCCCTTTTTTTTGAAGACATTGATAAATTAAAGGTAATCCAAAGAGATGATAAAGACTACAGGCTGTGACCTCTGGTGTTAGATTAAAGAAACTTAATACAGGGACCTAGAGGAAAGGCAACTGAAAGACTGACTGATAAGTGCATAAAATATGGAAGAGGAAATAATAGTCAATTTAGGTTCGATCTCAGAACACTTTTTTTTTTCCAGCAGGGTCATCATTTAGACAATGGAATAATTTGCCAGGGGTAGGTTGCTGAAAGCCTGTCATTAAAGAAACTCAGGAAGCAACTAGATAAAAATGCCTGGGTTTAGTGCAGAGGCTAATCCTGCACTTGTCTCTGGGGACAGACTCAGTGAGCCAGGAACGCCTTTCCAGCCTCTTCTTGTGTGATTTGTGCTCGCACTGTCCCCTCGTCTTGCACACTCCCTTTGTACCTGTCTGCACTGTCCTGCCTGCCCAGGATGGCAGCCTCCCTGGGGGAACAGAGTGTTTATCACCCTTCCCCAGCTACAGGAGTAGATGTGATGTGCGAAGTGCTTGAAGCACATTGGAGTAGGTATTTGTCTCTGGGCCATCCACAATCAGGGGATGGCTTTTCAGGCTATGGAGCTGTGGTTTCCAGCCTGATGCTTGGATTAAGGCTGGTTTATTTCTGCTTACAACATGGATGTTTGGCTTTGAGGGTGATTTCTATCAGCTACCCAAAGACAGGGTTGACCTATGGTCTTGATCTGATTCAGGAAGTTTTCATTATGTGATAGACAGCTGCCAAGTGGAGTTACTGTGTTTGGGAGGAGGAAAAACATGATAAGATTTATGCTGAGACATATCACCTCTCCCAGGCCAGAACATTAGCTTACCACTAAGTTTAATTGCCCATGTTCTCGCCTGCCTTCTTCCCTTCAGCCCTGTTAGTCCTGCCCCGACCACAGCCAGTGTCACACTTCTGGGAACAATCCCAGCTGAGCTTGTGTTCCTGCAGCACTCAGAGCTCTCTGTGCAGTGGGAGAATTTGCTGCTATTGACATGTGAAGGCTGGGAGGGCCCCCGAAAAGTGAGAACTGAGATGATTTCCACAGTTTGTTGTTGCTGGATTTTTTGTCTTCTCTATGGTGGTGTCCTGTAGACCTCGTCCTGTCTGTGCAAAGTGCTGAGGACTGCTCCGTGATATCTCATGCAGTGTTGTAAGTCATTTTAGTGGACTTGTTTCTGCATAGACAAATTGCCATGTATGACTAAAGTAGTAATTAGTTATCACCTGTTTACAAGAATAAGAGCTGAGTTTCAGACCAGCACAGCCTTTTGTTCTTCATTGATTTTTCTTTGTTTTCACTTATTTTTAGTACTTTTAGAACTCTGGATCACTAAGTTCATTCATGGAGGCCTTTTCTCTCTTAAAGTCCAAAGAAGGGTCTTAGCAAAACAAGCTTCTGACTGCCCACACTTATACTGGTGGCATGAGGGGCAGAGGGTTTATGTGACTTGCCCAAGGCCAAAGCAGGAGTGGCAGAGCTGGGAAGCCTACCCAGGCCAGCAAAGAGCAGAAGTCCAGAGGCCAAGTGTCCTTCATCCCTTCTCCAGCCACAGTCCAACCACACTCCTCCCAGCAAATGAGTGAAGAAGCTTAAGTGGGAGAACTGAACTGCTCCTGGGTCTCACCTATGAAAGGTGGAGATGTGGCTGAAGATCTGAACTTTTAAAGACTTTGGTGCTGTCCCTGGTCACATCTACAACTTTCCTGGGGAATTTCCCAACTCTGTTTCCTGGTGTTTGTACATGGCACCTCTCTCCTTGTGCACAGCCTGCCATTGCCAGCAGTAGAACCTGGAGTAAAATTCTGCTTCATATGGTTTCTAGAAAGCATTGTTTGGTGTGTCCGAGCTGCAGCCCTGGGAGGAACTGTAATTTGTCATTTTCTGGGAACACAGGGAAAGATTCCACCTCCAAGCTGACACAAAGTTTGGAGCTCTCTGCAAGCAGACTTCATTCTGTCCTGTCCCTGTGTTTGCTCCTGCCCAGGCCCCACATGCCTGGATAACTCGGCATGTGGATATACGGTATCTTAAGTGGGATATATGAGCATGTTCCAGGCTGAGGATTTGTTCCTAGGCATTTTCTTTCTTTCCCATTTTTTAATCTTTTAAGACAAAGAAAGAACACCATCTGGCTCCAGCATTTGTGGGATGCAAAAGTGCTTTAACAAAGGTGAGCCGCTTCATTTTCTGTTACACATTTGGATACAGAAAACAAATGTTTGCGTAACAAAAGCAGCAGACAGGTTTGTTTCCCCTCTCTGCAAGGCTCTCCATGTTCTGCCTGAAGACAGATGCGTCCTTTTCCTCCTGAATCACAGAGGGATCCCGTCAGCTGCTGCCTTTAAACCTCCTTTTCAACAAGACAGGATGGAGAGAAGATGGTTGTGGAGGTGGAAGTGGTGGGGAGAGGTGGATCAGCATCTGATTAGAAAGCGGAGGAAAGTGGAGGAACTGTGGAGACAGGGAGAAGTAGCCCAGCTTCTGTGTGAAGAGTAAAGGCGGGGATGCTGAAGAAGCATTTCTGTGCTGTGTTGTGTAACGTGCTGTGCAATCCTTGGTGTGGGTCTCTGTGGGAAGGCGGGACGGAATATATCTGTATTGGAGAGAAAAGATTTGGGCGGATTTCGTTTTCCTTGTTGTTTTCTTTAAAAAACTGTGTGAGTAGGCGACATTTTTAGGTATGACTCAGGACTGTGACAGCAGGTGGTGGGACGCTGCAGGTCAGGGACATTGTGCCTCAGCCAAGCTGAGTGTGGCATGGAGACTGCAGCAAGTCAGGCACACGATGCCTGCCCGGTTCTCTCCGGGGAGCTGAGGGCTTTTGTTGCGTCTGGGGGAGGAGTGTCAGAGCTGGAGGCATCTTCAGGGCTGAGATGAGAATTTCCAGCCGCTCTTTCACCCTGCAGACAAGGGTTTGGTTTCTCTAAGAGACCTTCTGTGACTTTTAACCCACCCAAACTCCAGTAAAATCCAGATAATTTTCATTTGTCTCCCAAAATGCATAATTCAATTCCAAAACAAAATCATAGTCACTGTCCAGGGAAAGGTCAGCATTTCTTCATCTTTAGATGAAGATTAAATTGTTTTTAGATGAAGATTAAATTATTAAATTGTAGTCAAGACTTCTTAAGAACTCCCAAGATAATGTCCTAACATGGGTAGGACATCATCAGTGAAGACACATGTCGAACAGAGGAGGGATTTATGTAGGCATTAAATATCATTAAGACATTCCTCTGTCCATATTTCCTCTATCCTGCCCTTCTGGCATCCTGCCCCAAACCCTGGGCTGGGCTTGAAACCTCTTGGGGATTTAGTTTCATCCTTTCCCAGAAGTCTCTGTTGAGTGTTCTTGTGGTCACAGTTCATCACACAGAGGACACCTTCTTGTCAAAAAAAAGACACATGAAGGACTTGAAAAGGGCTCTGAAAGTGTTTTTGTATTTCTAGCAACACAGAGATAGATAAACATAATAACAGAAATGCTCCCTGTTTTTCTGTCCTCACTACTCTGGAGCATTGTTCGTATTTGGGACAGACAAGGTTTTTCAGGAAGAAGTAATATCTTTTAATAGAACACATGATATTGTTGGAAGGGGAAAAAAGGATGAATTTTAGGTACACAAAGCCTCTCTGAGTTCTTTTTTTTATTATTATTTTCAGTTGTGTCAGTTAGTTTAATAAAAGATTAATATCTCTTCCTATGAACCTTGGCTCTCACACCCTTAGACCATCAGAACCAAAACAACACTTTTGCTATGACTTTGGCCTTAGGTCAGTGTTCTTTAAAAAGTCTGGGATCCCTCCTCCTCTGAAGCATGAAGGTTTACTGTGTAAACATTTTCTTTCTTCTCTTTCTTTAAAATGACCAGCAAAACCCCCATAGTCTTGATAATTTTCAGTACCCATTGCAAGGTTGCTTTCTGATGACCATCTCCCATATAGACCATCTCTTACTTTAGTTGTTTCCCACTGGAGTTCCAAGATTGCTTGCTTTCTCATGGGTTCAGCTAGTTATTTTTCCAGTGAAGTTTTCCAGTGAGCAGATCACTGAGGTTTAGCAGCTACCTGAGTCATGCTCCTTTGGAGTCCCTTAGTGCCCATGTGGATCCATCAGCTGTACAACACCCACTTTCATGTCTCTGATGCTTTCTTTGTTGTTTTGCTGTCCGTCTCATGCTGAGTGTTCACAGCATGGGAGTTGGATCCTACCAGAGGGAAACTGCTGCCCAGCCCTGTTAGCACCAGAATGGAGCCCTGTGATGGGGCTCTGCACCATCACCTGCTAAGGGGAATGCCAACAGGCAGAGGGGAGCAAAACTCCCTCTCAATTTCTGTCTGGAATGTGGTACTGCCTCACTTTGGGAGGAAAAAAAGCTGCCACTTCCAGGTTTTATGGCAGACCCGGTGTACGCTGGCAGTAAGTCAGCTCTGGACAGAGAGCTGGCCAAGCTCCCTGCACCCAGACAGTGTCCTCAGGCTCAGATTTAGTGCTGATGGGTGGGCTTAGTCCCTGGCCATGTGTGGGATCTCGTGTAGAAAGTACAATGTTTTGTGTCACATTCAGCTTCCAACAGCAGCACCATTTCCAGCACCTCAGTGCTGTGCAGGTGCTAAACATCTATGCATTGCCTTTTGTCTCCTCCTACCCCTTCTCTGAGGTGAAAAATGTGATGTGCTGCTCTGTCTCCGTCCTTTCTGCTTGGGTTTTGGGAAGGGTTCATATCTGTAAATATATATGCCATTATGGAAAGATTTTAGAAGTGGAAAGTGCTTTAATTTTCTCCCGTTTTAAGATGGATTCTGAAAACATGTCTTGCTTTGTCATACCTGCATGAGTAAGGGCAAAAAGTCTGACAGTGACCTGAAGATGTGACCTCTAGTACTGATACAGCTGTGCCAGCCAGGCAGAGCCATAATCTTCTGTGTGCAAGAGCCCATGTCTGAAAGTATTATATTCCCCTGTTGGCATCTGTTTATCCCACGTATCCCATCATTCCTTATTTGTTATTTCTTTCCTTGTTCTCGCTGCTCCACTGTTCTCATTCCCCCTAGATGATACTGGTATGCACTGTGAGGTGTGAGTGGCTCGTGCATGGTGCCTCAAAACTGCCCTGGCTCTGGGTTTTGTGGGAAGAGGGACCAAATTCCCCCCAACTTGCAGTAGGGTTGGAAAGAGAGGAGGTGAGGGAACTGCTCAATGTGGGTACGTGGGTTAAGTGTCTCTGTGCCCGTCCTGGTGTGTTCTGCTTGCAGGAAAAAGTCAGTGTGGTATTGAACGTGCTGGTCTTTGATATCTCTGTGGCTCCTATAAAAACCTCTGCAAATTGAATTCGTGGCACAGCTTCTTATCTCCTGAAAGGAAGATGTAACAGCATCATCTTGTGTTTTAGCCAGACGTTTTCCCTCAACACTTCCCCATTTCTACACTAAGGGAAAAACAAACGTTGAGTGGTGGTTTTTTTTTTCCCTCCTGTTTGAAACATTAAGAGCCCTTCACACAAAGCAGCTCAAGTGCAGAAGAATTAATTGGGGAAATTAGGTTGTGCTGTATTCCTGGCATTTTCTCAGAAACGGTAATTGCCCTAATTCTCCACCCTGTCAAGACCTGCATCCACACCCTGTTTTCCTCCTCCCCCTTTCCTCACTGCCTAGATGTTGTTCTCCTGCTTGAGTTTCTGTTTTCATGCTGTTGCCATTTATTTCATTCCAGTAATGAGAGGGATGTGGCAGGTGAAGAGCTCTCACAATCTGGTGACATCTTCTTTGAAGCACAGGCACAAAAGAGCAGTTTGTTTTTGGGAAATAAAAACTCCCTGCTCTGGTACTTGACCTCCACGCTCACCTCTTCTCCTTCTCGGGATATGTTACTGCTGTCATTGCAAGTCATTTGGCTCAGGGTTTTTGTTTAATATAGTCTCAATATTCACCTAAACACTGACCTCCATGCTTAACCCCTCTGTGTTCTCCCTAAACCACCCAAACCCTCATACACTTACTGAAAGCTAATCAAACTCAGGATCTTTCAATCAAATCTCAGCCCCACTCCCAGGCATTTCAATTGAGGCTTTTGATTTCTCCCAACCACTGGGCTGAGATCCAGAGGCCTGGGAACTCAAAGCCTTTCAGTTTAGCTTCCTGATGGTTTTTAACCTTCCATTTACAGAGATCATAGATGTTGCTAAACAGGGAGAATTTTTTTTGTTGTTCAGTATTTCCTAAAACACCTGGTGATACGCATGGCAAGTTCGGATTCGATGGAGATGACTCTTCCAGTCTTCCCCATGCTGACTGGACTTTGGCTGCTCTTGAAAGTTGTCCAGGCTGATCTCTGCTTTCCCAAGAGCTGGAGAGAGTGCTGGGAGTAACCAGTCAAATGCTGGAGCCGCGTGAGGGCTAGTGACACCATCCCCAGAAGTCAGAGATTCATTTCAGTTCAGAAAGCTGGGGTTGTTTCTCAGTGCAGCCAAACTACTGATCGCTGTCGCCTGTGCTGTAAAAACTTGAGACAGCAAATTTCCTGCAGGGAGTTCAGGAGCCTTTTTCTTCAAAGCAATTTCCTTCCCATAAAACTTAACTAGGGAGGGCAGAACTCTTTTCCATTTTCAGTGTTTCCTGGGTGCAGCCAACAGATCCAGAGAGGCAAGAGAAGCTACTTCTGATCCCCATCCATCCTTGAGTAATTTTTCCCTCCCCCTGACTGTGAGACTGTTTTTTCCCCCTGTTCTAATTTTTTTATCCAAGTGTGATTCCCAACACCTGCTAGAGGCTGCCTGCATGCAGTGTGCTTGCTTCCTCCTGCTGTCCCCACTTGGAACATCCCATTAGCCTGAAAGATGTGACACACAGGGAAAAGAACACAATGCCTCATTTTGAGCCATGAAAGACTCTCCCATGGTGGAGATCCATCCGAATGTGTCACCAGAAACAAAAGGATTATGTAAGGTCAGGTCAGAAAAGCTGATGGTACCTGGGTTTTACCAAGGTGGCCTGATTTAAAATACAGCTACAGCAGAGGAAGATAGAGAACCCATAAGGCCAGCAAGCTTCATTATTCCAGCATAGGTGGACCAGAAAGAGTATGAGTCCTTCTGAGCACATGGAAATCAACAGTTCATACTTTGGGAGGAGCGCTGCCACTTGCAGTTGAGGGTGACTGGGATGTGTAAATGTAAAACCCTCCCCTCTCATCTTGTCTAGGTTGTTTTCCTTACTTCCTTCCAGCTGGCCACTGGCCTCCTCCTGCCTTCCCACCTGTAGGACCATGATCTCAGCTGTCCCTTACCATGGGTACAGCTAAGAGATCACATATTGGTCAGGAAAGGTGGGCAGCATGCCCAAACCTCAGTATCATCAGCAAGAGAACTGGAGACAGAGAAGTTATAAGCCAATTTAGTGAGAGCAAGGATAAATTACCCTTTGGTTCAAAACAAACTGAAGACCTCCGTAGAAAAATTAAGATGCAAGTATCTTCATCAGCCTCCTTAATTAAGATGCTTGCATGGAAAGAAACCACTGCTTTTCTTTTTTCCTCCAGAGTTTCTGTAGACCTTCCCCTCCCAATATTCCCCCAGTTTCATAGTCCTGCCTCTCTCACAACCCCAGCAAGTTCCCTCTCCCTGCCAGCTGGATGGAGAAAGCCCCTATTTGCAAGCAGCTGTCCTTAATATATAGGCTGTTTAGGGCTCAGCTGTCAAAGAGAGCATGTTCAATGTACAATCAAGGGGCAACGATGCACAAAATTGCACACACACACAAAATGGGAATCTTTTCTCAGTGCGTGTTGAGCTTTGAACACTTAAGTGATTCCACCTCTCTCTTCCCCATCCAATTACGTGGGCAACACATGATCAGATTGCTAAAGGAATTAGTGAGGGAAATCTTTATATTGCCTAATCAGTACTGTTCTTCTCAGCAGAAGGCATCTCCCCCCTCTCGCCTCAGCCATGTTCTCATTTGCCCTCTGAAAACACAAGTCCACCTTCTCTCTATTTGGGCTGTGGTGACCAAGTGGAACAATTGAAAATGATTGTAGTTTCAGAGTTTTTTCCTTGTCTTAAAAAAACCCTAAACCTAAAAAAAAGAAAAAAAATTAAAACATAGTAGAGCCCTGCCAAACACATGTTTCAGGGTTTAAAAGAGGCTTTTTGTGTAGGCCAGAGAGACCTTCCATCCCTTTCTGCTGTATGGCCTTACAGGAATGGTCAGCAACCTTATAAGCAAAGACAAGGGATGATAATTTTTCTGAGCATCACTGAGGCAAGATGCCAGATTTTATGGGCCACTAGACTGATCCAATATAGCAAATCCTGTGTTCCACTGTGGATTCTGAGACCAAATTATCAATTAATGTGAAGCATTAAAAAATTCAAATCCCTTTTAGTCCCCTGCAGTCATTAGTGACAAGATACAATATCTGTAGCTCAAATGCTTTGCCAGCATCCCCTGGCAGCCAGGCAGAAACTTCATTCCTACTTTTTCAAACATATACAAAGAAAACATATGAGACCAGTGGTTTTTACAGTCAAATTCGGCTGCCTGTCCATATTTACTTAGATGGAGGAATAAATCAGGTTTGGGTTACTCTTCGGGTTAGTTATTTGTTATTGGAATAAATGCATGGTAATAGATCTGACAGAGGAAGATGTTTCCCTTTCAGCTCTGTGTTTGAGGTAGAATTTGCTTTGTTCTGCACTATATTATATTGATGTTTTTTTCCCACTGCTGGATGACTTCATTTGCTCTGCTTCTTTCCAGCTTCCATACCTCTGCCACAGCTGGCTTTAGGATACAGCTTTATGCATAGATTTCACTTCACTTTTCCCCTAACTGTAATGCTGTAATGCAAAAGCAGTTTAAACAACCAGCATGAAACAATTTTCCAAACCTTTCCCCCACCCATATCCTACCTCAACTTTTTGGGAAGGGAGGTGAGTCAGTCCTTCTCGGGGCAATTCCCCAAGCAGAATGAGCTGTCAGCTACATTTAGTAGCTTGGTTTCCACTGTTAGTGCAGGGTGGGTGCCCAGGGCAATGACCATCTGGACACATCCTAAGGCCGTATTTTGGGAGTTCCCCAGGCAGCTCTCAGCCTGAGCGCCTCAGTAACACAGTGAGAAGTGAACCACCAAACCACCATGCTCACCAACTGCCCTTCCATCTTGGAATTTTGTCTTTTTGCCCCAGTGGGAAGACAAACAAGCTCCCTAGAAAGTCAGCAGAGCATATGCCAGTCCTTCACTTTCAATTTTCTCACTGAGATCCCTATCCCTTTTCCTTTCTCCCATTCTCAAAATCTTTCCTACTTTGATGCAGAGGAAAATGTGGTGCTGTATTTCCTGCTTCAGCATTTTGCTTCCCTTGTCCCCTCCTAAGCTCCAGTTTTGTGAGTGCTGGCAGGTTTGTGGAGGATTGGAAGCTGTGGGTTTAGGTATTTTCTTCCCCAGCCTGTGACAGTACTGGTGGGACAAAGACTTTTGGGGAAGTGTAGGGTGATGTGTGAAGTGCTTCACTGGTACATTTGGCCAGCAATACCCTTAACTCCGGCTAGCCTGAGTTTGCTTGAGTTAAGATATCAGGCCTGGGTCTTGTTCTGCTGGCAGAGGCAGATGAGTCCCTGCACTGTGCCCAGGAGGGCTGGCAATAGACAAAGAGCAGGATGCTTAAGGAGCAGATATGGAGAAACTGCTCAAGCATCCTAAAACTTCTCTGGTTTGGAGAAGAATTCTGTGTCCCCCAGGGGATGACATTCTATATGAGCATTCTAGGTGGCTTCTCAGACCAAGGAGAAGTTTCAGGAGGCTGTCTCCCTTGACTGTTGCCCAGCTCGCCCTCCCTCTGCACTGGTGCAGGTGATCATGTGGGGTGCAAGGTGGTGGTGACTGGGGCCAGAGGTTCTCACCTGCCCTTTCCCCTCACAGCAAAGGCTGCATAGTGTTGGGATGTTGCAGCCAGTGAAAGACTTATGGTTCAGTTAAAGACATACCCTTTCCCTTCTTGTCCCCTTGCTTCATCCCCCCCCATCCCTCCCTCCCTCTCTCACCCTTCCCTTCTCTTTTGTTTGTCTCCTTCCCTTGTTTTCACCCATTCACTGTCAGGAAGGGCCGCGTCCGAAGGGCCAGTTCAGCGCAGCGTGGCAGCGACAGAGACTGGCACCGCCGGCAGCTGCAACAGTGAGTGCATCTCGAACCCTGGGGCAGCTGGAAGCGGGGGACTGGTGCTGCTTGAGCATGAAATGACACGTGGGGTTGAGTGGCTTTGGGACTAGGTCGGGTCTAGTGTGTTTTGGCAGCAAAGGGGCTCTTATCTGTGGTGGGAACTGCACACGTTTCTACTCCAGCAGCTCTCTGGGGCTTCTTTGTGTGGTGAGATTATATGGGATGAATGGAGAAGTCCTCAGTGCAATCTTCTTCTGTGAGTGTCCAGGCTGTGCCTGCACGAGGACAGTGCAGGCTGTCCTCGGGCTCTGCTGGCAGCAAGTGCAGCATGTTTTGTCTCTGTGCAGCTAAACCACCCCGGGACTCCAAGCAGCGTGGCATTTGCACTGTACACTGGGACTGTCCCCTCAACAGCTGTTTGGATGGTCAAATTGCCATGGACTAAAACCAGACCATTTGAGCAGCTGGACTGTCAAATGCCAGCCCTGACACTTTAGTCTGCTAGTCTGGACACTTTCTCTTTGTCTGACCAGTTGGGTGTCTGCAGGTCCAATTAAGTGGCTGTCAACTATCTCTGCCCACTGCTGCTCCCACCCCTTGCCCAGAGGCGGGGCAGTGAGGGATTGGTAGAAGTTCGAAGCTCTGACAGAGCAACAGAGTTTGGTTTTGCCAAGGCAGTGGCTGATGGGAGCCATGTGAGCTGTGTGAGCCCGCTGAGGGCTGGTAACACCTCTGTCTACCGTGCCCTCCCTCCCACAGAGCCAAGCCACCATCCGTGGTGCTGCAGCCTCTGTGTACGACCCTCAGCGTGGTATGTCCCTGGCTGCCACAGCATCACAGAAGCCTCCTCCTCTCAGCTGGAGGGTGAGCTGCAGGAGCCTGTGAGAGGTGCAAACATAAAACTTGGTTGTCCTGTGGGGTTTTGCTGCTGGCACACAACACAATGCTCTGTTGTTCCAGACAGTTAGGGAGCCTTTGCCTGAGCCCATTCTGGAAGTGGAACGAGCTAATCCACCCAAGCTGCAGAGCAATTATGACTCCTTATAACTTAAGACTTTATTTCTCAATAGCTTCCCTGTGCCAGCAAGCCCAGAGAGATGGGCATAAATATTTATAAAGTAGCCATGGCAGGGATAAATTACCAGGTGCAATTACCCAAACCTCCCTGTGGCATTGCAAGGGGAGGTATGTGCTCCTGGCCAGGTGATGCAGGACTGGCTGTCCCAACACCTGGTGTCACGACCACTCCTCCTGCTCCAGAAAATGCCGGCATAGTTTTAAGCAGCTGAGTGGATCATGCAAATTGAAGGAGCAAGTTTCTGGCACTTCCTGACTGTTGCCAGAATCACGCGGGAGTGTGAGTTCAGATATTGCTGATTTTGCAGGGGGTATGTCAGCAGATAAGATTTGCCACTGAAAGGTGATTTTGTTACATTTATGCCTTTCTGAGCCAAAATTGAATTGTGGGGTGTGGATGGGAATTTAGTTCTAAGCACTGATGTAATTTTGTATCCTTGGCCCTGAAGGCAGTTTTTAAAAAATTATTTTCCCCTGTGCCCTGACACTCTTTTTTTGCCTTTGAATCATGTCCTTATGACAGAACAAATACTAGGGTTGACCTTTGCAATGTGACATAATAATATGTGACTTCTTTATAGCTCTTTTCATCCAGAATTCTTGGCACACTATGAATCTGATCTTGCAACCACTTGCCACTGGGCTTAGCACTCATTGCTCCAAGCAATCCCTGGGGAAGCCAGAGGAGCACAGAAGTGCTATACGTGGTATTACTTGAAGGATCAGGCCTTAGAGAAATATAGCACATGTCTGTGAATAGCCATATTTTGGAGAGAAAAAGCCCTACCTTCTGATTTATTATTTTTATTTGTTATCAGAGTGCTGTGCCCAGCACTAACGTGACAGCCTTCTCTTGGCTACAGTGTCATGGCAGGTAATGCTGGGACTGTGTTCATAGCTATCTACCACCCTTTTGCCTTTTTATTATTATTTTTTCCCAGCTCTAAAAGCATGTTAATTAATAAAATCCCTTAGCTTATCCTGAACCATTTGATCCTGCAGAAATCACAGCATTTTATCTTATTAGCAAGTAGGAATTAAAGAATTAAAACTACTCGGGGGAAAAAAGAACATAATCACTTTCCCTGGTCATCCCTTCTGAAACAACCTTGCACCACACCCTTAGAAACCCCAAGCTCAGCCCCCATGGCTTGACAGAGGATGAAAATCCCAAATCAGTGAGTGCTTGATCTGAAAACCACTTTGTGTTCTGCTATTCCTGCTGTGAAAGGGAGAGCCCAGTTAAGTGCATGGAGATGAGTCAAGCCGTGAGATCCCATCCTTGGACTGGGCTGCAGGTTCCTTCCATGCTACTGATGTCCTCTGCTGCCATAGGAAATTCAGTTAGTTCTCCTGTGCCTCAGTTTCCCGTTGTTAAAAGGTGATCCCACCTCATCCTCACCAAGGAGATTCACATGAAAAAAAGATTGCAAGAGATGCAATCATTATGGTGTTGGGAAACAGGTAAGTACTTTAGGAATGTGTGGGGAATCTGAGCTGAGACATTTGTGGTGATGTTGCATAGAGTGAATTTTGGAAGAACTTAGTAGATGTAAAATTCAAAGAGTGAAGCAGGTAGGATCCTTGCACCCACCTCTGTTTGGTGTGTTCAAGAGGGGTAGAACCAGGACAGAGAACTTCTCCACCTTCTTGTTGATGGGAAGTGGTTAAATCTGGGGATAGAGACCCACTAACCATCAGTAGGTATCTACACACCTCAACACTGCCATCAGTAGAGCACTGCATCCTCCCCACAACCTTAAAAAATCCCTTAAAAATGTATTTGTTAGGAGTAAAGAGATCTGGAAGGGATTCCCTGGATCATCAAATCCAATCCCCTGCTGCATCAATCACATCAGATTTATCCTTTTCATAATCAAGCACCACTAGTAAATGTGCTCCTAAGGGAAGACAGTCCCAGAATCTCATTGCTTTAAATTGGAGATGCTCTTGATTTCCAGTCTGTGCTTAGTCATGGCCTGTTTGTTAAACAGCAGGTACCTGGCACAGAAGCAAGAAATTTAACACAGTTTTCTTAAAATAACCACCCAGAAATTCTATCCACAAAAAAAATGCTGAGGTTGCAAAAGAGAACGTGCAAGGTCAGGTAATGATAACGGGGAGGCCTGAGCTCACACTTGCCTCTGCCTTGTAGTACAGACTTCATGTAATTGCCTGCTGCTAAGCTTGTCTGATCCAGGTGAGGTACAAGGCAAAAGCACTCACAGAACAAAGGAACTTTGCTGTTCTTCACCATCATATTCATTGTGTAACCCTCTATCTTTTTTGCCAGGTATAACTAACTAAATTTTTATAACTAAGCTAAACATTTGACCATTTTTTCTTTTGCTGGCAGGCTTTTCCATGTCATTTATATCTTCACTATACAAGCCATCAGCTGCACAGCATTCTTGAGAAGTCAGTGAGTTCATAGAATCATAGAATGGTTTAGTTTGGAAGGGACATTAAAGACCACCTAGTCCAACCCCCCTGCTGTGGTCAGGGATAACTTCCACTGGACCAGGTTGCTCAAAGCCCCATCCCACCTAGTATGGAACACTTCTAAGGGTGGAGTTGCATTGCCCCATTTTACAGATTGGGAAAGGAATTCCAGAGCTATCAATCATACAAACCTATGGAGCTGCAAGGGCAACTTGCCCTCTCCAAAATGCCCCTGGCTTTATCCAGTGCAGTCTGATTCACTCCAAACCATGCAGTTGCTGGTGCAGCAGTCTGCCCTGTGGCACACAGCGTACGATGCATGTCATGGAAATGATGGGATGCTCTAGACCTATGACTTGTCCAGTTAGTTAAACAGAGTGCACAACAAATGGCCAGAGGGGAGAAACTACTGAGTTCAGGCTGAAGCACAAAACCCATTAGATGTGACCCAGCCTAGTTGTGACCCAACGGCACATGGAGTCGGTGCTTAGCTGGGGGCACTGCTGCACAGCATGGCCAGAGTGACTAAGGAGAAGGCCTCATTTGCCAAAACCAGGTTTGGAACTAGGACGCTGCAATCCCATGTTTGCTTATTTAACTTGGCAGGTGTTCAAGTGAAACAGGCACAGAGGGGAGGTGTCAGAGCTGATCTTGGTACCTGCGTGTGGGATTTTGACTTTCTATTTCAGTGTTCCTGTTTAGAAAAGAAATGCATGCAAACCACCCCCCGCCTTTTCTTTTTTTTTTTTTTTAAAGCACTATTTAAATGTCATGAGGATGATACAGTGCCCACCTTAATGTGCCTAACAAATTAAAATATTTTATTAGCCTATAATCTGAAAATCATTACTGTGCTTACTATAAAAAACTGAAGGTCTTCGGAGGGAATGATGTCAGTGGGTCTAAAATGTATGCAAATGTATTCCATTGCTACAAAGGTACCAGGGGTCAGACAGGCAGTCCCCAGCCCTAGGGCAACAGGCTGTTAGTGTGGGAGGGAATGAAGTGCATCTCGTAGTGGGGAGGGAGAAAATGGATCTCTTGGCTGATTTTCCTGGAGTTTTGCAGGGTGAATGCCTGGGGCTGTGCCTGGCTGGTTGGGATGGTTTCAGAGGAAAGAGTTTGTTGGTGCTGCTCCCACGCACATCCCTTGCAGTGAGAGTAAGGAAGTGCTCCAGACAGCTCATCCCAATCATGGAAGAGCTGCTTGGAACCTCTGGCCCTATCCTGCTTGCACAGACAGCACGGGGGCCTGTTCCCCTCAGGTAGAGACATGCCTCTGGTGTGCCCTTCCTCCTGCAGATGACTCTGGATGTGTCCCTCCAAATAACTGATTCCTAGCACAGGACAGGCAGAGAGAGCTGCATATAAGAAAGTGGCCCATTCCCACTGTCCCAGTCTCAGTGCTGGCTTCTCCTCACCGCCCTGGGCAAGTGTCAAATGGTTCAAAGATTAATTACCATTTAACCGGCTGTATTTCCATCTCTGCGGAAGGCTTCAGTGGAAAAGACAGGAGTACTGGGATCATTTACCCCGGTATTACACAGCAGATTACCCTGTACTTACGAGGTCACCCGTTACCGTGTAATTAGACCTCCAACACAGGGAAGTCCGCAATAGGTTTCCAAACCGCTCTTCTTCCCTGTGTCAGAGAAGCAGAGGGAAGGCAGCAAAGTGCAGGCTGAAGCCTCATTAGGTGCATTTAAAGCTGTTAAATGGTTTAAAATTCAAGCTGGGGGAGGTGCAATTAGAGGGCAGCAAGGCCACCTGTACCTGTCAGAGAGAGGGAGGGGAAAAAAAACAGAGCAGTTTGTCTAGGAAACGTGGCAAAGCCAAAACAGAAAAGAGGGCTGTGAGGGAGCTGCCTGTGCCAAGTGGCTGAACAGCAGCAGCAGCTGCTGCTCTTCAATATTCAGCAGGATCAATTTTGCCAATGGTGGAGGGCTCTGTTGAGCCACAGACCCTGCCCTGTAGGATGGTGTCCATGGAGTCATGGAGGATGATGCAGAGGGGATATCCTGTGGGTCAGGACAGTGGGTGGGTGGCAGGACACCCTCCCCATGCCTGCTGCCTCTTGCTCCAGGTTGCTTTCCTCCATTTCTCACACGCACCCAAATCAAACTCCTACTCATAGAGCATTTGGAAGAATGACAAATGCCTTTGATTATCAAGCTCAAATTCCAGTGGCAGCTCATTGCACCTCTCACGTGGCTAATAAAGCACCGAGCCCATTCTGATCAATATACAACAAGTAGCGCTGTAAAGTGAGATTGTGCCAGCCCCAGGCCACGTTGCATTTTGTCTTTATAAACCATGTCCTCTTCAAACAAAGCACAGTCTCTTGTGGGGTGGCAGCTCCCTAGAAAATGTGGTTTTCAGTGTGCCAGTGAAACAAATGGTCTTCTGAAACCCTCCATGTAAAGAACCCAAGTCAAAGAGTCAAGTGTATGCCTCTACAGCAATCATCATTATTTTAAATACTCTTTCATGACAGTCACATGTCCCTGACTCAGCCCCACAACTTCTGGAGAGGTGTGGCAGAAACAAAGACAGTGTAAAGCCATTGATTACTGAGGACAAAAACAGAGCTGCATGTAAATACTTTGTCTAAATAATGACCAGAGTGGGGAGATGTGCTACCTGATTGCAAATATTTACTAAGTGGTGAGCTTGAAGGTTAGAAAATGTTGAGAGAAGTATATGAAAGTTAGCACAGGGATAATGCAGTGAAGATGAGAATGGGGAAAATCAGTGTGGCAAGCAAGAAATTTCCATCGTGTAGGCAAGATTTGCTTGTGATTTCCTGAGGGAGGCTGTGGGTTGTTCACTGGGATATATGGATTGGCACCCATCAATACCTTAGCAAATCCTTTAGGGCCTGCTCTCACAATGGAAAGAGGAAAGAATGAAATTTAATAAGGGGTTTTTTTCAGCTCTACTCTTTGGGCTCTAAAGTGTTTTCATAGGCAGACATGCGTGTCATTGTTGGTGCATGCTGCACACACATACCTAACGCTGCTGGGCTAGAGCGGCTTATCCAGAGGCAGCAAAAGCAGCCGAGGCTTTAAGCCCAGCATTTGTAGTCACGTTTATCCTTGAAGTAAATGCTCCAGCAATGACATAATTGAGGACTGTCCTGTCTGCTCAGCATATGTGTGCAGGGGTCATTCATTCTATCCGACACTGCAGAACATTAGCGGTTTTTTAGACTCCCTCTCTCCTTCCGTCCTTCCGCTTGTGGCTAACCCTAATGGAGAGCTGGTGGCTAGAGACTCCTCTAGGAAAACTTGCCCAGTTTGGAGAGCTGACCATCTAGAAGCAGTTCTGTATTAGGGCAAAACTAGTCAGATGTGTCCTACCGGGGTGCTGGGTTTGTGCAATGGTCCCAGTGGGGCTCACTGGGATGGAGTGTCTGGATGGCTGCAGGAAGGGGAGCAGAAGGCAAGTAGTGATATCTATGATGGTCACTTAGTGCTCGAGGGCTCTAATGGCATCTGGGAACCAGGTTCCTGTGTTTGTGGGTTTGCTTATTTATTTATGCTCCTGGCTAAATAAAGTAGGGAGGATGAATTTTAACACAGTGGTTAAAATGCATCGGACTGCAGACGCTCTGTCCTACTCAAGGGCATCTGTGAAGCTTGTTAAAGAATGGAGGGAACTTCAATACATGGAAAGTCTCAGCTGGAAAAATAGAGAAGAAGAGGATGCAGAGCTAGATTCCTTCAAATTTTCAAATTTAACTTGTTTTTCTGCAGAATCCTGCAGCCAAAACCCACCCTCACCATCTGCACGTGCCACCATTTGGCTATCGCTGGCTTTAGTTCTTCCCGTTCCCAGTGCTGCTGCTGCTCCCCCATGACAGCAGTGATCAGATGGGTGCTGTCACTGTCTTCTCCTGTGCCTGGCCCTCTTGGACTGCTGTCACCATCGGCAGCCTCTCCTCTTGTTGCCACACCAGCTTTGGGCAGGGATGCTTGAGTCAGTCATGTGAAGAACATATCAACGTCAGCCTCCCTCAGTTTAGGTCTGAGGAAGTCCAGCCATGAACATCGTTATCTCCAGTGTGTCTTTACAGTGGTCTGACTCATGGGGGTGGGGGTTGTGTAGATTGGGATTTGCCTCTGCCGTGAAATGCAGCTCTGAATTCAGCAGTGCCAGAGCTGGCACAGCTTTCCCACTGACACTGATGAGTTTAATCACATCGTTAGTAGGTGTGACACTGCAGCCTCTGATGATGAGCTCTTTATTTCAACATGGCTTGCAGTGTGTTTCTCTGAGACGCCATCTGTGCCTGCACTGCCTTCATTAGAAGAGAAAGCCCATGTGTCTTCTGATGTTGGTCTGTATTTCAGTGATGTTTCCCTGCTGAGAAGCCACTGTTCAACTAGAAGGTGAAAACTCTGAAGGAAAGCATCAACACCCAAAATGCTTAAAGAGGCCAAATAGACCATTAGGAAGTGCACTATTTGAAACAATCCTCAGTTGGACTATGTGAAACTGGCTAGAAGGAATGATCCGGTTATTTTATTCCTGAAAGACTTTCATCTTGGTAATAAAATGCTAAGGCCCCATCTTTTAATCTAAAGTTTTTGGGAAAGCAAGGAGCAGATTTTAATTTTTAATATACTTTCAATTTTTGTACCTCCATACTATGATTGCACATAGAATTCTCTGGGTTGCCTGTCCAGGTTTTAGATGCAAGAGCTATTAAGATTTTCGGGTGCAAATCAGAACATATAATATTCTCCCTTAAAAACTCCACAATATATGTTGTATATATAATTAACTATATACTGTGTGTCCAGCTATATATTTCTGTAGCTTCCCTTGATCAATAAACAGGCAGCATGGTGTGCTCAGGGTGTTCCACTGCTCCTAACAAGATTCACAAATGATAAACCAGGCAGGAGCTGCCACATCACGGTCCAGCTACACCTAAAGAAAAGAACTGTTCCATAGGGAGATCCGTACCCTGCCTTGTATTAGTTTTCTATCTGTTTGCTGCCAGGACAATGCTCAGTGAATCTGACATTAACAAGAAATAGATTTCCAAACAATCTAGCCTAATGAATTTTGAATACTATTATGATTAATGCCAAGGCAGTTGAACTGATTATCCAGTATCCAGCAGTTAAGTAATGGAGCCTTATCTAAATCTTGCGTAGTCCTCAGTCAGGAATGGCTCTGGCTGCAGTTGAAGATGGAATGTTGTTGGTTACCCAGAGGGGAGTCACTGGCAGGACAGAGAGAGAGAGACACGATGGAAAGGGAGATTATGAGATACTCATCTGAAAGCATTTTAGCATGGAGTCATCACACATGCAAGTTATTGCTCCTATTTCCTAAGCTGCATTTCTCAGGCCATTTTGAGACTTTGCCTTTATATCACTAGGTTAAGATTTATTGGACAAATCTTTTCCCTACTTTCCAAAGCCAGGAACTGAGTTGATTTTCATTCTCTGCATCTCCAAAAGAACAGAATCCTAATGGACCCATTTCTTGCATCATGATGGTTTAACTTAGCTTCTATCTGATTAGCTTTTGAGCTATTAAACATTTCTTGTAGTAATACCAGCAAAACAATAATGCAGAGCAGTCATGGACAGTTTCTGTTGGCACAAGCAGTCTTTATACACTTCAGATCCCTTCTGAATCTGGAACCAGCCAAGAGCTGTGCTGTCTCGTGGGTATTGCACCTCTCTGAGCAGGCCTGTCCTAAAAAAGTGTGCTGTGGTGCGAGGGTCTCCAGCCTTGTGGAGACAAATTGGTAAATTTATCAGGTGCCTGACAAACTGTCTGAAGGCTGTAGTTTGAATAGATTTAATGGCATTCCCAACCTCTGCTGTTATCTGGGCAGTGACCAGGAGAAAGGCAGCTTTTGATCAGCCCAGATGTGTGCCCATGTTGCAGCTGTGATGCAGAAGACTGCAGAGGCCTCCATCTGCATGCACGCCCTGGACACCTCCCCAGTGCCAACTGGGCAAACCCACCAGAGAATCCTTCCCCAGTGATACCACTTTCCTCTTCTGTCTGAGGGTCTTGTTGTTCTGGGCCACAAGAATCTTTCAGTGGATCCAGGGGATCAGGAGGCTGGTCACCTCTCCTTCAGCTGGGAAGGCTCTAGCAGCAACCTTCAGGGCAAGGGCTTAGGACCTACTAGGAGCTGGTGGTGGCCTTGCTGACCTCTTAACTAAGTGCTTTGCAAACTACAGCTGCTTTGCTCCTACATCCCCCCAGCTGAATGGAGTTTCTCACAGTTTATGTCCTGGTGTTGGAGGTCATGGTTTCTGGAGCTTTTACTTAGATGAACACATGACACTGGCTGTTCTCTGCAGTTTGGTTGTGCAGCTGTTTCCAAGCAGTGGGTGCAGCTGCTTAGAGTTTTGGGAAGAAAGGGGGAAAGATGAGTTGTGGTAAGGTGTACACCAAACAGATTATGGGCAAATATAATTAAAACTATATGTGTGATTACTCCTCTGTTTCCCTTTTCTTAACCATCCTCCTCATTAGCTCTGGCATTTTTAGGCAGGAGATAATATAACTGAGAGGACTCTTGGGCACAGGCAACTCTTAAAGCAATAGTGATTTATCTCAGACCATTTTGAGACAGCAGAATTTACCTCTAGCTACAGCCACCCCTCCGTGTCTGCCCCCTCATTTGCATAAGTAATTGTCAGCTTGTTAATGGCTCATTAGGAATGCTGAAAACCGTGGGATTAAAACAGGCTCAGTGGAGCAGAGATGAGGGGGGGAAGGCTGCTGTCCCTGCTTGCAAATTGCACTGCTTGATTCAACGTGATTCAGAATTACAGGTAATAAAGCAACTAGATTGTTAAATGAAGTAAGGAAAAACAATGTCAATGGCAGGCTTTATTTTTAGAATCATGTTTAAACATAGTATGTGCATCTAGGGGGACCAAACAGTCCCTTGCCAAACAGTCCTACTGACAGCAGGAAGCTCTCTCCCCTTTCTCAGTTTCACATTAACCCTGCCTGGTCAGTCTTTCCTGTTTCTGAGCAAGTCCACATAGCTCCTTGCATCACCTCATGACAGGAACATTTAGTTCCTTTCCCCATTCTCTCTCTGGGCAAATCAAACCCTCTCCCTTCTGCCAGCAGGAAACCAGCATCTCCCCTTCTTTGGGCAAGGCTGGGACACCCAGCGCAGCTCCATGAGAGTAGGAGAAACAGCTCCAGGTTGTTTCATTCACTCTGTAAGTCTCCAAAATCCCTTGAAAATTGCTGTCAGATGTCTTCAGTCACTGGCATGCAGAGAGGCAGCCAGCCTTATGCTATGGCACTGCCACTGCAGCGGAGGAGATGGTTGGTGTAGCCAGTGAAAATTGGGAGATCATGTCTGCCGTTCCCAGAGAGTGGGGCATGGTAAGGTCACAACTTATTTTCAAATAAGTTGAAAGGTTTGATGGAAGCTTTTTGTTATTTGCTGACTGTGTTTAAGCTCACATTCAGCACTGGCTATGACAGCAGTGACTGCAAAGGCACGAGAGGTGAAGGCAAGGACAGGGCTATGATGGCTTTTGAATCACTCAGAAGAGGCTCAGCCTGAGGCTGGTATGGCCATAAAGCATGATGCCTTTCAGACAGGAGAACACCTTGGGGATTTTTGGAGGCCAGAGTAATTCTGGCAATGGTGCAGCATCAGATATAGCAAGCACCATTCTTTCTGGATAAGCTGAAAGGAAATTACAGATAAAGCACTTGGGAATCATATCCAGTCAAAACTTGCAGTTAAATTCAGCTACCTCTGATCTAAACTACTTGGGTACTTAAGAGCCTAGTAAGGTGACAGTTAAAACTAGGAAGTGCTGGACAGCTAAGGCTCAGCAAAGCTCAGCTTTGTCTGGCATGTCAGAGTTGATCCCTCTGCTTTGCAAAAGGTGTGTAGGAATCTGTCAGGACTCACGGATGCAAAATACTGGCACACCTGACAGAGAAACATTTCTCAGTGCTGCTGGATCCAGGCTGAAGGCAGGGAAGGAGAGTCTCCTTCTGGATCCCCAGCCATGAGCATGTGCTGCCCTTTACATCGCCCCTGAGAAGCCACCTTCTTGTGCCCCAACCTGAACTGACAAACATTGACTCACAAAGGCACGATCTACAGCAGTTTTGTTTGTTGTTTTTTCTTAGCCAAACAGAGGAGCTTTTCCTGCTTCTTCCTTTCATTGCTTTCTTTTTTTTTTTTTGCCCTTGCATCCTCCCCTGTGACCCAGCCACCTGTGGCTCTTATTCATACAAGGCTATCCAGAAGTGCTGAATTACAGCACATCCTGCTCGCAGCAGGAGTCAGCGTGTCCTGATGGGAACACACATCTGGCTGCTGGGGGAAGGCTCAGAGCTAAGAGTCTTCCAGGGATCACCCAGCTCCTAGTGCTGAGGTCTAAAGGACATCTGTTCTGGTGCAGCCCAGGCTGGGATGGCAGCCAGGTCTGCAATTAAAGAAGGTCCCAGGTCATCCCTACCTACAGCAGCAGGAATGCAGATGGCAATCAGAGAATGTGTGTCTTATCACTAGGTTGAGTGGATTGGATGTTGAGTGGATTTTCCTGGAAAGGAATGGTGCCAAGGTCTCCACTACTGCTGCAAGATTCTGTACAAACTAAGATGTCTCCACTTCCTGCACATAAATGGGAAGCTCAATTAATGTTTTGCCATGCAAATCCACCTACAGTGATTGTTGTGGCCTTTCCAAGGTAGTAGCAGGAGCAGAGCCTCTATCAAGTATGCCAGGAACAGGAAGAAATGTGTCAAATGACCTCAGAAAGGAAATGTCAAATTACCAAGGAAAACAAAACACTGATTTATTTTTTTTTTTAATTTTATTTCAACATTGGGAAAGAAACTGCACAAAAAGAAACAAAATAAAACAAAACACAGCCTAAGAGTATTCCAGAGGCCAAATCCTGTTTTTGCCTAAGATCAGTGAAGGAACTTTCAGCTGTGGGCATGGAGTGAATGGCTCAGTAATTCCCCTCTAAATGCTATTTTGGGCTACAGGCCTGCCCCTAGTATATGAGCTGGGAGGAGGGAAACATGTCTTCCCAC
Source organism: Lophotriccus pileatus (assembly GCA_035583135.1). Lineage (NCBI taxonomy): Eukaryota > Metazoa > Chordata > Aves > Passeriformes > Tyrannidae > Lophotriccus > Lophotriccus pileatus. The sequence goes on along the minus strand of JAWWES010000018.1, from coordinate 7,530,892 downwards.
CAAAAGCTGCCTTTAATGTGTTAGTATCTGTATTTCCACCAGTCCTAAGTTCTCATGAGGTTTTTTCAGCCCTACTCTGGTTTTGATTTCTGCTGTATCTCTGTTAGTGGCTTAAACTGTGGATATATTGCACAGTCTTTTCTGAACACTACTGCTCTACTACCTGCTGCTGTACTGTCAAACTCACTGGGGATAACATGTCATCTTTTCCCTTCCTAATCAGCTGGATGTCATTCAGAAAGCTGGGACAAGGAGAATTTTCCCCCCAGACACCAGCTTTCCTTGGTAGCAGACAAACCTCAAGCCTTATAATACTACTTGTACATAGCACTTATATAGCTTTACATCCTCAAAGTGCTGTACTAGCATTAAGTAATTATCTCTCTCCCTAATGGCCATTAACATTGGCCTTTCATGAACCTCCCCCAGCTCCCTGAGGTTCATATCTAATACAGCAGTAAGCTGCTCAGAGGGAGTGACTGGCTGTCTTGCAAGTCTATGGGCTTGGGTATGTAATGAGGCTTCAGAGCAAAGGCCAGATGCCTTCTGGAGTATCAGAAAAATGTGGCTGTAGACCAGGTCATGCACTTGGAAGCATCCATCAGAAAGGGATGGAAATGAGTAGGTGATAATGTGATCTTGAAATGGAGAGAGAAGAAGAAAACTTTGGCCACTCAGAGGATGTGCACTGATTGCTCTATTTATTACCAGGGTAGCACTGTGAACAGAGAGAGCAAAGCAGTGGGAATAGCATGTCAGTGTGGGCATGGGGAGTTGATCTAGGAAGAGGAAGTTAGAGAGCTGAAAATGTCAAGCAAAGCTAGACAACCATGGCAATGGGATAAAGAGGCCAGTCTGCAGGTCTATGAAGCATTAAAATAACAGGGAGAAAGGGCAAGCTTGGCAGCATCATAGGATTTTAAGAGAGGAACAGAAGAGGATTTACTTGTCTTATTTGCTTTCAAGCAAAGCCCTCTTCCAGGCTGTGGATTGTCTCCAGGGAAGATGTTGCAATGCCACTGTTTCAGAACATTTTACCTTTAAGGACCTTTAGAAGATGAGCCTGTGTGATGGCTGGGCTCCCCCATCCCTCTCTGGGATCCCAGAGAAATAGAGAAGATGGGGTGGGAAGATGATGTAGCTGTTTTAGAGAAGTCTCAGAAGTAGCATGTTCCTAACAAACACCAGTCCTGCATGCTCACTAATTTCTGAAACCTGCCAGGCCCAGCTCTGAGAAAGCAGAGGTTTGACTAAAAAATCTTTCACCTTCTCCCTAAAGACATGATAATTATTCTTTCCAAAGCCAAGGACATGCCTTATAAACTGGCTTTGCAAAATAAGAGTATCCTTTTTATTTTCAACCTGATTTAATAGCATCGTTTTGCTTTTATGCTTCTGGCAATGGCTGGTCCCCTAAAACAAGTATGTATCTATGGGAATCACATGCAAGTCTGGAGTGACAAAACACAGCTCACAGCCACTACATGTTATCCAAAGGATTTCTGTCACCTTGGACACACTCTGCTTCCTGTGGAATCAGTAGCACAATCCCTCTGTGCTCAACTCTAAATCATTTTGCTACATCAGCAAATAACAGGGTATGGCTGACTGCAGACCAGGAAGACTTGACTTGGCATTCACTTGCTACACAGCTTCAGAGCAGAGCCTTTCCCTGCCTTCCTGCGTCTGCTTTCTCATCTGTGAAATGGGAATTTTAATCCTGATCAGTTTGCAAGGGAAGCAGTAAAGGATAGGCAGAGGTGATTCTTTAAAACCTAATAGTCAGCCTTATGTGCTAGGCTAGGAGTGGCTTTACAGTACAGTTTAATTGATGCCTACTCTGCTTATAGGTAGTAAGTGCAAGGCTTAATATTTGCTGTCAAAAATGTGGCTCTGTCTTTGAGATGAAAAGGATACCTCTGCAAGGAACCCCTTATGATTGGGCACAGTTGGGCCATGTTTTGGGATCCACACATTTCTTTGCGTTGCTCACTTGTTTAGGTTTTTTCCCCAAACTAATTAAATTGTTCATTATTACCAGTTAAATTTCTAGTAAAAGCTATGTCTCACATGACATACATGGCTGGGAGGAAGGCTTTGGCAGTTCCTGGCCTCCACTATGTGAGCTAAGCCAAGGTTGTGTCGTCACATCCTTGGGAAAACTGTTGACTATGTCACTTTGTTGGCAGTTTTTCACCAGGACGTGTCTAGAGCAGACCAAAGACTTTATTTTAGCTTACTAGAACTAAGGTGGGACTACTGGCTTCTCTGCAACACTTTCAGGGCCAGATCCTCAGGTGGTGTAAATCAGGGCCCTCCCATTTGAGCAGTACTGCTGCAACACTGTGTAAGCTGAGGACCTGTTTTATACATTCTGAACCCGTTCAAAAGGGAGCTAACTCTGCTCACTACTTTGTACTACCTGTAATCACAAATGATCCTGCAAGATTCAGGATATTGCAAGTGTAGAGAGCTTTGCAATAAGTAATCATTTTGAGATTGCTGGAAAACTGAGGAGTTAGTGCTACTTAAAGACAAATAAAATAAGCATTAGCGCAAAACAGTTTTTGTCGCAATCAAGTTTGACGTATGTCCTGTTCTGCTGATAATGTTTCCTCAGAGCCCTTCACAAGAAGGGAAAGCAACTTGTAAAAGCTGGGAATGCAGGAAAGAGCTGAAATTGCAGCCAGGGTTTCAAAGGAACAAACACAGAAAAGCATATTTCCATTTCCATTACTTCAGAACATTCTTGGGAGTTCAGAGCAGCAAGCTGAGAACACACCAGCCCAGCCATCTCTAAACAGGGGGTGTAGAGCTGCAATGAGCTTCTTAACTTCATGCATCTGCACTTAGGAAGAAAGATCTTCCTGAGACTTTTCAAACTCCTCTTTTGTGAGGAGGGTCTATTTCAGAGTAAGGAAAAAGGTCGGTGTGCAGCCCTCTGAGTACAACAGTGGAAACCTGAGTTGAAATTCTGTCAAACCTCAGAGAAGTCTGAGCTCCTCTATGCAGAAAGCCAGCTGAGCATCCTACCACTTTCACACCCTATTCCAACACACCTCCCTCTTGCTTCCAGGCACTGCAGTGTCTGTACTGACCCTTCCCCACACTGGTTCTTCTTTAATCAGTCAAAGAAACCTGTGGAAAAGCTAGCAGCTCACAGGAGAGCTCTTGTTTGTACAAGAAATGTTTTCATCTGAGTGAGCACAACAGTCTCATTATTTTGAATAGCCACACATGTACTGGAATCCTAGACAGCAGATACCTTCTTCCCTCATCCTTCATAGGACCAGAGAGATTTCTGCCTGTTTGATTCAGCTGCAGTGCTACAAAGTTATTAGCACTTGCTTTTTTGGTGCCTGTAATGAGACAAGCAGTCTTCCAAGCAGCGCCACAGAAGCACTTTTTCTCATCACCACTAAAACCTCGGACACTTTACCCTCAGCAAAAATGAGTGCTGGAGACCTGCAGCCCTGCTGCTTGCAGCACCGTCTGGTTGTAGCAATTAGCTGTTTCCCCACAGATGGAGCTTCTTAACAGAAGGACAGAACAGAGAAAAGCTTGTCCTGCTCAGAGACGCTTGTTTAGGAATCTCTAGTGAATCCACAGGTAAATCCATCTACTCTAGAACTGTTTGCATGGATCCTGCAAGCCTCCTGTGCACCTACTGGATTCAAGTGCTGTACAGAAGGGTTGAACCTTACTTGAGAAAGTGCCTTTCCCTGGCTTTCCCCACATTTATACACCCATGGGCTCTTCAGTTTCCAAACTCTCCAAAGGGGTTGGATTTCCCTCCTCCATTAAACGCTGGGCATATCCCTGCCTGTTAGAGCCTGTTTTTACCAACAGACCTCCTTTTTTTCAGTGCAGCCCTTCAGTCATTTACGTATTCAAAGCACTCTTTGAAAAGGCCTGTAGCACAATTTTATGAGCACAAAACCTTTCATGCAATTAGGTGATGAACAGATGGCTGTGCAAGGGGTCTTAGAGAACCTTTCTGAAGAGGGACAGACCTCCCTCTGTTTCTTGCTTTGTGCCTGGGTTGACCATACTGCAGGGCTGGAGTGTGTTCTTGGCATTTTGCATTTGGCTTCTTTACAAGCCCACTTTGGGCAGAGAAGACGTCATGTATCTTGATACCTTTCACTGCTATCTGTCATGTCAACCAGGTGGGATTGGTGGGTAAACCCATGAATGGTGGGGGAGGCAGTAGCCAGCCCAGCTTTTTGGAACAGCTCAGGTCCTGAGTTGGTCCACATCATGTCAGGGCTGACCCCTTCCTCAGGACTCCCACCACTCAGATTTCCTTGTGCCTTTGCCCTCACCCAGGTTGGAGGACACACCATGCTGCCTATCCGCTGGATGCCTCCGGAGAGCATCATGTACAGGAAGTTCACAACAGAGAGTGACGTCTGGAGCTTCGGGGTGATCCTCTGGGAGATCTTCACATATGGGAAGCAGCCCTGGTTCCAGCTGTCAAACACAGAGGTACAACAGTGCTGAGACACCTCAACTGAAAACTGTACTTTTTGCCATCTCTCCTTTCCAGGTTGTTTGCAAAGCAGGTTGTACATGAGTGGTCACCTCTTTGGCACTGCCATGGTGAAGACATAAGTGTCATTATCTCCATTTAAGAGCTCAGGGGAAACTGAGGCATGCAGGAATCAAAGGGCTCTGCAAAAGCCATGCACTGGCTCATCCTCAGCCTCTCCCTTCTAAGTTGGTGACAAACCTCTGTCATATCTGATAAACTCTCAGGGTGCTGCCTGAACTGGGGATGCCCAGATTACTTCTGGGATCTAAATTACTGTCATGCCCTGAATTTCCTCTACTTTCTCCTTTTGTATATGAGGCTCTTATTGCAGTCTCCAGTTTGTGAGAAATTGTTTTAAGGCTGTTATATTGCATGTTGCACATTTGCATGGGGCTTTTTGCCATCAAGGTATTGCTTATATGATTTGCCCCAGTTCATTGAGGGTGGAACCCAAGGAGCTGGTTTGTCCTTTTTATTTCTTTGACTAGCAAAAGTTGCAGCCCAGTAGTGTAGGGATGCACTGTAAAAACGTTGAGGGAAGGCTGGCTGGGATTAGCGGGGTGTCAGCACTGAGGTTTGAGGCACATCAGCAGAAATGCGTTGGAAGATTTTTGCTCAGAATAGCAGGGGGTATTATAGAAGAGGAAAAAGATGCATTGACATAGCAGTGTGTGGGAACCCTGCACATTTTTATCCTACTGTGTATCTAATGGATTTCAGAAATTTCACCTTTTGTAATGAGAAATGTGCATTTTCTGCTTTCTGGATACAGATCCCTTAATTAAGTGAGTTGCAGAGGTGGCAAATCCAAGGTGTTGCTTTACAGCTCTAATACTTGCCCATTCGTGTGCTCAATGGGGCCTGACTGTATATCCCAAAGTAGCACACGCAAACATTTTAGAGACACAAACAATGGAATTGACAGCGACAGAAGTTATTTGTCACGCTATTTAATGAGCTGCTCTTGCATTTCCCTGTGAGGGTAAATACAAACACATACAAATGAGCACATGTAGCTCGTACATGGGCGATAGGCACGCTGGAATGTGCCAGCTCCGCTGTGCCCGTGCCTTCTGCCTCAGTTTCCTCTGCAGGGCAGTAGAACTGAGAATAACCAGCCTTAATCTTGAGGGGAGAGCTGGTGAATATCTGCACAGATGTGGCTGTATTGGTTTGCTACCATCCCTGGGATAAAATCTCACCCTTCCCTTTCCTATTTCTGTATCCACTTCCTTCTGATTGCTGAGGACTCCCACTCCAGGCCACAGTATCCTGGTGGGAGGGAGCCACATTAGCTCTCATCTGGCTTGTTTTTTACCATTTGTGGAGTGATGGGCAGAGCCTGTGTGGCTGCAGAGGACTGACACCTCCACCAGTTCCTGGATAGCGTGACATCAGAACAAGTCTCTGTGGCAGTCCAGCTGCAGTGGCAGAGCCCCTCAGAGAGGCAGATTAATGAGCCTGAGCCAAGGTCCCAGCTGCCAGGACTGGACCATGAGCAGGCACCAGGCTGGCCAAGCATTGCCACTGCTGGGTGCCAACGCTATCAAGGCTGGGATGCCTGCTGCCTCCTGTGCCATCTGAATGGCCTCATATCCCCAGGACATTTTCAGCAGCTTTTTTTCAAGGTTGGAAGAGACCCTACCTGAGCAGAGGAACAAGGCAGGGCTCAACTCAGCCAGCCCATTAACTTCTGTTAATGCCTTTCTTTTGCCCGGGAGAGAAAGAGGCCACCACAGGGCTCCTGTGCATGTCCAGGATGTCCTGTCAGAAACCATAACTCACCTCCTCCCACAAGTCCTCAGCCAGCAGCTCTGTGGCATTGCAGGCTTCTCTGCATGCTGTGTCTTACTTGCTTCCTTTCAGCAGGTCCTAATCTCTCCCCTCTGTATTTATATGCAAACAGCAAAGAGATAAGTATCCCTTGAGCTCTGTGGAGGGACCATTGCTGTTCATAAATGATAAATCCCAAACACCCCTTGCTGGGTGGCTTCCCTCAACACACTGCTTGGGACTGGTGTTTATCTGCAGAGTGTGGCAGGTCACTCACACACTGCAATGCTGGGACTCATCAACCCCAACCAAGGAGGCCAGATGGTAATAGCAGCTCTCTGACAAATCATCCCTTCCCTTTGCATGCATCCTGTAAACAAAACACAAACAGAGACTTAGGGGAGTCTTTTCCAATGGCATCCTTCTAGAGAGACTTCAGTGTTATCCAAGAGCTCACATTTTTCTCATTAGCAGCACTGACTTGACCCAAAACAGAATGATAGCACTGTAAATTTTTTTCTCCATCACAGATGTGATTTGACATGACATTCTATACTTTTAGTTGCTTTTCTGTGTAAAAATGAGGCAAAGCTGCCACTGGAGAAGTATGTAGGAAAAGATACTCTGAACTCTTCCTTGTAAAACTCTTCCTTGTAAAACTCTCCTGGGCTTTGCAGTGGAAAGGACTCTTGGTTTTCAGGCAAGGAAAATATAATTTCAGCTGTGCAAAATATTACTTTACTGTGGGGATTTTAAGACTTTTTTTCCTTCTTCATTTAGCAGGAAAAACTGACATCATAAGTTAAAATTCCATTTAATTTGCTTGTGAACTCCTGTTTGGAGAGTGCATTGGGGTAGGTAGGTGTCAAATGGGGAAGATTTTTGAGGTCTGAAGAACTCCAGCTGGAGACAAAATTTTCACTGTAAAGTTATAATTAATAACAGACAAACAGGTGAGCATTGAAGATCTGCAGACCTCCTGGCTTCTCAGTGCTCCCATTCACTACATGGTACCACATCAACCAAGCAGTAGCTGGTACAGGAGATCCCCCAGTGTTCAATGTCTGTTTTTTTCAATGTCTATTTTTTTTCTTTTTATTTTCTTAGGTAATCGAGTGCATTACCCAAGGCCGAGTTTTGGAAAGGCCTCGAGTCTGCCCCAAGGAGGTTTACGACATCATGTTGGGCTGCTGGCAGAGAGAACCTCAGCAACGACTCAACATCAAGGAGATCTACAAGATCCTTCATGCTCTGGGCAAGGCCACACCAATCTACCTGGACATCCTTGGCTAGCAGTGGCCACTTGTTGGAAGTCCCTGCTCCTTCCTTCCATCCTTCCTTCCCTCTCCCCCTCCCAAGTCCTTTACCCCTCAGCTCCCAAGCAAACATCTTCATATAAACTCAAGTGCCTGCTACACATACAACACTGAAAAAAAAAACAAACAAAAAAAGCAAAACAAAAAGCAAACCAACAAAAATTCCAGAGAACAACAACCTGTAAGGCAGTTTGGCTTATATATATTTATAGATATCTCTCTATATATAACTTCCACACCAATACAGAAAGAAGCTGCTGTTACAGAAAATTGTAAGACTATAAAAACAAACAAAAAAAAAAGAAACAAAAAAGAAAGAAAAAGTACTTAAAAAGATACATATAATTAAAAAAAAAAAAACAAAAAACAAAGAAAACCGACATAACAACAAACATATAATTAAAAAAAAAAAAAAAAAAAAAGAGAAAGAAAGGAGAAGGTATCTTTCCCCCGAGCAATGAAGCAGTGAATTGTAACCCTGCTGTGAGTATGGTTCGGGCTGCTGGGCAGGGCTCTAGACTGGCTATGGCAGTGATGCCATCCTGGGTAGGAGCCCCAGGAAGAAAGCCTTGCCCTGGTTGTATGATATGCACTGAATGTGTGAAATCAGTCCTCCCTTTTTGTCCTTGCCTCCCTCCCTCCTTTCCAGCCCGCAGGTGATGGGCGCAAAGCCAGGGCAGTGCCCCTGGATGAACTCTCTTTTACCAACCCCTTCCCTCTCTTCCTCTCAGGCCCTCCCCATCCCTCTCTGCCTTCCTGCCTTTTTCCTCCCTCCAACATTTCAGGACAATTTTTCTAATTTGCTGATTCTTAAATGTATAGACTCAAGGCTTTCGAACACACAGTCAAAGGATTGTGGCACCTACGGGTAAAACACACACCGGGAACCAGCTGCCCTCCCGCAGACTGCAAGTTTGCCTGGCCCAGCCCTCCCTCTGCCCTGTGCCGGCTGCTGCCAGTGCTGGGAGAGCAGTGGGACCAAAGCAGCTGCGCACAGGAGTCGGTGGGGGTGGTCCTGGAGACCCGGTCCTGAATCATCCCCAACCCATTTCAGTGTGTGAGACAGGAGTGCTGTTTGCCCAGGGCATCCAGCGCAGGTGGTCACTCTGGGAGGAACAACCTCACTCCTCCCCACCCTTCATGGTTGCTAGCGACCATGAGGTCGTTCCCCCTCCCTCAGCTGTCTGCACCAGGGCCAAATTGGTCCCGTTAGCGGGCAGAGTTGGATCCCTGCTCGCCTTACGGGGGAAAGGCTGCACGGTGCAGACAGCTGGGAACGTGCCTGCAACCCAGCTGGGCATGTCTGTAGGGTCAGCATATCCCAGTGCTCTTCCTCCCTATCCTCTTCCCTTCCCCGTTCCTGCCCCATGCCTCAGTCCCAGCCTCAGGCACAAGCCAGCGGGGGACAGGGAGGGGGACAAGGCTTGTGAGATGGCTGGGAACCTACCAACACCTGCCTGCAGCTCCCTTGCCATTCTCCTCACGTCCCCATCCCCTGAAAGGATTGATGCATCTGCCTTTGAGCTGTTGTGAAATGCAGAGGCTGAAGAATAGCTCCACAGGCAGCCCCGGGAGGAGGGGGGAGGGAGGGGAAGGTGCCTTCAGGAGCAGACGGCTCAGCGGATGGCCGCAGCGGCCAGCCTTGCATCCCAATGAGGAGAAAGGCCTGACAGGCAGCAACAGGGGGTGGTGGGGACAGCGAGGGAGAAACAGCAGCATCCTCCCTACGGCCCATCTCCCTGGAGCGGGAAATGATCCCGACCTGGGGAAACACTGAGTCAGACATTGAATCCTGCCTGCCCAGACTGGGCCGAGAATATAAAACCTTTCTGGGTCTTTTTTTCATGTGGCTAATGGAGGATAAGGGGGAACCTCAGCTTGGCAGCTGCTCTCAGGGGGCAGGGAGCGGTGGCACAGGCATTGTCAAGGCAATTTTGAGAAGGCAATAACTGCTGGCACAAAAATAGCCTGCTTGAATGTGGCACTTTCCTGAAAGGGAATGCAGATGGGGAAGAGGAGACGGAGAAGGGATCGTGGCTCCTTCCCCATGGTCAGAGTAGTATTCATGGCCAGGATGCAAGGGGAGATAGGTGACTCTGCTTATGGCTTGCATTGGAAGGGAAGATTTTGCATCCTTTCCTCATTGCCCATGTTTCCTGACAGTTTATAGATCTCACCCATGGCTCTTGCATGACCTGACTTATGGTTTCAGAGAGAGGCAGGGGACATTGCTACAAGGAGGATTGTGGTGGCAACAGTGGCCAAGGTTTATTCTGTGCTTGTGTAATGAGCAGTGCAAGCCTGGAGTGGGATATGATGGGTGTCAGTAACCATGTGGGAGTAAGGACATAACCTTCCTCTACATATTAGAGAGATCTGGGATAGTGGGACAGACTTGTGCCAGTGGAGACAGACTGCCGCTAAACAGTGGCATAGGGGAAGAACAAGCAATGGCTGTTAATTGCCCAGCATCTCCAAAAGAAAACCCTTTCCTGGGGCTACCTGTCTCTTACTCTAAGTGATCTCTCCCTGTTGTGGCTCCCAGGCACTGCATCAGATTGTGCAAGGCCACAATTTTGTCCACCCCCTCTCTCACTGTCATGCTCTCATTTCTTTTTTGACCAATGTCACAGGCTTTTACACTATCAAATCACCTACAGACACTCTGTGCCCAGTGGATGAGACTCCCTTCTCACCATTCTGCATAGCAGCTACATCCTCCCTGCCTCCCCTCTTTCGTCCTTCCCCTGCTCCCCAGCACCATCACCTGTCCCTTCACCATCTCTCTGTACAGTCACAGCAGTCAGGTGAGCTCAGGAGCCAAGCGTGACACTGAGCCTTGGTGCTGCATGTGTAGGCATAGGTGGTCTGTGAGGGAAGTTCATGGGTCCCCAGAAGATGTGAAGTGGCTGATGCTCTGCCTGCTTTACTGTTAGCCCTACCACATTCAGTGACTGCCTTCAGAAAGGTCCTTTTGTCAAAGTTAATTGTGAACAATTACTCAGAAGAGCTGGATAAGCTGCAGTTCTGCAGTGTGACATCTGCCCTGTTGCTGCTCTAGGCCCCTTGGCCTGTCAGTGCTGGATGGAGGTTTGTCAGGGGGAAGGAGGAGATGGTTTTGTGTTCGAAGACATGATGGAAACTGCTGCATCCCGTTTTGCCATGACAGTTTTGGAGGGGAAGAGGGAAAGCAGCTGTGCTGCATTCCTGGTGAACACCCTGAGACCTCATTTCCAGAAGCACCTTTCCCGGACCAGAAGTGGAGCTGCCCATCAGCACGAGTGATGCTGATCTTCTCTGTAGGAAAATGGGCTCTGGGGTGGCCCCACTGTGTGTGAGGGGAGGAAGAAGAGCAGAGTTTAGTGGAAACTCTCACAAAGTACCAACATCTGAGTGTTTAAAGAGAAATGAGTTCAGGCTTCTTCTGTATTTCTAGGAGAGATATTTCCCAATGCCTTGCCCCTACTACAAGCAGAGAGCTCTTCCTGCTGCCCAGGAACATCAACAAGTCTCACCCAGCTCTGGGGCAAGCCAGGCCTAATTCCTCGCACATCCAGGCAGATGTTCCCACCACCCAGCCTCTTCCATCTGCAGTTTTCCCAAGGGGCTTGTGAAAGGGAGCTGGAAGGAACACTAGTCTGAATACAGCTGAGAAGGGGCCATGGGGTATTCCTGTCCCAGCTGTGCCCTGCTGCCCAAAAATTAGAATTGATTGCACCAACTCAGTCACCCAAGGGTGTCATTGCAATGATGCTTTCTTGGAGGTGAAGGTGCTATTTTGGTGCATGGTATGGATGGAAACTATGAACAAGGGCTGCAAACTGTGGGCAGTAAACGTGGCTCCAGCTCCAGGGCCTCATCAATGACCTGTCTTTTCTTCTCCAGCAGTTACTTTTCCTTCCACTCCAGCCTGTCAAGTTGCAAGACAAAAGCTGAAATGTAGCAAAGGGAAGTCATACAACAATTGGTCAGACTGAAAGTCCATCCTGTCTCCTGAAAAATTTGCCTATCTGGTCTTTTTGAATATCCCTCAATACATGTGTTTTGAGGGTGAAAAAGTCTGATCTGCCCCATTTCAGGCCTATCCTCAGATCTGCAGGGTGTTGAATTGCAAACAGGTGACTCTGGGAACTGCGCTGCACAGAAAAATGTGGAAACTCTGGAATGCCTTTAGGGAGGCTGCTTACTTGGGAGACATCATTAGCTTTGAGCTGTTTGCTTGTCCCCAGGAGTGGGTGGAACAAGGTGAGAAAATACGTGGGGAAATAAAAGAGCCAAGAAAAGGGAAAGGCGGGTTTTAGAAGGCAAGTGAGTATCTTGGGTTGGGAAATCGAGACAGATTTGGAGAGTGTGGTGTAGAATTTTAAATAGCACAGTGGGTACAAGCAAAACCAAATGAAAATAGTAATGTGCTAGAGCTCCAGGAAAAGTTATCTATAACACTGGGCAAATACTGGCTTAAAAAAAAGGCAGAAACCAATAAAATCAAGGGACCATTTGTGCAGGCAGAAAACCAAATCACTAGGGTTTTTTGCCTTTTTTTTTTTCTTTCTACAAGAAAATGCAACTAAAAGAAGGTGTGAAAAGTTTTGCTTTTTCAGGGGCACAGGCAGAAGTATAATACTATATGACCTGTTTCATGTGAAAGGCTCTTATTTCCCAGAACTCAAATATATAGGTTTCCTTGAGTTCAGCATATGGGTTGAAGAATGCAGACGTGGGTCACCACAACCCCCAAACCCAGAGGTAGCTCTAAACACTTTATCAGGTGGCATTCGTGAGCCACTCTGTGTGGAGACAATATTGTGTTCAGCATGTCATCTTAAGAAGTTTTTTTAAATCTTTCTCATTTCCTCCCTCCTCAGGAAGTATCTGCATCTTTTCCTGATCTGGCCAGGGTTCAGCTGAACCACTACAGCCATGGCTCATATCCAGTGTTTTTTACAGCTCTAGGTGTTCTCTGGTTGTAAGTCAATGACGAGGATAAGCAAGGGGAATAAATGAGATCCAAGCTGTGATATGATGCTGTGATGGCTCCTCTGACAGCTGGAAAGCTCTGGGCATCATCAGGGCTGGCTTCTTCGCTGTGGGACTCACAGACCCAGACATGTCTTGGCACAACCCAAAAGGCTTTTTCTCCATTTGCATGCAGTGGCTTTCTGATGGATGGTGGGTTCGTGGAGCCTTGTCACAACACTGCTGTATCCAAATGAGTACCAAAAATAGAAAAAGAGAATTTTCCTCTCTCAGCATTGCTTTCCAGGAGTGGACAGACTTGCTTAGCTCTAAGGTACCTCCTCCACTCCTGCACCAATGTGTCTCTTGTGTTAGTACCCATTTTATATTTAAGCAGGTGCTAGGTCCTAAAAATTCTTTTCCCTTTGCCCCTCTCCCTGCAAGCAGGGATATTGAGTTTCAAGCCTGAGAAATAGGTGTTTTCAAAACATCTGTTCTGGCTGGCAGTGTCATAAATGACACGGGCAGAGACGTCAGTCACTGCTCTGAGAGGAATGCAGGAGCATTCCATCTCTCCTGTGCCTCTTATTCCTTTCCAGTACACCACTGAGCCATGAAACAGCTCCCTGAGAGAAGTGATTGGACTCCTATTGCTTGAAACTTTGAAAAACTGAACTGAGGGAAGAGATAAGAGATCAAAGAGAAGGAAGGACAAAATATTCCAGCTTTCTTCAAGGGTTAAGTGAGCTGGTAGGTTGGTTTCATCTTGATGCCTTCAGTTTCTCACAGACACAATCTGACCACTGTTTTCAGACTAAAAGAATGACCATTAGTTCCTTCTCCCTTCTGCTAGCCCCACAATTTTAGCATCTCTCCAAGGGGAAGGGAGGCACAAAAAAATCCAACCGTCGCTTCCTCACACTGTCAGGAATCCTCCATAGGAACTGATCTGCCGCCCAGCACAAGCGACTGATCCCACAGCTGAAAACTGGAACAGTTGTTCTGAGGGGGAGTTTAACTGCTGAACTACTGCCTGCTTAGGACAAGGTCCCAGCAGGGAAGGACTGAAATACCTCTAAAGAAAATCATAGCTCTGGGAGGTCCAAATGTCTTCTTGCACGTTTTCTCTTGCTCTCTGCTGGCTTCCAGCCTCCCAGTCTTTGCTGCTTGATACTCAGACAGCTGAGCTTCTTCATTCACTCCCTTGACAGCGCACAGAGAGCTGGTGGAGGTGTTTGATTTTGATGCGGTAGGTGAGATAAGATTTCTCCCCCCATGCCCTCTTCTTTTTCTCCTTGCACAGCTCCTGTCCTTGCAGTTCTCAAGACTTGACTAGGAGAGTTTTTAAATGAAGTGAAAGTCTTAATGTGAGGTGAATCCCAAGACCACAAACAGTTTGGACTTCAAACAGTGAGAAAATTGGCGCCGGATGATTCCGCACACAAAGCAGAAAACTTTCATTTCCTGCAGGCAGGATGGAATTGACTGTTATATTAAGACTTCAGAAGGAGCACTGCCCCGGAGTAATTTCACTGCTGTCAGGCAGTGTTGACATCTAGATTAACCTCTGTGCAGTGAATTTTACAGCAAAGCTCATTGTAATGCATGTGGGGTATCTCCTGTAAATCCCAGCTGAAGCCCACAGTGTCCCACCCTTCTGCACAGGAGGAAGGGTCGGGGAGGAGCCACTATCATTTTTGACCCCAGCCAAGCATGACTCTAACCTCATCCAGGCCAGTTCTGCTGAAACTGATTTTCTACCATGCTAAAGTGACAGTAGCTCCAGCCTATATTATTTTTTTTAATTCCCCAAAGAGGTTTACATCACAAGGCTAAAATTTTTGCCAGTGACAAACAGCTCCCTTCAAGTATCCACCCAGCAACACAGTCCTAATTAAAAGGCACTAGTTAACCGGTGGCAATTAGCTGCTTGCACTGATTAACACCAAGACATATAATCTCCACACACAATGCTCTGATCAGATGTGATCTAGGACTAAATGGCAGACAAACTCCCAGCTGATGTGAGATAGTGGCATTCCAATCCTATCCACCCGCCCACATGCACACTATCAACACTGTTTACCAAACCAAAACTGCATGAATTAAAGCAGTTCACACAGTTAACTCTGTGCAAGTCAGAGGTCTTCACAAAAGAAGCCTCTTGGCTCCTGAACTGAATGCTCCTGTTGACAAGTTGGAAGCATAGACCAGACCTCAAGTCCTTTTGGCTTTTGTGTAGGAGTAGGGGGAGCAGTGAAATGTCCCAGGCAGGAGCACAACAGATTCTTCACTTTTGTTTGAGTAGAGAAAATCCTCTCTGTGGTTAATAAGATGCATTTCTGAGATACACTTTGTGAAAAAAACACTAGCATCTAAAAAAAAAAAAATGAAGAGGAAGGGTAGGTTTCTTTATGTGTTTTTGTCACACCTTCTTATTCTCACACTTATTTTCATACTGTCACTGCTCTGCAGGCATCTGTAGGAGGTTCTGGACAAGAGACAGGCTATCAGGTACCGAACAGATCAGCCACTAAGGGCAAAATCTCAGCAGGACTTCTAGAAACCTCTTTCAGAGCCCACCCATCCTCTCACCCACAGCTTTTCATAGTAGGTTTTGGACAGCCTGTGAAGAGGGGAGATGTCTGTAGTTTCCTTTCATCTTCAGAAGGAATTGTGGCATTTCTGCAATCTGACCCAACAGGAAGATTCCTTCAAACTAACATTTATTACCCCCAATCATAATACAGCTGAAAAGGCTATCCAAGGTTATTGAAAAGGTCAAGCTCTTACTTTGGACTGGAATTTGCTTTGGAAGAAATTTGATGGACCAATTTAACCACCAAAGCACATCAAAACCTGGTGGCTTCATTTAAAAAGTAATCAGTATTGTATTTCGCTTTAGACATCCGTGCATTAGTGTTCTGCAAATATGATTTCCTCTTTGTTTGCATTATTGATGCCATAAAATGTCAGACACATTAAAGAAAAAAAAAAGAGGCCAACCTTTGGGGTTTGGAATGATTCTGGCTGAGTTGCAGTTGGGTTACTTTTCTTTTTATTTCCCATGGTAGTAAGGCACTGTTACTCATTCTGCTATTGCTTTACAAAGAGTTCTCTGTAAGTGTATTTATTCAGCCAACCATATTTCAGGAAACACATAACCTTGGTATTTTTTACTGCATGTGGCAGTGCTGTGTGTATGTGTGTTGGGGAGAGGAAGCGAGGTGGAGCTTTTTACAAGAGCCCTCCCATGTCTGGCAGTGTGTTGGCTTTGTGTAATGCCGAATGCCTCCCTCCTGCTCAGGTGGCTGGTTTGATTTAACCTCAAGAACTGGTTTTTGTTATCAGAATTTGAGGTCTTCTGGCTTTGCACTGCCTAGAATCTGTCATCTGCTTTCACCATTCAGCAACCATCTGCTGTCCACAGAGGTTCCTAGTTGTCTATGCCACCGAGTTTACACAGCACTCAAGTCTCAGGCACGTGAGAGAGGAGTTTTAGCACGTTCTGATCCTGGAACAGCAGCAAGTTCACTGATTAAGCTTGGTTCCCACCCAAGGTCTGACTACAGTTCCCAAGACAAATAATATTAGCTGCTCAGTGCTTTCTCTCACAGACCATTAAGAGCACAGGCCTTGGTGGCTCTATGCTCTCTGCCTCACCTCTCTATAATGAATGCAGATTCATTTTTCAATGTTCCTGTGAATTTTTGGTAGAATATTCTTCCTCTTAAAGTCTGAAAAAATCTCAAGTATTTTGTCTTCTTGAAAGTAGAAGTGAAAAAATAAGGTGGAAATATCTCCCTTTTGTAGGGATTTTCATCAGTGGTAAAATTTCTTTTCAGCTTTTCCTTCCAGTGACATCAAGATTTGGGCGCAGAGGAAGAAGAATACGGTAGAGCAGTCTAAGGAAGGGATTCAACCAGGACCTAGACTGCTTTTTATGAGCAGATTCCTGCCCAGATATCTTGTTCCTACTCCAGTTCTGAACAATGACTTTCAGATGGCCTTCAGATCTCCTTATCTTCACAGGTCCCTATCAGGGCTATCCAAACAGCCCAAAGAAGTGATGACAGGGGTGAATGGGTGTGTAATTTGGTGTCTTTCTCTCACTTTTTCACCAGGGCCAAAGATAGTGAAAGTGACAGAACAGAAAAAATTATTTTTCCCAACAGGAAAGATCCATTTTCTTTTTAAACTCTGATATTTAAGATGCCGTACAGCAGTGACTATAAATATGCCTTGAATTGTTGAATGAGCACAAGGAGTATATTTGATTTTGTTTTTATGTCTGTAATTTCTCTCACCAAGAATTCAGCTGTTACTCAGCTCCCAGCAGGTTGTTCTGATTGCTGGAGAGATGTTTGGGATTGATTCCGGCTGTGACCTGTTCGAGTCCAGCCTCATTCTTATGTAGCTAGATTGAAACAATAGCAATCAGCAAGAGACTGAATTGTTGTCCCTGGGTAACTAAACCTTCATGTGAAACACCAAGCTAAACCTTGAAGGCATTGAACAACCACAACTTTGAGATCAGTAAAGGCTGTAGATACTGAGAGGCACTGAAGGTCACTATGATGTTGGGAACAGAACGGCAGGAGAGAGAAAGAGAAATGCTACAAGGAAAAAAGCAACAAACATTACATCAGAAAAGACGGTGGTTGGTTTATAAAGCAAGAAAATCCACTGCTGTACATGAGAAAAGAATCAGAATATTCACCCTGGCAACCAGGAACATTGGCCATCAGGACAAGAGCAGCTCTGTATCCTACAAACCTCCTCTCACTTTTAATTTCCTCTTTCTCTTTCTCCTGCTGATACAGAACAAATCCTGGCTTATGGCCTTCCTGAAAACTGAAATTAAGAGGCAGATTTGGGAGAGGAAGAGAGAAGCCAGATCCTGCTGGATGATCAACGGCTTTATAGACCAGCACCTTTCAGTAGCGAGTGTCTGGTGTGTCCTATTTGGTGCAAGTAGTGTTCACATTAAGGCTTAAGCAAGAATAATTATAAAAATTCGCTTCCTAAGAAGAATAATGAAAATTCTCTCGGTAAGATGGAGATTTTAGCAGACGAACAGACGTCGGTAGCCGCGTCCCTGCGGATCAGCACCGCGGACAGCGGCACCTCCCGCGCCTCTCCCCGCCCGGCGTTTCGGACACCGCTGGAGGAGGAACACCTTCTTTAAAAGAACTCTGCTTTCGAAGGAATCATGCCCACACTGGTCAAGGCACTGAGGGCACTCACCCTTTGTTCTTTTCTCCCATCCTTTTTTTCTAGTGGAAATCATTATCCAGTATCTTGTTTTCAAGTGATGGAGGAAGGATAGTTTAAAACACAAAACAATAATTTCAATTCCAGAGAGAGGACCATTTTCCCTTCAGAATTAAACTCTATGCCCCACTTCTTCCTGCACTGGTGTTCTGCTTATGAAGGCTCCATCTCTAATTTGTGTTGTGAAAGGTTCCTGTCTTCTCATCCATTGGGACAGTTTGGCAAATGTAGAGCTACTATACTGATAGCCCTTCAAAAACAGAGTATTTATGTTATTGGAAACATCATGTGATTCAGCTTTGGCCATCAATTACATTTAGGGTAAATGCTGGTAAAGGGTAAACAGAAAAATTTCTTGAAAAATTGCAAGTAAGGGACATATAAATGACACTCTGGCCCCTGAAAGTTATTTTCACACCAGACCACAGAAAAAGCCACGTTACTGTGTAGTGGAGAGTTGTCAAAGTCATAGAATCATAGAATGGTTGTTTGGGTTGGAAGGGACCTTAAAGATCACCTAGTTCTGAACCCCCTGCCATGGGCAGGGACATGTTCCACCTGACCAGGTTGCTCCAACTTGGCTTTGAAGAGTCAGACAAAGATGAAGAGCCATGCAGTGAAGAGCAGGCATCAAGAGACAAGTCTTCAAATGGAGAAACACTTATATATCATATAGCAAAAATGACAGGAATTTCAGTACTCAGCTTCTTCCACCTGCATACTTGGGATTTCATTCCACATTCCCCTGGATCATTTTAAGGAAGATATACCCTCAAATTAAGGTTGAACATCTCCTGGACCTATTTGTCATGGTGAGAAGTTGCTGGGCAGGAGCATGCAGACTCATTACATCCCTGAAAAATTTAGTGTGAGGAAGAACAGCCAGAAAAGTGAGCCAGAGAGCTGGGCTATTCCCCCCACTCAACATATGCTGCTTTCTAGGAGCAGTTTCCTCTGTATCCCACCTCCCATGTACTCCCCAGCTGTGACTGGCAGTTACTACAATAGGACATGTGGATGGACACTCAGAGACAGTGAGGACTGGGAAGTGCCTGAGACACAGGGCCTCAAAACTTGTAAGTAACAATACTGAAAATAAGGAATTAATGCCAGGCTTCTGATGCTTAGGGTCATCGGGAAGTCAGAAAGGAAGAGCTTGCAGAGGGTGGCAAAGATGATTTAATGAGGGGCTTAGAGAACAAATGGTGCTAAGAGGAGGGAGAAAAGAAGCCCAGTGGGACACAGAGAAAGGAAGGAAATGGACAAGGACTTGATTCCCAGTGAAGGGTCAGTGATCATGGGGGTAGTGAAAGCCAGATGTGAACTGTGGTGAAGTAGAGGACTGCCCTGACTGGGGAAGAACTATGGTTGTGAAGAAGAAGTCGCTACAAAATGAAGTGTGCTCATCTAAATGAGTCCTGAAAGTTCCTCCAAACCCTCATCCCTGCTGGGCTTCTCCTAGGCCCAAAATCTCTGCTTCAAACCCCACAAGTACCATAATTTTAACCACATTTATTTTGCTCTCTGACAGCTCTGGTTACAGTAAAAGCAGGCTAGATTGTTTTAGCTCCCCTCACACCTCCTGCTCTGCCCCCACAACAAGCCAATTCCTTGTATGAAGGAAAATTGGCTTTCTTTTCTTTTTTTTTTTTTTTTTTCCCAGAAGTGTCCATTACATTTTCAGCTAAACTGAAAGGCAATTTTTTGCATGAGAGCTTTGCATAGATAGGCTTAAAGCAGAACAAAAATTAATAAATAACTATACGAAATTACCTCCCCCTCCCCCACCTTGTCTTAATGAAGTGTTGTTTTACATAAGCTATTTCAATAGAAAGGAAGTATTTTTGGGGCAGGCAAATGATCAACAATATTTAGTTTTCCGCAAGTGTTGCAGCTCCCTCCAACTTCTCTGGGTCAGGCAAGGAGGCAAATTTTTTTCCAGGTAAAAACTGAGGGTGCAAAATCTGTGCACCTGCCTCTGGTAATTTCTTCAAGACGTGTGTGTTGAAGCAGTATTGTCCATCAGTGGCTTGTGTGATGGCACTGGCAGAAAAATGACTCTGATTTCCTGTGCTGGCACTCCATGCAGCTTCCAGAAATCTGGAAGGGTAAACTTAATTTCCAGAAAACTACTCCTACCCCCAGCTGAACTGCCCCTTAGCACTGCAGTCAGGCTTGGCCCCCACAAGGTGCTGCTCCACAGCTCACTCTGGCAGGCGAGCTGGTACTGAGAGGAGGATGGGGCTACATCTCAGAGGAAAGACATTTTGATGACATTTTTGTTGTTACTATTATTTAAAACAGCTTATTTTAATCTCAGTTAATGTCATGGGAAGTCTGCATGAGCAGAAAACAAATCCTCTGGTGATGTGATGTTTGCTGATTCGAGGTTTTTTTTTTTTTTTTTGGCAGACTTCTTTTTACACTATACACCAATCCCTGTTTTCTTAGTTTGGGACTTTTTTGCATCTTTTGAATCCTATTTGCCATTTTGCAACTGAATTGATGGTTCTCAACCTTTTCCATCCTGCAGTCTCCCCTTCTCCAAATCAAAATTCACCATTTCCCCCTGCTGGGAACAGGCCAGGTTACCAGGAGAACCTGGTGAGAACAAGGGGGTCGTGATCTCTGCCTGCCCACTCCACCTCCACTGGCTCCAACTCAGAGGATAAGGAGCTTTGAGTATTGGCCAAGGTAGGGTCCCTGCTTCTCCCCTACCTGCCACATCATGTGCATCGAGCACGCTGCTACCCTGGAAGGGGATGACTGATACAGTGTTAGTCAGACTTACAGGAAGACTTTTTAAATTAAGGATTTGCAGTGAGGTCAAGGGACCTGTTAAAGTGCTGAGGTATTTACCCTCCCCAGACCTTCCTTTCCTTCCTTCCCTGCTTTGTCCCTTCCTCTCTCCCCAGCCTTGAAATGAAACAGAAAATTATTTTTTTAAAACTGTGTCGATAATTTATGTTTAGTATAAAGGATGATTTAATGGCATCACCAAAGGTCATTTTTTTCATCTCCTTGTTATTGCCCCAGCCCCAGAGGCTGTGCATCCCCTCTTTCCCATCTCTCTCTGCTGCCCTCCCTTTCATTCACCTCACACACCCCCTGCCACCACCCCACCACAGCGTTCCACACACCACACACCTGCTTCAGGTTCAGCCAACGACCGTTGGAGAACAGAGATTTCAAACCCAAACCTCCACTCCAGACCACCACAAACTGGAACCATTTCCACCTTGAAAATAGTCAGTTGCTGCAAATGACAGGCAGACTCATTTCTTGAATTACGTAAGGTTTTTTTTAAAGCCTTTTATACCTATTTACGTGTGCGCGTGCGTGCACCGTGTGGACACAGTGGTATCTGTGTGCACAGATGCACACGAATCTCTCTCTCAAATATAAATATATTGTATGTTAGAGCTGTAAATATTCCTTGGTCATGTGTCTATGTCTTCTTCAAAGTATCATATCCTCAGTGTTATGTTAACAATTCCATTTATTGATTGATGAAACTGTGTGTAGACCTGTACCCTCCTGACATAGTTTATGTAGCTCTCTCTTCTCAAATAAAGTACAAAACTACCACTAGCAGGTCCTCCTCTCCTTTTTTGTTCCTTGCTGAATATTCAGCTTTAATTCATGGAAGTCTGACACAAAATTTATGCAGTTTTCAGTTCGCACAACAATGCAGAAAGCTCCAGATGATGTTTTAGGAATTGTGTTTTGGTGGTCAGGCCAGCACGTGTAATACTTGTTAACGAAAGTAATAATCTGGAGGCAAAATGTTGTCCCAGCTTCAGTAAATGAGGGTTTCACTACTGACCTGATTCATTCTTCCCACTTACCTCCAGGTACAGCCTACACCAACCACAGCTCACTTCATTCTAATAGAGATAACAGAAGCCCATCCTCTTCCTCCTCTCTGTAAGTGGGTCTCTGCATCATTACATCAAGCAACCCTCCCACAGCTCAGAAATTTCCTCTTGGCTTAAAAGGATCCAGTCACTTCTCTGTTGTGCTGTTGGTTTGTTGTTGCTTGGATTGCTCAGCCCCTAAACTCAACTCTCCTGAGCAAATCTTGGAGCTAGGAACAACACTCAGGATTATGGCAAAATCCACTGCTGCCGCTTCCTTCTCCTGAGACTGGCTTCATGCTGAAATCACAGGAATCAGAGGATATTTACCATTGCAAGCTGAAAAAAAAAAACAACCCATGCACAGATACACTTAGTGGGTAAAACCATAAAGATGATTTGTGAAGTAACACTTAATTTACTGCAACTGACACCAGACTCCAGCTGCCAGAAATTTGACTGACAATTTCTATTTATTTATATCCTGCTCTACAATATCTGCCTTAACGTTGTAAATTTTTCTGATTGGAATTTCACAGTGTCTGCCTGGATATTTATTGATCATAAAATAATCTGCACAACCCGTTAAAGTCAAAGCAGTGAGAATGGATGCCAGAGAAATCACTGAACACGATCTGGGTACCAGTGCCCAGGTAACAGAAGATGCTCAGATGCTATTTTTGCAACATTATGTATCACTGAGAGCCAGTCTTTTGAACTGCCTTTCTGCTGTTTCCCGAAAGTCTCTTCTGAAATGCTTCCAGAAGCCTGGTGTTGAGTTCCTACCAGCAACTCCATATG
Organism: Lophotriccus pileatus; assembly: GCA_035583135.1. Taxonomy (NCBI): domain Eukaryota; kingdom Metazoa; phylum Chordata; class Aves; order Passeriformes; family Tyrannidae; genus Lophotriccus; species Lophotriccus pileatus. The sequence goes on along the minus strand of JAWWES010000018.1, from coordinate 7,508,381 downwards.
GACCCTGCAACATGCCTCATTTGCAGCTCCTCACCGTTGAGAAATCCCACCTTTACAATGAAATCTGATGTTTTCACAACTGTTCTTTAAGACAGCCCACGAGGGAAATGTTTGGCTCTTCCTGCAGCAGTAAGACCACATTTTTTTCTACTATTATTTTTGGCAGGCAAAGACAGAAGCATACAATTTCTGCCCACAAGGGAAAAATTGTGAAACTTGGTCCCAACTGGGAGCTCCCATATTGCCTGGTGAACAAACTCTCTAATTTCATTCACAGCTTCAACCATGCAGCTTTCCAGTATCTCCAGTGGATTTTGCCTCCTGAGTTTGGTCTTTTTTATTTGTTTTGTTTGTTTGTTTGTTTTTTTCCCAAGGTATACCATTTCTCCCTTGTGGAAATTAAAAGTGTGTGCTCTCCTCACACGGGTGAACACAAAAGCATACTTTGGTCATAGCCAAATCCACCCTTTCTCCCAGAAGTCTACACATCCCACCCCCAATCCAGCACACACCCACCTTCTGACCAGCGGTTTCCCAGTGTGACACCCCTCCCTACCCTGTGCACACAGAAATACCCCTTACTCCAACCCACCATTCTTCTGCCTACTCCTGCTCTTGAAAACAGACGCTCGCTCTTCTCCCTGTAAATGCTGCACTAGCTGTTCATTCCTGCTGCTTTCTGAGCTCATAAACCAGGCTTCATCCTCACCACTCATCAAACATGACCCCTTTCATTTCTCTATTTCAGAATAATAAACCAGCAGTGGGTGATTTGCCACATTAGCTCTGGCCAGGCACTCTGATGGGCAGGGTTCCCTTTTATTATTGATTTAAGGTGTTTATCTGATAAATACCTTTTGAAATTAATTACAAATACAATCAAGGAAAAAAAAAGTCACAGTTTGGCCAGCTTCCCTAGGAGTCACCTTGATCTGTCCCCTCCCAGTACCTGTTGCATTTTGCCTTTGCCTATCCAGGATAAGGATTACAGGAGCTCACAGCACCTGGTAGGGCATCTCACGGGCTGGGAATAAAACCACACAAAAGAAAACAGCAGCTGAGGCTGCCTGTCACCAGACTGTCAGGCTGTAGGCACATGCCCCGGACCAGACAGCATCCCTTGAGGGAAGGTGGGCGATAGAAGGACTGGGTCTGCTGAGGGCTCCCTCTAACCTTTTCGAACTCCATAAAACCCTTCACAGATTACCCTTTAGAAAGCAGGAAAGGCAAGCAGACCCCTGCATGCCCTCTGGGTAGAAGGAAGGGAGAGGTCCTGGCCTTCCCCCAGGTTGCAGAGAGAGCCAGACGAAAGGTTAATGGCACGATGTAATCACAAGGTAAAAAAGCACAGGGCAGAGGAAATTATTTCCTCTTCAATTGTGGCTTTTGTTATTCCCAGAGAAAAGCAGCAGGTATTCAGGAGCTTCTCATTAGCCAGCAGGATTTCCATTAGGCTTTCTATTAACATTTTGTGGCCGTAATAAACACCTACATAATTAAGAGAAAAAAGCAGCCCTCTCCAGGCTAACAGAAGTGTCCAGAACAAGCTGGGAATAGCACAAGCAGGTTGGTTCCTGCCTGGAACTTTCTACTTATGAGGGAATTGCTCTTTTCATCCTCCTGGGACAATTCTCTTGCAAAGAATTAAGTTTCAGTGTTTTTGTGCTACTGCCTTGGTCTAGGAGGACATCTACCTCTACTTTGAATCTGGAAAAAAAAATGAGTCAAAGCAGGGTAGAAATTGTCCCTGCAAGTTTCCCCGGGGAGATTCAGGATACTCCTCTTTTTCCCAGTCTCCTACCATAGCCCCGAGGAGCCTTTTTCTGCTAAAAACTGACAGGGAAAAAAATCTCTTAGGAACACGTGCATGATCCCAGCTGGTGGACAAGCCCCAGGAGGTCATAAAAAGTCACCGTGGAAGGTAGATGGGAGTTACTATAACCTGGGCTGGTTTATAACCATTAAGCACATCCAGCACCTCAGGTCCACTGAGGACTGATGAATGATGAGCGAAATAGACACAGAGATAAAACACAACCTTCCCAATGCCTCAGTGTTTCCATGCCTTCTCCATCCTGCTAGGGGCTTGAACAACATTTCTGAGTATGGTACTTGCAGGAAAGCTCACAGGTAGCTTTGGCTCCTCCCCAGTCCTTGCCCTCCTCCCCACCAATTGCCAAAGGTGCCACTGCCAAGCCTGTGCACTGGAGATTGAGGACATGTCATTTTGACAGGGCTGCATGTCCCCCCCTCCTCATTTCAGGCTCCTGCTGCTAAGAATATATGTGCCCTTTATCATAGCTCTAAAATAGAGAGAGACACTTTGGAATTCAATTAGTCAAACAGTTGCCACAGCAACAAAAACATATAAACTTAAATGATTTATACTCACAGACACCACTTCAAATAGGAATAAATTTAATACAGCAGCTGGGAATGAAATGCATTGTACAATAAGAAAATTGTATTTTTTCTCTCCCTGATGATAGGCCTCAAGGTCTTAATGCAATATAGATGAAAAAAGATATTTGGGCAGAAGGAAGCAGAATATGTTGCGCTGTATGTACAACGCCTGCTTGGAGAGTACAGCACATAATGAGCATGTACATCTAATCACAGAGCTGTGATTCTGTCTGCAGACAGCCACAGATCAAAGATTGCAGCGACCAAGCTGACTGGTTGCTTTCACTTTCTTTCTTCAGCTCTCCTCCATTTCATGAAACCTTTCCTATTGGCCCACACCCGGGAAAGAAACAAGTCTACCCTCATAGCAACTTGTCCACTACAGAGCCAGGTCCCCATCTGTTAAAATGAGATTGTGGTTTTTTATAGAAGAAAAAAAATTACTTTAATTCAAACATAGTTTTGAGAATTGAAGAAGAAATTAATTCCAAGAAATACGGAAGAAATTTTTTCCTCTCCAATAACACTGCAGAAGCTTGCAAGAAAATCTAGAATACTCATTCCAAGTGACAGTCATCTGCAGTACTTTTGCCCGTGAAGGCTGAACATGCAGTGAATGCCACTCTCCCTACTGTTCTCCTTTGATTTTGAGATTCCCTAGTGAGAACTACAGGTCCATGGCATGTAAGATCAGCAGAAGATAATGTGTGTACAGACCTCTGGCATTAGCACAACTTCGGTGCATCCTTAGTCCAGTACATACAAAGATATCTTTTTCCAACCAGAAATGGTTTCATGAACGAAAATGATGTAGGGGCTTAGGGGAGCCTCATGATTAGTTTCCAGCAAACAGGAATTGTCCAGAAGTTGTGCAGAAACTCCTTCCTTCCTAAAGGCACAGCAGCTGGTTTAACCCAGAACTGTGGAAAACTGTGCTTGCAGTTCATCTGCCTCTTTGTTGAGGTGCCAAAGCCAGCTGCCTTGGCAGTGCTTGGACCAGAAACAGCCAAGCAGTGCCTGGAGCGCAAAAGAAAGTGGAGATCCAATTACTGGCTCTTCATTTTCCCCTAAATGGAAGTTATCCTGTCCATCCTAGGAGACATTTTGGAAGTTGTCACCTTCCTCCAGAAAGCCTGATTCACGTGGCCAATCACTACTATCACTGGAAGTTGGGACTGCTGACACCCTTGGAGGGCTAATACAATGTTATGAGCAATTGTATGAGATCTCTCATCTGACCTGCTAAACTACACAGCATTTATGGTGGGAATAAGGACTTTATTTCCTGTCCAGATCATGCTCATAACACATTCTCCTGCACTTCACAAGAACTTAAACAGGACGAATCTCACGTACTTTGGGGCCCTTCGTGCAAAGGCAGCTTCTCTGGCTTAGACCATGTTTTGAATAAACATTGTAGATCTAAGTACAAGAGGGAAAACACAGAGAAGTACCTTTGAGAGAAACCCAATACTTTCATCTAAGTATAAACAAACAAAACCACAGGCCACAGCTCTAACAGAAGTTACCATTTCCTCAATGTAAAAAATTACTGGGATGAGTTTTTATGGATTGTTTTAGGCAGAAGGTCAAGAGTCCTGTTCATTATTAGAGTTGGCAGGTAGAGTAGAGAGTTTGGGATGCTTTGGGCACAAATTGAGATCAACACCTGCAATTCTCTTTGGCAATTTTGGAAAGGAAAGCACGCAGATGCAGAACAACAACTAAACAAAGCTAATAATGAAATCATATTTATGTAGGCAGGAAGGAAGCTCAATTGCCAGGAGAGTACTAAAGTCTACAAGTGTAAATACATACCAAATAAGTCAGCTTGATGAGATGCCAAGTTTGTTCAGCAGAGTATGGCACTTCAGTGCTGAAGTGCTCCTGCAGGAGAGAAACCAGGAAAATGTCAGAAAGGTCAATGGGTGAAATGTGTGGCTCCACCAGGAAACTATGCAAACAAGCTCATGTCAGTAGGATTTAACACTGTCTTGAAAAGGGCCTGTTGGTCTTGTCACATGGAAGCACAAATATTTTACTCCTGAGCTCTGTATGTTACTGATCTAGAGCTCACTTCTCTCTCCACACGTCAAAGCAGAAAACACCACAATTTATGGGTCTGATGTACTGAGTTTTCTTACTTGAAGGTGGTGGATTTCAAGCCCCAATGCAGAGAAAGGAGTATTGACATCATGAGGGATGTGGTGGGGCAAGTGTGTGAGGATTTGTAGGACTTGTATGGCCAATATCTGACAATGAAGGATGCAAGGCAATAAAGGAAATGAGTAGCTTTACAACATCTCTGAGACTCACTTTCAGACCAGACAATTCACGTACTCTGAGTCAAGAGGGGGGGAAAAAACCCACATAACAAGAACAAATAGTGCGAAGTATCTCTGGAGATGTTTAGAGTGGAAATCAGAGACATCACAATATTTAGACCCTGGATGAATCTTCCACAGGGGTTGCAAAAAGCAAGATCCTAAACAGCTGAAAGATGGAGCTGAGCCAAAAGTATTCAACCTGTGACAGCAAAAGTCTTGACTCAGCTGGGAAGTCCCCTTCATCTCTCTTTTCTTGTGAAGGTAACATCTGTTCTGCTCATTCACTGCTCCATCCCTCCTTGGTACAATGGCACAGAGAACAGCAGGCTGGCGTGTCCATTCCCGCTCTGCTCCTTCTGGATTAGGGGATGGAACAGTTCAGCAACCAGCTCCCCAAGCCACAAACTACATTTATCATCATCTTTACACACCTTTACACAGCTGGCTCTCCTGATGATAATGTGTTCTACAGTTTCCCTTGCTGGCGTGGCTTATGTTAATACTCCATTAACATTGCTAATCAGAGACAGACTTCTGGCAGTATCTCCAGGGGATGAGCAAATGTTGTCCTATGCCTTTCAGTCTAGGAGATCAGACTTTCAGATGAAATCCATTCCCAACATCTCTGATTTCAGCAATTAAATGAAGCTGCAGCATGTGGGAGCTGTTCAATGCTGGATGCATGTGGTTCCTACTGCTCCAAAATAAGACCTTTTAAACCGCCTTTTATGCCAATCCTCAGATACATGACATTTGGAACTTTAATTCACTTGGGAAATCAAAGACTGCTAGAAAGATGAGATGGATTCAAATCAAAGATAAAAGGTACAGAGGTCCTGAAGGTCTAACAGTGCATGTTCCCAGTTCAGCTTACCCCGTCCAGAAATCTATATTTTAGTTTGATCTATTCCTTCTCACACTTCAGGAACACTTCCAAATCCACTTTAGCTTTACAAAAGGAGCCTACTTTTATTTGGATTAAGTAGAATTAATCAGCGTGATATATTTGGTCTTAAGAAAGTGTCTGGAAGTTGTAGCTGCACTGGGTAAAGGAAGGCAACTGCTCATTAGTGCAGTTTTCAAGTCACCTCAGATTTTAGTTGGACCGCTATTCTCTACAGGATTCAGAGAGGCTATGAAATTAACTACTGTTAAACAAAGCCTACACTGTGGAAATAAATTTATTTCCAATGAAAAATATCATAAATTAAGCAGAATGAATTACAACTATTGGAAGGAGATATGATGTCTGTATCCTCCCAAACTCCTTCAGCCACAAGCAACAGCAGTGCAGGAGGATGATGAAGTTAAACCAGTGAAATGGTGAGTCTGATCAGCAAATATGGTCCCATTCAAACAGATGAATCAATCCAGTGAAAATTAGGACAAGTTTCCCCTTTTCTTTCCTCTTTCCTTTCACAGTCTCCCTGATAACACCTCATGACTTCTTGTCTGAAATGGAAGTCACTTCCATGGCAGGAAGAGATGCTTGCCGGTGATTCTCAGTGATACAGGCACAAGGAAGAACAGCAGTTTTAACAGGCAGCTGCAGACCAGTTAAATCTCACAGCAAAGCCAACACTTGCCTTTCCCCAAAAAAGCCAGCTCAACTTACAGAAAAAAGAGGAGAACTCACAAACAGACAATCCCCATCAGTACCTAAATGATTAAGTGGTATATGACTCACAGCCATTTTGAAAGGCTTCTCCAAAGCCCCAGAGGCCTCACCAGAACCTATTTAGATACACAGCTCAGACATGCAGTAAGTGCAAGGTTTATTTCAAACACTTCAGGACTGTGGCTTCTATGCCCACTTATTTTAAAGGTATGAATTCCAAATTCAGTTAAGGATGTTCACTGACGATGGGGAAAACTGTGGACTACGTGCAAGGTCCACAGCACGTGGATATGACCTTCAGTCACTGGTTGGAAGCGATTTCTAATACATCCTCTCATTGTTATAATGATGTGCTTTGGAGCCATTAATTAACTCACTGCTCTCTGAGGAAATTCCCGTTCTCTATATCATTCATATCTGCTTGGAAGAACTGCAGGCCCACAAAAGCTACGTGTGAAAGCCTGAGATGTGTGTGGGTTGCAGCCATGCAGACTGTGGGCAGGTGCTATGAAAACTTCCTCATACAGTGCTTCAGTGCAGCTCCATCTCATCCTACAGCACCAGACTGATGCTGCCAGAGCAGCTCTGACAGACTTAGTTCAACTGCCTGTCACCAAAACCACTGCTGCTGGGACATCCCAAATCTCAGTTCCATGATCTTTGGCACTCCAGCCTCCCATTCTACCTTAGTGGAAAATGCCAATTAATGGAAGATGAATAAAAATGTAGTGAAAACATTTGCCAGCCTCTCCTTGGCATAAGTTGTCATCTTTCTCCTATTTTTTCGTTATTCAGATGTTTTCACAAGCCTGATTATGGATTTATACCTTTTTGGTCTGGAGTTTGCTTGCAGGTAGTTGAATACATATTCTCCATATTCAGTGACAGAGCATGGGTGAAGAGCTAGTTCACAGATACTGCAAGTCTTCCCTGTCTGGATGAGGGTTAACTGACTTGAATGAAGACTGAGACCCAAAAACCAAAGAGAATGTGTGCCTCCTATGATGTTCTGCAATATTAACTATTCTGCAATTCAATTCTGTTTTGTTTCAGCAGCTTCCCTCACTGAATCATCAGAGAGCAAAATTGCTTCAAAATAATAACCAGCTACATGGAGGGTTATTTGGAGATGGAAAGAGCAGAGTTTTACTCTAGATTTACATAAATCTCAACTCACACATTTCACTTGCCAAGTAAAGTGTTTCTACATCTCTTTCTTCAGAGCCAGCACCTTGGAACCCACCTTCTCAGCCTGATCTTTGCTACCTCTCTTCACAGATCAAACACCCTCCCTTATGTAACACAGAAATCATTTCTGAAAAGACTTTCAGCTCAAGAAGGAAGTTCTTCCAGGTTAGGAACAGTAATGAGTGGATTTTAGGCCAACACAGGTCCCACACCCCCCATCTAATACTGTGGGGCTGCTGCAGGTTAGTACATTTGAAACCTGTAATAGACTAGTCCTGTCAGAGCATATAACATCTCTGGCTCTGACTAACATCACTGCATGCTCTGAAGCAGCTCTATCCAGCAGACATAAAGTACATTTGTAAGACTTCCATTGCACTTGTCTCTTTCTTTCACACACACAAACAAATCTTAAAGCACAGATTAATATTTAAACAATCAGGGCTACAAATATCTTCCAACCTTCCTGGACAAGAAAACCCTTGTATGGAAAAACAGAGTGGGGAAAAATGCACAGGGGGAAAAGACCTATTTTCAAGTGGGAATTTACTTTTCATTTCCGCTCCCTTTGATATAACCAGGATTAACTGCATTTCATCCCCTTCTAAAGGACACGTTGGGTCCCCAGCTGTTTTTCCACTATCAATCCCTGGAGAACAAAGCTTAGGAAGTTAAATGAGTTTTGGGAATCTCATCTTCGCTTTTAATTAATTTGAAATGAACGCATGCTAATGACAGCATGACAGCAAGATTGCCAAAACTTCCCCCATCTGCATAAGGAATTGGTGAAGAGCTTGGGGTCTCACCAACAGCTTTAACCCTTACTTATTGCAGCTACAGCCAACACCTTAGGGTGAAATAAGATCTGAAGGTTCAGCAATTGTCATCTCCATGCACACCACAGAGACATACTAACTACTTCCACTCCAAGTGGAGGAGGGAGGAAGCCCTTCAAATCCAGTCCTGCTGGCTCTCAGGGTCCCTGAAAGAAGAATGACAACCAGAAATGCATCTTTCTGGGTTCAGACTGTGAGAAGTAAAACTTCTGTTTCCCTGTTCAGAGCCACACTTGCAGCTCTTCCTCTTTGTTTTACATGAATTATAAAAATACAAATACACTTCAAGTCCTTTGTGTGGGAAAAAAAAAAAAAAAGACAGAAAACAGCCCAGTGAACTTATTTTCCTACCATTATCTTCACTCATGGGTGGCATTACCAGCGGCATCTTAGAAGAAAGGTTATTTGTTGGTTTTTAAAAGCAAAGAGTGGGGTCAGGTTGAAACAACGAGCGTTATGTTGCTCCTGGTGCTGACAAGGTGAGATATGGCAGGAATGAGTGTTAGGACAGGAATACTGGAAATCCGTGTGTGGAACTGGAGGCTGTTAAATCTGAGAACAGCTAACTCCGATTTTGGCAGAGAGTTTACAGGGGTTGGGGAAACCATTCTGCAGGGACCACAACCCCAGCTGTCAGGAGTAATAAAAGTTCAGCTCAAACCACAATAGAGAAATAGTTGAGGGGAAGGACAATCAGGAAAGTGGACTGGATTTGCTGATCTACAAGCCTTTTCACTTACAGTCGCTCCTGGTAAATGGAAAATAAAACAGTGAGCCAGAGAGATCTGGAAATTAAGCCAAATAAAAAGAGAGTGTAATGTGAGAGGAAGGATTTGTACCCATCGATCTATGTCAAGGGTCTTCAGAAGAGACCTTAAGGACACTGTAGATGGGAAGGAATGAGTTTAAACAGAGCAGATCTCACTGTCCTAATTCGCTGGGAACTGTTCATCCATCATAGCTCTGGTTGGCTTCTCTTGTTCTGAGCCTACAGCTTTGCAGGAATTAGGCTCAGGGCATCTGTCCCAGCAGTGTTTCCTTGCTTCCCTGAAGAGCTTCTGCCTCCAGTCTCCTCCTCCTGGCCCCAGTTTGTCCATCTTCTCAGTGCAAATGCAGAGAAAGGCTGCCAAAATGACAAGGTTCAGAACAGGAATGTGGGTTACAGAGGTAAAAAAGACCACAGATAGGAAGAAGGAGAACTAATTCTTTAAACAAGCTTAGATACCCACCTGCTCTGGACCCTGTGTCTGGTTATTCATTCAAGGAGCCGGATACTTGCAGATATAGACACACAGAGGCTGTAACCATAAACATTTAAAAAGACCATGCCCAGAGGAGGCTTTTCTTCAGTTAAGACCTGACATTAGCACCAGACTGGCTGTGATCTGAATCTGTTTGTACAGGTAACCATCCTGCACTCTTGAGGTTAACATTAGAGTGCCTTTACAGATGGGGAAAGCAATTACCTCATTTAAATTAAACAAAGATTCCTTAAAGCTGCTGTTGTGCAGCGCTTTCCCCTCTGTAACCGAGCACCAGCATATTTACATGGGGGCTTTTGTGGTTGGGCGTAAGTCATTTGCAAGATATTTTTACTGCTTGCAGGAAATCTATGAAAAAGGATGAGGCAGAACGTCTTGGAATGCAAAGCACCGAGCTGGATTTTAACCACTGCACAACAGCAAATGGGTTATGCTTGGCTTTTTACTATTCAGCTGGTAGCAATAAAACAGTGCTTGGCTTACTCCTTTACAGAGCCAAGTTCTTTATCTTGAAAGAACAATAGTGAAAAAAGGCCTGTAGAGGAAGGAGGCAGCCTTCTGAAAAGCCCCCTTAAGACTGCCTCAGAGCTGAACACAGGAGGCTTAACTCCTACGCCTCCAGCCCCCACGGTGGCAGCTCTCCCTTGTTCCTCAGTGCACCTGGGGTGAGAAAAGCCACAGCTCAGCCTTGCCTCTGGTGAATGAGATAAGCAGGAACACACCATTTACAGCTACCCATCTTCAGGGGCAGGGAGACAGCTTCAGCTGCTGCTCAAGGCAGTGATCACCCATAAAGTGCAGAGGAAAAGCCCTTCCAGGTGGGAAGGGTTTGCAGCTTCCCCTCTGCATTCTGGGATGCTAACTAACTAATGCCTGCAGAAGTACCTGACTGCATTGTTGGCAGCACAGGTATCTGGGAGGATGATGTTCACCCAGAGGCTCCTAATCTTAGCATCCACTTAAGGCAGAGAAGAGACAGGCCTCAACAGCAATGAATAGAAAAGGCTTCTTAAGTAAGACTGATGGTCACAGACAGATCCTCTGGTGCTCTGCTTCGCCAGCTCCCAGATCTGTATCAGCATCACATACATTATATGGTCGTCTCACTTCTTGGCTAGGGACACAGTCATGGTTCAGTGTTTTAATTAGCCTACTCCAGGCTATCTTGGTCATAAAGGCTCACAGAGAGAAAGATAAACAGTATGCAGAAATCACGTTAATTTATAAAGTATTCAATTAAAGAAAACAAACAGCATAAACTAAGATCATCAGAGCTAGATGGCAGGGAAACCATCCTGCTGCGAGTCAGCTGCCTCTGGCCTTGGGCAGGCAAATATATTGCTCCTCTGCACTTCCTGCACCAGAAGGGGCCAGGGACAACAGGACCACTTGAGAGGGGATGTTACAGAATAGGTCCTGCAGCAAGTGCTTTTGACAGCTCAGTTCAGGGCCCCTTCACCCCCTCAGAGATCAAAACACTTGCCTTCATCTCATATTTTCTTCAAAGAAAGGAAGGACACAGTCCATCCCAAATTCTTTACTGTGCAGCAAAGCCCAGTCCCACCATTCGCAGTTCAGGTATCTGTAAACTTCTGAAGTGTAAAGATGACTTTCAGGGGCTTCCCTTGCACTCACACCAAACTGTGACCCTTAAACCCTGCTGAGGAAGACTATTTTCTAACAGGATGTGTGAAATGAGAGAGAGGGTGCTGGGAATGAGAGAAGCATCATGTTCTGTCCCATAGGTTGGGCACACAGCTGCAGGAACAGCAACAACACTCAGGGCTAGATCTCATAAAGGAAATGAGGAGTACAGAAAATTACAGCATTTAGGGATGGAAAGGTCCATTTGCTGTCTCTCCTCACCCAACAGTGACAGATTGCTCTCCTGTGCTTTGTCCTGTGTGTAATGACCCAAGAGCTTCTACTTACTGTCTCAGGGAATGACTCTACAGCTTCAGGAATCTCCATGACAGAAACTTAGAGGCACAGCCTGGGTTAAACTCAGTTAAATGGGGTGGAAAGTGGGTTTGAGAGTAAATATTGCTTTTAGCCAGTGCTGCATGTCTGGAGTACTTGGGCCAGGTCTGTATCAGACCTCCCACCACTAATGTTCCAGCCAAATCCTTCTTGCCAGCGTGAATCCCAGCTGAGAGCTCAGCATCCCGTACTGTGGGGACTTGCCTCCTTTCCTGCCAGCCTGTGAAAATAGAGTCCCTCTGCATGTGCTCCAGGCAGCGACAAAGCAACAAGTGGAAAACTGCCTGTGCCACTGGCCCTTGGCATTTCTTCTGCAAGTTTCCCCAGTCTTTTTCCTGCAGGGCCGTTGCTGCTTTCAGAGACGGGAAGGAAGCAATGACCCTGTGAGCATTACAAACCAGTGAGCCTCTCTCTGGGGAATGGACAGACAGGACTTCTCTGGCCTCAGTAAGTTGCAGGTTGTGTTGCTATCTGAGATTCTCATTATCTCCAATGGAAGCTGTGATTTTTTTCTCAGTTCTCATTTTTCTTTGTACACAGTTGCCTCTCTTCTTCAAGGCAGCTTTTCCTGGGAGCTCTAGCCTCAAAGGTTCCTTTTTCTTCATGTGTGAATTACAGATGTCACAAACACCTCCGACATGGTGCATGATTCCTCATTCAAATGCAGACTAGCTGAGGGGGAAAACAAGTCTTTAGATCTATAGCATCCCCTGGGGACATCAGCATGGGACACACACACGTGCCAGTGATAAGCCAAACTAGACACTGGATGTCACCAGCACTCCACTGGAAACACGGAGGAGGGAGCAGGTATCTGGCAGTAAAAACCTCCTCTCTTAAAGCAAGCAGTCTGGTTATCTAAAGAAGTATGGGCTAGGCATGAATTAATAAGGATCATCTAACATACTCTGGGACCAGAATAAATCCAGCAAAAGAGATCCAGGTGAGGAGGTGAAGGAAAGGATGAAAGGAAATTGCTACCCTAGCTTGTAGGGAAAAGCAAGACCAAGGATGTTGTAGGAGCCTCCCAGATAGCCAACAGCCCACAAACCTTTAACAACTGCCAAGGAAAATAGGTGATGGGATGGAGAAGGCTACGCAGATCTTGCATACCAACATGCCTTAAGGGCTCCCCAGAAGGGCCCTGCATGTCATGAGAAATACCTGCCACCATAAATGGACATCTCCCAATGAAGAATGCCTACTGGTGCACATCAGCACCTTGAATCTCATCCTTACTGACTCCTTTCACTTTCTTTCCCCTTATCAAACACTCTACTTGAAGACCCTATGACAGTGTAAGAGAAGAGCAACCTTCATAAGACCTCAACCTGGCTGCTGTTCAAATCCCAGTGTGGGAGAAGAGGAGGATAAGGCTTTGGGCAGAGCCTCAGCCCTCTCTCAGTGAGATCCTTGCTCTGAGGGACACAGAGGGGACAAAGGGCTTGAGGAGAAGAGGGGTTGCTCCAGACATAGGCTGTATGTACCAAACCAGCTGTTCAATCTGCAAGAGCACATTCAAACTGTGTCTGATGGTTTCTGGAAGGGTCTCCACCTCACAAATACACGTTGCACAGTTTGTCTGATTGCTTCCTGCAGAAATGACTAGGGTTACAGTGTGTGCAGCACCTTGAGTAGACATTATCCACACTGGGCTGCCAGACATGTGGAGATTCTGGACAGATACAAACTATGGATCTCTTCAAAGCCCTGTTAGACTGCAAGCAGATTCCTCTAAGAGAGCCTAATGTCCCAAATTACTGTGTGAAAACAGGGATTCACATATTTCTGTGTACACTGACAACATTTCCCTCTGGATGGAAAGAAACAGCACAACTGGATGGAAAGAAGCAGCTCAGCCCTGCCAATAACCAGAGTGGAGTCCCTCATGAGTAGGCTGTGTTTTGGCAGTAAAAGGTGAGATTTTTGTACACACCTCCCTCCCAGCTCTGCAGCAAGGGTTTGGGTGGAGGCTGTGAAATACAATGCAAAACTTGGGAAGGTGATGGCTTTATTCCAGTTTGGGAGGTGAAAAGTCCCACCATACTTTTCCTAGCATGAAGAGCTCCTACCTGGCTGCATAATTACATTTCTGGGACCAGCTGTTTTGTTGGTTGCTTGTTTTAAGCTCTCCTCTGTTTAATACCTGGATTTTGCTGGAGCACTGAGGGAGACAGGCACTTGAACCGACTGCCACCCTGCTTTCTCTCTCCATAAATGAAAGCATGGGAGTGCTTCACCGACCTTCTGAATACAGAGGCTTCAAATTAAATTATAACATTGCTGATTATCAGCAGACCAGGGATTAAACTGATTGGGGCCCTGCCAGACCAGATTTAGCTTTCATTAAGTTCTGCCCACAAATCAGACTTACCCATATCCTCGCTCTTGAAGTTATAATGTGCACAAATGCGCAGAGGGAGAACAAAAACCAAAGTACTTTACTGTTTAGAATTCTAATCCTTTCAAGGTCTGGAAATACCTGGGGTCCAGCTACCACCACATCTGCCGTTAGAAGTGAAAACCTGAAAGCAAGTCATTTACATGAGGGTTTAAGAGGGATGCAGAGAAACGACAAGAGCAGGGATGTAATCAGTAGCACAGAGAAAGTCTAAAAGGAGCTTGTAGATCCCTATGAAATAGAGCAAGAGGCTTATATAATTTTATTTTTGTGTGTGTGTGTAAATTTCCTAAACAGCTGACCTAAATGAGTTCCTACCACGATCAGATAGCCTAGGACAACAGAGTAATCCTTCTAATAGGATTACAGGCTGTGCTAAAGGAGACTTCAGGCTTCTCTGCTCTGCATTGTAATATGTACACATACACACACACACAGATGGACCTGGTACCTGTAAACCTGGGGCTTTCCCCATTCATCCCCTTCATTGCCCAGCCCTTCTCACCTCACTGCTTGTTTCCTCCACGATTGCTATAACGCAGTCACCAACCTTGGATAGAGAAAGGAGGAGGGAATTAATCAAAGAGCTGAAATCATAAAACTGGATGGATGGAAGTGTGGGGAAATTAGCATCCCAAAAGGCTAGTTTCAGTAGGATTCCAAGGGTATTGCCTGATGCCAGTCAGTCTTTCCAGTGCTGTTCAGCAAGGAAGCATAAAAATCCCTGCCATTAAGATTTGTAGGCAGCAGAAAAGCTGGTGAGGAAGCAAAGAGCAATTCAGCAGGAGGTTCCACAGAGCTCTGCAGACCTCCCGGTATGATGGATCTGTCCAAACCAAACACCTTAATAGATGTAAACACAGAGTTATGTGCAAACAAAGCAGGAAGATCTACGTACCAGCTGTGGGTGGAAAGCTGCAGGGAAGTGTGAGGGAGTCTCTGTGCAGTGAGAACAAGAAAAGAAAGCAATGCACACACACACACAGAAGGGAGTTATTTCCTAATAAAGAAGTAACTGACTGGGAGCTCCCAGAGAAGGATGTAGTCAGTAGTGTCTAGCACAGCCTTTAGTTGCATGCAAAGGGATGGAGAAAGTGCCTTGTAACTTCAGACTGCCCGAGTGAAACCAATGCTGGTGTGCTGATAACAGCTCTTACAAATATGTTTTTCAAAGGTTGCTAAGAAGCACTTAGAGATGGTGCTGGAGAGAATTACAAAAACCACCAGATACAGTGGGGAAAATGCCTTGCTGCAAGGAACTAAGTGGAGCTCAATTCACTTTATCAAAAGATAGTTATGGAGGGATAACAACTTCCAGCAGCAAAGATCTCAAATATTAGAGAGGTTTCTGCTCACATGCAGAAAGACATAGTGAGAACCAACAGCAGGTGAACAGTAAAGGCAGATGAACCCAACTGGGAAATCAAACATACATTTGCAGTAATGAGCAGCAGGAAGGAAGGACACATTCTGTCTCCCACTTTTTTTTCTTTTTTAATATCTTCAAATTAAAACTTGGAAGACACCTGGGAGGCATCCTTCAGTCAAACACATTCCTGCAATCAATGCAGGAGGAAGGAAATAAAAGGCACTGCCCTAGAGTGCAGCCTACACCACGTACTGGTCTGTAGACTGGTCTCTGCTGCAGAATGACTCCATCCCACCTGTCTTTCCCTGGGGATACTGGGAAAAGCTGATCCACCAGTCAAAAACATCCCAACAAACACCTACTAAAACAAATGTCTCCCCTTGTGCTCATGAGTGGACAGACACAGGGCAGCCCAACCTCTTTTGAACATACACAGACCAGCACCTGTGAAAGTGCTCCTCTACACACACCTGTGGTTTTGGCTTAGAGCAGGTGTCCCAGGAAAACACCAAAACAGAGACTGCATTTCCTTCAACATCATGGACTTCACTTACCAGCATCCAAAACGAGGTCTCACAGCAAGGCAAGGGCCTGGAAGATGAGAAGTTAATCCCCAAACCATCAGGAAAGGGTAAGACGTTTGAAAGATTTAGAAGTGACTTGTTGCTTGACCTGGAAAGAAGATGCTGGAGCCCTGGGTCAGCAACTCTCCTGTGCCTATGATTGAGTAGGTGACATAATACAGATGGCTGTGGCTGAAAATTAATTGATGTTACATCCCTTATAAATCTGGACTACCTGGCCAAAGCATAATGCTCTCAGAGTGACTGAGAACTGCTGAAATATTTATAAGAATGAGATATTACTTTGGCCTAGCTGGAACAGAGGATTAACTTCATCACTCTCTCCTCTCTCTTCCCTTCTCCCAAAAATATGAAAGCTGCTTCAAAAAAAGGAAGCAAAACTTTTCCATATCCACTTTAACAAAATCTTATTTTGAAATCAGACTGAATGTCACTTTTTGGGAGTATGAAATCCCTGTGGGCTGCACAGCCTCAGCAGTGTGCCTGCAATATATAACAAAAACACAGGCTGGTATCCCTCAGCTCTCCAATAGAGCTGTACACCTGCTCTCCCCCAGCAGCAGGACCATACTAACAGAATTATTTTTGAAGGGGAAGATGAGATGGAGGCATGGGGTCCCTTTTCAGATGCTGCAATAAGTCATTAAACACATTCACGTGGTTGAGGTTTACTCTAGGAACTATCACGTACACAGCAGTGAAAAAGCTTGTCCCTGAAGCTGATCCATGATTTGGAAAGTGGAAATGGAGCAAGAGGAGATTCATCACTGCCAAGAGAAGAAAGCACTGCTGGAGGCCTGTCCTTTCTGCAGCCCTTCTGCTTGGTGAATCAAGGGTCTAAAAGATGAAAACAGCACAGAAATCCCTGTGGAGTTCTAGGCCTTCCCTGTACAGATCTTCATGGTGGAGGAGATGGGAGGGGAGAGGCTAAGGAGAGCTGCAGTGATAACTAATCCAAGGGGGAGGAGATGAGAAGGAGTGAGGTGGTGAATGAAGAAGATCCAGGTGCGACCAGACACCTTCCCACATGCACTTGGTGTTGCCCAGCATCTTAACCCACATCTCCCTGAGCTCCCACATACTTAGTGTGCCTCCTTTGCACAACAGACCTGAAGCCTCCATCCACTGCCTGCGCAACCAGCCAGGAATCCCCATTCTTAGCAGCACCTACTTGCTCACACAAGCCATTTTTCTCTCTCTTCTCAGCACTAGTTATGAAAATGTCTGCACGTGATACGATTTGCAAGATATTTTATGATTATTTTCATTATGAAAAAGGGGGTCCATATGTCATTTTCCTGTTACCCTGCTCACCCCCAGCTGAGCATCATTTCCAATGAGCAGCACTTGCTGTTCAACCAAGAGCCAGGACAGACCTGGTCCTTTTCCAGCCCTAAGTCCCAGGGCCCTTCCTGGCAGCTCCCATCAGCAGCAGGTCGATCACAGAAAGCGTTATTATTAAAACCTCCCTTTCTCCACTGTCTGGGGCTCTGCCGCAACTCTGAGCCACACAAAAGCTGCTGGCTGTGAGAATGACAGTGCCAGGTGAAAAGCTCTCCCGCTCCGCTGGGTGATGGGTCGCACGTCCAGCGGGATCAGCACTTCAATAGCAGCGCAGAGAATTTTTAAAGACATTTGTTTATCGCGGCCACGTGCCACCATTTGATTGCCTGAAAAGCCCAGGAGGGCACCTAAACACAATATCTCCCAGAGAGTGACAGTCAGGGCACTCGTCACTTGGAATTAAACAGACACCTTCAATACAGATGGAAAAGACTACAAAAGAAGCATTAAAAGAGCACTTACATCCCTCTCTTACCCCTGGTGCCTGTTTCAACTTCTCAGCCTGTCATTAGGGACTGCCATGGGGGACTGTAGCACAAATGAGCAGCGTGGACAGACACAGCAAAGAGCAGCTCCTGCTTTCCCAGCACACTGCCAGTAAGGAAAACCTCCACAGCAGCACAGGGCAGTGGAGCACAACTACTGGCATGCCTGCACTGGCAGGGACCTCCCTTTTCTCCCAAATGTGATGCTAAAACACGGAGAAGGCGGTTTCTCAGTGCAAGAAGGGACAGGAATGATTGTAACCTTGCTTTAGGATTTCTCGTACACACCAGTTCCCAGTTGTTCATGCTGGGAAAGACATCATGATGGTCTCAGATTCTAATGATGCCTTGTGAAGCTGGTCAAAATATTTTAAGTCCATCCTGCCTCTCCAGAGAGCTTTCCACCTACCCAACCCCATCTTGTTGGTGTTATTTTCCAAGAGAGACCAAAGACAAAAAAATGGTTTTATACCAAGTTAGAGTTTTCTCCCTCCTCCTCTACAGCTTGGATGGAGAGGCAAACCCCAGAAAAATTTGAACTGTCCAAATAAAAAAGATATTCCTCATATGAACACTCTGGGATGGTTTAAAGCAATGAAAAATTCTTCCTGTTCAAAACCTGCAGACTGTCAAAATTCCTCACAGAGCCATTTTGACAAGCTCAGACTATACACCCTGTAAGGTTCGCTGCCCATTAATATTCTTGGATGATTCCTTTCTCTATTTGATTGTCACCAAATGCAAACATCAGTTCTTCCAGACATTCTCATGTCTTGTAATGAACAAAAAAAAAGGGAGTCAGAAAAATAATCTGAATATCCATGATCTTGGAAACGAGCACTCAGACTGCCTATAACGAGATTGTCTGAGTTCATCATCCTTCCTGACAACTCTGCACATGTAAACAAAATGTATTTTCACTGTTTTGCGCAACCAGTTTTTCTCACAGTGAAACAGAGCTTATGAGGGCGTCTCCCCCTCCAGCTTTTAGCATTACATACCTTGGCTTGTCCAACCAAAATGCACAGGGAATTAATGTCCATGCAGCAGAATCAGAGGGATCCCCCAGAGGGATCTTCACACACAGGCTGTCTGGCTAAGGAAATATCAGCAGCATCCAGCAAGTCCTACCACCTAATCTGATCCCACGAGTGCTCCTGGAAGGGCCCCACTGTGTGCACAGAGCCTGTTACATCACCTGGAAATATTTATGGAGAAGAACAGCACTTTTTCCATATGCCATGAGGCACTGTGAAGATGTATGCTTTGCACTCCTAAGTATTTTTAGGCAGTGTGGATGGCTGCAAGATGGACCAGAAGTACCACATGCCCCTCCTTACCCAATGGCCTGTGCTTCCCCAGGAGATTTGGCTGACAGCGTTAGACAGCAGCATAGATCAGCAAGGCTCTGCACTCCTGTGAAACTACATCAATAAACACACAGCTGAGACAAGGGAGTGTGGGGACATAAATATATATGATTAGATTCCCATTGGTTTGAAATTTCCCTGTGCAGTCGCCTCTGGGCTGCATCTCCCCAGCTTGGTTGAAGCAACAGATATATACTCTGTCAGGGCTTTGATATATAAAAAACAGGAGGTGTCTGAGTCCACTCTAATCCTCTTTATGTGGCTCATTTTTAACCAGGCTTTCTCACAGAAGCCATCCCAAGGACACCTCCTCCAGCTGAGAAGGGGGACCAGCATGTCTGCAATGCACCAACGCCTGAAAAGGGAGAGAATTGTGCAGAAAAAGGCCTTTTTCTCTCTCTCCTCTCCCAAACATCCAGCATGACTGACTGCTGCCACTGCAGCTCCAACCCATTTGTGCAAACACTTAGACCCTGTTCTGGCTGGGGAGAGCCACTGCCTGGATGCTGCAGGAGCAGGTGGAAATTTCACCTGGAAGAGCAGTGCATAAATAAAACTGATAAAAAGTTTTAGGACTTGTGGAACGTGCATAATGTGCTTTATCAGAGCTATCGGCTCCCATGCTTAAACACTGCCAGTGGCTGCCAGGGAAAGAAAAATAAAAGGTCTCTTATAAAATTATTATCCTGTCACTTAAGTCAACAAAAGTGATACCACGATAGAAGCCAGCAGTTATGTCACATTGTTTTATCACTATAATTATATCAAGAACACAGTAACTGTCTGTGAGAGATAAGATGATGGAAACAGCCTTGCTGAAGCTTCCTGTTCACAGCGCTGGGATTTGCAGGCTGGTTTGGGGTTTGGACATTACATTCAATTACTGTCCTTGAGTGCTGAAGAGCCATGTCAGTGAAGAAATACAACCAGAGGGAAAAAATACAACCAGAGAGCTCCCCTGACTCCTCCTGCTGCAGGTGGGGTTGTAGGAGTTATCAGGGTCAGTCCTGAGGATCACAAAGGACTAAATTAATGGAAATTGGCCTTTGGAGGATCCCTGGGCTTCACAGGCTGCTCAGGCTCCAAAAAATGCACAGCAGGGTGACATGAACACTCTCACAAAGTGCTGGAGGAGAGCATATAGCCATATTTGCTGAGGTGGAATTGACCTTTCCCCAGGCAGAAGGGAAAAAAACACAACATTTTGTAGGCTAAGAAAGGACTTGGCATGAGAAAGGTGAGCAATTCTGTGCAGCCTGTAGAGTTTCAGGGAAGGGCACTGAAAACTATTCTGCTGACCCCAAAACGACCTGCAGTCCTTGATCTCACACACATGAAAAGCGGTATAATCCCTGTGGACCCCACTAACTTCCCAAGCAACTGACACCCTCCAAGTGCTTCCTTCAAGTGGGGAAAACCCTAATGCATCACGAGGTTGTCATTATTTGCTGCTTTTTCTGTCCCACTTTCTCCTTGGCTCAGGAATATAGTGCAATGAGGTTCCTCCAGAAACTCAGCAAACCCCTATATCATGCTGACAACTCATCTGTTTCTGTCCCTCTTTCCCATGGATTCCGTATTCATTGTAAATTGTTCTGAGGCACCACGGCATGCAGCAAACAGCACAATGGAGCCTGGAAAGCTGCAATTGCAACAGCTTTTAGTTGTCAAGTGGGACTGTGAAAACAAATAGTAAAAATGAGTTTCAGGGAGTAAGTAGTTGTCTGGGGGTTTTTAAGTAGAAAAGACAAGCTAGGTCACAGACATTTGTAAAAAGAGAGAAGGTGCCAGGCTGGCTCCAAACCTGTTTTTCTCCCTCCTGCCTCCCACTTACTCAGAAATTCATGGAATTATACAGTTATTAGACCTTTCCACACTAGGAGAAACAGGATTCAGGCAATGAGTGCATACAAAACTCTCCTTCTGCATTCACTGCAAGTGTGCTTTGTTTTCCTCTGCTCACAGAAGGGAAAGACCCTCACAATGGTATTGTTCCTTTCGTCCCAGAGTCAGTGTTTTCCAGGGCTGGGTGGAGGTTGCCCTGCAGAGTCCAACACACAGACACTGATACCCTCAGCACTGACCAGGATGACACCTCAGTCACCTACAGAACAAGCACATTTCAGTACTTCATTAGTATCACTGTAAGGCTGCAGTGAAGTCCCAAGGGAACATCAGTGCTGTGGAAGATGGATGCAGGGGTCATCTTCTCCATCAGACACAACACAGAGGAAGATGGTGCTGGGGAAAGCAAACATGTTTACTACCCTTTCCACAAAAGTTTGAAATAAAATATGCTCTTGTCTGAAGTCAAGAGCAACAGTGCCATTAGGGATGATCCGTCATGCCACAGAACTTTATCACAGTAATTACATCAGGAACAAGTTTACCATTTGAAAAAGAAGAAAGATTACAAGAAGCAATCCACCAAAACAGCAGCAGTGTCACAGCTGAGAGATATGCAGAGAAGAGTAATGCATTACATGAGAGCAGTTGAGAATGAATTCCAGGTGGAAAAGGCTACGTGTTGGTAGACTGTATTTAGAGCACTGGTGAGCATGTCTGCTTAAAACATGTGATCAGTGGTTCTGCAAGCACAAGATTTTCATTTGCATGTGCACTTTTGCACTTATGCAAATGGATTTCCAGACGGCCTTCAGAAGAACACAGAATCACCCACAGCTTTTTCAAGATTCCCAAAGAAATTAGTCTAATCAAAGTCCCTGACAGCTACACAGGCTGGAACTGTCATGCATCAAGAATGGAATGTGCTCACAAGTCCTTTGACATCCCACATTAACAGCACAGCCATCAGCCTGAACGCTTCACCTGTCAGCAGCTCAGGGAAGGCACCTCAGTTGTTTCAAAACCTTGTGGAAACACAGAGCAGAAGCTAAACTGGGATCTTCTACTGAGCCTGTTCCCAGCATGGCAGGACCAGACACCAGTGAGACAACATCCCGCAGAGCAAGGGTCATGTATCACAAACAACACCACCTGCATTTTTTTCTCTCTTTCTCTTTGACTCAGCAAATGCTTGAGGGGGAGCATAACACCACCTTTCTGAGGCAAAATGAAGGTCATTACAACCATTACCATTACAGTAGTGAGCTCCTAGCAGCAATATCATTTAAGGCTATTTCCTTTGCCCTGGAGTCACCCAGGTGTCTTGCTCATCACAGAAAACTCACCTGCTCATCTTGTGTGACCTGCCAGGCATGTGCTGAAAGAGGCATTATGTAGGAGACAGATTTGGAGGGAATAGCTAACAGGGAAAACATGGATCATGATGACACAAATAAGATGTAGAACAGTGAATGCAGAAGGAAGGAACATTCAGGGAAGCACAGCTTACACCAGGCAGCAGCAGCCACTAAGACTTTCTGTTTTGCAAAGTTAGGCTCTGTAAAACTGCTGCTCACTGTGAAGTGCTTGACCAATCCAGGTGTTTCCACACCACTTTCACTGAGACCTAGCCCTGGTGTGTCTTGGGAGGTCACCAAGCACCTCTGAGCAAGAGCAGGATGAGAGAGCATAAATCACTCTCCTGACAAGGAGCTACCCATTCACACAGATCACGAGTTTGATAGTCATTTGAAGGGCATGCTCTGTATTGTGCCCTCACCTTCCTGGCACAGGAAAGCACAGGGTGAAGACATAAGTGAAACAGGCCTGTTGGCTTTTTTTTTCAGGCCTGGACAAAATTGTCATACAGCCTACAACAAAACATCATCCCAGTAATAAAAATTCCCCTTTCTTCTCTATGCCAAGCCCTGATCTTACTCTCTAAGCAACTCTAAACAGCACACACACATCAGTTAGCAGACTCCAGTCTCACCTGCTGACTGCTGTGATCCTGGATCCTTTCCAGACCAGCTCCAGGCCAGAGCACAATTCAGAGAAAACACCCATTGCTGGGGAAATTGTCCTATTATTGTGACAGATGGGTTCACTTACAGCCCTCCAGCTTGATATTTCCATGGTATTTCTAAATGCTGGTCAACCAAGGATTTCCAGCCCTTCCATACTCAATGCCCAGGAACACTCCCTGCTCTGGGACATATCCTAATCAGAGCTACAAAGGCTCATCCCCTCTGATCTTCAAAGTGCTCTATCTCAGTGCCTAAGCAGAGCTCAGGGTGTGCAGATGCAGACAGTCACTTCTGCAAGCTGCAGCTGGAGAAAGGCACAGAAACGTGGACTTAACGTGTGAGTAGAGCCAAGGCCCAGTTTGTCCAGGAAAAGAGCCCAACAGCCAATTCATCCTCTCACTGGGAGGTCTTTATTCATGCTATTCCAGGTAACACTTGAATAGTTATGAGAAAGTCCTTCAAAGGTGCTGTAATTGGTGGTAATGACTTTTAAGTGCCCAAAGAAATTGGTAGAAAAACAGGCAGATTAGGAATGGAGTCAGGACAGGTGGGAGGGGGGTTTTAGGGACGATTTGCAAAGGGCAAACAGTTTGATTTTGTTGTTGTCCAGCCTCCGGTTTTAAAAATCATCAACAAAGCAGGAAAAGAGCATTTTGCATGTGTGTGTTTGCAGAGGGCAGAAGTCAGCTCTAGCAGGATGGCTGCATTGTTTATTTACTAAATACATGGTAGACTGAGGTAGGATTTATGACACAAGATGTAAAGTAAGTTGAAACTATAAACCACCAGCTGGCTTTCAAAGTCATTTAAGAAAAGCCATCTCTGATAACAATAAAATGAAGATGAGAGACCAGATCTCTAGTAACCACCTTCAGTCCTGATACCCTGCCCCAAAATATTTTCAGATATGTGTGAGTAGTTCCCCCCACCTCCATTAGCTGGGACGAGGCTGCGTTCAGGTTAGACCTGGAGCTCTTCCAAAATCCCACTCTGCCCTGAGAGCCAGAACAAGGGCTGGGGCTTTATCTCCTTGCCTGTATTTCACAGTCAAAAGCACATCAGTGTTGCTAAGGTCCCATCATCTCCAGCACAGGGCTCTTTAAGAGTACTGGGCAGATACTGCTCGCTGGGGCAGAGGGGAGAGAAAGTTCTCTATAGGGTTTGTTTGAGAGGGAGGAGTAGAGCTGGCTTATTCAGTCACAGCACAGGTTTTTGGAGCCATCAGCGTGTTCTGCCAGGGATTCAGATGGGTGAACACTAAAGAAACAGAGAAACTGGGGATGCACCTGCCACGAGAATGGTTTCTGCTTCCTCAAAAATCAGATCCTCTCTAACACAGCAGAGACCAGGTTGCAGACTAAGTTACAGCAACTGCAGGGCAGCAGGGTCCCTTATCTCTCTGCAACTGGCTGTGAAGGAGAGAGGTTCAAAGCATATGAAGTCTTTCTGGTCTTGAGTGCTCAAGCATTTAGCCTTTATAGTCAATTGAGCTTATAAAAACAATGTCACATCCCCTAAAACAACATCACTTGGACCAAACAACACTGTCCTGACAGTCACTGGTCAAGGCCCAGACAGGCTGAGAATATACTCCCCTAGCATATCCTTCAACAAAAACAGAAGCTCTCAGTATCCAGGGCTTTCAAGCTGATACTTTCACTCAAGCTTTAATCTCCAAAATCAATTAAAAGCAAAGCAAATAAACCCAAGAGATCATCTCCCCTGTGTTTCTTTGAGCTTCACAGGCAAGAGAAAAATTATCCTTCATAATATCACATTGAAAGCACGTACTGAAGATGGCTGTCACTCAGTCATTAAGTGCAGTTTTGCAATTCCACCTATCGCTCTATGAACCAGGATGATTTGTGCATACTGGATGCATGAGTAACATACTGGAGCATTCTGCATCCCTTATGAAAAGTCATTATAGATAAAACAGACAGATCATCGATAAGGCTTCAAAGGGGCTGGGAGTGTATTGCCTTCAAAAACATTGCCAGTCCCTCCTGAGATAAGTCCCACTCGACCCTGACTTGCACCCATGCTCAGCCAAGCTTGCTTTCACACTCCAGAGCTCTGCTCCTTGTTGCTGTAACTAAACACGTCGTCTTGTCTGCAAAGCAAGGGTGTGTGCACAGGGAAGAGGTAGAACCCAGCTCTCACAGAAAAGTGCCTCTGTGGTCACAAACTGAGCAGGTTTTTGTGGCTGCCAGATGCACGGCGCAAGTCGTCAAACCTGGTGGGTTTTCAGCTGATACTAAGCTGAGTCATTACGGACATTTTACTTCAAGTCTTCACCTTTTGGTACTGCCAGGCTGTGTCTCCAGGGTAGTTTGCATGCAATGCTGCAAGACAGCAGTGTTGAGTCATCCCATTCATTGTGCTGTGACCAGTCTGGTGAGATTTTTACTTGTGTGGATGCCTGCCCGATTAGTCTGTGAGTCACCATTCACAGAGCTGCAAGCCTCAACTACCAGAACATCTCATCCAAAAAGATGGTGCCTATTCATTGCTGCAAGTGAATGATCAACTGAGCCCCACTGCATATGAAGGACTAGAGGAGACATAAAAAAGTTCATAGCAAAGCTTGTATTTTGTTGGCACATTCTGTAAGAAAACCTTATTCTTCAATAATGTTTTAGATATCTGACGATTTTGCAAAAAGAGCCACAGTAACACAACTCCCATGCTCCTTAACACATCCATTACACATTTCTGAGCATTCCCTTCAACTAGAGCTGCAGAGACACCAGCTTGTTAATTATATTAAGATAAAGGGGAAATCTGGCAATTAAACTCCCATTTTTTGCGTATGTCCCTGGTAGGCTTCTGATAAGGCTGTCTGCTGCCTCAGGGCAGCATTCCCCCACACAAGGTTTCCTGGAGACCCGCTGCTATGACTAAGCCTTCCATCACTGCCGTGTAATCAGGAGCTCACACCAGGAGGTAAAGCTGCTCAGACTCTGGCAGCCATTGTAACTTGAACTTTTCTCGCAGAGCATCTTAGGATGAGTTTCTCTAGCTGTAGAAAGCTCAGCAAAGCAGCTTTTAATGACTCTGCCAGCAGGAACCAGTGGAATTCTTTGCCCTGTCATCTAAGGGAGGTGAATCTCAAGGACCATTATTTGTTGTTGTCCCTGATGATTACTAAGGTTTGATCACTGGAAAAGGAGAGGAGATGGAAAAGAGCAAAGCTGGTAATTTCAGTCAGCTCACACGCACACCAAGCCTCCCTGAGCACACATGAACATACACTTAAGAGTACAGTACATGCTGATTCCACTTCTACCAGTCTATCCCTATCCAAGTGAAGTCTGAAACCATAAAAGTGACCTGAGTACAGTGTTTAAGTACTGCTGTACTGCAGCCAAGCGCACAGGGCAATACGAGAGAAGAAAGAACAAAAGACACAATACAGACTATTTCACTACCATGTTTCTTATTCTGGTTTTCAACAGTTGCTGCAGCACAGAGGGTTTCATTCTGGATGTTAATAACCCTCATGAAGCATCTGTTATGTGGCCCCGGCAGGGATGAGAAACAGCAAAATCCCTACCACGTGCTTCCCCATAAAAGAAAGTGAACTCTGAGCTGAGGGGACAGGGCATCAGTGAAACCTGAGCCAAAGCAATGGTTAAACCTCTCCACGTCCAAATAACACTAAAGACTTGTTGACTGTGTAATTCCACATAAGGTTTTATAGCAAAAGCATCAAGAGCATGGTTTGTTTCACCATCCCGGCAAAGCAAAACGCTGTTTCTCGGTTTGTTACCTCCACCCCAGTGCTAACCTTTACCAATAGCTCAGAGACGAGTGAAATGTGCCTTTCATGATTACTGCAGAGTATTCCCCAGACAAACACATTGTCTTACCTCAAACATTATTTAAGCATTTAGCTAGTTGCATCCCTTGTTTGTTTGTGGAAGATTGACTTTTTCTCTACTCAGCTGAATTAAAGGGCTTTTGCTCTTCCTCCTCCAACTCCTCACAAGCAAGTAATCTCTTTTCTGAGGAGCTCATATCTTCTGTTGGTTTCATCTCAATAAATTCTGAAGTTTGAAGCTTCCATCAAATCTAAGCCCAAGAGACAAGTGGCAAGGTGGGGCTGAGGAGAGTGGAGGGAAAACACGCTTAATTAAATTAACTTAGAAATTTCAAGCGTCATGATCAGGTGAGATTGATTCTTTTCTAAAGATCAGGAAGAAGAGAATGGAAGAAGTGGAAGAAGAGATAAAGGCCTTTGGTATTGCACAAAGTGATCATCAAGAGGCCCAACTAAATTTTCATTATACCTTGATAGTCACTATAAAAGGAGAGGGAATTCACCACCTCAGTATAATGAGGAAAAACACTCAACTTGAATTGTCCATAAATACCCTGTGCTTGGAGGCTTTGCACTGCTCAACATTTAAATGGCACTTTAAAAAGAAAATAAAGACAGGAAGGAGAAGGGAAGATGTACCCTTAGGGAAAAGCAGGAAAACAAAGATCTTTGTATCCATTCAACTTGATGTAAACATTTGCCCTATCAAGAACTAATTAGCGATGGAAAAATAACTATCATGATGCCTGTAAACGGTGGTTTGTTACAAGCAACATTTATTACAGTGAGATTTGACTACATTACAGTCTGTCAAGCACATGCCTAATACACCACATTGGTGCTACACTGGCTGCTGCTTCCAGCAGGGTTCTGATCTCGCTCTAACCCAGTGACACTCAAAAGCCCCTCGCTGCCATCAGGGGGTGGGTGTACAAAGCATTGTACAAGTACTCCAGAAGAAATACTCCTCGTTCCACGAGCAGCCAGCCAAACAGGCAA
This sequence comes from Lophotriccus pileatus, assembly GCA_035583135.1. Classification (NCBI taxonomy): domain Eukaryota; kingdom Metazoa; phylum Chordata; class Aves; order Passeriformes; family Tyrannidae; genus Lophotriccus; species Lophotriccus pileatus. The sequence continues at coordinate 7,480,520 of JAWWES010000018.1, read as the reverse complement.
GACAGACAAAGGCAGGAGGAAAAGTATCATGATCCCTATTTCTTGTACAAGAAGCTGAGCCACAGAGAGGTGAGTGTGTACTTAGAGCTCATGTGCTGTGTCAGTGATATAACCAACATGCCTTTCTAGTTTAACTAGACATGCTAGGAGGTCCTGATGCCTTTGTGATTCCCAGGGTTAACTGCACAGGCTCCTAGCCTTTTATTTGTTCGGATTTAACAGCAAGCAGCAAACCCAACGCCCCCATATTCTCACACATGCCACACCAGCAGTGGCTGTTAGACAGCCAGCTAAATGAAATCTGAGACACATCAATGGTATCTAAACAAATACACAAGCCTTTGTGGTCAGAGCAGAAATGAATCCTTGAATTCATCTCCAACTCTGTCCATATTAAAATTCTCTCTGAAAGACAGCTCTTGCATCCTGCCCTAATGGGCAACAAAACTGGGCAGTTCTGGGATGTGCTGAGTGGAGATTTTCCAGCAGTGTCACCTACCAGTTACCCGCCACGGGGTCAAATGATCCCAGTCTAAGCCTCTCTTGAGGAGCATGGCAGAGTGGGACAGGCTCCATATGCAGGAGGTTTCAGAACATTTGGTACATCACAGGTCACACACACAGAGATATGCATCTTGTCTACGAAGTGTGATGCTGCATGCAGAGACATACCCTGGTACCAAGCAGCTTAAGGGCAGCTTTGAATTTAATGCATGAGAGTGTCCTCCTAAACCTGCTTGGAGGAAAAGCCTCTCTTCTCTCATCTAAGGACACAGGGTGTTACTTGGCTCTTATAGGATGCCCTTCTATAAATCAGGCTCTAGCTGACATGTGTGGTGCGGAGACTCTTTGTCCATGACTTGAAATGGGGCCAATGTCATCAGACTTAAAAGGGATGAAAAGTATCTCCTCTGTACTGTATTTATTGTTGATATATCTCCCCCCAACCTTGCATTTTATTTACATCAAGCAGTTCTCCCTCAGCCTGATCCAGTACCAGCAAATGCTGGAAAAAAAGTCTGAGCTGCGGAATCCATGTTAGAAAACAAACCAGCCACTGGAGTCATCTTAGCCTACACTTCCCACTAACTCCTTCCTCTCTCATATTACTCACAGTGTTCAAGGGTAAGCAAAATGGATCCCTCGAGATTTCAGAGGGATTTCTTTTCCCACCAGGAAAAGAAAGGGAATTGTTGCATACAGTTCAGCCCAGGATACATGAACCAGCCTTCCTGCTCTACATAGCCCTCCTTCCACAGTCTCTAATCACATCGATAGCTTCACATAACTAGGAATACCCAGGAGAGATGGTAGGTATAATAATCAGTCTCACCTTTCTTGCAGCTACTGGAGGAGTCAGGGGTGCTTATCAAACTCAGCTCTACCTTATCACCTCCTCACTACTTCCCTCTTGCTTCTGACATCCTCTCCTGGAGGTGTTTCACTGTCAGCTTCTCAGAGCCAGACACTTTACAGACCTAATAAGAGCAGACAAACAACGTCTATGTCTGAATGATTAGCTGATAATCACAGACATTTTCTTTGCCAAGTTTTTTTTTGAATAGAGAAGCCCAGTTCAGCCTCCCTTCACCCCAGCATCCCACTGCCAAAGCCCACAAATCACAGCAACGTAAGGGATGGGTGAAAAACAAAATCCACCTCATATTGTCTGCCATCAAACGGCTGCTAAATAATGCAAAGAAATGAAAACAATTTAGTTTGGATGATTGATTATAGGGAAATTGCTCATACCTCCAAAGCGTGGCGCTTCCAATCACATCTTTGTTTCATTTGTCAGCAAAGAAATTAAGTTCCTCTCCTGGCACAGAGCCTATGCTGTCCTGCTAGCCAGGTTTGGCACACTGCGCTGCTTTGCAGCAGTTTTTTGCCCCACTTCGACACATCACCTTGCCCCACCTAAGCTGCCAAGTCATGACCCTTTGGGACATGAGGTTTGGCTCCAGTTTAGCAGGCTACAGTGGCTCAGCCCTTCCCTGAGGCTGTTCTCCCAGCTGTTCACATTAACCCCAAAGGACAGGTACTGCATTCAGCACCAAATGCAGCCTTGGAAAAGTCAAGAGGACACCCAGCACCTGAGGACTTGCAGTTCCCTTCAAGAAGGTCTTTCCGAACCTGGAATTCCCTCCTTCACCTTCATGCAATTATGCAGTTTTAAGCAGAGATGTGACCTCCAGATCTTGAAAGGAATATCAGTAACTGCCTTACACATGAAAAAGCTGAGGGATGAAAGAGACACATTCATGTCAATAAAGAGCAGAAAACAGTCCCACTGGCACAAAAATACTTCTCTTCCTCTCAGCTCCCAAAATCCAGCAACAAAAGGGATCTCCTAGTCCTACACTCCGCTATGACAGGCAGTAGTTCTCTATATCCTTTGAATTAATTTAGCAAGCTCTATTTTAAAAACAAGCTCTGATTTTTGCCCCTAGCATTCCCATTATGAAAGGCTGTTTCAGAACATTGCTGTTCTGACAGTTCAAAACTTTCTTTCAATTTCCTGCCTAATTTATGCTTGGCCAGTTTTATACTCTTGTCGTTACAGCAGTGCTGTTCTTTGGTTTAAAGAGTTCCCTTTTCTCCTGATGTTTGCTCCACAGTGATATATTAACAGCGCTGTCACATAAGGCACGTTTAACCTAGTTCTACCACTGAAAGATGAAGACTTGATCTATTTATAGATGGGTTTTTAACTCCTCAAGGAAGAGGCTGTGTTTTTATATTGTGCTTAATTATAGATACGTATGGCAGAAAGGCATTCCATGGGATCATCAGAGACAGGATCAAATATACTTAAATAACTACTTGTCTTGATACTTGTTTGTCTAGCCCATTCCTAAAATTCACTAAGAGAGGGGATGACACATCTTTCCTAGAGAGCCTGTTTCAGTGTTTCACCCGTCTAGGGATTAGAAGGGTTTCCCTAATAAACATCTTAAATCACCTTCACTATGAATTCAAACACTTTTTCTTACACCAGTACCATGGAAAACAGCTCATCAGCAGCCTTTTAATAGGTATTACTCTAGTGAGGAAGACTGACTACATCCCATTTCCATAATTTCTCTCTTAAAATGAACAAATGAATTGTCTTCAGTCTTTGCCCACAGGAGTTGTCTGTCTGACCTTTTATCATTCACCTGGACTCTCTCTCCAAATTTTTTAGTGATGTGTAGACAAAGTTCAACATCAGTACTGGACACCCACACTTGCCTGAAGCTCTGCCAGCCCCAAGGAGGTTGTAATCATTGCCTCACAGGTCTGGCAAAGAGCATTCTTGTTCATACAGTGTTGGATACAATGAAGTATTTTGCAGCAGCCGCAGGGTTGATTCATATTCCGCTTGTGAACCAGCACAACCCAGGTCCTCTCCTGATGCCTCATTGCATATTCCCTGTTTTGTGTTTGTGCATTCTGCTTTGCCTGCCCCAGAGGAGTGCTTTGCACTTGTCTTAATTTCCTCTCTTTTGCTTTCAGGCAGAATCTCTCATTTGTAAAGATTTATGTAAGGGCTGAGCCTCTCTCGCAGGGTCCCATATTTACCTGGCACAATGACAGGCAGTGTTTCAGACCTCCAGACAACACTGCCCTCCAGCACAGCTCAGCCAGGATACAGATGCAATCTCAGCAACTGCTCATGTTGCTCTTCCAAATAATATTCCAAATAATATTTTTAGAGACTACTTCCCCCAAAACAGGTCATGTATCTTCTCTTGAGCAATCTTCTACAACTACATCATCAAAAGATCTGCATTTCAGACCTCCTCTCCAACCACCTGAACCTTCCCATCTGCCACAGGACACTGTCTTTACTTTATGGCCCTACTCATGCTTGCCAACACACTAAATCAGTTACAACCTTGAGGTGGGATCTCCACTTTCCCTGAAACAGCTGCATGGCAACGTACAGAACTGGAACACACCAATGCAAACTTTACCAGGGGTTTCCTTTAAAGACAGATTAAATCAGGAGTCAGAAAACAAACTTACATTCTGGTGACTGTGTCCCTACAGCACAGGGTCCTCCTCTGCTCTGCTTCCTAGCAGACTTCAGTACCTCTCTGCACCCGAGCATCCTCCTTCCCACCTCCACCAAGGCACCAGGGCATTACAAATGCCTCAGGAGTCCCCCAGCCTGCACTGTCCTGGGCTGAGAATGTTCAAGAATGAGGTCCCCTAAAAACATCTCTGTAACGGAGAGCACTCCAAGAGAAAGAGCACCAGGGCCTAGCCAGAAAAAAAATCCTCTGCATGACCCCAGTGACCAAGGAATAAGCAAAGTAAATGCTCTCATTACCTGTCCGCTTTTATTTGTTTTGACATAAATCCAGGTCTTTCTTCCCTACCACCTCTCAGCTCAATTTTGACGGGAAGAGCAGAGGCCTATAAAGCTGGTGGATTGTGAAGACCAAGACTTTCTAAATGCCATTTCCCTGAAGGAAAAGGCACTGTCTTGGCATGCCTTCACCTGAGGATTCTGAAGTGCCCCCCACAATTGTTACCTCCCATGGCACTGCACTGAGGGGGCAATACAGAACATGTATGAAACATGGAGAGGCTGCCTCAAGTTGTTCATTCTGGAGGCAATGAGAGGAGCAGAAAACTGCTGACGGCCAACCTTACAAGGCCCTTACTCAGAACCAAGACTAGTGTGACACAGGTTTAGGGCAGAACATAATACAGGTTAA
>JAWWES010000018.1:7385754-7475714 GCA_035583135.1 Lophotriccus pileatus | reverse complement strand
GGCCAACCTTACAAGGCCCTTACTCAGAACCAAGACTAGTGTGACACAGGTTTAGGGCAGAACATAATACAGGTTAAGCCTCTGCTTGTCAGTGCTCTTGGGAATGTCTGTGCCTGCTCAGGTACTGGGGGAGATAGAGGCTGGGTAATTGCATCCTTGCACCTCTTGGAGAGTCCTTCTCCACATGATGAGTGCCACAGTCCTGCCCTGGGGGCTGTCAGCTGCCTATCAGCGAAATGACAAAACCGAAAAAACCTCGGTGCAGCTTGGTGCTGCTGCTCGTGTGCTGTAACGAGGGAGAGCAAGCAGCCTATCGGCAGAAGCGCTGGGCTAAATGGAGCAAAATGAAATCAGGTAGTGCTGCTGCTCCTTGCAAGAGAGTGATCCTTCAGGATTTGGCTGGAAAGCTGTTCCGAAGTGCTGCCATGGACAGAATGCTGATTCCAAGCCCAGCTCTCTCGCCCGTCGACGTTTTCCAAATGGCATTTTCTCGTGCTTGCTCAAGCATGGAGCAAACTTCCCCCCTTTCTCCTGGTGCTCTCGTTCTCACGTCTGCTCCCCATTCACGCTAACGTAGGGCAGGATCTTTCCTGCTTGCCAGAGGTGTGAAGCCAATGTAAATTACTTTCCTTTTTGCACTGAGGGAAAGTCTTATTATCAACCTGTCAGATCTAGACAGCTGCCAAGATGCTTTATAAAAAGAATGAAATCAGGCTCAATCTCATCAGATAGATTCTTGTCCCTCTTTGGAGGCCCCATGCAGGGCTCTGGCCTTTACCAGCTGCAGCAATGCACATCAGCAGTGGGTTTTTTTCCTCTCTCAGCTGAGCTTTATCAGTCAAAGCCAAGTATGTGGCAGAGACTGTAGCAGCATAAAACAGTCCACAGTCATCAAAGAGTAGGTCATAAGAAAATTGTTTCCCAGGCTTTTAGCCAGAGACATCTCACTATGAGCTGACAGAGGAATTACTTGGTTTCATCCCTGAAATGCAGCCCTCACCATTATTAGAAATTGTTGGTCAGGAGGGAGCAGCACAGCCCCCAAAGCAGTGGCATTCCAGAAGAGAAGAGAGCACCCCTCACAGATAAAAGAAATAAAGTGGGAATTTTGCTTAACTGAATGGGATTATATGCTTACAGTCCAGCCAAGACAGAAATTCATCTTCCCTTCTCTGTCTTGGTGGGTTCTGTCCATGATTCATGGACTACAGTTCACAGTGGAAACGGTGGCTCTGGCACTGCTGTACCAGTGGCCAAGTAAGCTATAACTGTTGTTCTGAGGGAGGCTCATCTGTGCAGTTGACTTCTCCAGCACTAAGTATCAAAAATTTTCTTGTGTCATGAGGCTTGATGAGTTCCCACATCAAAGTTACGAGACTGGCATTCAAATCCAAGTGAAATTCAGCAACCTCAGGCTCTGTAAGTTATGTCCATTTTGTCTTTCTCTACAGGGGTGGAAAAACATACTTAAGGCACACAAAAATAATAGCTCCTCAGATCCCTTCTCACTTGCTCTCCCATCCTCCAAAGCCTCTGTGACCTGCATGCTACTATAAACTGATTGTGTTGCAGATTTGATTTAATACGGTGACAAGGCACTTGGGTCTCTGTGGCTGGAGTCCCCCAGCTGTTCTCTGCCCTGAAAGGTTTCATCTACTTTACTTTGGTTTTGATGAAATTCTCAATGAAGACATATTGGTAAATCAGGGGCTGTGCAAGAAGAACTGTAGTCCTCTTACCTTTGAAATGTTGGCCTGAAGTTAGGGGTTTAGAAAAGAGAGTAAAGATTAGTAGTCATGCCAATCCCTTCAAAAGAGACAGGCCCAGGGATAACAATGTTTGTCTCAACTATCAACCATAGATCCTATATGATTCCACCCACTGGACGGGAAATGGATGCTGAGCCAGCTCTCACCAAGTGTAGAAGAAAAGAAAGGAGCAGCAACTGAAAGGATTGCAGATACTCCAGGTAAACAACACTGAGAAGGCTAGAGGGGGAAAAAAAGAGAAGAGTTCAAAAGGTAAAACATTACAGTTGTCTTGAAAACAAGCTGCACTTTTGTGCCATAGATCATGGAAAGACCCAGAAATGTCAGCAAATCGTCCTCTTCACCCTCTTGAATACAGAAGTTTGATTCAGTGCCGAGAAGATGGAGATCACAGGCAGGAGATGAGCATGACTTCAGAACACCTCAATGGTTCAGAGCAGCAAATCCACTTCATGTCACCATTCCTTCTTTCCCTGTTTCTGCAATCAATCCTGGCCACCTCTGCAGTTTCTCCTCCCAAGGAGGAGCAGCCTCCTCCCTCCTCAGAGCATGAAAACCTTTGAGGCAAGAGAAGAAAGAAAAGTAATACAGACATAACAATTTTCTTCTCTAAAAAGCTTCAAATGGCAATTTATATCCAACAACTTTTCTGATGGGAAAAAACGTTGTTATTTGAATACCCTTATTCTACTCACTGCCTGTACAGCAGCAGTGCTGGTTGCAGGTCTGTAGGGGAAGGTTTTGTGAAATTCCTAAGTGATAAAGGCAGTGGAAATTAGGAGGTAGCAAGAGTCCTTCCTTCTCTCATTATTCCCACCCCATTCCTATAGCCTACAGACAGGGATGTGGCTATGCAGTGTCACAGCTACATTAGGTAACTCACACAAATCACAGACACTCACACCCCCAGGAAAACGTGCTCCTGGCCCACACTGATGATTTGTCCCACGCAGAACTGACACGTTTTTAGGGTCTAATTATTATCATAAAGCTCTAAACAGCGTGGAGCAGATTCTCAGCCTTTGCTCATCAATGCCCAACTGCTCCCACTGATCTCTTCTCTTGGAGCAGCAGTTTGTTAGCTGCAGGAACCGTCTGTTGTTTTGAGCTTGGGAACTGACAAATTAGAAAAGGTTCAGCCCAGGATTTGATATTTCCCTGCCAGAAGCTCAGATTTGATGCCCAGATCAGAGTCCGTGACATTCTGGGTATTTGGATTTTAGTCCCATGTGAGCTGTGACAGTCCCCAGCTCTTGCCAGTCGGTTCATGGCCTAGAAGGTTACAGGTTCTGCTGAGGATCAGTGGTATTTGAAATGGGATCAGGTAGCTGTATGCAGGTGAAAACAATTCCACATTCCTTTCTTTTGCTTTATACATAAATAGTCATTGTCCCATAAATCCTGCAGCAGTGCTCTCAGAAGGAAGCATACTCGGGTATGTAAGTAGGGGTGCCAAGGCATCTTGGATTCCTCCAGAGTCGCTATTCCCTTTGAGCTGGCAGGATTAGTATTGTCTGTAAAAAGGAACAGTTCATCTATACCTTTTATAGGCCAAGTCTAATAGGAAGTGTCCCTTTGCCAGTGTGTTCTAAGGAATCTGCAAGATATCAGTCTCCATCCAGGCTGGCTGGAGCCTTCTCCAAAATCAGCCTACACACCTTGGCAGCACAGCCTGTCACTAATCCCTGGAAAACAACCCCCTTGGAGAGCTAAAAATAGATGCCATTTTTCAAAAGAACAAGTTAATAACTCCTAAATTTCTGCATAGTAAACGAATTAATTCTCTACCTTATAATTGCTCTCAAATTGGCTTTTCACCTTCACTTACCTGTTTCCACGCACATCAGTTATGTCAGAGACTGGCATATCCAATGCCTGCAAATTACGTGAGCTGTGAACCTTCTTAAGCCACAGATGGAGAAGCACAAAGGTTGTGTGTAGAGGACTGTGCCACCAGTTTGTTTCTCACAGATGAGCAACCCTGGCTGGAACAAAAGCATTCAGCATAACCAAATGCCAGGGAACCAATAGCTGGATATTTCAGCACATCAAATTCATGTTTTTTTCCCTTGTTAAGTCTGTCTTTTTCTAGTGGTCATGGGCAGCACTGAGGTCTTCATAATGGTTTTTAACACAACAGAATTTCATGGGTAGAAACCCTAGAGAGGAAAGGCAAAAATAAAACATGAAATTGCTCTCTCATCACAGCACACTAGTGTTGCCTGGAAATGTGTCTTTTTTTTTTTTTTTTTTTTTTTTAAACACAGGAAACTTGTCCATTAAGTACTTCTCGTACTTTTAGCAAAAGCATTCACATTTTTAGAAATATGGGGCTAATTTTCTTCCTCTATTACTTTCAGTTTAGCTTTTCTAGCATGGAAGAGAAATAGGACCTAAAAGCCAAGGATGCTTCCATTGAAATCAGTGTGTTTGCCCCAGTAAGAAACCACACCGGATCAACCAGTCTACTAAGCATCACATAGAGAACCTTCTTTGTGACCCATTAGGGCCCTGTCAGTTTTGACTTAAATAGAAATACACCTGTGCTTTCACTAGAATCTGGATCTGGTCTGTACAAAAAGCTCTTCCCAACCAGGTGCAGGAATACAAGTAAAACATCTGGGACTTTATAATCTCATTGCAAAGTATCACTTTACATATTATACATCTTCCCTTATCTTGTGGTGCTTAGACTCATCCCCCCCCTCTAAGATGTCAGCTGGAACAGCCTTATACTTGCCTGACATTTTTGAGTTTGGTTGGAGCTTAAAGGCCAGGAAAAAAAAAAAAAAACAGGGGAAAAAAAAAAGGGAGGAAAATAATTTCTTATTTGAACTTCAGCTCTGGTACAATTACAGCCTGGGGTAAAAGCTCAGGTTGATTTCATTTTATCCCAATAGCCTATTTCTTCCTTCATCTGCCCCTCTAACTTTACACCTGTTATATAGATATATAGAAATCAAGAAGGCCTTAAATCTGCAATTCCTCATTAAACAAGACTCAGAGGCCTTTCAGACCAAACACAGATATCCCTTTATTTCAACTCATCCATGTATAGTGGGGCCTTTAGTGACTTTAATCAGCACTATGCCACTACAATAAAGATTATAAATTAAAGATAATTTTTGAACCTGGCCTGGATCCCCTGTGATAAAAAAGCTAAGTTTAAAAAGGTGAAGAAACACTCAGTGCACTGTGCTGCTATCAACAGACAATCCCTCTAGCTCAGCAGTCTTGGGTTTTATCGCACACACACAGAGCTCACAAGATACCAATCAATTAAACATTTTTACTAAAGCATTTAGTCAGAATGGGAACAGCTGCAGTTGGGATTCAATTGTCCAGAACTAGATGCCTGATAATTAATATTCCTTCAGATGGCTCTTCTTTCAAGGTGTCCCTCATGTTTTCAGCAATTCCCCTGTGACTCGGGTACTCTTCTGAGTTATTGCTCATCCCCCAGCCCAAGACTTGTATGGAAACACAGGAGGCAGACGAGCTGAAGAACTTATGTTTCAGCATTGCCTCAGGCACATCCACCAGACTATGTATGAAAAATGTCACCTCACTTCAACGGCAAAAGGAAAGAAAACACTTGAGGAAATGTTCTAGGAAATATATTTGTATTGCCTCCATGGGACAAGTGCAAGGAGGATGGATTCACCATCATAAGACCTTATGAAGATTCACCTCCAGTTCCAATATCTGTATTTTACAATTCTAAAGGATCATATTCTTCAATACCCTTTGGATAATGCTTTTGTGCAGCTCAGGAAGGCACCTTTTGACATCACTGGTCTGGCCAAGCTCTATATCTGTCTGTCTTACATGTACAAATTCGGGCTCTTCAGGCACAAACTGACATCTATATAATTGTTCCAGGCTTGGACAGTGGTTACTTCTTCTCAATTCAGCCCTAAAAGCCTGTCCAATTGAATTGCAAGTATTTCACTCTCACATTGAATACCGGGCAGACAGGGAATTTTTCAGCTGTCTGAAAAATTGTCTTGTTTTTTGCTTTCTAGTTGCAGGTAAACAAAATAACTAGACTGGAGGGAATGCATAGACCCAATATCAAGCAGGGATATGTCCATAAATATTGATAGATCATATGTTAAGTGCTGGTAATGAACAGCTGAATATCTTTACCTAAGAAACTTTTGGTACTTCTCAATTTGCACTGAGTTTGTCCACTATTTGCTTACCTTCATTTTGCCCCAAATCATCTCCCCATGGCAGGTTTGCCTGCTGGTTTAAAGCCCAGTCCTATCTCCACAAGTCTGTTTGAGGGCATCTTCTTTGATGTCTTTATTGACCTCTGCCCTGGGGAGGGGTAAAAAAAAAAAAAAAAAATCAAAATGCTTTCACAGTCTGCAAGTCCAGCTATGTCTATTTGGTTTCACAAGTGCATTTCCAATCTTTTAAGCTTCCAACAGGGAGAAAGGGATCTGACTTTACGCAATCTCATTCACACCTCTTCTCCTACTGCTGTGGAGGCACGATGTTGACTTCTCAGCAAATATAGCCTCATTCCTCAGGGTCTCTACATTGCTTGCTTAGCTGAGCCCCATCAAATTATGTTCAAATCACACTAAGACAAGAGAAAAATCAGAATGTGCCCCTTTCATACCTGGCTTTTATATTTATTTGCTTCTAACAGAATTTATCATCCAGAGGAATTTCAGTTTTTACAGAGCTTCTTCTCTTTCCCCTCTGTGATTTGGGTCAAATCCTGTCACTGAGCTCTGTTAAATTTCTTGCAATATTAGCATTGCTGTCCCCCAGCCTGGTGGGGATGTGACAAGTAAACATTGCTGAGCTGTGTCCCAAATCCAAGCTAAGAACACCGAAAGGACTGTGGAAAAGCACTCAGACATCCTCGCCCAGCTCTGGGGAACCTGAGAATGGAAGTTGATGAAGCAGGCACAGGACAAGTGATGCCCACACCTTGCATGGAAAAGGAGGGTGGGAAGAGCCCCTGCAAGCTCCAGATTTCCAGACATTGCCACAGACACTCATGCTGGAGCCATCAGTTTATAAAGCAGAGCAGACATAGGGCCAGAAAGAAATAGAGGATGACAATAGAAGGTCAAATGGACAGGGGAGGTAAAATCACAAGGAAATAAAGAGAAACGAGGCTTTTTATTGGGCCCATTCTGATGATGCACAGGTGGGAACATAACAAGGGCTGTTCTGACATGTAATTCAGGATGGATGTACTTAGAAAGGGCTGTGTTTCTCAAAAAAAGAGAAGTGAGGAGAAAAAAGTGGACAGGAGACATCACCTACTTAGGCCAAGAAGTTGGAGTTTTGAAACAAAAGCAGAAACAACTTTGGTCACCTCAGGGAACATGTTATGGGCAGCAGAACAATTCACCACAAAACTCTACCCTGCTACTCAATTCAAAGCACCTACAGCTTTAAATAAGCATCCTCATCATGGAAAAGGGCCCCCAAGGATACATCAGAGAGCAAGTGAGAAGGAAATAGTTCTCTGCAGTAAGGACACCACTTTCACTTTCACCTTACCTCGTTCCCATCCTTCCTCTCTGGGGGCCTATTTTATAGCCCTGCACAGGTGCCCTCAGCCACTGTCACATGAGCTGCTGGTTGCTGATGGGTCTCTCTGCTCCCCTGCTCCCCTCCAGTTCAGGAACCCCTTGTGCACCTTGGGGGAGCGTTCTGCTGTGGACCATGCCAACACCAGGGATGCTCCCCTTGGCGACCAATGGCTAGTGCGGATCACAGCACTTTTAAATCCCCCCTGACATTTAAACACTTTTAAAGCTCCCTAGAGTCTTTAAATGACTAAGTCAATCCATGGAGAATACACACCTTGGAGCATATGGCACATGTGCTGACTAACACTGTAGATAATGTCAGTAATAATGCTCCACCGTGCACGTGAGCTGGGCTGCAGCCTTCCAATGAGGAGATCAGGGCAGGCCTGGCTGCTGTGTTGTATTTTTAATGCATAACATAAAAATGGAGAAAGATGTAATGGGTTTCTGTTTTCAAATAAGCTGCCAACTGTGCCACCTGGAAGTCAAGGAGATGTGGGAGGACAAAAAACAAACCATTAGGTCATAAAAGCTCCAGGAGAAAGCCAGGTAGCATTGATAACCCAGGTCCCTGTTTTCCAAGGTGCCGCTGCTCAGTGTCCTCCAATCTATGAGAATGCTCGGAGTTTATTCCTGCAAATTGCTACAGCTAGAGAGTTTCCTGCTCTTGGAATAGGCTCAACAAATTACCTTTTCATAGGGAATAACAAGTCTTGAAGGCAAAGCAATAACTGCACCTAATATCTCAGCCCTGCAAGACTGTATTTATTTTTCATATCGGTTCTAGAATGAGACTCACAGGCTTCCTGCCCTCACAACTCACGCTGGAGTAGATTGTCATCTCACATGAGAGATACCAGAGCTGTGGGTAGACTTAGTATCTAGGATTTTGTTTTGTGGTCTGTAGCGAAGAGAGACTCGTGGAAGACACTTGGCGAACCAAACTGTACAAACCAGCCAACAGATAGTCTTCTCCCTTTCACAGCCCCTAATGAGCCCTTCGCTTCTTATCAGAACAGCAAGGAAACAGACATCCCTCCAGCACATAACCATCCCTTCTGTGAGGACCAGGAGATGAAACCATATGCATTGAGTTACATATATGGAGTATTTCTGAACTCATTTGTCTGCTGATAGGATTCAGGCCTTATTCCAACCTGCAAATGGGATGTGCTTCACTAGTTTTAAATCACTCAGCAGGTGATAAGTGGTTAACGCCTGGAGCCCTGAGGTGCCTTCAAAACATAATTGCTTATTAAAATAAAACAATAATTAAGTGGAAGACACAGAACCTTGTGATTTCTGAAAACCGGATCATTTTTTATAATGAGTTATTGAGGCTGCGAGCAGAGACAAGGTGTAGCCATAAAACAAGGGAGAAGGGTTGACTCAGACCTGAGAGAAAAGGCTGCTCTGGCAGCCAAGGGAGGGAAGAAGTGTGAGGGCTTGAGAGTACCCATGGAAAGGATGATGTTCCAGATGCCACCACAGCAAAGGCATAGCTGTGTTTGGTGAGCAAGGAGCCACATTCAGATTTGCCCTGGGGGCAGACAAACTTCACACTCAAAAGGTCCAAAAATCAAGCAAACCATGGTCATCTTTTCAAGGTTTTGGAGAAAGAGGAAGGGGTTTGCTTAGTGAAAATTCCTGCCTCCATGTGGTCATGGCCTCGATAGTAAGGATGAAAGGTCACAGCTTCTCAGTTCCCTTCAGGCTCCAATTAAACTGTCTCAGTGACAGGCACCTGGATCAGGCCCTTCTAGAATCAATGTTAAACGAATTTCTCACCCCCGTAACACTATCCATCAATGATTGATCATGTTTCTGTGGGGATCTGTAAGCCAGAAACTCAAACAGGACACCTCTCACAGAGTCTAAGGTTCCCAAAGATATTTTATATTCTTATATTCCCCCTTCCTTCTCTCTTTCCAAGCACAGAGACCAAAAGTCTCCACCTCTTTCAGGCAAAATCTGACAAATGCTGCTCACCCCAAGAGCTTTGATTAGTCAGTGTAAAAACCACTGCATTAACTATTCAGTTAGTAAGTACATGATTGTTTTCATCCTGTTCACCCCACAGTGTGAACTGCATAGTTTTAATCATGAGTTTGGGCTTAATCCTGATTACTTCATTCAAACTGCAAGAACATATCATTACTTACAGTGCCATTCTAGGCTGGGACTCACTCCTTCAGGCCAGCAGGTGATGAAGGAATCATCATGTGGCTTTCTGTGCCCATGTTTCTCATACAGTGGCAAAGTCCTGCAAGCCCTGAGCTGAGAATTAAAGAGAAAGCATCAGTGTAATTTAGATCCTAAACTTGCAACTCTTCCAGCTTTGCATGCTCTTTGTGGTTATAATCCCACAGAAGAGGAGGAGAGATAGAGAAGTGAAAGTGTTGCCATATAACTCTCCAAACACGTTCCTTGTTGTACAAGTTCACCACAGACATTAACAGGGAGCTGGTGACACTGGCAGGAGGCTGTCCCATACACAAGGCAGACTATTAGGCTCAGTTTGTCTGTAGCGTAGCAACTTAAAAATATTTTATCTTAATCCAGCCCCGGGTACCACATTACAAAACTATCCAGTGATAACTGGCTCTTCATTAACAACCTCAGCAGAGGGTCAAGCCTGGAAAGAGCAATGAAGAAGTTGTCCCTAGAGTAAACTTCTCACCCTCCCCTTCCAGGCCAGGATGAGGAGAAAGACAGACTCCACTGTCTGCCCTACAGCTGTCCCCAGAGCTCCCCATACTGGCAAGAGGTGCCAGACAATTTTGGCTTCTAAACACTTCCACATTAAAAATGACTGCCAGCACTTCAAGAGATCTCCAGCCTCAGCAAGCAGGAAGGAGGCAGCACACAGCTAAATGCAGAGGCTATTTTTAACCTGGGCTCATTTCTTAGGGAAGGAATCATTCATAACCTGTGTGCATGCAGTGCATCAGATACAAGACGGGCTTGGCTGCAAGCACTCATTAATGGACCTGCCAGCTCCCTCTTTTCTGTGTTGGGAAGCAAGGGCTCTTTGCTGTCTTACATGGATCACGGGGAAATACTGAAGGGGTGAGATTATCTGTTTTGTGTCCCCCTGTCCAGTGGCTGCTCTGGTAGAGGAGGAAGCTGCCCAACTCTCATTTCATCCCCACTCATGCTCAGAGCCCATCCTTGTGGCATTCTTAAAACCTTTGCTTCTTCTGTTTCCAGCAGCACCAAGTCCTGCACCCTTCTGGGAGGTCCTCTTCTGAAGCAGACACCAGCTTAGCCTAAGGCAATTCATATGTCTCACCAGTCTTCTCTACATAGGGTAAGTGCAGGTTTCCTGAACTTGGAAACCCTTTTCTTGCAGCCCTCTCACTTTCCCTAGCATTTATATCCTTTGCCATAATCAGTGGTCAAATGCTTCTGGCCCAACAAGGGCACAGATCACTTTGAACTACAGTTCTGATAATTGGGTTTGGCAGGTAATATTTGGCTCTAAGACCTTTATCATCCTTTTGATTTCACTTTTATAAAGTACACACTCAAGGATTTCAACTCTGAAGGTAAAAAAACTATTACGATCATCTGATCTGACCTGCCACTTACCTGTGGGTGTAAAAATTCACCCAGTGGTCCTTTACTGAGCCCAGGAACTTCTAGTTGACCTGGATTGCTGCTTTCAGAAAAGTGATCTGAACTTGATATATTGGCTTTAAGTAACAGAGAGCTTACCACATCCCTTTGGCAACCGCTCCAGGGGTTCATCATCCCATTGTTAAAAACATCCACCTCGTTTCCCAATTGGAAATCAATGTTAGACAAACATAGACATTGGATCTTGTTACATCCCTTTCTCCACTGGCCTATAAAGCCTCTAACATTCAGTGTTGTGTTTTTTCCCCTCAACTGTGAACAAGCTACTCTTAGGATTTCTGTAGTGTGCCAGGTTTAGAGCAGAATACACAGACATACAGCAGCTCTAAAATACAGTGGTTCACCATCAGTCTCAGCCTGAGCAGTTTGGCTTTTCAGTGTGTTTCTGCTTGGAGATCCCCACTCCCATGCCTCTTCCTAAGATCAGGGGGTTGCTTTCATGCCCTCTCATCCCAGCCAACTCAGAGGTGCCCCCTCACCTCATCCTAACAGCTCTTTTGCTCCCATTAAACACGAAGGTCAGGTTAACAAACGTGCTTTGGGGTTGTATCAGCCTAAACCTCCTGCTGTGTTTCAGGCTCCAAAAAGCTTGCAACACCATTATAAAAACATGAGGTTTGGTTTAGTTGCTTAAAATTAGACTATTAAGCCCTAGGTCCCTTGAGATGGGTGCATGTACTGGGGAGAGGGGAAGAAAAGAGAAAGAGACAAAGCTCAGAAGTCGGCCAAAATACTCAGGCTCTGAGCTTAGCTCACAAAGAGCTGCAAACCATGTTTTCAATCTGCTGCTTAAGGGCTCCTGGGATCCACGAGGCACTTCTAAGAGCTCACAACAGGTAGTGATGAGAGTAAACAAAGCCATAAATTCCTGCAAGAAAATTCATCATGCCACTCAAAAAATTTTGGGGCCCATATTGCAAGTGTGGATGAGAGCCATTGATTACAGGATATGGGTGCAGCAACAGCTGAAGAGGAGCTTGGGCTCCTTTTCCTCCATGACAAAGAGCAACACACCTCAATTAAGAAAGCACAGACACTCCAGCTATCCCAATGCAGCTTTTGCTAATTGCTCACACCAGACCAACAGTCCTCACACTTAACTTCCCCCAGAAATAACAAAAAAAAAAAAAGGAAACCATCACAAGCAACACAAGAAGAAGTAGTTGTTTTAAAGAGATCAAAGCCAGCAACACATCTTACAGTCAAAGCTGGATAAAGTCTGGGGGGAAATCAACCCCAAAACCTGAGTCAAATAAGCCCCCCCCCCTCCTGCAACTGTAAAACACAGATCCTCCTGCACGAGCCTTTTCAGTGTGCAGAGGGAATTGAGGTGAGTGATGAAGCAATGCCCAACAGCTGGGCCACTTCACTAGTCTGCAAGTCCCTGCAGTCAGCCAAGCAATTCTGTGCCCTCCCAGGCAGCTGGGGACTGTGATTGCCTCCCTCTCCCCAAATTTCTTCCTTGAGCTCTTTATTTCAGTAACCAGAAACACACCATATGTTGAACTTGCTGTTGTGTGGAGGGAGATAGTACAGGTGGGAGGGATTAACTGCAATATAAATAAAAAGCTTAAGGTGCAGCAAAACAATAATAATAAAAATCTTCCTGTGTCATGAGCTTTGAAAAACTCTCCTTTCTCTCTTAAGATACTGTGGTATATGCACATATGCACACCTCCATCTTTCTCATGGCTATGAGTCCCACACTGTTGGCCTGGAACTTCTTTTCCTGAAGAGAAATATAAGGCAAGCCTTTTTTTTTTTTTTTTTTCTTGAGAAACAGTACAGAATCATATGAATCCATAAAACATAACTTTTATTATCCCTCCATCTGCTTTCCCACCGGATGGCACATATTTGCAAAGTAGCCCTTGGAGGCAAGGGAAAAGAAGGAGAGAAAGAAAGTTGCCGTGAAGAAATCCAAAGTGATGGGAAGATCTCAGGGAAAATGTTGTAATGTATAATCAGCCCATTTAATACGGAACACTAGTGCACAGCTGCTGAGAAAACTTGTCCAATATGCTTCTGCAACAGCAAAAAAGGCCTCTGAGGTCATCTTGGCGCCTCCATTATGCTACAAAGAAATTGTCTAATTGCAGAAACTTGTGTAGTCTTCAGTATTAACCTCTTTCCCTCACAGGCAGCCAAGCAACACAGCTCTCTTGTTTAGAAAGCCTGGAGCAAGACGACCAAGGGAAAATGGATTAATAAATCCAACATGAAAAGTCTTTTACTGTTGATCCTAGATTTATATTGGGAATAATCTGTTTCTTCCTCTGAGCAGAGTACTAGGCCAATGACGCAAAGCAGGACTCACCTTAAGACTAACAACGTTTCCAAGCCCCCTTTTCTCATCCAATTTGTCTGTCTCTGCCACAAAATCTCTGTCTCACTGTGTAGAGGCTGAACCTGTAATTTCCCCTGGCCAGTGTGCTCCCATGGTTTTAAGGTGCTCAATGCCTTATGATTTTAGAAGGACCTTGATCCTGCAGGATAAATATAAAAAAGTTCAAAGAGGGCCCAGGACAAGGCAGAGAGGAGAGAATGGAACCCAGGAGAGCACTGCAGTGCTTGGGCAGAGCACACACAGCAGAGCCCAAAGCTGTAATGAACCATTTAATCCTTCTGTGCAGGGGACTGGATAGTGGTGCAGGAAACTCTCAGACTGGCTGTTGATGGAAAATATTAGTAAAGCAGCCCAGGGTCTCTGGAGAAGCCATAAAGCTTGCAAAGAAACTTGGAGAGATGGCCAAGGTGACCTGTGAGCAGGAGTTTCTCCTTGTGGTTCCTAAAGCATCATTGTTACAAGCTGAAGTGGAGTGACTTTTGTCTCTCAAGTCTAGGAGGTACCACCTGCAAACCTGAGGTTGTGTGCAAATGGACCCCAGCTGACAGCCAGATCCCAGAGAAAAAAGCAGTGGGAGCTGTTATTTCAGTTCTTGGGCACCTACATGAGAACTTCAGTTCTCAGGGCTTTTACCTTGCTAAGCCTGCACCTCTGGAAACTGCATCTAAAACAGGCCTCAACACTTGTTCACCACTTCCATGACCTGCCTGGCACCCACCCAACACTAGAAACCCTTGCTGCCTCTCTTGAAATTTGGCTCAGAAAACACAAATCCCAGCTTCAGGCTAAGTGAACACTTACTGAACCATTTGGCAAGTCTGGCCCGAGTTCCAGTGTGCAGATGATATTTTTTTCTGTGGAAAAGGCTAGAAAAACTCATCCACACAACCTGCAAGCTGGTTCCTCAGCTAGAGTGAAGGTAAAACTGAAACAGCCTCTCTGCACCCAAAGTCATGAGAAATTTGGGATTGCTCAGGCAAATGCTGTCACTGCCTGTTGACAATCTCTTAAAGCAATCACTGTACGTGGAAGGTAGAGCTTGTAATTTTAGCTGGAAGCATACTAAATAAATTTAATGCACTAAATAATCTTGTGTATGTCAGATACTATCATAGAACAGTCTTATAGAAATGCTGAGTTTCTTAGGAACCTCCTAGAAGCCTCTGCAGAGGAACAAAAGTGCAGTGGGTGCTGAGATTATTAATCAGAAAAGGATAAACAATTATGTATGAGCAGGCACCAGTCTGTCCACAAAGCCTTCACCAATTAAAAGCAAAATGGTCATATCAAGGATAAAGAAAGGGTTCTGAAGATATTTGATCTTGTCTAATTAGCAATTGCTAAGAATTGGTGGGCATTTTGATTTGGATGAGTTTGGAAAACTCTACGTTAACAAAACCATATTAGAAGTGGAATTTATTTGAAGAGATCGTGCAATACAAGACTTAACTCTGTTAGTTTGGAAGAGTCCAGTGGAGTTAGGAATCAACACAGGGAACATGCTCATTTGCATTGGGATAGTTATGGTGTGACATGGAAAATGAGGAGAGTTTAAATAACAAATTTGCTAAGCTATTCCTGATGTCTTTTTGCTGTCTCATGTTTGGGTTAAGGTCACTAGAACAGTTTGGACTTTTATTATTTTGTTGAATAAAACAAAGGGATTGCTCCCTCTAACATACCCAATCCCTCAGCAAATTCAGTCTCTGCTAAGGCATTGGGACATTCTTTCTTTCTGATCTATGGTAACTGCCAGACTGATAACAGCAATGGATCCAAAGATTTTTATTTATTTTTACCTTTATCTTTATTTTTATTTTTAATTGATTTACTGTTCCACGGATTAATATTTACTTTGTGACACCAGCTCCCAGCTTGTGCCTTCAGAGCCTGCAATCTTCTTCTGCACTCTAAGCTCAGTATTAGCCCAGCCTGGGACTAATTATCTTCCATGGTCTGAACTGACTGTGGGCAGTTTGATGTGACCATAGGTGATTGTGCTACTACAAAGCTTACACTTGCAGTTATTTTCCTAGCTACAAGAGGGTGACATTGTCACACATAGCTCAGCATTAATGTCACTTTGCCAGAAGAAGACATGTTCCCTTGCTCAATTTTCTCATGGTACTTAGAAACTTGAAAGTTCCAGGAGGAGGGACCTCTGTTTTACCAAAAATTTATTTTCTTCTTAACCACTGTGGCAATGGGTTTCTTTCAAATTCCAATAACTTATGGAATAATTCAGTCTATTAGTTTTCCTTTAGGAATGCAGCTGAGTCTGCAGATGAAGCATGTTATGCCTGGGTATTTTCTCTAATTTCTGGGAGCAGCTATCAGTTTTGTCCTGAAAGATATTTGGCTCCATTATACAATAAAAAAAAATCCAAGAGAAAAGCATCTTTAGTTCTTCACCTCTATGAATCAAAACATTCTCATTTGGATGTCACAACAAAAGCCCCAACACTGAAGTGGCCAGAAGAACAAGGATCATTTTACAGATAATGGTAGGTGAAGAAGCTGAAAACAGGATTTTGTGGAACCACTTTAGAGAGGATATGAAATCTCCATGGGGAATTTATTAAAGCCAACAATAGAGCTATTCTGTAGCTTTTTGAGGCATACAGAGGATCAGGTCTTCAGTCTCCTTCAAGCTTGTTTACACACTTGAAATTGTACTTGTTATCCACAAAACTGGCTGCAATTACTGTGCCAGAACAGGTTGGGCCATGACTGACTAGATCTCTGCATACCTAGCCCCAGGAAAACTAGATGTAAATGGAGACTAATTAATTTTGCACGTGAAAATTGGAGTTTTCTATCAAAAATTGTGATTCTTACTGCCTCACCCAGTGTGTCAGCCAGTCTGGAGTGTGAAGTGAGGATCAAAAAATGGATCTTCTATGGCTGCTTCTAGTATTGATTGTATAAGCACCCTAGGTGAGTCATTATTGTCTTCCTTGCACTTCAATCTGGACATGAGAATATGTCAGTGCTCTGTAATTCGTCGCAACTTTTAGTTATGTCTAGGGTCTCTGATGGAAAGATGCTGCATTTCTCTGAATTTGATTTCTCCTCCATATTTTCTTTGGTCCTTTTCATGTCTCTTTTTCTTCTTTTCTTCTTTTCTTTTTCTTTTTTTCTTTTTTTTTTTTTTTTAATCCTGTGAAGTCAAATACACCACTGATGTTTCTTCCTTCATTTTCTCCTTATTTATTCAATTGTAACACAAGAGGCAAAAAGACTCCTCCATCTCTCTTGGTTCCTTGTGCTAACATTTCCCCATTGATTTTTAATTTGAATTTATGTTAATCACTCTTTTTTCAAGCCTCTTTCATGATAGAGGTGGTCTGTCTTCATCTTCCCAGATCAGATATGTTCATCCTATCACAGACAAGTCATGATCAAGCTGTTGAAGTTCCAATTCATATTTATTAGCTTGAAACATCCAGCCATGGCCCAGCAGCTGGGATCAGGAGGGGGACCCTTCTGTGCTGAGCCCTGTGTGCACACATAAGCCCCCAAGAAGGACGCTCTGCTCCAGACCCTACTCAGTCACTGGCACAGTTTCAAAGTGTTAAAGGTCTGATATAATTTGTGAACTCACCTTCATTTGTATGAGAACTCAGAGAGTTAAATCTAGCAGTTTATTTTGGTTACTTTTTTTATAGTGACTGTATGCTTCTCAATTTCTGTATTATTCACACCTCAACAAATCTTATTTCATTAGATTTTGGGAACTGCAACGGTAATTTTGGTGATTAACTTTAAATTGAGGATAATACATGAGCAGATATTAACATAATGTCAAAACAATTTTGTACAATTGTTACTTAACCTCGGTCAAATCATTTCCACCCCCAGAATCCTCCCAAATGGACCTTTATTAATATGACACAGACAAACACAAGAGAACCCTGGGCTTTATGCAGGGAAATGATTAAACAAGAACACTTATCAGAAATGATCATGCAGGGTAACAAGGCAGCAGGGCAAATCTCTGAATTCTCATGTTCTTAAGGCTGCATCTGGCCTTTAGAGGAATTACATGAATGAGTCCTCGACAGGATGCTCAGGAAAGGTGTCATAAATTGTCTTGCCTGGGTGACAACCAGCGGAAGCTCAGCAGCAAGATGTTTAGCTTCTTGCATTTATTATACACAGCTGATTTTAAAGCTGATAGATGGGTATTAATTACTGTAAAGACTGGAGATCTTAATTTCTATCTTGATGTCACAGTTAGACCTAAGAAAACCCAGTGTTTTTAGGGTTGGAGGAGAGTTCGTTGTCTGTGGCCTCTTCAGTCAGTGGACAGACCAGAAAAAGAAAAAGGAAAAAGAAAGAATAAAAAACCACTAGGAGTGATGAATCAGGGACACATTGGTGTCTCACATCTGGGGAATATGTTTACTCCTATGAAGAATCCCTACCTCCTCCTTGCAGGAGGCTGCTCCTGTGGCCTCACTGTACAGAAACCACATCCCATCCTACGCCTTAATCATCAGAGAATCCTCCTGGGCTTTCATCTCATTAGCTGCCAGGGGAAAATGAAACCATTCAGCTGTGTGCCCAACTTTCACTGGATTTTCTAGGACTTCATCTTGTGATTCCTAGAAATTTTTTTACAATCAGTAGACTGGCTCCCACTGGTATCAAGTGGAGTGGGATAACTCCCTCGTCACTGTGTTGGGCTTGTTGGAGCCATGCTGGGGGACTGACTGACCAGGTACCACCTACCTTGCACATGTATTTCCTTGAACAATCACTTCCTAACTATAGAAAAAACTAGAAATTTGTTGAATTTTTTTGCTTTAATCCATCCGGGACCATTAAAGGAAAATACAAGATAAATGGAGAAAATAGACCCTAATTTGTCAACAGACCAGCATTTATCCCAAGCTCAACCATGGAGATTGGTGCTGTTGGCAGAAGAACTCCCCTTTACCATTTAGCTGAGATACTGCTGACCAGTTCAATGTTAATTTGTATAGCCCACAAACTCTGCTTGGTGGCAGACCTGGCCAGACCTGACAGTCTTCAGGTCTGGACTGTGGAGAAGTTCCCACCAACATCATAAAGCTCTGAAAATGTATGATATATCCTCTTCTACATGTCCAGCCAGAGTCACTCAATTCCTGAGACAGGAAGGAGCACATACTCACCTTGCAGTTACTGGGAATGGATCCACAAATCACCTCCTGCAACTGAATTCACTCACAAGAACCTTAACTTAAACATCCAAATTTGAAATATTCAAGACCAGTGATTGCCTTTCATAATGTTGATTTAAATTAATTCTGACATTTATTCCAAAAGTGTAGGGGAAATAAAAAAAAAACCCATAAAGGAAGAAAAGGCACATAACCTTCTCAGTTTGGTTTGGTTTAGATCGTGTTTTTTTCAGAGGTTTTTATTTTGCACATAATCAGTCTGAATGGAACACAATAAATCTGAGAAGGTAATAAACAGCTCATAAAAATCACTTTTCAACCTGTTGCTAAAACAACTTCACAACAGTTGGTGCACTAATAGCTCACTGGAGGGATCAGAGAAAGCTTAGGTGAGCTGTGAGCTTCAGGGTAACAAAAAGTGCTAGTTGTTAGCACAAAAGTGCCATGACTTTACACCAGGAAAAGTCAGTACCAGAGCATGTAGAACTCACTGGGTAACTATTAGGAGTTATTTGCTCCTTTCTTTTTCTTTGATCTCTCTTTTTTCTCTTTAATACACTGCAGTTTGTCTTTTCTACACAAGGTCTGAAGTTTATTGCGAGGCTTGCAGGGCAACGTTTTGTGGCTTGCAGCAGGTAGAGGATACACCACAGATGGTGTATTGTCATCTGGCTTGAACATCTGCTAAGGGTTGGCAGTGGTGTGAGGAACAGGATCTGATGCTCTTCTCTGTTGTGTTAATAACTCTTTTTCCCTTTGGAGGCCTTTTCTGTTTCAGACTCATGCAACCAATGCATATGCATTTACTGCGTCTGCATTTTACCAAAACCGCATTTCTTAGGGGAAAAAGGAGGCATTTATCCAACCTCTCATGGCAAAATAGTGTTTGGTTGAGAAGAAGGCCTTGTTAGTGACAAACCTGACTGCAACAACAAGCCCTCAAATACAGAGACCATGAAATAAACAAAGAATCATGTTGTTTGTGCAGCTACCAGCTCGAGAAAGGAGGAACAAAGCATGAGTCACTGTGACGTACACAAGCGAAATTATGAATGATAAGCTAAAAATAAAATGCTTTCAAATATAGTTCCTGCCTCTGACTGAGGAGCATATTCCTCCAGGGGAGATGACACCTTCCTATTTCAGCTGGGCAGCTCTGTCAGCCACATGCAGAGACCTGAAGCAAGCTGCTCCCAAATTGCCCTGCAGCTGCAGAGCAGGAATTTGAGCCTGATAGATGATGTCAGCCACACTGTTCCCGAGGATGTGGCACTCCATAGCTGTGGCATCATCACTGCAATCCTTCCAAGGCCAGACATCACCCACTCAGAGGAGGCACCCTTCAGATCAGCTCTCCCTCAGAAGGAGACACAGCATCTTGCGAGACTGTCAAAATATTGTGTGTTGAGCCTGCACTGAATGGAGACAAAAGTTCAGCACTAAATATCACTGATGATAGACTTTCTGTGATAGGTACTCAGCAGCTAATAAGAACACATGAGACAGGCTATCAGTGCAATGAAGCTCCTCCTAAGCTTTTTGGTGCACTGATATTTTACAATGTGAATTGCTTCATCTTGAGAGGTGTCCCAGCAATGTAATAATATGAGTGCATAAATTCTAAACTTGGTTTTCACAGCTTTTACATAGTGTTTAGCCACCTTGCCTGGGTAAGGACAGGGTAAAGTCTAGACAATGGCTTTAGCTCTGCCCCTTAACAGTTGAAAGACCCAGTAGCTCTTGATAACACTTAAGTCTGTATTAGCTCCTGCTGGATATTAATCAGAAGGAGAAGAAGACAAAAGACAAGGTGAGTTCTTTCTTGCAAGCTTGAACGCTTCCCCCTGATTTTGTATATTGGAGTAAAATCTGCAATCCTCCATGTGTGCAATACATCACCTGCCCACCACCAAGAGTCTGGCAAATATTTGGAACAAACCCAGGTCAGGCTGATGTACAAACCCAAGAAGAAGCAGAAGCAGAAAGACAGAGAAACAACATCGGGCAGGACTGGATCCATGTTGAAGTGGGGGAGGAAAGAGCACCAGCAGTTGGGTTGCCAGTGTGTAGTGCTGCTTTTTTGGGTGTAGTAGGAATACTGAGAAGGTGATAAATGAGCATTTAGGAACCACATTATGTGACTTACGAACATCTGTAGATCTTATCACAGAACACAGGAGTCCAGGACACTTCTAAGGCTGTGAGACAGATCTCAGTGAAGAAGACAGATTTGCCTTGATTTTGAAGACTAACTGTTGCTAACGTCCATGGGCTGGGAAAGGGATGGCTCTCAGATCTTTAAAAGGAGCGAGGAAACAGCAGCAGTATCTGACTTGTCTTTTCTTGCTAATGAGCTATTAGAAATTGTTTTTGAGCCATACTCTTTGCCCTCATTATAACTGTGTTCCCATAAACTCTGACTGTTATAATGAGAAGAAATCTGGGCCAATGTATGGTTTTAATGAGATACTGTTTAGATGTAAACCAGAAAGTGTAACATCTGAAGTTGGACCTCAAAGTGCAGTAACAGAAACAGGTAAAGGATTTACCTCGACCGAGAAACCTGAGCAGGAGAAGAGGAAACAACCATTTTCATGTCACAGGCAGAAGAGATAAAGCTTGCCCCCCCAAATCACATGTGAATTCAAGAGGTGATATGTAGAAGGATGTAATTCAACAAGGGGAAAGGAGGGAAGCTAAAAAGAGATCCAGCAGCTAATAACTTCTAAGAGTTGAATGGTGAAAGGAAATGCTCACTGTCGACAACACCAGTGAGGAATGAAACAGCCAGCAGAACATTTCTTTTGTTCCTGTCTCATATCTTTTCATGAAAATTAAAAGGGCAGTTTTCACAGCTGGTGAAGGACTTTTTTTTTTTTTTTCCCCTTCGCTCTGCCATCTGATGCTGTCTCCACTTTGAAAACAGCAAATTTATGCCTGAAGCTGAACGGGTGAAAATTGGACTCTGTTGCCTGTGGGTATTTTGCCATGAAGAGCAGCAGGATCTGACGAGAAATTTCATCCAGATCAAATCAGGGAATATTCAACAATGTCTCTGTTTTCACAGGAGACTTCCAAGCAGCAAGAGGGAGCCAGGGCTCAGCCGGGTGCACCCCAGGATGCTCAAGATAGTCTGTGCTATGAGGGAAAGAGAATAGGTTAAAACTGTGTTGGGTTTTTTTTTTTCCTCATTCTCTGAACCTAGTGAACCAGAGTGGGAGATCTCCAGTCTGAACCCAGAGGGTAGGATTTCTTCGCTATGTTACTATGTTATGTCTTACGGTGCTAAGAAGCAGGGATAAAACCTGCAAGAAATCCCACCTTCTCAACAAACCTCTGTCTGGTGGTGCTCTGCCAGTGCACAACGCTGTCCTCTCATCTTTGTTAGCATCAAGTTTCTCCTAGAAAGATCAGTAGAGAAACATTCACCAAGAATTACCCTGAAATAGTTCCTGTCAAGGACCAGGACAGGTTGTGGGTTTTGAGACAAGTATGGAAAAATCTTTCTTTTATAGGTAACTTTTCAGGAATAACTAGGGCTCTTTTCTGAACAGGAATTTACATCAGACTCGTGACTGCTGCTTTGAGCTGTGCATAAGCATATTCATGTGGGGAGCATTACAGTGGCCATGTTCAGAAGATAAGCCTTGCAGCCATAAAGACTAGAGATTTCTGATATTATCTTTAATGAAATTTTAAACATTGCAAATACTGATATGGCTGGCTCAGCATTCCAGCACTGACTGGCTCATTCAGTCTCTGGCTATGCCTCCAAATGGTTTAGACCCTGTGTGTGTCCCTGAGAAAATTTCTGTCCTGGGATGAATGTGGTCTTCAGAAAATCCCGTGTGTGGAGGGATTTATTCTCCAAACACTCAAACTGCTCTCTCCCTGACTATACGAAACTGTGACCAGATTTCTGCAGCTTCTAATGAGGAGAGAGGAAGCACAAGCATCAAATACAGGATGCTTTACGCGGTACCTGGCCAGCTGCAGCTCTCAGTCCCAGAAGCCTGTTGTGATGTATTCCTCAGCCTCTGTGCCTCCCAGGACTAAGAATTGCTCTGCTGTGACAGTGTCTCTCATGTTGCAACAGGACAGCTAACATGATGTTTTCACATGGAGAGGAGTGTGCTGTCCCTTGATATTGTGTTTGGAAAATGCAGGATTGCTGTGTTTTATTTTTGATCATTAGATGTCAAGAATTCAACACTGAACAGCTCTAAAGGGTTTTGTTATTGCAGATGCTGCTGGTTTGAGATGTAAAGCTGTGCTCTGCTCCCCTACATCCCACCTGGAGTGAGTTAGAGGAAGCAGGCAATGAGAATGCTGCTTTTTTACTAATTTTTTTCCTCATTAGCAGTCATCAGAGAAGCCACTGGCAGAAAGTTGGTGCATACATTGGGGATGGTGTACAGAGGCCACAGAGTGAACTAAGGGTGAGTGCCTGCATAGGTAAGTTCACAAAGTGTGGCTCAGCTGACAGATCATCTACAGACACATGATCGAGGGACATACCTCTGTGTATGGGGGTGCCTGAAGTGCCTCCACTTGTTCTGTTCATCTTTCACTCATGTGCAGGTGTAAGTCTGTGCACCCAAAAGTAGAGGGGAGGAATTATGGAGAGTCACTTTGGGTCTAAGAAAGGGACACTATTGCTGCCGGTAGGAGCAGACGTGTATGTTCAGAGGGGATGGTGCTTCTTAAGGCCACTGTCTGCATAAGGCTGAAGGACTGAAGTGCTGGATGGCTTGTAAAGCCTACATGGGGCACAAGAGGGCTGAGGTGGGGATAGAACTAAATCCAGTTAAATAAAAGGGTAGGGCAACTTTGCAACATCAGCTGTGTTGTATGACCCAGGAATGTGTGGTATCCATGGTCAACGGGGCTAAACTGCCTTTTCCCCTGTGACAAATTCCCTTTAGCAGTGTCCTGACCTCCTTTCAGACACCCTGGGATGGTATTTGTCAGCTCTTGCAGCGTGGTCTGGATGTGGTTACCCATTCAGTTCTGGAACACTTCCACTCTTGCCAAGAGGCTGTTAAAAATAAAGGGGTGGCAGGGAGGGGAAATGTATCACCTAATTGATTAGCTCCGTGAATCACAGAGATGCCAGACTGTCAAAGAGTAAATCACTGAAGCTGTCTTTGATGTCTCCTTTGGTCAAGGACACACCAGCCTGCTGCAAATGTTGCCTTTCTTTTAATGTGCTTTCTCTCCTCTCTCCTTCTGTCTCTCTCTTAGACTTGTGCATGTGCATGCAGGGATTTTTTTCCACTGGATGCCTGCCTCTGCCATACCTTGTATTTTGATTCCTTCAGCAATTACTAGCTATGCAGGCCAGCCCTGTAGGACAGGCCTGCAGAGGAGTGATTACTAAGGAATGGGAAATGCAAAGAGGGGTATTAGAGACCCCTCAAGGGATCTCTCTCCCTCCCACCACAGTGCTGTCACTCACTCTGAAAAATAGCTCCCACTGCAAACAATCTTTCTGAAGGTAATGAGGACCACCAGTTAATTCCATCTTCTGGTAGTTGGGGGAGATGTAAATGGGGGTAGCTGTTGGCAGAAACAAATAGTCTTTTTGTATTATCTAAAAAGCTGTTGTTTCTTCCCATTTCCAGCATGGCTGGAGATGCACCAGCAGTCATGTGGTGCTGAAAGACTATAATAAAAAGCTAAGTGATGAGGCAGCTTTTGTGATGGAATTTCAGCACTCCCAACAGGAGCTGAAGCCAGAACCCAGACGCAAAAAAAGAAGTGCTATTCAGACAAAACAAAACAAGTTAACCAAATTCCTCCAAATTTCAAGCCTGAGCTAGTTCCAAAGCTTCAGAAACTGTTATAAGGCACATCTGATCTTGCTGCCAATACACACCACATCTCTTATCACGTGCCATCTCGGATTGGAGGACTACTCCCCAGGAATGAACTGCTTTTCTTGGTTTCCTGCCAATGCCACCTGCCCAGCTCTGTCTAGGTAAAGCACAGCGATAGAGAGCGTTGGCTCAGACAGGCACTCGGATCTGGGCCAGGCTGGGAGATGGCCTGTTAGTAGCTGTCGCTCGCTTGGCTGGGTTGGTTTGTGGTGCTGGGAGAGGGTTCAGCAGGCGAAGGCTTCTGCCAAGATTTTCTGCATGACAGCACCCTCCTTACCGCAGTCTGTGGCTGGACTGAGCTTCTTCCTGCGCTTCCCAAGAGTGGACCTGTAAAGGGAAGGAGTTCTGACATTTCCAGGCTGTTCTCCTTGGAGATCCCTGCAAACACAAGCTGCTCTCTGTCCCAGTGCGTGCAGCCTATGTGTTAACAGCAGAGAGCTACTGGCCATACAGGTGGAGACAGCGGGGCTCTGGTGCTCACTTTCTTCCTCAGAAGGTAGTTTGCCCCTAAAAATGCTCATTGGAGTCTAGTAGGCTAAAAATAGTGGTCCCAGAACATGGCTTCTTGTCATTCCCTCTCACTCCACCTCCCTGAAAAGCAGCTCAGGGAATATCATCACTCAGCAAGTTTCGGACAAGCGCAAAGTGTCAAAAACAAATGAAAGAAACAACTCAAGGAACAACAGCAGCAAAGGTGCTAGTGAAGAAGGATAAGATAAGCAGTAAATGATGGAAGGATGCTTTATGCTAACTGCCCTAAAATGCATTGTCTAGCTCTTATTTCAAGCCACTGTAAGTGGCTGTTTCTTTCTTCCAGGCTGAGTTCATTGCCACAATGCTCCCCATGTGAGAGTTCCCAAACTGTGCCCAAGTCAGCCCATCAGCTGGCCCCTGCTGAAGTTCCTAGGTGGAGATTTGATCCTAAGGTGACATTTCTTGTCTTTGAAACAATTATTAACACTTTTTAAAAAATTTGTTTTCCTCAAGCACATTTCATTTGCCAACAGCTTTCTTGAACTGTAAAGACCAGGACATGGCAAAGCTTTCCAGTGTGGACACCTGCCTGCAGTTAATACCAGCTCATTCTTCCTACTCTCTTTCCTCTCTGCCTCCAGCCCACTGCTGCTGAGAAGGGATGAAAAACATCTTTCAGCCTGAAATGGCCCATGGACAGGTGTTTCTGTGAGCTAGAAATGCCAGTCCTTGGAGGTTACACATGGAAACATTCAGTGATTTCCCTTTTCATTCCCCATCTCAATTTTGCACTCTGTTGGGTTTAAATCCACTTTACCCATGCCACACTCAGCCTGTATTGTTGTAAATTCCTCCTCAAAATGACATGCTTCCTATGGCAATCTTCTTATCATTATCAACCAAACATGTAATTTTCTCCTTGTCTCCTCTCCCCAAAAGTATATGATCTTAGTTTATTAGATTCTAGATCTATAAAACAAGCCACAGTATGAGGCACAGTAAAGTATAGAGAAAGGCGATGAAACATCTTGTTACCACCTCTGAATTCTGACTGGCCTTCCAGACATGCAAGACATTAAGCCATCATTAAGAATAAACATGTTAATCCCTCTTAAAATCTTAGCTGCCAAAGCAGAGGTGACCACTGGTGGCTTTTGAAGGGCATTATACCATTGAATTTAGCAGGGATGTAGTGTGCTGTGGTTTCCTTGTGTATCTTTAGTGAGAAGCCCCTGACAAGATGCTGGATGCATCTACTGGAGAAGAGATGATTAGCAGAAATGTCGAGATGATGGTTTAACATTACAGTGTATATGTAAGCTCTTTTTCTTGGACTTGAGATCTTAAAGAACCTCTCAGAGGTAATCAATGGCACTTTAGTACCCTTTGAAGCTTTTATTCACAACATTTGCATGGTACTTTGTGACACATTGACTTTACTATTTTCCTCCAATTTTAAACAAAATTGCTCCAGACTTGCATTTAAGTTGCTGTAAATGTGGTGATCTGTCAGGTTCAATCACACAGTGCATCTGGGGCTCCTTTCTGCAGTAAAATCTTGGGCCATCATTACATTTTCCAATGCTCTAGGACAACAACAGACTAATTGCTTAACTCTGCACCTGCCGTTCTGTGAACTGATACACTGCACCTTAAAATAATGCAACAGGATTGGCACTGACCTACCAGAGAATTACAGTGCATGAAAGCAAAATTAATGTAACACTAAACTGGGCTCCAAGGCTCTGAATGGGCAATATTTTCTATGCTAAGTCAGTGAGGGTTGGATGTTCAAATAGCTTCTTTAAAAATGCAAGAGCAATTTCTTAAGTCTGAACATATATTTGGGGGTTGATTTGGGACCTAAAACAGGTACCTTTTTTTTTTTTTTTCTCCTTGTTACAGCTTTGATCTCACACAGCCATGTGAACTCATGGGTGCAAGGAACAAACTGCCTTGGTCCAGCCTGTAATATCATTCATGAGGAGGAGGAACCATCAGAAATTATCTTTAAGAGATATTAGTCACATTCTTTGGTGTAACTCTGGAAGCACCCAGCTAAAATAATGGTGAAAGTGGTGTGAAAGCCAATTTAGAACAGAAAAAAAAATAGGTACGTGCAAGGTCTTTGAAGAAGAGACTGTAAATGTGAAATAGGGAAGTTGTTTCATCTTCCTTATGATTTTAAGCCATATTTCATTTGCTCTGCTATATCATTGCTATCACAGCAGTAAGAACATCCTAAAATCTATCAGAAGGACCAGAGAAGGCTTCTTACACCACAACACCTAAAAACTCAGTTCTCATAAACCCTAAAACCCACAGTTCCCACGAAAATCCTACCACCCTTTGTGCTCCACCGCAGTGTCCACAGTTCAGAGTTTTGCCATTCACTTCATCTATCCCACTCTGCTTAAGAACCTCTTGCTTTTCTGTTGATTTCTCTATGTGGAAAAAGTCAAAGACATTTATATATCATGGATATAAATTGGAAAACTGCACCTTTATAAAGATATCAGAAAGTATAATTCATTCATCTGCCTGAGAAATGCCGTGAGTCCCTCATTCCTCCATGTCTTATATTCAGCCAAGCTCTTTCCTGCAGCTGGAACTGTGCAGGCAGTTCTCCTTGCAGCTCAAAAGGTTGGAGTCAACCTCACATTGAAGGAAAGCTTCCTCCCAAAGCCATGAAGAGTTCAGAGATCAGCACCCTGAAGTAGTGCATGGCAGAGGCTGGACTTGGCTATGCCATCCCCTCCAACTGGGAGCACTAAAATTTTGTCACGAGGCGTGAAATATTTAACCAGGCTGCCACTATGTAAAAACAATAGAGTGTGCCTGAGCAGAACATCTGTCAGGGAGGTGGCAGCTGGCAGAGCTGGGCAAGGATTTTCTGGAGAGAAATGGGGCATAGCTTCCTAATTGTGCTGCGATGCCGAGCTGCGTGGGAGGGCGAGGGGAGCATGTGTGAGCGAGTGTGTTGATCACTCAACGAAGAGACAGAAGAACAAATGCCATGCGAAATCACGTTTGAGAGGGCAGATGTGACTGCTGTAGTGTGGGAGAGGAGATTCTCAGCAGGGTGGCTCCTCATGGCCCAAGCAAGAGTCTCTGACTGCCCACATGCTCTTCCCACTCTGGGTCTGTCAGCAAACCATGATCCCAGACTTCTTTCCTTGCAGAATTTTTTTTGCATATGTTAGTGCCTAGCTCCAGGCCTTTTGAGAAGAGGACACCTGGAGCAAGCTGATCATTTCACTATGAGCCCAAGCTCTGATCTTGGTGATGGGGTTGAGCAGCTCAGTCCATAGGCAGCTATCCAAGACCTGTCTCAGCAGAAAGAAAGAGCTTCAAGTCCAAAAATCATCCTACGTAGGTCTGGGGAGAGGTGGGTCTGACACTGCTCTTCTGTTTGTACTCCTACTGCTTTCAGAGAAACTTTATTTGACCTTTCCCAGGAACAGACTTTGGGTAGCCCATCACTGGCTTGCTCTTTACTCACCCCAAGAATGCTCTTCTTCCAAAACTGAGCTCATGGCAGCAAGGTGAGTCTGGAAGAGACTGGAGGGATGAGTACTGGATGGAGGCAAACACAGAGAACCCAAATCCAGATTTGAGAGGGAGAAGGCTTATGAGTGGTGAGGAGAGATGTTTGGAGAGAGAGGTTCAAGGGATGAAGTGGTCTGTGGAAGTTGGCGTGGTTGCAAAAGCTCTTTGGAAGTACAACAGGGCCTCAGTTTGCCATTCCAGCTCTCCAGCTCTTTGTCTCTGTGTCAGGGTAACTCCTTATGCGCACACGTGGGCACCCAAACTCCCACTCTCTTCTTTCATCACATCGTGCAAAGGCTAAGAAATGCAGGAAATAATTTCCCCATTGATACCACTGCCATCATGCAGATACTTCTGCTGAGTTTTGAATTTAGGACTAGTTTGAAAGCAAATATTTCCACATTTTGCACTAAGGTAGAGATTGCCAGAGACTGAGAGTTTTATCCCCGATGCAGGTGACTAGAAAGGGTTAATCAGCCAGGGGTACATATTGTTTAATTCCCACAGTGTGGGAGTGAGACAATAGGAGATCAGAGTTGGACTCAAGTTCTTTGCATTCTCCCCCACACTCCTTTTGGAGGGTGTTTCAGGGACAGGCTGTGAGGAATGCACACTATCTAATCTGCATGCATAATGTAAATATGCACATTTTTATTTGCTCTCTCCATCTGCAGGGAACTTGCTGGCATCAGAGCAGCCATGTGGTCTCACAGCAAAGTTTCTTTGTAAAAGGAAAGGAGAAGACTTAGGGAGGCTTCTTGCTCTCAGCCTCCTGCATCCTGGGAAAATGGATGCACAAAGTCTATTCTACACACACCTTCACATGTTTGTTCTTTGGTTTTAGAACCTGACCTGGAAAGGGCTCCTTAAAGGGAGCTGGTTCCTTGACTGAGCTGGAAAACCAGTACGGAGGAAGGAAGACAAGAAATTGCACTTGGCCAGTCTTAAACCATCATTTAAACTAATTTCTCTATCATAGAAGAAATTTAGAAAATAATTAATATTTAAGATAGGACAACTAGTTTTTATCTTTTGGAACAGACAAAATTAAATGGAGGTAAATTCATGAATGCTCACCTTTTCATCAGGAGGAAATCAAAATGTTTCATCTGAGTTGTCAAAATAAAACATCTAGGCTGTAGGTTTTGCAGGTTTTTTCCCTGTTTGCATTTGAAGCAAGTAGAGTAATTTGCAGATCGACTAAAGCCTGATTCTGCATTTTTTTGCCTAAAGAAAAAGAAAAAGTAATTTTCATGAAAAGCTGTTTCCCAGCTCCATTGTGGCCTTCTGAACAATGCTATTCCACTGGATGGGAAGCAGCAGCAGCAGCTGGAATCCCTTGCCCTGCCATCAATAGCTTGCAGCACTTGGAGTCCTGGCTGGCCTATAAATTGTCTGCCTCCCAACTGGCTGAAATAACTGCCTTTGCTCCACGAAACATTTTGGACTCAGGTCACTTGAAATCAGGGAGAGGTGTCACTGTGAAGAAACTAGTGCAAAAGAATAGAAGTTTGCACAAAGGAACTAGCAAAAACTTGCTTCATAATGTCTTTCAAGAACATAGATCTGCCTTTCCATGGAATTTTTTAAAGGCCTGACTGACTCAGAAGGGGTTTTAATCTGTTTTCCTTATTGTTCCACTGCATGCCTGGGTATTTGTGTGTGTGTGGTTGTGACAGTATAAATATTAATAGCACAAGGGTGAGAATACATGTGGCCCTCAAATGAGGTTATATAAACACACAGCTGCTGTGCTATTTGTAAATTTATAAAGACACATTTCCATCAAGAGTGTGAAAGTCAAATAACCATGCAGGGAGAGAGTGCACATATGTTTCATAAACTGCACAAGAAGCCTATAGGAATTACATGGTGCTACTTAAATCCCAGTCCCACTGAGGTCAACTGGAGCTGTGTCACTGACTTCAGTGGGATTAGGACTTGGCACAGTACACTTGCTGTGATTTCCATGGATAAAGCAGAGGGAGCTACTGGAAAAACAAAGGTCACACTCCTATCACGGTACGAAAAGTGCCAATCCCTTGTGACTTGCTGACATCTGAGCCTGATGGGGATGATGCAGCAGCCTAACACCAGCAGAGAGGCTCCACCCTCGCCTCCTGCAGCCTCTGCTGTCCATGGGAAAGCAGGATGTGGATAGGGTGCTGACAAGGAGGAAAGCAGCTCTGCATTTGCCTCCCTGCATTTGCCTGTGCTCTGAGCTCTCCTAAAGAAGGGCGCTGGTGTTGCCTCAGGCAGACCAACAAAAGAGCATCACTTGTGTGTTTGAAAGGGTGATATGTTGACAGCGTGCAGGTCAGAGTGTGGAGCACCACGCAGTCCCATTTGTGCAGCTTTAGCAGCTGCTTGCACTCACAGCCTCCCCAGGGAGGTTTCGTAGTCACTGTCAGGCTACATTCTGGATGACAGGAGCTGATGGGGCTAAGGTTTCATCCCATGGACAATGTGGAGCATGGAAGGAGATAAGTCAGAAGCAGGAAAGGTTCAGGCAAAAATAGGAATTTTTTATATTAGAAATGGATTAAGAAATTTTAAAATTCCCAAATTTTCCTGTGACTTTTAAAATCAGAGTTCCAAAATCACATTTTTTATATTGCAAAAGATGATAGCTGGACCCCAGTGGCAAGTCTAGGATCATTTTTGGGCTCACAGCATTACCTTAGTCATGATAGAAACCTTTAAATCAGAAGCATCTTACTGGGAGATTCTTTTCTGTTTGCTGCAATAGAGCAAGTCCAACTCAGATAAAGGCCTGAACATGTGGAAATTTGTTTGAATCTTCTGCCTATTCTGTATCCCACCCAGGTTTGGTATAAGTGTCCAAGGAGGAGCTCATGAGAAACTATTCCATAACCTTCCAGAGGCTGCCTATCTCATAGGAAGGATGTTGTGCTAAAATCTGCAGATTTTGTTTTGTTTTGTAGCATCACTGATGCTTCAAGAACTGGTCCAAAATCTAGTCATTTATTCACCCAGCACTGGGAGGACATTCTTCATAGGCATCAAAGGCCAGGATTCCTTCTTTCTAGGTCTTTACCAAAGTGCCTGATTGGTATAAGTTTGGCCCAGAATCCTGGGCACCCAGTGAAGAGAAACAGGCATGTCCAGATGTCAATTTAGAACTTGAACTGGCTCAAATCCAAGCCTCAGTCTGGCTTTGGGGGGAAAAACTTGTCTTCTAATGTTTTAATGTTGTCCTCAGTGGAGGACATCCATCTGAGGGAGGTGTTAGACAACAGGTTGGGTTGTAAATATGTGTTGGAGTGCACTCACCTCCCTCTGCAGACAAGACCTTATACTGAAATGAGAATAATAGAATTTTCAGTTCCCTAGCAAGAACTCTACTTTTCTGTATTGTTTTTGACTGGTTATTTCCAAGCCAAAAGCAAAGAAAAAAAAAAAAAGCATCATCTTGGTTTGAGCAAAATATTTCTTTTGTCCCTCTGTGAGAAATAACACCTGGATTTTGAGCACAATTTTCAAAATAAGATGTAAGGCAAATTCCAGCAAAACTGAATTTACAAACCAAAGATCAAAACATTTTCTTTGAAAGTGGCAAAATTAAACATTTAGGTTCAAGTAAAACATTCAATGTCAAAATGAAGTTTCTAAGTTCCCCTTTTAGCCTCTGAGAAGGATTCAGCGAAGCAAATATAAATATGAAAAAAGTTGCTGTTACCAAATCTGCATTGCCCACTGAAAGAAAATAATCCCAAAATGTCTTTCTGATCTAAAAATGATGCTAAAAATGCAGGAGATCAGGCAGCTGTTTCTTGGACACAGTGCAGAGCTGTTTTAGCTTAGTTTCAGCAAGTCACCCCTAGGCTTTGCAGTAATGTCTCTGTTCAGTGATCACGAATCCCTTGCAATTTGGAACATAAAAATGTCCTGCTAGTGCCATCATAGACAAGCAACAGTCACCTCATCCAGAAGGCAGGATGAGAACAACCTGGCCTTGATTTATCATACCTTTCTTTTAGCTAGTTGTATTTGTTCCAACCAGCAAACTGGCTTTTGCTATATTTAGTTTCAGTCTGGAGAGAAGGGCTGAAGGGAGTAATACAAATTTTATGGGAATGTTTTGTATTTTATCCCAAACATTTATTTCTTATGCAAAATATGAGTGAAAGAAGGGAATGGGGGAAAAAGTGGTTTCTCAGAGTAGCACAACTGTGCAAATGGAGGAGCCACACAGATTTTGCAGAGGAGGAGCAGGGCTGAGTTAGAAAGGCATGGCAGATGCTGATTTCCCAGTTTGCAGGGTGGAGGGAGCACCACTGGCCACCTGCCAGCAGGAAGGCCTTTTCTCTGTGTGGGACATATGTGGGTATGGATGAGAAAAGCCTGGAGATGGAGAAGCCAACCTCTCAGTGTCCTCTAACTCATGCACCACCATGGACACCTCACATTGCCTTGCCTGGATAGGGATTCAAGAGCGCATGGAGGGAAGGAGCCGTTGCCTGATCCGCAGGTGATCGAGCGGCTCCGGCAGATCCGCATTTCTCAGCTTCCCCTTCTCCCTCAACACCGTTCCTCAGACGTGTACTTAGCTCAGCTGGACGGCCCGGCCTGACGTGCCCGCTCCATCATTATCCAGACAGGGATTTCCAAAGCTGCTTGAAATGCCCGTGATTGTGCACACGTTAGGTGGCAATTTGCCAGCTGGAGCTCGGTGTTGCAGTCGACAGGACAGCAGGAGCCTGGCGGAGGTGGCTGCTCACCGGGGCAGCAAGTGCATGTGTGCATCCTCCCCCTTTGCCTTCTCACTGCTGTTCCCAACGCCTTCAAAGGTCAAAATTTTTGCCTACTTATAGGGGTCTAAACATCTGAAAGGCTTCTTGAACCATGACCATGAGGTCAGGGATATGAAGAGGACCATGTGTTACCACTGGTAAAGTTATTCCGTACTTGCCTCACTGCACTGAATACACTGCAGTGATTTTCCTCCCTCTGCACTGTCTGCAGGGGCGTGAGTATGTGCATGGGGCCATCATCCTGCTCCCGTGAGCTTTGCTCAGTGATGTGAGCTGTAGCCTGACCTTAGTGCCACTGGGACAAAATCTTTCTGATTCTTTCCAGGCATACTCTCTATAGACTAGTCAAAGGGCCCTGGCTGCTCTCCCTCTGATGCATGTGCTTTTCACTTTGATTTTCCTCTCCTGTCACACAGCATCCAGGCTGTATGATTGCATATTCCCCACATCCCTTCACGATAGATATTAATCTGCTCAGCTGTATTTCGTTCTGATTTCCTCCAGCAAGAACTGGGCTGGAGCACTGGGGAAGATGAAAGGAAGCACCATGTAAAGTCAGGCAAGACCCCTGGAAGCAGCAGGAGTTCAACAAGGATGAGGCTCCCCTAAGCACTGTTCCCTGGGACAGACTGGGAGTGATGTGTGAGAGGCAGATACAGGTACAAACACTCAGCCTGATGAGGAATCACAGGAAAGGCACCACCCTCAACAATGAATATGTAGATTTTGGGGGGAAGGAAAAGTATTTACCCCGAAGGGCAACTTGTGTCGATGTTACAGAAAGTCACTGATGGTTGAAAACATTGATGAATCTTCCAAATGAACAAGAGTGTTTGGGACTTTCTCTAGGAAAACTGCATAGAATAAGTGAATTTGCTAATTGTTCTACACCAGGTTATTTTGTTTGACTCTAATTATATCCTATCAGCAAAATAATTTATTTCTAACCCCCTCTCTGGTAAGTGAGCAATGGAGTAATTACCTGAAATATTGCACTTGACCAGGAAAGACTCCAACATTATTAAAGCTATGACAAACTATAGGGTACTGCTGACTCCCACTGTTTCCCTTCCAATATTTGTCTATTGTATCACTCCAGATCTATGATACCTGCTATTCCCTGTCCCTTTGAAATAACAATGTCTGTCTTTATACATCACTTTTCCACCACAGATCTCAAAGTACTTCACAAAGGCAAGTATCATTACTATCATTTTACGGATAAGAAATCCGGACACTGGGAGGTTAACTGCCACTGGACTATCCTGCATTTGCTATTCTACCACCAAATCATCTATTTACAATGCAGGTCAAATTTCTCCCTTTCATTCCTGGATCGCTCTCTCCCCCTGTTCATCCCAGCAGAATCCAAAGACTTCTGCAGAGATTTAAAATTATGTGGAGTTATTGACACTGTGTTCTGCTCTTTGTCTTCTTGTGGTTCCTGGAAAGTCTGCTATTTCTGCTTGCTCTTTAAAAAGAGCTGAGATAATTTCTTTTTCTATGAGCACAGATTACAAAACCAGATCTGGTTCATGTATCTCTCAAATTCTGGAGGAGCCTGACTGTGAGAATCCAGTTAAGACTGTTTGCAGGATAAAGGATCATTACAATATTCTGTATTTTCAACTCAGGTTTCCACTCCAGTGTTGCATTTGGCTTCACAGGCTGAAATGCTGGTGTCTCTTCATATTGGAGTCTTCTTGGCCCTTTTCTGCTCAACAATGCTTCTGGCTGTGTTTAAAATTCAGAGGAACTTGATTTTAGACAGTAGCCTGTGCCTGAACTTTTTCACCCAGCATCAATTGTGGTGAGGAGAGAAAATGAATCTTTGCCTTTGAATGATAAACTGTTTTAAAGTAGGGCTTATAATGGTATCAGTGACAGACTTTCATTTATATCAGCCTCAGTAGGACAAGGATAGTATATATTACGGGACAGAACAGAGTGACAAGAGAAAAGAGGAAAAGAGCCAACAATATTTATCTCTGAGGTGTTCCCCCAGCAAAACCAATTACTGGTCCTGTTCTTCTGAAGGGTGTGAAGATGCTTTTGTCACACCTGAATTTCCCTGTGGGACTTGGATAGGACACCAAAGACAGAACAGATGAAATGACATAATTCAGTCAGTCTCAGTAGGTTTTCAGATGCTTATTTGTGCCAGAACTTTCACCCTCCGAGACCCTTTCCTGTTAGTGCAATGTACACTTGAGTAGAAGCAGGGCAAACTCAGAACATCCTTTTCAGAAAACCATTAAAATATCTGCACAGGGGCAGCTGTCTTGGCAGGGATCTAAAAAAGAGAATAAGGCAAGAATTTATGATGCTTTCCTTACATCTTCCTAAATTCCTGATGGTTTTATCTCTTCATTGCTCTGGTTCTCATTTTGCACTCCTGCACAGATACTTCTGAGTGCACATCCTGATACTGTACAGGCATTTGCATCTTGAATCTGAACAATGAACCACAGTTTGTAGGGTCCCTGCAAACCAAGGTCAGAGCCATTTGGATCACAGTTAGAGATGCCTAAACACAGGCTTTCAAGTAAAGTCTTAAGGAGAGAATAATTAGAGACATGGAAGTAAACGCAAAATGGGATAAAATGTTAGATAGGTTTAACAAAGACTCAGAGAGTGCCAGACTAACTCGATATCATTCTTTGATAAGATAATTGATTTTCTAGACAAAGGAAATGCAGTAGATCTAATC
This sequence comes from Lophotriccus pileatus, assembly GCA_035583135.1. Lineage (NCBI taxonomy): Eukaryota > Metazoa > Chordata > Aves > Passeriformes > Tyrannidae > Lophotriccus > Lophotriccus pileatus. The sequence goes on along the minus strand of JAWWES010000018.1, from coordinate 7,439,843 downwards.
TATCTGGATTTCAGTAAAGCATTCGATATGGTACTGCATGAGAAATGATTAGTTTTGTTGGCAGATCTGGAGTTCAGCACAGGAACTGTAAGGCAAACAAAGAAACAGCTGAAGGGAAAACAGCAGTTTGAAGGGAGAAGAGTCAAGTTGAAAACAGGATAATAATGTCCATCCTAAAAGGACTTCCTGGTGTCTAATCTGGCTTCAACTTTTATGAATACTCTTTGTTACACATTCAGCATATACAAGTACATATACAATTTGTACCTGTGGTTACAAACGTGGAAAACTTTACAAAAGGGAAGAAGTGTTGGAATGTTGTAAGAAGAGTTAGACGATTCTGAGAGCTGGAATAACATAAACAGGATGGGATCTGCTAGTACAGATCTGTGGATCTGTCACTTGGCAATGACATCAAAGAAATTAAACGTGGGTGTAACAATTGGTGAGCCATAAGTAAGGTGTCACCATTAAAAAGTCAGTGTGGAATTTCAGTAGAGTGGCTGATATAGAAAGACAAAAGTCTGGATGCTACTGTGCAAGATCAGTTCTTTTGATGTGCTGTCTGCTGATCAAAAAGGGTGGATTCAAAGTGGAGCAGTTGTGCAAGAGGACAACGTGGCTGAGAAGAATGGAGAGCTAGTTCTACTAGAAGAATTAGGAAGATCTGGTTTATGCTGCCTAAAAATTGAACAAGTGTATAGTGCTGTAAACGTCAGGAAAGGGAAAGAGCACTTTAAACTACAGGGCAAGAAGATATCTATTGGTAAAAGATATTCATTAACACATTCAGCTTAGATTTCAGAGGACAATCTCATTCCACCAGAATGTTGAACGTCATTTAGAGGAAATGTATTTTGAAAGCCTGCTAATCTAAAGATGGAAAGGGATTGGTTGTGGCAGAGTTGTTTTGGGGGAAGCTTGAACAGCACGTGCCCAAAATATTCAGTCTCCAGCACTGTTTTTTAGTCCCTTTTTAATCAGCACAGAGAAATGAAATCATAAAACAGTATGAAGGAAACAAACAGCCGGTCTCTTGGTTATATGTTTTGTCAGTCCCCTGCTGGTACCTTGGCTTAGAATTATTTGTGTTCATTCCCAGTGTCTCATATCTTACCAGGTCCAGTAAAATTCTAGCATATATATTTTGCATTGTAGTTAGGTACATTGTGCTCAGATTGAAATATGATATTCAAAACTCCCTGATGGCCATGAGATTCCCTTTAATATGGATTCCAGAGGTAAATCCTGCTCCCCAGTGACAGGGAGGTATTATCCCCCTTTTAAAATGACCTTGCCTTTCATCCAGACCTCAGTGGTCAATCTAAATTGTGTTGCTCCAATAAAATGTAGTTAGTTGATGAGCTCAGAGACATTATTTTTTCTTCCCTAGGCATAGCCTGCAGCCTTAGTTTGTAGTGGTTTAGCTGGCACTGATAGAGTGATCTCTGCATTGGAAAAACAGATTGGCATGATGGGCTTGAACAGTTTAGCAGGCTGGAGGCAGGGAAGCAGGAGTTTACAAGCAAACTGGTTTAAGTACAGATTGTTTCGTTTCTGAGAACGGCAGCAGGGTGCTTCGAAGTTGCATGCTGCTGCAGCTGTTTAGCCATTAGCTGGAGAAAAGAAGGAAAAAACATAAGACAAGACAAAGGAATAATCATTGAGTAGCAACAAAATATTTCAAAATAGCATCAAAAAGCTTTAAAGGGCATCTCTTTTGCGTGGTAGGGGATAAGAGGTGAGATTGGCATCAGGAAGGTAAATAGAGAAGACTATAGAGACTCGGGGAGCACTGTCTATTCTAAACCATAAAATATGAGTTTAACACCCAGAACTGGGCATCCATATAGTAGTCACGAGGATAGTACAGAGTGAGCAGTGTAAATGTGAAAATAAAATAAACCCAAGCAAAGTTGAACTGTGATGGTGTGAGCTTATGAACAGCAGGACTGGGACAGGGCTCACACAGTGCCCTGTAGATCTGTCCCTGAGATCAGCAACAGATCACAACATTACAGTGACTTGCTGCATTTTGGAGCAGCTTCAGTCTTTCACCAGGGAAGGCGTAAACGTCCCTACTCACAGTCCCTGCTATGGAACTTAGATGTCATTTAAAGATTAGCTGAGATGTTATTTCTATCAAGCACCATTTAAGCCTGGCTGTGTCAGAGCACCTTGCATTCTGACAGACAGCTTACAGGTGAGGGACTTCTTGAACCAGGGGTGATATACTTATGTTTAGTAATCCCTTACAGAATTTTCTCTCCTTATTTATCCAGACATTTTTTAAACTCATATAAAAATTTAGCATCCACAACTTCTCGTGGCAAGGGTGCAGAGCAATCCCCTTATGTATGGTTTTAACTTGCCATCAACTAAATTTATTTCATAACCCCTCATTGTCTTACAGAAAGTGCCAGTGCATGATAATTCCCTGTTCATATTTTCTACAGTGAAGTAACAGCAGAAGGAAACAATCTCCTTGTGTGTCCATGAGTATCTAATTTTGACCACGACAGACTGGCTTTGAGGGCATGTCAGACAGTGGGTCACAAATACTCTGTTGCTGCACAGCTGGAACAATGGGGAGACAGAAATTAGGACATCACAAAGACCTTCTATTTTCTGCCTTTTTTTTTCTCTTCCCTTCATTTTCCAGACTTTATTTTGCGACTGATCTGTCTTACAATGCCAGCATAACTTGCAGGTGTTTCATGTCAGTGCTATTTCTGACCACGTTGGCTGAAGCTTCTATTATATAGGGATAAAGGCACATACACTTTTTATCTCGAGGTGATAATAACAGGAGCTTCCGTTTCACTGATTTGTTGTCAATGTCATAACCTGCCTAGGAATAGCATCATAACATAGTCATAGAAGCATAGCTAATTGAAGTCCATTTTGGTGAAACTACAAGGGAAATTTGCCTCTTGTTTAACAGCATTAATTTACTGTGTTCCAAAGTCAGGACCAATAAGCAAACAAACAAAAATAAGCTTTTGAGTTTGTTCAGCAGAGAAAGAATTATGACATGAAGGATAATGTCTCCCTATTTTATGATACCTCTGGCAATAATATATTGAAATTGTTACGAAGCTATGATCATATCAGAGACATTGAGCAAAGAAACAACCACAACAAAACTCAATTTCATGTATATTCCTTCACAGGAGAGACAAATCAATCCATTCTCATAAATAATATACAAAATCCCTTGGATAGCTCAAAATTCAATACATTTATTAGAATGTCACTAAAGCCCTGGGAACCAAGTGCATAAAAACATAGGTGGAAAAAAAAATCCAAGCCCCATCATCCCAATTCTGAGAGAAGACCTGGCCATTAAAGACCCTGTCAGATTTTATTGGAGGGAAGGGATTTAACACACTACATGGACCCCACTCTTGCTGGTCAGCTGTGTTTATTGAGAGGTTACTAAGTTTTATGCAAGGCAGATGAAATTGGATGAGGATGTGGTCAAGACAGGGGATTAGACATACAATTTATGAGGCTGTTTGGGCAATGGAGACAGTAAATCTTTTGTAGTCATTTATAATATCATTTTTCACTGATTTGGATAACCTTTGTGACATAGCAGGTCATATATAAAGATCTTTTTCTAAACATAAGGCCATTCCGTTTGTCTTTCTATCTTTATGGCAAGTTTACATCCTGGTGTCCTAATATGTGCTACACAACAAGTTCTAAGTGTCAGAATTACAGAGTGCTACACAGGATACATCCCTACGTCCACAAAACTCATCATGTGCATATTTTGCCTCCAAACATCTGCTGTTTATTGATTTTACAGTAATCCTGAGTCAAGAGGCCCCCAATTTCTTTTGGTCCTCCTTCCTTTCTCACACCCCACCCCTGGTGACTCAATCCCCATTAGGCCACCTTGTCCTCCAAACCAGGCTACCTCTGGAGTGAGTGTTCTGCCTTTGCTCACCTAAAGCTTCACCAATCACTTCCACTTTTGCACAGGTAAAGGAAAGTGAAGGTGTCATGCAGCTCCACATTAGAAATGAGACTTTGTGCAGACAGTGGGGCTGAGAGAGGCACAAAATGAAATTGTACTGTGTGTTTTTAAATAAACTCAGGGAGAACTGCATCTTATGCTGAGCATATGACTGCCATAATAGTTTGTCTCATAACAAGACTGTTAGCCAGAAGGGAAAGTGAAATTGTTGTTTTTTATATGTGTAACTAAGCATGCTTGGACAGAAGGATGCATTTGGCGTAATTCGAAACACCGATGTGTCTCAATGAAAGCTCCCCCTCAGGGCTCTGGGAACACCCCACTCGGTGCAGTTTGGGGAGCTGGAACAAACCCTGCATGTCATAAGCAGAAGTTAGAGTAACAAATGAACTACTGGAGTGTTTTAGGCACAAATAAACTTGTCTTGACAATGACAAGCCCGTCAGGAACTGTGTTTCTGTCTCCTGGAGACACTAAAGCAAATGAGATGATTCCTGCTAAGTATCCACCTTGGGAAGAATTGTCTTATTTTTATTATTTTTAAATAGGAAGCTTTTAAATACAAATTCAAGAGGACTGAGCGGAGCTAATGCATCAGGAGCACAGAATGCTGATTCTTTATCGTAATAAAAACACTGTTATGAATGAGAGAAGGAACAAATCACACCAGCGGAACTGGACAGCCTATCTTGGTGGTTTGCTTCTCCGCTTTGGATTAGAGTTCCTGCTATCTTCACAGTCCATTTAGCCGAGTCCAAGCCGAGTCCTTCCTTTCACTGCCTGCCATCCTAATCTATGTAAACCAGCTCAGTCAGGCATTTTTCATTGAATTAATACATATTAATGGGCAGTAATACAGTTGTACTATTGCATACATTTTCTTGAAGTACAATTTTCCATCTAAACCATTTTATTCACATTGCTGCATGGTAACTGCATCCACAATAATATCTTTAGTGATTATTCATTACAGGAATAATACAGTTGTGCCAAACACTATATTTTAGTGGCTTTATTTTTTATTTTTTTTTTATTAGAAGATGAAATTATATTTGTAAAATAATAGTATTGTTGTCCTTAACTGAAGAAAATAATTTTCTGCTCAGGTATTGGGAAAAGCAGGGAATCTATAAAGAGAAATTGATTTTAAGAATCATAGAGACATTAAAGTTGGAAAAGACCCCCAAGACACCAAGTCCAACCTTTGACCAAACACTGCTGTGTCAATTAAACCACAGCACTAAGAGCCTCATCCAGCAGTTCTTGAACAATTCCAGTCATGGTGACTCCACCACCTCCCTGGGCAGTCTGTTCTAAGGCCTGGCCACCATTTCAGTGAAGAAATTTTTCCTGACGTTCAACCTGAACCTCTGCTGGCACAGCTTAATGCTGTGTTCTCTCGTCCTGTCACTGGTTGCCTGGGAGGAGAGAGCTCAACCCACACCTGGCTACAACCTCCTTTCAGATGGTTGTAGAGAGTGACAAGGTCTCCCCTGAGCCTCTTCTTCTCTGGACTAAACACCCCCAGCTTCCACTGCCACTCCTCATATGACTCTCTAGACCCTTCCCCAGCTCCATTGCCCTTCTCTGGACACACTCCAGCACCTCAATGTCTTTATTGTAGGGAGGAGCCCAAAACTGGACACAGCACTCGAGGTGCCACCTCACCAGTGCCCAGCACAGGGGAACAGTCACTCCCCCGGTCCTGTTGGCCACACTGTTTTTGATACAAGGCAGATGCCATTGATCTTTTACCTACCTGGGCACACTGCTGGCTCTTGCTCACCTGCTGTTGACCAGCAAGCCCCAGGTCCTTGTCCACTGAGTCTCTTTCTGGCTGCTCTGTCCCAAGCATGGAGTGTTCCATGGAGTTGTTGGGACACAAGGGCAGGACCTGACACTTCACTTTGTTGAATCACATACCATTGGTCTTTGCCCATCAATTCAGTCTGTCCAGATCCCTCTGCAGAGCCTTCCTAACCTCCAGCAGATCAACACTCCCACTCAATGCCATCTATGAGAATGACAGAAGAGATAGAAAACAGTAGGTAAGTGTTTGGACTATGATTGACTCCATGATTTGGATGTAGAGATTGTGAAGCACATGAGATGTAGTAAATACACATGAACAGGTTCCAAATGTTATTATAAATTGGGCAAAACTGAAACTTAGATTAGACAATTGGAAAGTTGTCTTGTAGATACATAACACATTCCCATTGGAGTTTACAAGTCCTTACATACCTGGTAGATACCTGTGTTTTAACCCAGATAGAACTGGGTATAAATGAGGGGCAGTTGCTGGTAATGGTCAAACATTGCTCATGCAATCCACATGTAATAAGCAGATGTTGGATGATCTCCTGTTTCCTTGGATATTAATACTACGTAATGGAGACACAAGCAGGCAAAGAACGTGGTGAAAGTAAATCTGTCTTCAATTCACACTGAGTGATCTTTTCTCTGGTCTCACCTTTCTCCTGGTGCCCTGTGCAATGCCCTCACTCCGTCACAGGGTACCCCTGGGAACACAGACAGACTGTCAGCACGTTTCAGTCAATTTGCTGCCACAGTAGGAAAAAACAGAGGTACGAGATACCATGTGGAACAAGATTGATGGGATAATAATGTGTGTCCATCTTTCTCACTGGAAAACTTCATCATCAATTATTGTGTCAGCTGTAATTGTGTTGTCTGTTGAGGAGAGGCAGACAATGGTATTGTTCTAACAAGGCAGGAGGCCCTGTCCTTTCCTATCATGGTGCAATAGCTTTCCGAGGGAAATAAAGGCATCTCTTGAAATCTTAGGCGAAACTAAACTGGCAAACCATAATTAGCTACAGCAAAATAATTAGCAACATAAACACCTTCAGGCAATAAGCAATTCCACTTACTCCTACAGAGGCAATTTGACCTCACTTAGTGTCTATTATACACAACTTTGTAGAGTCTTATTGCTACTATAGTGCCAAGACCTGTGGGATCTGCCAAAGTTTGTTTCCATCACTTACTGAGGAAACAGCAATTCTACAGTTGCTTAGGAGATTAATTAGCTTGTCAAATAATTAAGTGGACAGCCTGTAATGGAGGTTCACATTTCATAACTGATTTATCACTTCAGAAGCCTCACAGATTTAGCTTCTTTACACAAAGATTTCCATACCAGGAGAAAAATATTAAGATAGGGCTGAGTTGAGGGGAGCTCTATGCACATTTCACTTACCAGTCCAGGACTTTTTTCCGATTTTGCCCTGAGTTTGTGAGGAACCTGGTGGTGATGCCATAAATCCTACATATATTTCACCGAAATGTTTAGGGCTGGATGACCTTTTTCATTTTGATGGTAGCAGATTAGCATTGGCTAAGGGCAAGTTGAGATTTTTAGAATGAACTACTGCTGCAGTGAGTGTTAAAATTGTTTGGGCATTTGCTGGTCTAATGATTAGGTCATGATTTTGGCAGACCCAGTTTGAGCTACCTCCTCTGTATTCAGTGATGAGCTAAGCACCAAGTGAATTAACACTTCTGTTGTACACTGGTTCATCTTTTCTTCCCTTGAAAGTATTTGCAATACTTAAAAGACTTCTTTGGGATTTGTGGCATCGAATCTCCAAAGTTTCACTGTTATATTAGTTATCTGAGGTGGAAGGCAATAAATAAAAATATCATGCCTCATTTACCTTGCCCCTGAACTTAGAGCTTCATCTGAAAGTGTGACACAGGACTCTCAAGGCTGGCTATACTGGTAAGATAAGCTGATTTTCATTGATTTTCATAGAGGAATATGTATTACTTACATTAATATGCTGACATTTTGTTGCAGCACACATGAAAAATCCTGTCTCTTTGCTTGTCAAAGACCTTCCCAGGAAAACAGCTGTGCTAGCCTGTTTAAAAAAGCATCTACCGGGATATTATAATCCTGGGTGAACAGAAAAATACATCAAGAAATAAAGGGAAGACTGCATTTTGAGTCTGCATGTGTTCTGAGGGGACTTTGGTCTGGGCCAGTTTATTCCAGCCTCCAGTTAATATGAATAATTGTTTTGTTTCAGGCTAGAAACTCTTGACTATCAATAAAACGTAGCTGGTGTAGTCAGCCTCCTGTGGGGTACTTAATGATCCATAAAACTGTTTGAAGGGAAGCTGCCAAACTGATTTTGGCCCAACCTGTGACTTTAGTTTTGATGTATCTATGTTATACACATACATATTTGCCTTTTTTGGCTGCAAAGTGGAAACTTCAGAAAGCTTCATTAGCCTCTTTTATGGACCTGGAATTGTATATCATATTTGATGAAATAACCACAACTGTAACTTTCAAATCACTGGTGCCCTGTGATCCTTCTCCCAGAGCGCTGGGAGACAGGGCAACATTATTATGGAAATGATGAAAAGATGGACAGGGCAGTGAAAATAGCTGCAGAAGATTCTACCTTTAGTGTCCTGGAGATGTGCATGTGATTACTTAAGAGCGCTGTTACCACTTTGCTTGCTGTTACATCTTTGCTTCAAAGATGTACCTTCTCACCTCCAGACTCACCAAGGGACGTGTGGAAAAATACAACTCTTGAGTGTATCATGTGGCAGTGAAACTCCAGTGCATGAGCAGTGACATGTGCATGAGGAGCACAACCAGGACTCTGCAGACAGATGAGACCTTTCCACCTCAGATGTGGCAAATCATATGGCAAGACAAATTAACTAGGAAGCATCAGCTGGCCTCGTCTTTGGCCTTGCTTTACTTCACTTTGAATGTTCTTCACTGAACACACTGGAATGGAAGCTGACAGTGCAGATTGCTACCTCCCTGTTGCTTCCACCACCGCATTTTAGACTAGCACATCGTATTTGAAATTGTTTGCTGTCACAGTTAATCTCTTTAAGGACTTGGAAGAACACTTTAATTAGCCCTGATGAAGTGGCTGGAGCCAAGTGAAGCCTGGTGGCTCTTGTTCTCCTTATGTTTGTGTTTCCTGCCGTGTATTTTTGCTGGCAGAATCTTAAACCTGACTAATTACACTTTGTGGTGTCTAGACATCTTTACCAAGTGCTTCTTTCCTTTCTTACTAGTGCTTATAATTTACATTTGCATCCTCCCTCCATTCACCATGCACAATCTTCAGAGAGATATCCCACAGCACTTAAATTTCAAAAAAAAAAGATGAAGACAAGCTTGGAGGAGTTTGGAAATAGTACCATAACAACCAGCCATGTTGTCCCAGCTTCTCCCCTGACTGATGGATCTTTCCACCAGTTTTGCATCACTTATATCAGGGCTCCTTGCATCAGATTATTCTCCATGCCTCCCAGTCTCCCAGGGAAGATAAATCAGACCTTTCACTGCTGGATCACTGCAGGTTCAAATCAATGGTTCAAATCAATCATTGCCCACTTGCTGTTATTTATCTGTCACAGTGGAAGAGCCCCAGTGGTGAGGAGAGTTTACTTCTTCTGTAAGAGAAGTCATCACATCATGAGAGTGCAGGTGTTTGCTACTAGTAATGACAGGGCTGGCTGCCCAAGAGAAGATAGTCACGGTGGGATTGTGGGAAGAGAGACATGGAGCTGTGAAAATTTCATGGGCACATATTAGTGGAAGAGCTTGTGATGGGGCGGGGACCTGCTGGTCTCACCTCAGCGTCTGACCCCATGAGGAGGGTCGCGTTGAGGTGTTACACACAGCACAGGGTTCAAGCTCACAACTAGTCACTCTGACATGTTACCACACTCTAAAATAGCGCCTGGGGTTGTCCAGCTATGCTGAACCATCGCTGTCGGTCTGCTCAGCTCCTCTCACAGCACACAGACATGGCCTGGAGTGTCACAGGATCAATCCTTTCCCCTTCAGCTGCCTCTCGTTTGTTCCCTCCGCCCATGTGGAACATGAAAGCTTTTGTAAGCTGTACTAGAAAGCAAAATCTGCCTTCTAACTTGTCCTTCAAGAGAAGAAGCACAAAGGAGCCAGATGCCCAGCATATGACTTCAGTAGATATTTGTCTAAGAGAGAACAGACGATCGTCTGTGAGAAAATCATCCCGGTGTTAATAGAGCCTTAAGGAATATTAGCAGACTGCTATAGCTTATGTTAGTCTCTCAAAGCTCAGCTGCTTTTGCCTCTGCACATGTTCCATATTCACCCTTCTCCTTCTCTCCTTGTAGATAAAGCCATCATTCAGATCCTCTTCATCTGCCACTCCATTTCAGCAATTATCCCCAACTGATGTTTCAATGATACTCCTTTCCTCAGTTTAGTCCATAGGAAATGTAGCATTAATAGACTAATATCTAATATCCAGTTTTATATCAAGGGGATGGAAAAGGATTTATTTCCACAGGACCAAAAATAACCTGAAATCATTGCAATTCATTTCCTTGCCTGCTTTTCATCTGCTTGGTAAAATTTGGCCCATGGCAGCAAGGAGGAGAATGCAACAAACTAAATTCCATGCAGGAGCTGATTAGAATCTGAAGAGATGTTTTTGTGGGTGGAATGCTGCTTTGCTCCTCTCACAGTTATTGTCTCAAAATTCATCAATCCCATTGTAGTAATTATATTAATCACCTTGAAACTCTGGCAGGATGTCACGCATTATGAAGCCATAGTCTGCTATAAAATGATTATTCAAACCTTCCCCCTCCGGAGAGGACAGTATGTAGCCTTACCTGGGGAGACATTCAGGTCAGAGCTGAGAAGCTGAGTAACCAGTCTTCCATGAATTCTACAGTGAAACGACTGTATTTGAAGTTAAGGCAGTTACATCTTTTGACATCGAACCAAAAATAGTTACTTACGTTGATGTGACAACCTTAGAGTGCGGTGATAAATGAACAATATTTTGTTGTTTGTTTGTTTGTTTGTTTGTTTTTTTCTTTCTGAAAAATGTTCCCTGTTTTCAAGTAGCTCTGCTAGTTGAAAAAAGGATAATTTGCACATGTCATTCAGAAAATATTCAGGGAAAACATTTCAGAATGATAATGCACAGCCATGAAAATATGTCTTTAAACCTCCAAACCCAATAAACATAGCAGAAAGTCTTCCAGTGGAGGGCATCTTCTTGACTGCTTTTTAAAGCAATGGCTCTGAAAATAGATGCTTCTTGCTTACCTGCCTTCTCACCCATCATGGGACCGGCATTCACTTGTGAAATGCCAGATCAGAAACAAGTGCTGCCTCTTATTTATAAATACCTCCCCATTAAATACTCTGCATAATGCCTGTGGAAAACAATGTGCCCTGGGTGACTCTCTTCCTCTCACAACAGTTCATGGGCTTCACTGCAATTATTTTCAATGATAATTGTAAAGATAACACCATTTAAATTATCTAATGTTTTATTCAATATTTCGGTGAGTTTCAATTACTTCCAATTATAATTCAACAGCTTTCTATTTAAAACAATTATTGTCCTTTATAACCTGTTTCAAGTCAAATAAATTGTTTGCCTTTATTCCTCCTTGGTGTCTTCCATAGGTATTCATGCTAGGTCTCCCTTTGGTTTTCCAGTTCCCCATTAACTCATGTGGCCTTTCATTAACCTGTTATTTGCCCTCCCACTCTACTACACAATCAAGCCTCTGGAAAAAAAGCTGTCAGCACAGCCCGTGAGACAACCACAATCAATTAAACTCATTAAAAATCAATATAATCCAATTACAAGCAACAAGATACCATCCTGGTTGGTTGAATTGTGCCGGGGTATTTGGAGCTAAGAGGAGTCTGCTGGGACAAGGATAAGTTCCATTGTTAGGAACTGACGATGTCACCATGAGCAGTGACTTCTTACAGGAGTAGGAGCACAAGGCAAGGGAGGGGATTATTGCTACTGTTCATCTTAAAACAGGAATGCTGTGGGATAGGACCATTCTTTGGTTCACTGACCTTCTGGGAAAATAGTTTTTTGAAAGGAAAGAGTCTCCCTAAGACATGCCTGCAGTGTTTTTAACTTATGTGTTATTTTCTTATTTCTTTGTAGCACAAAATATAATCATGTACTTTCAGAGGAACTGGTTATCCTGTGATTTTGAAAAAAAAAAGAAATAATGTTTGATCATAAAGCTATTTGAATCTATGAAAAAAACTCTCCTTGGATATGGGATAGGAAGAAATCCTTCATTTGCAAATTGTTGTCTCCTTGCAGTTCTTTGAAGGTGAGTTCCCAGTTCAATAGCTTCACACAACTGTGACAGTTATTTAGAGATATTGGGGAACAAAAAAGTTTATTTTGTGCAGATGTAGAACAAAGGCACTTTGTCCTTTATTTCACTCAATTTCTAGGGATTTTTGTTGATGAAAATTTGCCACATTTAAAACAAAGTATTTCTTTAAGGTGTCTTTCTTTCCCCAAGAGAAAAAAGAAAAAAAAAAAAAAACCAAACACAACAAAAAACACACATACAAGTCCTTGAATTAAAATCCACCTTTTTTAAAAATCTCTTTTTCTTAGTGGGACATTGATAAAAATGAAAGCATGTGTTCTTCTGTTTGTATTTTTTCCACAATGTTTTTATTTATATAAGATTAATTTTCTACCAGAAAAAGGTGTGGTTTTTTCCTACATTGGGCTATAAAAATCCATAAAGTTAAAAAAAAATCCATTCCGGATTTTTCTCTGGAAATGTAAAATTAGAAGAAATCAAAATAGGTCAGGAAAAGATTTCCATTTAGCCAAAACAGTACTTTTGAATTAATTTATTCTCAATCAAAACATTTCACTCAGCTCTAATCACTGGACTGAAGTCACCCTGCAGCATTCAGAAGGAGTTGATTCAGGTGCTCCCATGGGTTCCCCTGAATTGGAAAAATAATCAGTCAATCATCTTCCTGCTCTCACAGTTTTCTGTTGTTGAGTAATTCTCCAGATCATACTATCCTCTTGCTGAAACTCTTTTGTCTGGCTTATTTTTCTACCTAGCAACGGTGACTGCAGCATCTGCGGCCCCAATCCAGCAAAGCACTTTACACATATTCTTTAGTTAACGTAGCCCCCTTGATGTTAATGAGGTATTCATGTACTTAAAGTTAAGCCCAAGCTTAAGTGATTTGTTGGACAGAGTCCTGAGCACGGGGAAGGGCAGGTGCTGAGAGCCGGTTCATGGGAGTATCCACAGCTCTAAAGCAGCGCGGCTTGGCGGTGGTCAGAAGTTGTATTGATCTGAGTAAATCAGTTTAGAAATTGATGAAGATCCACTTAAGCATCTTCCATTCAAGGCTCCTCTCTAAGTCGCCTCAGAGCTAATTTTATTAGATGTGCTCTCCAAGCAGTTTGAGAGCGGGGCTTGTTCTGACTCATCAAGCTCAACTCATGAATGATTTGCTGAGCTCTTGTAGGCATCTGCAGTGAGGAGCTGCTTGTGCTGGAAAGTGTGAGATTTGTCCCTGGGCACCCATAAGCAACCGCCTTGCTGAAGACAAAGTCTGAACAAGTGAACTCAACCTTCTGAGTTTTTGTACAAATTATGTATTTATAGCCATTTTTAACATCAAAGTGATCAGCCTATTTTGTTCAAAGCTCCATTTCAGGTCATATAGCCTGGAAATTACTGCAATGTACTCTGCTCTCCTATTATTTACGTTTACCCACACACACACCTTGATGTGTAGCTGAAGGGCAAAGTGGGTTCTTCCCGTCTTCTTGCACTCTGTAATCTTATGGATCCCTTTGAATGTAGCAGACAACATCAATCATGTTATATAAGTACATCTATGCAGTGCAGTGCAGTGATATACCTGTCCCTAGGCATTGTCAGAAAATCCCATGTCTTCCCTACAGAAGAGAAAAAAAATATGTTTTTCTTGAAAGTCACCAATCAATTGCTTCAGTGTTTTCCTGCAGACCTGACACAAAAAAACATATTTGAAATGTCAATTCAAAATGCCTCAGAGACAAGTTTTCCTGACTGGCAAAAAGAGACTGACAGTGCTATAGAAAAAAAAAAAATCTGCTGAAAAACATTAGCCAGTGCCTCTGTATGGTCTGGGATGCTGCTAATGGAAAAGGATTGTGTAATTTTATGCAGGTCCACAGTTGGGCCAAATGTGTTACAGGCTTGAGCTGTGAAGTACATCTACAGCAAACCTGATTCTCACCTGTTGCACTGAACATCTGCTTTAACCACTTGGATTTGGGTGGGTTTTGGAACAGGTGTAATAGGTTGCCATGGGCCTTCAGCTGATCCTGGCAAAACCCAACGTGTGAGGGAGTTGTTCTGAGGTCTATCAGTACCACAAAGTGGCACAGACCATTTTACTGCTTGCATATCAATCTTACCTTTCTACACAGACAAGTGATGAAATATCGATGCCTTAAATCTCTAATTCATTGATTTCAGAATTAGTCTTACTATTTTATCGCTGTATCTGATCACAACCATCCAGACACAAAGGACAGGAGTAAGAAATCCATAAGTGCCACTGTGTGGTTAAAGAACAGCTATTCCAGATAGCACATGAACATTAAAACAAGGACAGACTGAAGTCAATATGTCCAAACATATTTTAATCGCTTCTTAATAAGTGGATAATTTGGAGAGATTTCCCAACTCAGTCATTTTATACTTTTTCCGTTCATTCTTCCACAAATCTTCTTCTCCTGTTTGGGACTGAGATAAGGTGCTGGAGAACACCAGTGTCTTTTGCTGATGCTGACTGGGCTCAGGATGCATTGCAGTCCCTTGATCAGATGGGTATTCCCATGCCTCTGGCTTAGACCAAAAGAAGTGCTGTGCTGACCCTCTGCCCTCTGTGTTCTCCTCTGCCCTCCCTGAATCTCTACCTTCCTCAGAGGGGTGGAAAGGGTGTGTTTCAGTACCTCTCATCATGGTATTGACTCACTCATGGTCTGACCCACCTCACAGCTCTGCCATGCAAAACTCAGCATCCCAGGGCAATCCATGTGGCTTCATCACTGAGCTTCATCCCTCTCCTGCAGCCTCTTCCCAGCTTGGGTAACCACAATGATTTGGCCTGCTGCCTAGTGGATCTGCCCACACACCAGCTCTCTCCTCAGCCCCGCTCAATGCTGATCAGCTCCTTCCCAAAATCTACCTGCCAACATCCCAATATGCAGCTGTTTATGGTTTAGGTTAGCAATGTGGACAGAGAGTCAGGGTCTGTTCACCTGAGGCAGGGGCTGCTTCTGGGGTGAAGTGATTAAAATATTAACTGCTGGAATAGCTGTCCATCCCACTCATCTCCATCAGAAGCAATTAATATGGATTATATATATTTTGCAAGAAGAATATCTTTCCTTTCAAACCTTGGAGGAACTCCAGGGAGGATTAGGTGGAAGACTGAATGAGCTAATTTGCATAAATTAGGTAAAATGTGAATAGTAATTTGCATTCAGAAAGACTCTCTTTGACTCTTCATGATATATTGATGCCATCTGGAGCACCTAGCTATGAACTAGATATTTGTTGGAATGATTTTCCCTGGGCTGTTCCCACAAACTTTGAGGGTATGTTCAGAAATATTCTCCTTTCCTCCAATTGCTTGGAGCAGGGTTAAAGACCTCTTTATACCATTGGCCTTTTTTATTCAAAAGAGGACAATTCAGATAGCTTAAGGAGAAGTGGGTGGTGCATTGGAAATACTCTAATTGCTGTTCTTTACCAGAGGCAAATGCTCCCAGAGTGTGCTGTGTCAAATCCCCAGGTTAACGAGGCAGGGTAAGGAAATGGTCAGGCTGGAATGTCATGTCATTTTTCTTTCCTCAGCTTAAATAATTTCTTTGGGAGCCATATTTTGTGGGCTTACTTTTATTTCCCTTTGATACACAGTTTTTCCTTGCATTATACCAATTTCAGCCCCACTCCTCCCTTTATCAGACAAAATGCCCCATCCCTGTAAGTGTTCAAGGCCAGGTTGGTTGGGGCCCTGAGCAAGCTGGTCTGGTGGAAGATGTTCCTGCCCATTGCAGGGGGTTGGAACTAGATATCTTTGAGGTTCCTTCCAACCCAAACCATTCCATGATACGTCCTATGTGCACTGGACTTCTCACACATCCACAAGGAGCTCACTGCCCCCTGCCCAGCTCCAGTGGCTCCAGCAGAATATATTAGATCACTACCTCCCTTCTCTGATGGAGTTTATTAGATCACTCCTTTTATACAAAGGCCAGCACTGAGACAATTTTTCCCAGGCATCCATAAATCTCCACAGCTCATAAATACTCTTCAAGACAATGGACTTTCTGTTGCCCCTTGGAGATTTGGGTGCAGCCATCACTGAATCCCTCCAGGAGTGGTTGAGCGGGTGGTCTGCAGGTTCTCCTCCAAGAGCTGCTGATGTTGCTGAGGCTCACAGAAAGGACATGCTGAGCCTCAGCATCACTGCTTTGCACAGACAAAATCATCAGGCTGGAGCTAGACCAGGCAAGTGTAGCACTGTAGAGGAATGACAGTTAATAGCATAAAAACTTTACGTGCCCCAAGGTTTCAGGGCAAACAGACAAAGACAAAGGGTCAGAGAAGTTCAAGATGCCAGAAATGAGAAGAAAACCTCTTTGGATGTAACCTTTTTAAAGTAGGATGGTAAAGGAGGCTGGCGTCAAGTTTTGAATGTGATTTATAGTATTCTTATGTAATAAGAATTGCCACAACCCCCCAAAACCAATTATTTTCACAGCTCTTCTCCAGACAAATGTGTCTGAGGTAACAGACAAACACAAACTGGAGCATGAGTCACTTGCTCATGCAATTGCCAAGTTCACAGACTGAAGTCCGTGACAAGTCGAGTCTGTATCAGCTGCCCATGCTTGAGAGGCTGGATTTGGAATATCTGAGATGACCAGCCCCTGACTACAACTATCAAAACTGGGGTAAAGGTAATAGCATCAGACTACTTCTAAATAAACACATTCAAAGTTAAGAGGATGGATAAGGATCTGGTGATTATTTAATAACTGTATAAAGAAATAAACTTGTACATCCTGCAATTAAATTCCGAGAGCTCTGGAAAGCTCTCTTAGAGCTGCAGAATTAGAGGTCATTTTTGTGTGACCTGAGGGCTAAGACGGTATCAAAAATATCTAAGAAGTTTCAGACTCAAAATCCCTGACTGTGCTTAACTCCTTTAGGCCATTCTTATTTTCTTTTTGAGAACAGCAAAAACAGCAATAACTTTTTATGCAACTTTGTGTGTGTTATATAAACTTTTAATAGTAAATGGTAAGCTGACAATTTTCAGATTAAATGTTTGGGTTTTTTTTTTTTTTTCTGTTGGTGAATATCAGTAGGTCAATACAAGCTGTTTATGGAGGAATTCAGTTTAAATGAATTTTCCCATTTGAAGAACCCATAATTTTTTAAAAAGGCAAAAATTCCTGTTTCCTCATTTTCAACAGCTAAGTTAACGATGTTTTTATTTCAGAAAGCTCACCACCATCTAAATGAAATATCTTCAAACTATCTAAATGAATTGTGTATTGATCTGATCTGTATTTTTTTTTTAATATTATTGGTTCACAAACACTGATAAATCCAGAACAGGGAATATGACTACAAAATCTTCCAAATTCCCACAGAGAGACAAAGCATTTCCTTTACTCATCTAATAACAAATAGCAATCATAATGAATGTCATAATTACAGTGGTCGTGAGGATAGTTATTGGCAATTTAAATAAAACCTCTCCCAGAAAACAGGAGAAGGTGGGAAGGAGTGAGGTGGGTGGATGATGGTTTAAAAGGATGGTTATTGATCGAGTTGTTCATGGTGGATTAACTCAGGAAGGGAAAGCTAGATTTATTGTAGCTTTATCTGTAAAAAATTGAATATTTGCTTAATTTTATTGCATATGTACAACATAACTCGATGATTACACACAGTTTATACAAAAAGCCCATACTAAAGCAATTAAATACTCATTGTGTTAGTTTTTCTGGCTCAGGAGGAGGACTAGATACTGCCTTGGGCTCTCCTCCAGCCCTGTCTTCTGTGTTTCCATACCCCACAGGCCAATCCTTCCAAAACTGGCCTTTACTGAACTGGGCTCAGAGCCACCTGGGCTCTGACAGGAATTTCCCTTAAGATCCATTTTGAGTCCAAAGAGCATTTGGGTAGGTGGTTTGGCCAGGCAAGATAGGAGGCTCTCCTACACTCTCCCTAAACTCCTGGACAAGTTATATGCAAGTGTTATTCAACCTTTTCCAGTTTTTTGGACTCTAAAACATACTTGCTTTCCATGTGTAAGCCCTGTCCAGCAAGTCTAAACCTACTGTGAAAAGCTTTACCCTTTTGCAAGATTTATAGCTGCCCACTGCAGAGCCATTAGAAACAGCCCCCGGGCCAGAGGCATCCTCTGGGGTTGAAAACCACTGGTTTGCACCAGAGGACTCCCAAAGTAATGCTGCAGAAGGTTGGTGCAGGATCCTGAATGTGTTGAAACTAATGGGACAGGCTCAAATCTCAGCTGGAGATAATGGAGTAGAGAATTATTCACGCTCTGAAACTGCCCGCTCGGGTACCAGCAGCAACACAGCTCTGCCTTGACCTAATTTACTTTATTCTCAGGAAGATCTTACAGCTCTGGGCTGCTGCTCAGCACCAGGGCACTGTCAGATCTTCTAGTCTAAAGGCACCTTGTGACCCAGCTACCTACTGGGCTGTAGGTGAGGAGGGCAGGGCAGGCACTGTGAGCATCAG
Organism: Lophotriccus pileatus; assembly: GCA_035583135.1. Taxonomy (NCBI): domain Eukaryota; kingdom Metazoa; phylum Chordata; class Aves; order Passeriformes; family Tyrannidae; genus Lophotriccus; species Lophotriccus pileatus. Next base: position 7,421,212 of record JAWWES010000018.1, on the reverse strand, counting down.
GGATGAGCCAGGGTTTGTCTTGCAGTCCTGGGGACCTTTTAGAGTCACAGAATCATTAAGGTTGAAAGGGACCTCCCCAGATCATAAAGTCCAACCATTAACCCAGCACCACAGTGTTCACAACTAAATCATATCCCCAAGTGCCACAGCCACATGGCTTTTGAACACTCTAGGGAATGCTGATTACACCACTCCTCTGAGCAGCCTCTTCCAGTGCCCGATAACCCTTTCAGTGAAGGAAATATCCATAACATCCAGTCTAAACCTCCCCTGGTGCAACTTGAGGCTATTTCCTCTCATTCTGTCAGCTGGAGAAGAGACCAGACCCCACCTGGCTACAATCTTGTTTCAGGTAGTTGTAAAGAATGTTAAGGTTCCCTCCAAGCCTTCTCTTCTCCAGGCTGAACCCCCCCTCCCAGCTCCCTCAGCTCCTCATCTGACTGGTGCTTTTCTGTGTGTTTTAGCACAGGAGGCTGCAGAACTCCCTGCCAAGAGAAATCATTGACTTCTTTGTCTCAGATAACACTGAGAAGTCCAAACTCTGATTAAAGTTGGCTTGTTTGCTTGCCCTCTCTGTAGTTACATATGGGTATAGGATTCACCTATATCTACTGCACTTCCCCCCCCAGGAGAAAACATTTCAACAGTACTGAGAGGAGTCTAATCAGGTATAAAAACCAAAGTGAATTGCACTTGCTGTAGAATCGGGGTAAATTACTAGTGCAATGATAGAGCCCCTCTCCTGTTTTAATCCATTTTAATCTCATTGTTGAGTTAATAAAACCTATTGGTTTACTAAATCAATGTGGGGTGTGATTCATTATTATGCATGCTGGTACACAGATCTGAACGCAAACTCCCTCTGCTATAGACTGGAGCATCACTGATCCAATGGAAGTTGGCTCCAGGGAAAAATTACCTCTTACCAGTTGTCATAGAAAGGCACTCTCTACGGTAAATTTTTGCCTGTGTGAGACAGAGGTTATATTTGACTTCGTTGATGCTGAACGCACTTGAAATATTTTTACAAATGAATTAATCTACAAACAGAAAAGAAATCTCCTTTTGTTTGAGTTCATATTGGATTCATTTATGACCATTAAGCAAAACAGCTATGCCCTATAATGAAGAGGGATTAGTAGGGAAACAAATATATTTGTAAGCTTTATTCTTCCCCCTGTATCTATTAGAACAAGCCTGTGTTTCCAGCTTGCATTCCATTTTCTTTATGGCAGGCTGCAGGAGTTGAGACATAAATTAAATAGACAAATTTATATAAACTCTGAATTTCTGCTGCTTTTCTGTCTCAGATCATATCATTCTTGCCAACAGTCTTCATTTAGGAGGGTCAATCTATATACTACTAGAGAAAAAGACACCTTTTTTTTCATGCTGTTCCTCCCAATATCTCTCTGAAAACGATGACGTTCTATGAACTTAAAAAGTATCTCTCTTATTTATAGCTTTGCAGATATCAGATATTTGACAGAAGCTTTTTCTTCTTTAAAAACCATTTTCAGGTTTTTATTTTTTTTTATTATTATTATTATTTTTAATTCTCGTAAAAGGACTTGAAAGGGCTTGAATCAGAAAGTGCTGGTCTCTTGAGACATGTACACCAGTTTTCCTGATCGATAAAAAGCATCCAATTTGTCACACCCCATGTAAAAACATCTGGGTTAAAAAAGTCTGTGCTATGTACATCCACAGGTCCTTGCAAATAAGAATGCATCCCAGAGTAACAAAACCAGGACTCCCAAGGACTTCATGACAGCTGTGAAGGACTCCAAGCTCTGACATATGATCAAGTGAGAGCAACTTAACAAGTTACCAAACATCAGAAGAGCTGAGGTAGCAGTCTGGGCACACGTTCTTGGCTGGTGACAAAGATATAATAATGCAATTTAACTTCGCTGACAGTGAAATAAAGTGAAGCTACATCATATTATTTTGCATTAGCTCCGGGCAAAGAGCATATGTATGGACAGGTGCCTTCACTCTGCTGATGTGCAATAACAGATTAAGCCTCCATGACCCAGTGTTTTATCCAAAATCTCAGATTTTGCCTCAAATATCTTAAGCTTTTACTAAATCAGCCGAAGGGGATCCTTTAGCCAACATTCATCAGGGAAAGGCAGCAGCAGCACAGCACCCCCTCTGCTGATACATGGAATGTAAACAGGTTGCACTGAGCTAAGATGAGGTCTGCAGCCTCCCTTCCACCAACAAAAGGAGACAATGACACACAACAGACTCACGCTTTCAAGCTGAGGTCAAATGTCTGAAACTTAGTCTAGACACAGACCAATTGAAATAGGGTCCCACAACAGAAAGAGGCCTCAGCTGCATAGTCAAAATGTGTGTATTTCAGCCTCCTCAAAAATTAAGGATATTTACACACTTACAGGGCCTTTGCCCTGTACTTGTTTGAGGTGTCCATTCCAGCAAATGGCATTCTGGAGTCTCTCAAAGAGCACCCAAAAAAATGTAAAGAACTTAGTTTGAACCAGCAGTATTTGGTTTTGGGATGAAAAAGAAAGAACATGAAAGTTTGAACATGGAAAACCTGTCATGAATGGGTTCATTAGGGCAGTGACAATCTCAGCTCAGAGGGCTGAGCCCCTCTGAGGTCCATTTGAGCATTGCTATCGATTCATGGAAAGATAGAATGGTTTGGAATGGAAAGGTCCTTTGACATAATCTAGTTCTAACCCCTCTGCCATGGGCAGGGACACCTTCCACTAGACTTTGACTTCGAAATTGCTCCATGTTGGTTGCTGTTGCCCTAATTTTCTGCAGGAAGCTGGGTTGTATGTCAGAGGTTGGGTCTTCCTGGTGACCAGGCAGGATGTCTGTCTACAGTCATGTTACAGAAATTGTAATATACTGTGTATATACAGTGGGATTAGTGCTCACCTTAGAGGGCTAAGTCCTGTGAGAAGAGAACCTGAGCATTGGCTGAATACAGGAAGTCACAAGAAAGGCTTTATTTACTGTCCATACCTGTCTCTGTGGGTCTGCTCAACAAATGGGACAATGGGAGAAAATAAGTAGGTAAGGAGGACAGTGCCAGAGCTTCCACCTGGAAGAAACAGAATGCAGTCAACTTCCCTTATCTACATGCTGAATTGGTTTATCTTGGAGCACTGAGGTCCTAGTGATGGATTATATACAGCAGAACAGGCTCAGCAAATTCTTCCTTTATTGTCCAGTTCAGCAGCAGCTGTGGAGAGCAGTTGTATTTCTGGGATGCTGTGCTCACTCCTCCCACGACACCTGCGTGCTGGGGGAGACTGGAGAAGAGGCTTTTCTCAGCATCTGTTCCTCTTTCTGCCTTTTAGTTTCCTTCTTGGATCATAGGTTTCAAATCACCAGTCCACCCTGGCTCTTTTACAGCAACTGACCTGACAAGAACTGCATCAGTATAAAAGATCCAGCTACAAATCACTGTCAGACTGCAGAGATGTCTTTTCTACTACAGAGCTGGAGTAGATATTGTATATTCAAAGGCCACCAAAGGAATCTATTCCTCTAGTCCATGGGGTATTTTCGGTTCTTGACCCAGGGTTATATCTGTGCACAGAGAGAAGAACAGGAAAGAAGGGGGGAGCAGGAGGCAGAGAGAAAAAATTAGGGCATTAGTACCTATGCTTAGTGGTAGACATATAAATATGGATTTATTCTGCTGAGAGAAGTGATTGGCAGGATCTAGGGGAGTATGAAAGTGGGGGTCTGCTGAGATGCCCCTGATTTTACACACTCAGGTGATATAATCATAAAAAGCCTACCTGGGAAGCTCTGACCATGCTGGTGTCTCTCTGCTATCCCAGTACAACCACTTTTCCTTCTGCACTTGTCTGTGACCATGCCCATCTACCTTCAAGATTAGATTTATTTTAAAATGCATCTCCCAGTGACTCCTGCAGCACAGTCTCAGCTGGCAGCCTTGGCTCACGCTGTGTGGGTTACGCTTGCTTGTTCTCAGCACAAGCCAGATCCAGCAGGGAAGAGGCACAAACTCTGTTTTGTGTCAGGGCCAGGAAAAAATCTTCATGCATAGAGCTCGTGGGCAGACAACTCAAATCACTGGCACAGAACTAAACTCTGGAGTCCTCATAATACCTGGAGGATTGTTCTTCTTAACCTACTTGCATTTTATTTTACCCGTCTCTTCTTTCTGCCTCTGCCACTCGAACCGCTAAGTTACAAATCTGTCTTGTAGAAGAATCTCCCTCAAATGGCCTCCCTGGGCTTCAGAACTCCATTAATTAGCATCTTTTAAATGGTTGGGTAATATTCGTTGCTCCTTTTTGAAACCATTTCCCCAAGCCCTAATTTTAATAAAGCTGGTTCTCCTGAACATTTGAATATTCAGGCCCTTGGTTACAGAAAGACGAAAGAGGCATTTTAAAAGACAGCTGGGCAAGAATTACTTAAATGGCTGATATAATATTGTGTGTCTGTGTGTGCGTGTGAATGTGCAGCACCTCTGAGATAAAGCATTGTCTTAGAGGTGTTTTCTGTGTCAGGGTACATGAGATCAGAATATCTGTCATTCGGGAGGTGGCAGTGTCTTTCAGGGCAGTAACAACAGCAGGGGCTCTGGGGTAACGTGGTACCATGCAATATGTTTGAGTGTGGAGAATAATTTCTTTCAAAACACACCAGAAAGGGCTGAGTTTGCTTCCTACAGCTGCATGCACTGTTTCACATGTGAAAGGTGAGCTGAATGTTGCTGTCTACTTAAAGATCTTAACCAGGGGAGGGTGTTTTGTGTTTTGTATTTTATGTATTGTTCAAACTTTATAACCCCACCAGCTGGGGCTGATGGTAGCAAAGGCAGAAACAGTATGACTGATTTTGTGTGAAGCACTTCTCCCATCATCTGATGGGGATGATGTACTAAAATCAGGTAGGTATAAATGTTTTTTATTAGCATTGTCATTAAAGATCTCCTGTTCTGTGGGGTATCACCACCTTGCCAGCAAGATCCAGCTTTGCTGTAGAGGAACAAGAGGACAGCCTGGACTCCCTCACCCTTCCTTTTTTCCTCCTGAGGCTGACAACAGAGGTGTCAGACCCATGATGGTTTTTGTTACATTGATATATCTTGTCAACTCTGGACAGGGCATAGAGTCTCTGATTCATATCTCACAGGTTAGTGGATCAGACAGCAATGATTTCTGTCTTATCACAAATCTAAGGTTCGGTGATCAGTGAGGTATAAGTATTTCTTCAGATACTTCAGCTTGCCTGGGCAAGATTTACAGTGGTTTCCTTGCTGAAAGGCTTTATACACTGTCAAAACCTCTCCTGAGTCACAGAGCTGCCTATCAATGGGCTGTTATTTGCTCAGAAAGCAGCTGTGTTTTCCCTCTAGATGCAATGGCATAGCCATGATTTGTAGCTGTTGTAAAATGATGATAATCTGTTATTCACAACCACTAGAGGTGTGGTCACGGGGTTTTGCTGAGCTGTACCTACTGCCCAAGCTAATACAATACCTGAAAAGTAGATTGGAAAATTTGTTCTTCTTTTAATTCACCTGCCATGCCCCGACCCCACTGTCCTCTTTGCTGGTGGCCATTACTGACCCTGAAACACCCTGAGGAAACCTTAGGCAGCTGATCCCAGCTGCTGGGTGATTCACACACCAGCAACGCTCCTCACCTCTGGTGGAGATCAGCCTCACACTGAGAACCTCTAGTGAAAGAACTAGCACAATTTTCAATAGTTTCATTCTCTGTATTTGTTTCAGTGACAGATTCAAGCAACAGTTTCAATTCTTAAGCCATTATCTTCTTAACAAAAAGGCTTTTCAGGAATGCTGCAGCACTCTCTGTCTCTTGTGCGGGAGCAATGCCCTCTGTGACAATGTGTGTGCTGCACTGAGTCCTTGTCCCTTTTGCCAAATCATGTCCTCTATCCACTTGACCTTAAGGAGATGCTCCTTAGCTGACCCCACTCACAGAACAGTCACAGGAGGTCAACATTGTACACTGACTTGCAGACAGAAGGCCAACACTCTGTATTTCAAGATCAGAACGTTGAATTCAGAGGAAATGCAGCAAAAAGATAATGCAAGAGAGCCCTCAGGCTTCCATGTTAGACCTATGGCATGGAGATGGCTCCTCATTCCCATGCAATTTCCCTCTAAGCCACTGGAAATGTGTATGGTGCAGCGAATCTACCCACAGAGATTTGAGGGCAAAATTCCGGGATTTAGATTCGTGCATAGATGGTCACAAACCCAAATTTAGTAAATAATCCCGAAATTTGACTCCTCTTCCCCCTGCTTTCTTGAATCATCTCTGTGGTCTGGGCTTCTTTCCTCTGCAGTCCCAAAGGCTGGGTGCAAATGGAGGTTGGGTGAAGCAGAGTTTAATTTAGATTTGCTGCCATTCAGCCTAAATGCAGTCCGAGGGTTTGGAGCCACTAGTGAAAGGCTGAAGTGGAATGGATAATACACTGGAGTAAATGGCTGGATAAAGGGCCCACAGCCACACTGTAGCTCTTCACTTGCTTGTGGATCATCTGCAAATTTATCTTCAGTGGCTTCTTTTTCGAGAGGCAGCCCCTCATCCTGCAGAAGGGGAACCCAGCAGAGCAGCAATCATTGCACATCACTCCTAAAGCTCTCCTGCATCCACCTTACCCCAGGTGGGGGTTGCTGCATGTGGGTATTTTGGTCTCTGATTGGGAAAATCAGAACATTTGCCTGCTCAGAGGAGGTAGAGCTTCTCTACCCAAAGTAAGAGCAATCAGCAGCCAGGCCAAGGGATGCAACCACAAACGCAGTGGGAGAGAGTAGGCATTTTGGTGAGGTTTATGTAGGGTTTTACCATACTACAACCATCCTACAATGTACAGGATGGGTCTTCCTTCTTTCTGAATTGAGTGGTCTTGTGCTTCTTTTAAATTTTGCTTGTGTTTGGTTCAAACATAGCATTTCTTTTTTTAAAAAAACTTGGAAGACTGTCTTGTACACACATTTTGCAATAGAAATCTGATCTTGAAAGGCAGAAAGAAAAAAGAGAGAACAGGATTTATAAAGGCTCAAAGTCAAATATTTACTTTCTCTATCTCATTTCTTTGCATCTGCTTTAGTAATTGCTTATAAGTGGAGAACCTTCTAGGTGAGATGGAGAAAAGTACGTTTTTTTTCAGGAAGATGTATAATAGGTGAAAGAGATTATTATTGGTTCTAAGTGCAGAATAAAACTCAGCTTCAGGCCTTCTTTGCTTAGGATGAAAACACCTTTTCATGATTTCTATGCATATGAAGGAAAGTGAATCTTTTTCTCTTGTAGTAATTGCATTTTTAGTCACAATTGCCTGTTATCTTTGTGTTTCCCACAGGTGGAGATATTGGTTTCAATGGAGGGTTTACTGTAGCTGTTCATCTCTCAAAACCCTTTGTGATATTATGAAATACCAGGCTGTCAAATAATCAGTGTGGTTTTTTTTTTTCTAATGAACACACATGCACAGGCAGTAATTTGTTTATTCAACTTTTCGTATAGGTTTGAAATTTATTCCAAAAGCAAGCAGCAGCATATAGAGAAATCAGGTTATGGTTCAGGGGGGAGAGATGGAACCCCTTCCCAGGGACTGCCCTGGGAGCAGATCCAAAGGTCATTTGTTTGCTGACAGTCCGTGACAACACCTGTGGGAATCTGTTCCACTTTCCCCCATTCAAAGAATTTTAATTTGAAATTTTAATTTCTTTTTCAGGGAGCCTTTCCTGTATCATTCATGAAGTCTCTTTGTCAGCATGGAAATAATTCTAATCACCTCAGTTTATTTTTCCCTTGTTCGCTATTTTTGCTGCAGTCTGATGAAACTAGTTTGGTCAGCTTCCCGTTTGGTAATAGGCAGATTCACTTTCTGATTTTCAGTCACGCACAACACAGCAAGAAAACAGCTCACGGGGGTGATCAAAACACCTCACTGAAACCATTTCTGCTTATTTTGTATTTTGTAATTATTCTTTTTCTCTTTTTTCCCTTCAGCATCATGGAAATATTGAGTCAAAATTAGGTTGCCAACATCACTTAAAAAGAGATGAACGATTTTAAATCCCTAGTCAGTGTTAGAATCCATAGGCAGTACTAAAAGAAAAAAAAGGCAAACATTTATCCTCAGAATCAGCATAATTGTCATAGTTATTCTTTGTTTTACCTAACAAGCTCTGAATTTCAGATTACTTCCCTTTTTTTTTCCACTGGTGCTCGTGAATATCAAGAAGTGTGAAAGCAAAGATAGGACGCCAGACTTCTGAAGAAAAAAATTGTTAATCCACTTTGCTCTTCTGCTCTGGCCTCAGTCTGTTGAGAGGAGAGGACCGTGAAGGTGAAAAGAGCAGGGAAACAATTTCTGCAAACCCATGCAGTGCTTACAGGAGAACAACATGAAAATAGGTCTGAAGCTGCTTCAAGTATTGTTTTGTCCCTTTGATAACCTCACTCAAACCATCTTTCACCTCCGTTTTAGAATCTGCAACAAAAAAAATAAAAAAAAAAAAGGGAGAAAACAGGCCAATGAAGAGGGATGGGAAAGACTTTTCTATTTCACAGTCTCTCCCAGAGATTTGGTGGTAACAAAATGGAATGGACACATTGCCAGGGTGGTTCGCTTCATGAAGACCTAACTTGTAGCAGATTTCAGTTCTGCAAGCCAGAACCACCCTTTGTCAAGCAGATCCCATCCTAGAAGCTTAAAGAAAACCAATAGAAACACAAGGCTGATAATCTTGTCAGCAGGTGGTGTGTCCATGTGGGGCTGTGGACAGTGAGCAGCTGGAAAATAGTGGTTGCTGTTAGTGGATGGAAAGAGGGAGGATCCTGGGCTTATATATCATGTCCTTCTGTGAGGAGAAGGGAGCTGTGATATCAAAACCGTCATTCCCTCTGAGAAGAGACTTATCTACCTGTCACGACTCAGAATTTGATGTGTTTTCAATGCAGTTTTATGTGATGGATGGTTTGGGCCCCCTACAGTTTACCTGCCAAAAGTTAATGTAAATGCTCCAGAAGTTTGCAGAGGAAATGAAAGCCCAGGATGTTTCTGAAATCTGGGAGATAATTAGTGTGATTTACATCCTCGGCATTACAGGAAGCTCAACATTTCTCGTGTTCCCATGAAATGCTATTGGAGGAGTGGGGGCTTGGGAAAATTATATTGGCTGAAGTGCATGGATCAGGATGCTTGTGAATAGTGTAGCTGCTAACACAGACGGAAAGCTGATAACAGACTAAGGGGGTTTCAGATCCCGCTGCTGCACAAGGACACACTTTTACAGATGCTGGAACTGCTGAGCTAACTGCTTTTCATTTGAAAACTACTGCTTTGAATGGGCAAGAAATGTCTTTGCTATACTTAGAGGTAGATTATGTGACGGGAAAAAATAGAAAGGGCTATTTCATGTGCCAGCACATGAAACTGCCTCTGAGTACTGCCAGAAAAGGAGAAAAGCACAGCAAAAGCTTATCAAAATCTGTGTCTAATGAGGAGCAGGTGTGAATTTTTCTCAAAGGCAGGTTGCAGGCCGGCTCCAGGGAAAGGTGACACGCTGTTGTGGTAGGGAAGGAGAACACAGGGGTAGAGAAGTGGGAACCTCTGGAATCCAGGTCTTAAGTTTTGGCTTGTTGACACAGGACAAACAATTCAGTGCTCACTGTTCTCGTAGATCAGTCACCCTTGTCACCAGGACTGAGACTGCACAGTTCAGCAGGATTGCTGTGGATCAGGAAGGTCTGAGGGGCACTGGGTACAGGGAAAGCCTCAGTGCTGAAAGCTCTGGACCAGAAAAAAAAGGTGGGGCATTGGCAGACAGAAGGGAGGGATGCTGGTGGAACAGGGCTAATAGGAGATTTCCATTTTTCCAGGTTATTTTGGGGATCTAGCCAGTGTGATCGTGCCTTTAATATTTTAAATATAATTTAACTTCACACATTTTTGCCCTGTATAACCCGCTCTTGCTTTCTCTCAGAGAGATCACTTCAGTCCACACCAGTGAGTCGCCATGGAGACTACGGCCATGTGATGGCAAGATGTGACACCACACCGCTGGAGCCTCACCACTTAATTATTTATTAATAGACTTTTACCCTCATAGCCTCAAGACATGCAACATCTTGTTACCAAGGCTGAGAGAGAAACAAGAAACAAAGGCACAAAGAAAGGGGAGAGAAACACAGGCAATTACACATAATTAATTAGAAGTACTATAAACAGGCCAGGAAACATGTAATAGGAGTGGAAATTGAACTGAAAAACCTACAGGTCAATATTGTTTAGCTGAGGAAGTACCTGGCTAGGTAGGGAAAAAGACACTCAATATATGGGAAGGTGAATTTTGTGGCCAGGGTCAGTTCACTGGGTACCCACTGCAGGAACATACTGTTCATATTTTCAGCTGGAAATAAACTAACAGCTAAGAGCAAAACCACATTACCCCGCCTTTAAAATCTTGCCATAAAGATTTTTATCACCCGCATCAGACATAAGAACCTTGGAGACCACAGGAACACGTGGCTTTGATGACTGGTCACAATTTCTGAATTGAAAGAAGTCTCTGGCAAACACTTGTGAAAACCTCTCACAGCCTGAGTTTTTGGTCAAAACAGACCTGGCAAGTAACAGGTCAATTCACAAGAATGAGTGCCAGTATATAAAAAAGGTCAAGATGCACAGTAAGATTTCCTTACTTTCTACTTGCTTTAATTGAACAGCTAATCTAGCCTGTTATAATGGAAAATGAGTAGGGGCAAAAAATTTATGATTCATCTTATTTCTGTCTCTTTATACCTCCGTAAGAGCTACAACATTAGCAGACCAGGTACTACTTTTTCTGAAATCTTCTGTTCAATGCAATTAACTCAACAACTCTCTTAGGGATCCTTGTGCCTTCTACAATTGGTGCCTCTACACTAGGAAGAGACTGAGAACAAGTTGGAACTCTGACAGGGCTTGTAAGGGGACATCTGTGTCCTCTGGATAAATATCAGATGTGAGGAGACAATGCAACGGGCAAAAAAAATCAAAATCATTTCATAATGTGCCTTCAAAAGGGGAAAAATATAAAAATCCTTCAACTCCAAGTACGATATAAAGAAAAACTAGAGGAAGTACATGGCACAGAGCCAAGCAAATTTAAGGAACAAATCTAGCAAACAATGAAAAGTAACAGCTCTGACCAAAAACAACCATTAAATGTTAAATGCTGCTCTTGTAACTGACAACAACAACAACTTTAAAGGGCTGTTTTACTAGCATGTGTATGTGTGTGTTGGGAATACTTAGTATCTCACAAGGCTGACTGTAAATTTGTATTTCTTGTGTTTTGGTATGGTTCACTTTTTTTAATATTTATTTGGTTTGTTTTTTTTTCTTTACAAGTTTGTGGTAATTCAAGGTGAAATCTACAGAATCTGATTAATTGCAGTTAAGGAGGTTGGAGCACTTCTCATTTAGTCTGTGTGGGCATGAAGGACTGTAGGCATCACCTGCCTGCTTGGGCTCTGAAGCTGTAGGTTCAGCTGGAGACACCTCCTACCATTCATGAGTGAGGCAAAAAGTCTTCTGGTGGTGGACAGAGATGAGACACAATGGAGGACCAGGAAGGGGAAAGAGTTTTCTGGCATTCCTGTGCATTTTCAGCAGAGTTTCCATTATTTCCTCATTCTCTTTGTTTGTAATGCACTCTCAGGAAGTGTGATGTGCTGCTGGCTGCATACATACAGCCACACAGTGTCTTTAGGTGGGATCTCAGTGTTTATCTCAAGCATTGTTTAATGTCCAGGTATTTGGCATTTAAAAATCCAAGAGTCTTTATTGCATTTTTCCTCAGCATTTCTTCCCCCTTTGAAGAAGGACAGTGTTTGGGTTTGTCTCTTCTGCATGAAAAGAGGCTAAAGGAAGGATTTCAACTACAGAGCAAATATTGTGGCAACTCCCAAAAATTGATGTCCTGGTCTTCCCTGCCTGGCACAGGTCAGCAGTGTACCTCAAAGCCATCCCCAGCCACCTTTCTTGCTAGTGCTACATGGGAACAGTCGTGTATCCTTTTGTTCACGTGAACAAGCCACAGGGCCGAAAGACTTTTTTGTCTGAAAGGAACAAGGACCCAAGTTACCCCTTATTTTTGCTGTTCCACCCTTATCCTCCTGTCTGTCCTCCAAGAACCCTGAATCTCACTCAGTGGTGCATCTGTGAGGTTTCTTCCTTACCCATCTCCCTAGAGTTTTTTGGAAAAAACTCCTAGCAGCTCTTGTATTCTCTGATACTAGCCAGGTGGTTCTATAATCATATTTAGTACAGCCAGATTAACCTGTCATTAAAAATATAATTGTTCTTCAATTTGCACTTCTTTCTGAAATGAAGGCTGAACAGAATGCCAACGCTCTGAGTGGAACTTTGCTGCAAAGCCTCTGGCAACAAAAAGCTTATTATTTGCAAAAGAGGGGATCCTAATTGGAAAATATGATGGAGAGAAAATAGTGAATCCCCAGTAATCTCCTTCCAAAATGATAATGCATGTGGTATAATGAATATTAATGTATCATATTTATGAAATGGGGACACTGGAAAGTGCAAGATAAGTTTTCCTTCTCTCTGCACTGTACTTGACAAATAACGCTCGATGGAGTCACATTCACCCAGCAGTCGTCCTCCACACCTCTGTCTCAGACACAGTTGAACTGCTGCTGAAAAAAAATGTACCCAAAATTTCCCTTATCTGTGGCCTTACAATAGCCACCATCCCGTCCCTGGCATTCCCTACCCAGAGGTCTCCTCTTGGCCATTACTCGCTTCAATCAAACATGAAACTCCTCACACAGCCTTGCCCATCCCTGTGAAGCCAGGAAAACTCATGAACATGGACCAACTCTGCTGAAAATGCAGTGTTGTCCTAATTTCCATTATTGATAAACACTGGTGATCTCTAAGATGTTTTGTCTCTATTAACATTAAATTTCAACATCATTTAAATGGATTTTAAAGTCAGGTCTCCTGGACTCTTGAAGACATTGGAACTACTTGTGTGAGTAAGCACTAAGACAAAAAATTCAAGAACTCATAATGTAGCCCTTACTGCTTAGATATTAAATGTTAAGAAATAACCAGAGTTTATCCTGAAGTCCTCGGTGGAGATGCTGTTACCCAGAGATACCCCCATATCAGCTAAATTCTTGTTTCCAGCACTATAACCATAGTACATGAAGTTTTCTAGGACAATTGACTCTCCCTTAAGTATAGTCATTACCTGTTCTGGCAGACTTCCTTGTAAGTCTTTAAAAAATAATTCGCAGAAAACTGAGTTTTATTGGAGAGAAATATTCTTTTATTTACTTGCCCATTCCCACACTAATATCTTCCTGCTATCTGCTTCCCTTGGAATTAAGTGGTTAACGTAGTTACTGTGTAGAAATGTAGATTTCCCTTGGCACTCCTTGGACGGAAGAAAGGATAATTTCAGGCAGGTTCGTTTTTAGGTAATGCATCTGCCAGAGCTATCTCAGTACTTCTATAGGACAAATGAGAGTGACAGCCTGGGAGAGCAGGAACGGAAGAGCCATCACACTGATGAAAGACCTGGGTGGGAGCCCAGGGATCTGCACTCAGCTCTGGCCACAAACTTAGGGCGTGACCTTAAGAAAACCATTTTATTTCCCTATTCCTTAGTTCTCTGCCTGTCACAATTTTTACTTTCCCTCAAGTCTTTTTCTACCATGTTGGTGTATATTACAAGCTCTTAGGTAAAATCTCCATCTCATCCTGTCATGTTATTTAGCAAAAAGGAACATGAATCTTTGCAGGGGCCTCAAGAAACTAAAGTACAAGTAACAATAACAGCAATGACAATAGGAAATAATATCCTCAGGACTACAAAGGCGATTCCCTGTCTTCTGATGTCAGTCCACATAATCCCCACACAAAATCCACAGAGTGCTGAAATCACCATGTGGTCCTACTAGGATTACAGGAATGATTCACCTACAAAACAGTCCATCAGTCAGCACTCCTAAGATGGTGATTTGAAGGTAAGGGTGGCTCTGGGACTCTCATCGATCTTTGTGAAGGTTGAACATGGACTGTGACAGCAAGTCCTGTGCTCTGGCTTTAGATTTGGTCCCTGCTACTTCTGCTAAAACAAGGTCTCAGCAACACGCAGCTTAGAGGCTGTGGCACAGACAAGACTGGTTTTGAATACCTATGATAGGGTACATACACAGGACATACAGTTCTGTAGGGACAGTGGGACATATCCCATTGCAACCAATTTGGGGTGTGCTTCTTTACCTCCAGCAAATGCTGGGGTTTTCATCCACATGTGTTATTTCAGAAAGCTTCTAGTCTTGTGAGAAATCACCTCCCCCAGGCTACCCAAAACCTTCAGCCACTGCCATTCAGAGCAATCTCTATAAACAGAATAATTATTTTAATCAGGAGATGTGTTAGAAATAGGATATGTGCAGCTGTTTTGTGGTTCCCTGCACTTCCTGAAATGGCTGCCTGAAAAAGTGGGTTAAAACTGTAGGTGGAAGGGCAGTTGTCATGGAAACTGTATAACTGGCAGCTTCAATTCAATCTTTTCTTCCTTCTGATAATTTTCTACCCATTTTACCACTCAGAGTAGGTACCCTTCTGTCTTGGTTCTCCCTTGCCTTCATCAAGCTATCTGTGATGCCTCAAGTCAGGAGTCATGGTTTGGAAGTGAACCTAGTGGGATGAAATATGGGAAAACAGTGTCAGGGTTGCACTGGGTTTTGTCAGGATCATGAGAGAAACTGACTTCCCAAGTCAGGCAGAAGACCTCAGGGTGTGGGAAGGAGCAACTCTTACTGGGCTAGGACTGTGCTCCAGTGGCACTGGGTACCATCTTGGCTGTGCCTGCTGGGAGAGCAGTGCACTCTGACTGCCCTGTGACCACCAGACACTCAAACAGCTCTTCCAAGGCCTGTGGTGCTCTGGGAGCAGGAGGAGAAATGGTGTCTTTCTGTCAGCTCAGTGTTGTTTTGAAATAAGAATAAATATGGGAGAGGTCATCTTTAAGGCTCAGCCTTGAGCACAGCCAGTGCCAATCACCAACACTTTCTGTGAGAACTTGTTTGTGCTAAGGACTCACTGAGGTTCTATGCCTTCCTGTGACAGTGAAACAAACTTGAACTAGGCCAGCTTCTGAGATGGACCAGTGCAATGCAACTCCAGGTCCCTGGGACTGGAGCAGGATACGAAGCATGTTTTCTGTGGCTGGAAAAGGAGTGGGGAGGGATACTGGATGGAGCGAATTCACCCAGCGTGCAAGTTAAGCAGGACATGGATTTAGTTGGCCCTGCTGCTGGAGGAAGGTGATAACTAGTCCCCAGCAACTGCAGAATTTTGAAATCTTGAATGGCAGAATTTTTAATGTTTCTCTGAACCTTGCTATGTTCACATTCACTAATCCTATTTCAGACATAAAGACAGTTTAGTTTTCAATGTTGTAAGCCAAAGAGAGAATCAAAAGCTTCACTGCTCTGCCTCCTTGCCTGGTTTGTGGAGCTGATTCCTCCAGACACTCCAGGCTGTACAACCTTGTGTTATCAGTTTGTCTGGTTGTTCTGGTTTTCACAGCTGACATTTCAGGGCTATGTCACATCATTGCAACAGGTAGTAGAGGTGGCTCTCCAGACTTCCTCTGCTTCATATCTGGGATGGAAAGCTTGACAGGTTTTGATTCAGATGAAGAAACTGGAGGCTAGGAGCAAAATCCAGCTATTTTCACAACAACAGTAATGCAATGGATCAGTTCTTCACTGCTTATTTTTACAATGATTCCTACTATTTGTGACAGTTCCACTACTTCATTAATATCATGTATTTTTGAGTTATCTGCACAGCCTCTGACAGGTCAGCTAGCTTTATTTCATGGAGGTTTGGAAGCCTGAAGGTTCATTCTGAGTGTGCTGAAGCATAAGATTTGTAGCAAGTCTTAAGGCTCACCATTCACTGCTGAGATTTGGCTGAAGAATTTACTTGCTTAAGGGGGCAAATTCCAAATGCTACAAGATAAATAATCACATTAGCTAATTTGTTTATTTCTTTCCTCATTTCAGGAGGACTTGGGGTTGGGAGAAGTTCAGTTTAGTCTAGTACTCCTGAAAATGAAAGTCCTCAATCCAGCTCAGGTATGAAACAGTCCTTGGCAATGCAAGCAACAGTCTCTGTCCAGTACTATCATACACCTTAATATTAGGTAAAAAATTTGTGGTGATATCTAAAAGAAAACCATTCTGCTCTTACCATTAGTCTTTCCCAGGCTCCAAATCCAGATGTAGCAGGTAGAAAAGCAGATTAAGAAAAAACACCCCAAATCACACATAAACAAAGAAGAAATCTGCAGTAAAAGCAGTGAAAATTCAGAGCCTCCATTTGCAGTGAGGAAAAAGGTACAGCAGTGCTTTGAGAGAACAGCCTGTTTAATCCACTTGTGGGGCTCTGTATGAACACACAAACTCTTCACAGACAAAACTCAGACAAGTTACCATGGCATTTTTGGTCACTGCTTCTTCTGGCAGGGTTATCAAGGTTTCCTCTTTACTGGTGGGCTCTGCCTTCCCATGTAAACCAGCCTCTGACTTTTGAAACAGAAGGGTCGAAACTCTCTGTGCCTTCATTAGGAGCTCATTTCGAATCCCACCTCTGCTTCCCTGCTCTGAACTGCTTGCCCTCCTCAGAGACCTTTAGGTGTCTCCTGCTGCAGGGTGTGAATAAGTTTGACTTTATACACAGATGACGTGTAGTCTCTCTGGCCCACATTATGTGGATAATCAACTCTATAGTCCCTTTCAATGCTTTAAAATCCCTGACTTCTCAGTGCTTAGTTCTGCGAAGCTAATGGTTCTGATATTGGTACGCTCATGATATTGTGTTATTGGTTCAATACATTATTTTAACCTGCAGTGTGTGCTGAGAACCCTTTCCCTTAACCACATGGCTGATTTTTATCTCTTCTTCATTGTACAAAAATACACATGTGATTGAAAATGCCCACAAGAAGTCTGGTGTGACATTCAAGAATATATTTTGAAAAGTTACCATCAGCATTTTCCTTGCATATTACTGTTCTGTAATTAAGCAATACATGTGGCTTGAAAATCCTTAATAAATTCCAGCATGATTTATGGGGATCATTTGTTTAAACTTTTTGTTTAATGGCAGTAGATTCTGAGCTTTTATTACAAATTGTTTTCATTTAGAGTTTAACCATCCCCTGGCCTCTGGATAAAGCACTTATTTGATGCATGCCATTTTTTATCGTTTAGGTGCTAGACCTAAAGCAAAAATAGAATGGAAAAACAGTCCCAGTGGAGAGAAGCAAATCAGTGAGGCAGAGGGGTGAGGATGAGCATGGACAGAGGAGTCAATGAAGGAGCAGATTGGGTGACTGATCCTCTAAGGAGCCAGCTGGAGAAATTGTGGTCGAGAATGAAGGTTTTTTGAACCCATATTGTAAAACCACAACTCTCAGCATGGTTTTGTTCTTAATTAGCTTTGAAATGCAAGTTTGTGTATTTTTACAAAGGGGATCAGTGTCTGCTTCTGATGCCCAGGTCACATGGGCTCAGACCAGTCCCAGCCATGGTGTCTGTGTGTGTGCAGCCCTCCTGAAACCAGGCCATCTGCAGAAGAGGACCATTGGTCCTGGAGGATGACAGCATGGCCTCAGGAGTCCTTTGCACCCATGTTTAACAAGTGTAGCCAAGAATCAAGATTCCAGGCTGCCAAATATAATCTAAAGTGGCCTTGAGAGAATTAATTACCTTCAACTGATCTCGGATTTCTAGTTTTCCTTTCCCCAAATACCCAGATTGCTCCAGCACCTCTAGACAATGTTCCCAAACCCCTAGAGCCTAATGAGCTTTTGTTTGGGTCATTATTTTGTTAAAAAGAACAAACAAACCAACTTTCCAGAAGGTGTATTGCTTGTTATTAGCACTTTTCTACCGATTACTCTCAGTTTTGGAGGAAAACTAAAACCATGAGGTTTGAGAAACCAATCAAACCATGTGAAAAATGAACAATTGGGATTAACGAACCTGAAAATGATCGGTCCGAATTATTGAGTAAATATAGCACTTAAGAGTAATGAAGGTACTTACACAGCACTGGGACTAGTTTCAGAGCTATTTGCCAACTAGACAGCAGTCTAAATTTGCAGCAAATGCTGGGCCTGATTCATCACTGTGTTTTCTATCCCTGTGTGAATCTGGTGGCTGTATTGCAGAGTAATGAATTGAGTTCATTACTCAAGATGTGTAATCCCTCTGCTCACACCAGCCCATCACTTCCTGTTTGGAGAGACCTGGCAGAACTAAGTTGTTTTTTACACAAAATTTAAGTTTTAGTTTGTTTTCAGCAGGTGCAAGAGGCCATTGTTGGGACACAGAAACATGAGCAGAGCCACCACCCAGCAGCAACCAATGTTTTTCCCTTACTTATTAACATTGTCACTGTTGTTTCCTGGACATGCCTGATTTTTTTCCTCCCAGTCCTAGTTTTATCTGAGAAGCAGAAACACAGACTTAAAAATAGGTTCACCTTGCAGGGCTGTCTCTGCTTGGGCATCCTTAGAGTGCTTCCCAGAGATGTCTGCAGAACACCCTCAGTTGAGTGACTTAGGCTCACAGAAGCAACTCCAGAGCACAAGACTGCCAGCATTACCCAGATCTTTCCATACCAACTCCAGATTGTTACTGTGCAAATGAAAAACAGAATTGGGTGTTGCTGTGCTGATTTAACATTGAAAAATTAAAATTCTGCATCAGTTGAGAAGATTGTACTCTGTGCAGCCTGTTTAACTGTTCTCCATACTAACAGCAGTAGCTGATAATAACAATGATGATTTGCCTACATGTGTGGCTGTGCCTGCAGTGGGAGGAAGGCTCAGTGGAAGAGATGAACAATCCTGGCTTCTGCAGGTTCATGCATATGAAACATTGCAGCCAACTAGATGAGAAGAAGGGAGATGGATGTGTAAGGGGGACCTCAGCCACAAGGAGAGTTCGACCCCCACACTGCTTTCCCTTTCCTGAATGGGGAATGGCTGGAGTCCTGTTTGTCATGAATCAGAAACCTCATAGCCAGCTACCTGCACATCACATCTGGATCCCTGTGGCTGGGATGTGAAAGGATTTATAAACATGCAGGCTGTACTTTTATTTTCTGTTAATCTAGTTTAGTGTGACAAATAGCCCCCTGAACAGGACACCCGCTGGCTCTCACCGTCCACGTCACTTGGACAGCCTCCAGCTTCCCAGTGCCTGAGGTGCTGGCTTCCTTCCCAGCGCTTCCCTATATCTGCAGCCCTCCAGCAAGTTTTCATCACTTCAATCTCTGCTGAGGCAGTGACCCTGATGTACTTGTCACATGGTGTTCTCAAGATAGCCATGGCACTTCAGCAATGTGCCCAAGAGCCAAGCAAAATTTAGGAAGTTAGACAGTGCTTCACTTTCTTTGCCATTCCTCTGCTCCTTATCCTTGATGCTCCTTTCTTTCCTCTTTGCTGTTCCATCCAGGGATGGCCTGGGATGAGGTTGTAGGTTGCTCTCCACACATTTCTCTAGCTCTACTACTACCTTACAGTGTGATAACCAGCAACCCAGTCAGCTACTCCAGACATGAGTTTGCCACTCTAAAATAAGGATGTCATTTGCTTATTCTGTTAGATAGCTCCAGGCTCAATGTCTCCAGTTGTTAAATCCTGTTTAAAATCCCACAAAAGGGAGTTTCAATATCACTTGCACCAGGTGCTGGCTTTTATCCAGCCTACTGCTTCATCACCACTCAACTGGCTGCCACCAGCTTAACCAATTCTTTGCTTGTTAATAAATTTTGAAGCAATGGAAGGGAATCATGTCCTTCTTTAAACAGAACCATGGCAGCTCAATTCAATATAAACAATTCTGGCACCCCAAAGATTTCCAGTCGATGGAATGAGCATTTGTGAGGACATCAAATATCTCTGAGCTCTGCAGAAGTCAAACCAGGTGGTCTGAACTAATCTTGTGATTTCAGGGATATCTTCAAAGACGCCTCAACCCATCTCCGAGTGCAAAACAAGATTACAGCAAGGTGGAATTTACAGAATTTGAATTTGGTTTTTTTTGCAAGCAGCAGCAGCAGGATGTATTGAGGTGGGCAGATGGGTACATTTTACAAGGGGCAGAATTTATCATTTTGCTTGGGTGGACTGAGGACAAAGCTTGGTAGGTATGTGCACCTGCAGGAAAGGTGCTTTCTATCAATGCATATGTGCAGTGATGGCATTCATACATACATGTATCAATACATGTGACATACCCTCATGTGCTCCATCTAAGAGCAAATGCTGTTGTGTATCTCACATATATCTTCATATAAGACTCACTTATACATAATCCCTTTCAGATTATGCCTGAAGATGCAGCTAATGCATTCACTGAATCACTTCAGTCCAGTCCTTACACAGAAATCATTAGCCTGTAGAAATACTCTCTTTTTCACCAGCAGACGAAGCCATATGCTCATCCAGAGGCAATTACTCTTCTAATACAAGTTTTATAATAACCTTAAACAGTACAGAATAGCATCATTGTTTGCTTTAATAAATACTTCAGAACACTTTCACTGTATTGTAAAATGGCTTCACAAAATCCTGTTTCAGCTTCTTCCAGCCTGCCTGCAATGACCTCCATCCTTCTGGCCATTTTTTTTTCCTTGAAATTTTGCAGTGACACCCAAACAGAGATGTTTTGAATCACAATTGTGAGGAGTTAAGAATTCTTTTCTTTTTCTCTTCTAAATGACTTTTCATCATGTGTTGGACCCAAGTATCTATTAGGGTAAAATCAATAGCAGTTCCAAGAATGAAGAAAATGCCCCAGACTTAATAAACTTTATGCACAGCCATTGCAGCTGGAAGCTAATAGAGTGGCTCATTCTACAGGTTACTGATTTTTGAACTAAGTCCATTGCTAAAGTGTTTAGGAACAATGTAATTCTTAGCATTACAAGCAAAGTAGGACTCCTGCTTATTTGCCTTTATAGGTACAACAGATCATCAACAGTTTTTCTGGTCTCAGTTCTTAATATCTGAATACCCGTGAATGTTAAATTAGATATAAGCAAACATTCTCCTTCCTTTCTTAATTCCTGTAGGAATGCATGTGAAAAGTTGTATGCTGAGTGACAAGGACAGATAGGAACTGAAGAAACACATCCCTTTGCTGGGACTTCAACATCTCATTGCCTGTTCATGTCAGTCTGGAAGCAAAGGTCAATGACCACCTA
Source organism: Lophotriccus pileatus (assembly GCA_035583135.1). Classification (NCBI taxonomy): domain Eukaryota; kingdom Metazoa; phylum Chordata; class Aves; order Passeriformes; family Tyrannidae; genus Lophotriccus; species Lophotriccus pileatus. The sequence continues at coordinate 7,399,897 of JAWWES010000018.1, read as the reverse complement.
GTACTTTCTAATATTTTTTCTTTTCTAATATATCAGGTAGATCCCTTATTCCTTTCTCTTCTGAAAGTTATGAAGGAGCCAGCGAGTTGGGAAGGATCCTCTGGTTGAAAAGAACTGTTAACTTTAAATAAAATTATTCCTGTGAACACCAAAAGTTCATTGAGGACCAGCTGAGTGACACCCATGACCCTGAGCTTGCATGGAAAGGCAACCTTTGCTCTTTAGGACAAGCTAAGTCAGGCACACACGAGTAACAGCAGCTTCGTTCCCAGTCCCTCCATGAAGAGTAGGGCACAGCAGGACTACTGGCTGCATATCAGTCAGGGAGCCTGGAGAAGACAGTGGGAAGACATTGCTTCTCTCCCTCCCAGGTCCTGCGATGGGACCCATCCAGAATACAAAACACACCCTGTGTCCAGGAAACTGCAACCAAAAACCACCCGGAGACATGAACGTCATGGTTGCAGCACATTTTATTAGCGTGTAGATGGACAAAACAGCAACAGTATTTATAATTCAGGGACATTAAAGAAAATATAGTGGTTGCTGGAAAGCACAGTGGTGCTCTCCATCTGCCTTATCACTGGATTCCAATGGTTGGGTGCCCACAGACCTTTTGCATTAAATGTTACATTGAATTTTATGGCCAGTTACTATATGCAATGTCTGAGCACTCCAACTGCTCTGTCTCCTCCCTGGTGTGGTATGAAATAAAGTTCATGGTAGTAGTGTAATGGATGGCTCGGACCAACTCCAAAAGTGGGGGTTTATCAGGTAATTATTTGAGGGGAGTCAGAAAATGTGCTCTTTTATGTCTACATATAAAAACTGCATTAAGTTTGGAAGGAGCCAAAACATGTCATATCATGGGTTCCCAGTGCTTATTACTTCAGCCCCATTTCTCTTTCCTCCCTTTCTCTTCCAGAGGAGCATTTTTAGGCCTTTGCTTTGCTGGGAGGAGGCCAATTCCAGCATCCGATCCCTCACAGCCCAAGGAGAAAGAGATGCATGTCTGTATCCCTTTCTGTAGTCCTCATAGGTACTGAGCTGGATGTTGGAAAAGCACAAGTTTCATAGCAGCTGGAAAACCCAAAGCCTTTACAAGCTGTAATGCGACTTCCAAAAGTGAAAGGCTAAGGCTGCCTTCACAGGTATTTGGCAAAGAGGTTCTAATACTGCCTTGCACTGTGGGACCTTCTCTACAGGAAGAAGGACACACTTTTTGGCAGGGCCTGTTGTGATAGGACAAGGGGCAATAGCTTTGCACTAAATGAGAGTAGATTATGAATAGTTATAAGGAAGAAACCGCTTACTGTGAGGCTTGTGAAACACTGGCACATGTTGCCCAGAGAGGTGGTGGATGCCCCATCCCTGGAAACATTCAAGGCCAGGTCGGATGGGGCCCTGAGCAACCTGGTCTAGTTGAAGATGTCTCTGCTTCAGTGGGGATTGGACTAAAGGTTGACCTCTGAAGGTCCTTTCCAACCCAAACCACTCCGTCGTCCTGTGATTCGGCTCTCAGTGATGACCTCAAGGAGAACTGCACCTTCACCAGGAAGGCTTAGCAGATGTTGTACTTGCGTAGGCTTGGACTGCATATTTCCATATTTCAGCATTTTTCATTGAAAAGACTGCACCACTAAAAAACATGCTGAAATGTTTTCTAACGTGCAAGTAATGAGTCAAAGACAATGGAAAAAATCCACCAGATTTCTACATGGCATTTGCCTCTATTGGGTGCAAGTAGGTGGTGGGTGGCTCAGCCTGGACGGGGGATCAGCACCATTGGATTGTTGCAGAGGGAATTGTGCCTTTTCTATACATCTCATTTATATCTATCTGAGAAGAGCTGGGCGCATTGTCTCAAAATTGCTTTGAGCTGGGACAGGATGAAGCAGGCTGCGGATACATGAGCTATTAGAGCTATTAGTGATGGTGATGTTAGACAGTATCGCTTGTCTGTCTGCTTTACAGTTATAAATGTGTATCATTTAAAATACAATAAGGGGCCAGATGCTCAGATGGTGCCTGACATCTATCCACCAGCTTCTCACTGCTGCAGCCTTAGCATAAGTCACTGTCTTTACAGGGAAGATATATATTAAAAAAATTTGTTGCTGAGTTTGAGATCCAAATCTTCCGTGAATGCTTGCTTGTTCAAAGACAGGAAGTTAAAATTATTTTATTTTTTAACATGTTATGGAGCAAGTAATCCCTTTTCTGCCAGCCTCTATGTCTTACTTCTGCAAACACCAGTTTAACATGAGCAAAGGAAAATTAAGAGATCTATGAATCTCACTCATTGGGTTCATGTCACCTATGTGTCTTCATAATGCCTCTAGACCAGCTGCTGAGTATTATCTCTAGTGTCTAATCCTCTAATTTCAGAGTTCTTTTGTGAAGATTATTGCTAAAAACTTCATGTAATTAATATCAATTATTTAGATTTACAGTTTAATCAGTGTCAGATATTTCCCAGCTCAGAATGCTGCATTAATCCTGTTGCTGTTATTATTAATTGCTAGTCTCGGTCACCCAAATAGATGATAATAGATACAAATGTAGATTCACTTGATACCAGGACTATGCATGACACAAGCTGATAAAAGCCAGAAAATTCATGAGAATCACATTTTTATTCTTGTAACTCTGCCCGAGTCTGTCCAGACTGACAAATCTTGTAGCCTTCAATGTCCCTTTGTTGCCAGGTAGCTGGTGCATCCAATCTAGTTTGCTGTTGAACCACTCTGAATAATCACACATTTAAATACTACGTTTGCTCACACAAATGATGTCCTGCTTCTCCTCCTTCTCCATATCATTCTCAAATCCAGCTCACAACCTTCATTTCATTTTGTTTTAAAGCATGGTCAGCTGTGATTGCTGGATGTGAAGTGCAGTCATGGAACAGTCAATATAAGTAAGTCTGTGACCATTATGTAAGGAAACACAGCTATATTTTTTCCAGATCCAAAGTCAGGTTGATAATACCCCAGGACCTTAGTGCTAAGGGAAAGGTATCCCAGAAAAAAAGATATATGTGGTCTACCCAAGCTCATGCTGATAGCTCAGGGAGTAAACCTGACGTGTCTCAACCTCAATCACAGGCTCAAGTCTCACACCCCGTGTTTTATCAGCTCTGACTATTTGGTCACAGCCTCCCCTCTTGCAATTCCTGGCGTCAGGTGCTGCAAAAATTAACCCTGGCAGATGTAACCATGTGTTTGAGATTGGGAAGCTGGAGAAGTGAAAACCAGTTTCTGGAAGATGGAAGTGAACATCTTTGGACCACACAGCTTGCCTTGGACTACCACAACTACAGCACAGGTGTGTGCAGGAGATGTGCATCTGCCACTGCCAGCAGATTTCCAGGGTTTCAGGGCTGTCTGGAATGTATCTGGAGGCAAAATAGACTAGAGGACATAGAAATACATTTTAGTAAATATTGAAGCTAAAAAGGAACAAGTAGGTAGTGCAATAGTCTCCTAAACTACTGCTTTATGACAACCTCTTTAGGTGCTTCATTTCATAGCAGGTGAGTTTGCCTTCATAGTTTTGGGTTGTGATTTTTATTTATTTATTAATTTTTGTTGGTTTATTATGCACATCATCCAGTCTTTTACTAGTACCAGAAGTGGTAGAAATTCTTTGTTTTACTGATGTTAATAAATTCTAGCAGGAGGTTTTATGGAAAAATTCTATAGTCCACATACTCTGCAAGAGGTGCGGGAATGTAATCGGCTGGTGGGGAGATCTTTCTGCATCAGAAACATAAGGTTTTCCCTATATCCCACCAACCTTCTTTTAGCCAAGTTACAAACAGAAAGAGAGAACATATTATGCACATGGAAAGTCACACTGTTTATACTTCCAGACTGTGTGGGTTTAATTTACAAGCGCTTGATTTTACAGCCTTAACACCCTTTCAATGAATCATTTTTCATGTAATGTGGGACTTCATTCTTCCCTCAATGGGGCAGTATCTTAGAGTGATTTCATGCTTAACTGCTATTCAGGTGCCCCAGAGTTGCAGTGACTGCTGACACTCAGGTGTGGGATATCAGACCTGGCCATGGGTGACTGCTCCGGGCCACAGGCAGGAGAGGCAGAGGGATAGTGCCTTGCCTTTGGAAAGACTCCAGGAGTGGGACAAAAAAAGGCTCATGACCTGCTTGCCTTTTTCTTGAGCCTGAACAAAACTGCCAATCTTCAACTTTTCAGCCCAGTAAATGCATGCAGAAAAAAAAAAAGTGTTTTTGTTAGCAGAAGTGGGGGAAAAAAATAGAAAATCATGTCCCAAATGATAACTGTTAATAACAGACTCATCATTTCGAAGCAAGAGAATGTGTCCTTCTACACTTTCTAAGAGAGCACCAGCAGAATAGGGCAGAGAGAATATTATCTCTAAAAGCTATGCATCATTCTCTTAAAATGTTAATGTTCCATTTCTAGCTGAACAAATAAACCTCTACAAGTTGGATGCAACTAGCACTAATGAATCAGAGTGCAGACTGGGAAAACAAAGAACCAGACTGACTGCAAAAAAGCATCTTTCAAGGAAAAAAAAATAATTAAGTCATTATTTAAAAATTGTGCCACTAATGTGCTGCGAACAAAGGGCTGTTAGCTTGAAAGGACCAAACAGCTTTTATTCCAGAGTACTTTATTTGCTGCAGGATTATAAACAAGCTCCTCAGCAAACCCTCCAAACAGAGCATGCGTTATTAAAAAATTCAGAAGCCCTTTTCCCATTTACTGTTTCCTTGAAATGTTTTTTTGTTTTGCCTCCCTAATGTACTTACAGTGAGTGTGCAGTTTCCACGTGGTTTAACATCCAAACCAGAGATGGGGTGGATGCAGGCAGCAGTGCCTCATGGCTTGGTTTTATGGTTTTCATTGAGTTCCTGGTGCCACAAAACCCATTGCAAAGATCAAGATAATGCAAGATCTGATCTCATATATGCTCTCATGTTGAGTGCAGTGTTGAATGAAGGCTCCAGGCTATTTTCATCATCCAAGCACTCAGGTTTATTATCTGTAACACATTCCTGCCTAGAAGCGCTAACCCAAGTTGTGTTAGACACTAAAGAGCCACCTGGAGTTCTTGCCCTCAGGAAGAGCTAAATTGGACAAAAGTAGAGGAGAGTGGTTAGAAGGCAGAGATGACGCGATTCATAAAGGGCTGCAGAGCAGGCCAGTGGTACAGATGTGAGCCTTCATGCACTTAATAATAGTGTCCTGGTGGTAGTACCTTCAAGGATGACTCTAGGTGTTGATACAGTGTTTTTCAGGAAGCAAAGTGCCTTTGGTTTGTTTTCCCAACTGCACAGCTCCAGCAATCTTGTGTGACTGCCTCTCCCATGCTGAGAGAGATTCAAAAATTTGCTCTGGGCATCATTTCAAAGAACTCTCCCTCCTCTGTGCACCTTCTGATGCCCCAGTGCCCCGTCTATGAAATGGCAGCAATCAGACCTGCCCAAGCTGCTGAGAAACCTTGAGCCAGTTTTAACAGGCTCTTGGGCTCTTGAGAAAGATGGTGAAAAACACAGTCAAAGACATCTGTTTAGGAAAGCTGATTTCTGTGTTTCTCAAGAACCTCAGCCTACCTTTTCCCTCCCCCCTTGTCACCTTTAAGTGGGTGAATTCACTCTCAAAATCGCTGTCGGTGGAGCTGCTGGTTTTCAGCCAGTGCTCCCCAAACATCTCAGTTCCTGTTCTTTACAGAGTAAATTCAGAAAACACTGAGCCACTTCTGAAGAAGGACCCCAGCATTTTGAAATTTCTCATAAAATGAAGTTTCCCTTCTTAAACTGCTTTTGCAAATTGCCTCATTGCAACATTTTTTGGTATATAATTCACATGAAAGCCAACATGATGAGGCTGAAACAAAGTGCTTCAACCTTACCCAAGCAGAATGTTAAATAAAAGTCAGATGAAATTGATACTGTCCCCTGAAACACTCAGGTTTTCAGAATCAGCATTTTCTCATAGCAAGCTGTTCCATATCCCCTGCTGGCATCAAGCTTAGAGACATCAGCTTTTTCTGGAAAAGCTTTAAGAGCTGGGTATTATTGTTGTTATTATTATCAATAATATGCAGAGGAAATGGAGCTGGAAAACACAGGCAGGGGGATAGATTTTGCTACAACTTTTGATGCTCACTAGTAATATGATTTTGGATACACAGGGTTCCGAAGGAGAGAAGAATTCACCTCTACAAAATACTCTCCACCCCCTTTTGCCTCTGTGTTTCTACTTCTGAGTACATTAGGCGTTCTTATCTCACTCCTCTGCTCTTTACTGGATTCATTCACATGCTTCCACTGCCTGGCATGACATCCAAACTAACTCCTTAATGCTGCATTTGTGGATTTTGCCATTAGTTTTTCCATTTTCATAGAACAGAGTGGTAGAAGTGATGTGCAGGAGGTGGAAGTCTTAGGATGGAAATGAGCTCGACAGTCCTCCAATTAGCCAAGCGAGGTAGCCTTGTAGAGGGTGACAAGGCCACTGCTGCTTGCTAACTGCACAGGTTCATTCAAATAACTGGATGACAAGCATAATTTAAATGTCTTTAGGATGGATGTTAGCACATACGTGCCCGCTTGATGAGCAATCCTATAAGCTGGCTAAGTCTGGATTGCAGAGGGAATTTGCAATGAGAGTGGAGCAGGATGAGTTGGTGTCTCATGGCATGAGCTACTCTCTCAGGCATCAGAAGTGGGTTTATAGCAGACTCTAGAAAAAAAGTCTTAACTCTTTATCTCCAAGGGTTTCCATCCCATCTGGGGAGTTTGTGACCACAGAGCTGCCATTACCTTTATATACCCTTAAGTCCCCAAACCAAAACTAAACATATGTTTTCCTTTAGAAGGGATTATTGACACACGTGCCTGACACATATCTTTCCAGGCTTGGTCCTTCATGCATGAAATGTTTTGTCTTCCCCTTTAAGGAGTTTACTGCCTCACTGACCTTTATATTCTGCAAAGAAGCATTTTAATCTCCCACACTGCTGCGCTGCTAAGTGGTTTCTCATTTGACTTGTGCTGCTCAATGGTCTTTCCATGTTGACGGGCTCTATTAAGTCACTGGGAGTTAGCCTGAAACTGTTCTAAGCTGTTATTTTCAGTAATAACACTTCTATTTGTTCCCCAGGTTTGCTGCACCCACAGGAGGTGGGAGGAGATGCAGAAGCACCAATTCTCATTAAAAGAAAAAGCAATTTTCTTTGGGAATAAGCTACCTCAGGGCGACCAGAAAGGGTCAGAGCACTGGTTCCAGTATGAGCCAAGTTGAGACTGGAAATCTTTAAATTAATCAATATTCGTATTGAGGACTTTCCCAAAAATCACTCACAGCCTGTCAGGCAGTCTCTATGAGTCTAGGGAGTGTGTCAATATATTATGGGTGATGCTGTAATTGCTCATTCCTGTCAGCATTGTCTCTCTATGTAGCATTTGTACATAAACAAGTTGTGAGTGCTCATTCTTCAGCATTATTTTCTGTAAATTAGTCACTAGTCACACGACTTATTTTCCTTGGTAGGAAAGCAGGTATAAAAGGAAGAAAGAACTTAAGAAAACTCCTCATAGAAGACAGAAGAGAACATACATCTTTCACTGAACTCACTTCTTCATCACAGGAAGGATGGGAACAGCCAGGTTGTGTGTCTTGCATGCAGGAGACAAAACCATCAGTCGGTTCACCCAGGGTGGGGTGAGTAACGTTACAACTCAATGAGCAAATGGCAGAGCCAGCTGGACAGCACAGCCTTGGCCCCTCTACCCAAGAAATTAAAATGAGCCTTTTTCCATTATTCTCTGCTGCTGCTTTATCCACACTGTCTCTTGCCTCAGCTCTGCTTTCAGGATCCTTGTTGTTCGTGTTGGTTAGAGATGACCACAAGCTGTTCACCAGTTCCACCCTGCCTTTTTCCTCTGTGCCCATAATGCAATGCTGTTTTAACACGCCTGTCCAGCTGATGGGGTGTGGGGCTCCCAGTCCGGTGTCCTCAGGCACAACAATAACAGCTTGGAATGATTGCCCAGCTGGGACAGGGATGGGATGGACAACTTCCCTCACCTGAAGGCTGAGTCCTCTGCACCACTTAGTTAAAACTACCAGCACTGGAGTGAGATTATTAGTGTTGGAAGAATAAAATTCTGATGAGGAAGCTGCTGTTGGATGATGCACTTTGACTCCTCCTGACTGAGCAATATGTAAAAGAAAGCCTGTTGCAGCCACACAGCTCTTGTCACTGAGAGAAGACACTGAAGAGTAACAGGATGGTCTGGACATGTTGCCTTACAGCAGCAAGCAGCTGCTGGGCAATAACCTCAAAAAATTTCCAATACTGTTAAAAGATATTCTTCACCGGTGGTGACCTATGGGAACACCAAGCAAAGACTAGAACAAGAATCCCATTTTCACCCCAAATGTTGCTCTTCTTATTTGGCTTTCTGGAGGATGAACTTTGTTTTGTAGTATTATCTTTATCTTCTAACTTCTCCAGAAGTTTACAGAATTGACCCCTGCTGAGTGTCTTGAAAAGGCCTAATTTCTCCCAGTTGCTGAAACACATCTTGTCCTTGTCTTGGTGTAGCTCCAGCTGGAGAAACCTCTGAGGCAGGAAGACACCACAGAGGAACCATGCACAGAAAGTGTATCCAAATACACCTCTCTGGGCAAGATTTTGTTCATTATTTTCTGGGCTAGCCATCGTGAAATCATTCACACATATAGTCCAATAATAATATCAACCTCATAATGACTGGGGAGAGGATAAAAAATGTTGGCTTTATCAAAAAAAATTATCTCTTTTAACAACAAATTGTAACTAATTAGACTTTGAATGGGAAATCAAATGAAAGCGCATGAAGGCTCAATTTTCCATACAGCTGACGATCTGACCTTTTTAGGAGTGGGAAAGAAAATTATTTTTAATTAACATGACTAATCATTTCCTGTCATTTTCAGATAATTGGCTTTGTCGAAAAAATGAGCTGTTTTGGGGGAAAAACCGGGGAGGGTGACAGTGGCAGCTCCAATGGCACGTTTAACCTTTTAGATTCTGCCTGCAAAGGGAATTTTTGAATCCTTGTTATCATGGTGAAGAGGCTTTATATGGAAATTTGGTGCCCTACGCCTCTTCCTTTCCATATGGCTCATAGAAATTCATGCATAGGGAAAAATTATTTGACACACTGCTAGACGTCTTTCACTTTGAACCAGTCCTTTATTTAAAAAGTGCAGAGGAGACAGTTTAGCTAATAGACTGTTTTCTGCTACATCTTGGGGTCACGCACATGATCTAGGACACGAGGTCAAATCTTGGAGTCTTTAATAACTTCTGCTCAAGACAGTTGGGAATTTGGCTTGACTGAGTGCAGACAACTCCTGAACAGCGAGCAATTGAAGGTGACCAGACCAAGCACTGTAAAGGCTGTTTCACTGCACCTGCTTGCTGGAAATGTGGAAGTCTGTAATGGAAATCTTAGGCCATGAGGTATGACTTCACTCTCTTTTAAGCAGCAATGAAACCTGGTGTGTTGGAGGCTTTCCTGGGCAATCAGTGTAAGGTTTTAATGCACACTTCAAGGGACGGTCAGAGTTATTGGAGAGAGACCAAAGGAAAGCAGGAAGATCAAACGACTCTGAAACACGATCTGCAAGCAAAGGCTGAACAGCCTGGGATTGTTCAGCTGAGAGGAGAAAAAATGCAGTGGGGAACTTAAGTTTTGAATAACATTAAAAAGAAACTCAGAAAGGCTATAATCTGTTCTCCACTTTCAGTTAGTAGGGTAAGTAGAAACAGGAATAAATTGCAGGAAAGACTCAGAAGAGATATCGGGAAAAACTTTCAAGTGATGAAGAGAGCAGACCACCAGGAACAGAGTAGAGTCCCTGCCTCTGGTAGTCTTTAACTGGGACAAACATCTGTCAGGGATGACAGGAGGACAGTTCATACTGCCCTGGGGCAGGGAAATGGATCTGCTTCTCTGCTAAGTCCCTTCCAAACGTGACATCCGTAATTGCATAGGCTAAAACATTCCCGTTTGATGTCAGCAATACTGGATAAGGCTTTAAAATAATGAGCAAGTTTTGACACAGAAGTAAGGCATGAGCACGCACAAAGTGAGTAGCAATCAGCATTGGATGTAAATGCAGGCACAAAAAAAAAAAGCACCCTGTTGAAGCAACTGAGTCAATATATCCAGAACTTTTGTCCCAGCAAGTAGCTGCTGACTGTAGCCTGGTGCCTGCTTGTGCAGTGCTCTGCTGGGTCAGGACGGCCAGGAGTTTCTCAGGCTCTGGGGTTGTTACTGGTGCAGCCATCAGCTGATTCCTGATATAACTTGCTTGACTTGATATAATTTGTTAACTATTGGCCAGTATGGATCATGAGACCAGGCTGGTGGTATTCACCTTGGTGTCTCTTGAAGTAACAGTGATGGAGTCAATGACACAGGGAAGGAACAGCTCAACGTGTTACTCCTTTATTCAGAAAAAAAAAAGAACTAATTTCATGGGTTTTCCATTCAACCCCTATCACCAAAAATAAAACTAGAAAATTTTGAGTTTATCCCAATTTTATACCCCACATATAGAAGAAATATCTCTGACTTTTATTTTTTTTCAAATCCCTCTTTTTCTGTTGCTTTCACTTGCAGAGCACTCCAGTTCCAGGGGGATTAGGAACAAGCAGGATAAATTCCTGAGCTACATAACAACAGCAAGTCCTGTCTGTTCCTCTCCTTTAACTGACATATTCCATAGCCAAGCAATCCCCTATTTTACTGATACCGAAACCATGTAGTCATTTCTATTCATGAAGCAGATCAGAACAAGTTCAACTAATGACTAAGAGATGTATTTGGGAGTGGAGAATTCTGCAAATTAGCAATCAAACACAATAAAAAAATCAAAGGTACTGCATTACAAAATACACTTTGTTCATTTATTTTAACAAGTATCACTTATTTTCAATTATTTACAGTGCTAGTTAACGTGCTCATAAAGTACTGTGGCATATTGAGTTAAAACTAATGGATTCTTAGTGCTGGGAAATCTCAGCAGAGCACTCTGCTATTAAACACTGGCAAAAATGGAAAGGAAATGTTACGGTCGGTTGTTTTCTGGGCTTTTTTTTTCTTGTTGTGGAGGACTTTTTGATGGGGTGAAGATAATTGGGTCTGCAGATTAAGTGAGTTAAGAATTAGTTGAGTTCTCACTGTGAAGAGTTTAGTAAATTCCCACATCACTCTTTATGTCTTCCAACTCCTCTCTCCCTTTAACAAATCCAACATTCAGGGTCTTATCTCAGGGTGTCCTTTTCAGCCTGAATTCTCTGGCTTTCTTCAGCTGCTCATCATTTAAACACAGTTATTTTTCTGGCATTTCATTTCCTGCTTTTTTTCTCCTCCTCTTGCATCTTTTATAGATGGTGATAAATGTGAATAACAATGTGCCCAGTGTGAAAGGTGGAGTGTAAAACCCAATTCCATTCGATTTCTCTTTTATTCTAACTTTAAGCCCCAGATTTACCCATGTCTCACTCCACTGGACCTGTCATCTGAATTAAATAGAGACTCTTAAAGCTGATTGCTGCAAGGAAATAGATCTCAGAAGCAAGAACGTAACGGCATCTTAAAGAAAATTTCCTAATAATTGTTGAACCTCATTTAAATTTTATTTCCCACCCCTGAGGTATGGAAGCAGCTCAGTGCTAATCAGAAAGGGAGAAAAGTGACCTTAATTTTGGATGATCTATTTTCAAAATCCTGTCGAAGGCAGCAAAAGACTCTAATAATTTGCACATCATGTAAATGGCAGAGGAAGAGAGGGGCCGACAGACAGGGAATACTGAGACACACTTGTCTGCTTTTACGCGTCACTGCTGACACCTGCTGCGTGGCCGCCTGGCATGGCCATCTTCCTGAAAACTGGGAAAGAGCTGGCTCCTCTGGCTTGGAAAAGGGAGTCACAGCTTTCATAGCAGGAAGGTCAGGCTGTCAAGATTGTCCACACTGTGACGAATGAAGCAGGTTTAAACAGCAAGAAAAAAAAAACAGCTGTCTGGGTTGGGGAGGAGAGGCTTCCTCCAGCTTTAGGCTTTACTGCCTTTCACCCCCTCCACAGTATTCAGGGCTTTTACCTGTTTTTCAATATTTGCTTGGCATCTTGGTAACCTGAGCTATTTTTTTTTTCAGTATCTCAGGCTCTGAAATAGATAGGACTGAGCTGCCCTTGGACCCTGGCCAAGAGAGAAGGGATCAGCAGCAGCTGATGCTGTAGTCAGAGCTGATACAGATCCAGGGCAAGGTCTGTTTAAAAATAAAAGTGACCAGCTCGAGCAATGGTTGTTTCTTTAGCACATCTTGCTTGCTTGTTGAGTGAGTAGGGGTTAATGTGTTTTGTGGCTCCCTGCCAACATGTGGGAGTTGCTCTGGCAAAAAGTGTGGTTTTCTCTGTGTTCCCACTGTAAAAATGAGGAGTTCTCACCTGCCATAAACCTTCATGCTGTAAAAAGCTGCTCAACACAAGGAGATGCCCAGCAGACTTGTCATCATTATCTGATGTGACACAATAAGCATTTAGGAATCCGCTTATTTTGGCATGGTGATACAGTGAGGAATCTGATGGACAATTTGTGTTAACATCATAGGGCTTGGAAAGAGACAAAATAGACATACGAAAGTATTTTCTCTTTAAATAGATGTTTGATTAAAGAACAGAGGGAGGTAAGGGGTAGATTTTCTTTGTTAAGCAAGTGTCCATAGTATTTGCATTTTATAATTGTTTCTGCAAAGGTTGATGTGAGCTGAATATCAGGTCAGCTTACCTGTGCTTCTCTTTCCTTTCCATGTGGAGTGCCAGAATGCTAAATAACTTCAGTTCCATCATGCCAAGTTCAGCTTGATCTCTGGTCATTCTTCCATTGAAGGACAAAACAGATGCCACCCCACCTTCGGCCCCAGTGGGGGTCTGGGGGAGAAGCCCATCAGGAACCATCCCTGGGACTGCTGCAATGGCAGTGTAGCTCATGCCCCTTCCCCAAACAAAATAGACTACAAGTGGCAGAACGTTGTTCCTTATTAATCCCACTGTGATTAGAAATGTTGTGCTTAGAAATGTTGTGCTCTTACTGTACACACTTAAGGGGTTTTTGATTTCAATTACAATTAATATCTCCTCTGAGAGAGATTTTTTCTGCTGTTGGGAAATTTCTTTAGCTGATCTGCTCTGGAATAGCATCAGACAGTGGTAAATAATCCTGTTCTTATTATGTGTGCACTCCTGCTGGCCCCCTCCCCCGTCTTGTTGTAGTCTCCTTGCTTTGTCCCTCTCTATGGGAGATGGTGGGAGACTCTCTCAAGATGAGTTGCAGGTAACAAGGATCCATGACACTCTGCCAGAAATACTCAGGAACAGCACATCCTCTGTGAGAAGGAAGCTGCAGAACTGGGAATTAGTGAGAATCACTTTGTGTGTGCTGAGACCTGATACGGGCAGGGGCAAGGGAGATCTGAGTAAAGTGTACTCGCATCATTGTTACATTTAAGCCATGTGGAAAAAGGGTGATGCTGCTGTCAAGCTATGAAGGCATCTGCTCTAGCCCTCAAGAAACCTGAAAAGTGCCACTGTACGGAGCTGACTGCAGCTGATGAGGGTTTGTTCTGTTGGTTCCCTTCCACATTTAACTTACACCATCTTTTGAACCAAGCCAAAGGCATGATTTTCACTTTGAAAATATCTTCACTAAGAATTTTTCTCTAAAGAATGTTTGCTAGATGTGAAAATAAGATAAATACCTTTGTCCCAGACCTATCAAATCACACCCCAAATATTAGTGTGTTCATGTGGCCAATCCTTGAGGACTCTACATTCAGTTGGAGTTCATGAGAGTGGTAGTGCTGTGGGAACAGTGAGGATGCTGCCGCATTATCACTGGGAAGAGCATCGTGACTTAGGACAGCATGAATTTTGAGTCACCAAACCACACTTAGGCTCATCAGGGGGACTGTAGCTCTAATTTGTGAATGTCCTTCAGGGCGCAGTTCTTAGCACACCATATTCCAGAGCAGCAGCTGCTGAACCCTGAGACCATCTAGCAGCTCTCCAGGGGCCCCAGGCATGACCT